>JAYESD010000011.1:60412560-61612560 GCA_036927565.1 Tuctoria greenei | reverse complement strand
GTGGTTTAGAGGTCAAACCTATGAAAGAAATGAGTGAATGAGTGGTCTGGCCGTAGGGCCGGACTAGTCCGTGCAGGAGGCCGGACTAGTCCGCCCCTGGCCGGCCAAGTCCGTTATCGGCCGGACCAGAAGGGTCTGACCGAGATAGGACTAGTCCGTTTGTGACCGGACTAGTCCGGGTAGCTGTGAGTGGGTTTTGGGGATGAAGTCCCAAAATCACGGACTTGTCCGTTTTGGACCGGACCAAGAGGTCCTGAGTGAGAACGGACTAGTCCGCCCGTGGGGCCGGACTAGTCCGGGTTGGCTAGGAAAAGGTGCTTCTGTGGCTAAGTCTGGGAGGACCGGACTAGTCCGCCCTAGGGGTCGGACTAGTCCGTGGTCCTCAGACTAGTCCGTTTTCACACGGAGCAGAAGGCTCTGTGTGAGATCGGACTAGTCCGGTGTTGACCGGACTAGTCCGTTCTGGAAGTGACCGTTTGAATTTGAAGTTTGGCGGGTAGCGTGACGATAGTGTGTCAGCTGTCGGGACCTGACAAAGGGGTCAGTGGTCCCCTAGGCCGGACTAGTCCGGGCCAGTGGCCGGACTAGTCCGCCCTTTTGCTGAAGTCAGCAGATTGGGCTTGGGACCCCTATAAAAAGGGGACCCCCGGCCTCATTTCGAATACCCTTTGGAAAAACTCAAACCCTAGCGCCGCCACAGCCAACTTGGAGCACTCCTAAGCCTCCTTCTTGCCTACTTTCCCTCTAAAACTAATTCTTGAGTGGATTAGGGTTTAGTGAGGTGGAGAAGAGGAAGAACATCGCGCTTGTGCTCCCGGTTTGATCTCTTGCACTCGTTGAGTCTTTGTGGGCTGTGTATTGAGTTTGTTTTATTGTGTTGATCACCTTTGTGGTGTGGGAGCCTCAGTTTGTGAGAAACCCCAACGAACTTTGTAATCACCGTTGTGATTAGTGGAGAACCAAGTTAGGCCCGTGCGGTAAACTTGGTGAGGGAAGGGTTGTTGGACCCGGTCCTTTGTGGACTCCTCAACGGGGACGTAGATTCCTTGTGTGGAATCGAACCTCGGGATAAAATCCTTGCCCCCTTGTGTTCTTCGCATTCATTCTATTGATTACTTTGTTCTAGGGTTGGTAGTCTCGTTTCATACTTCGCATTGCTACAAACTTGTGGAAACTTGACTTGCTCTTGTGTAGCTTGTTGCTCAACTTGACTTAAACATATACTCACTTGTAGCAACGAGAAAATTCCCTAAAACTTGCTAGAAACATTTTTTTAGGGTTATTCACGCAGGCTGACCGGACTAGTCCGCCCCCTGACCGGACTAGTCCGCCCCCTGTAATTTAATCTCGTTTTATTGAGTCATTTGCAGGTCAATTAGCCTATTCACCCCCCCTCTAGGAAACTTTCAATTGGTATCAGAGCCGGACTCTCCACAAAGAGTCTAACAACTCGGAGAGATGGCCGGAGTGGTGAATGACGATGCATCGAGCAGCAACTACGAGGCGACCCGTGAGGAGACGTTGGCTTATCAAGATAAGCCAACGGACGATGAGGAGACTCGCCAACTCAAGGCGAAGCTCCGGGAGAAGTTGAACATCTCCAAGATTGATCCGTCAAACCAATCAAGTGGTGGTGGCGGAGCCAACTACAACCGGCAAGGGTTCAACTATGAACGCCTTGCCGCCAACAACCACTACCTGTCCATCCCATTGGGGAAACCTCCCCAATTCGATGGAACGGACTACGGTATGTGGAAACACAACATGAAGATCCACCTCGTGTCACTCAACCCAGCGTTGTGGCAAATTGTCATGACCGGGGTGGAGATTCCAAAGGATGAGGACAACATAACTCAAGAACAAGCCATCCTCATCCACCGCAACGCTCAAGCTGCAGGTGTGATCATCTCATCTCTCTCTAGAGATGAGTTCAACCGTGTCGATGGCCTTGAAGTGGACAAAGACATATGGAACACCCTCAAGACGGCGCATGAGGGAAACCGAGTGGTCAAGGAGGCCAAGATCGAGCTCATCGAAGGAGAGCTTGGGAGATTCGCCATCTTGGATGGTGAATCCCCCCAAGACATGTACAACCGGCTGAAGGTGCTGATCAACAAGAGCCGATCATATGGCTGCACCAAGTGGACCGACCACGAGGTGGTGAAGAGGATGATCCGGGCATTCATGCCTAGGAACGTCTCTCTGTGCTCCATGATTCGGGAAAGCCCGGGGTTCACTCAAATGACCCCGGAGGAGGTCCTTGGGAGGATCATCAACCATGAAATCATGGAGAAGGAGGCGCTCTTCTACAACGACCTCCAAAAGTTCACCGCCTCCAAGATGAAGAACGTTGCACTCAAGGCAACGCCCTCTTCAAAGGAGCAAGAAGAAAGTGATGAGGAGAGCCTCGACACCGATGAGGAAGAGGCCTTCTTCATCAACAAATTCAAGAGAATGATGAGGAGGAAGAAAGGGGGGCACAACTATGAGGGCAAGGGAAAGGAAAGAGCAAGGCCCAAATCAAAAAGGTCTTGCTACAACTGTGGCGAGTATGGGCACTTCATCGCTGATTGCCCACACGAAGAAACGAAGAAGAAGAAGGAAGGGAAGCCTCAAGAAAGGAGATTCTTCAAGAAGAAGAGGCCCTCCGGACAAGCCCATTTGGGGAAGGAGTGGGACTCTAACGATGAGTCCTCCTCCGAAGAAGAAGAGGAGAAGATGGCCACCATAGCCATCGGGAGGAACTCCAAGGGAGGCAAGCTCTTCCCCAACCTCAACAACGACCACAAGCCTACTTGCCTTATGGCAAGGGAAGGAAAGAGAAAGGTAACATCTCATCCTTCCTCCCCAACTTCCTCACATGATGATTTTGATAGCGCTAGTGAAAATGAAAGTATGTTTAAGGACATAAGTAAAAGCACCCTACGAAGGATGAAATTGCTTATGGATGAGATCTTTGAGAAGGAGGATCTCATCAATAGACAAGAGGACATGCTCATCCTTGAGAAGGAGAGATGTCAAGAGCTTGATGAGCTCCTTGAGCTCGAAAGAGAGAAGAGCAAGGCATTGGAACACGAACTTGCTCTTTGCAAGAAAACGTGTTCAAGTCTTGAGGAGAAGTCGATTGAGCTCAAGGATGAACTTGGAAGCTTGTCAAAAGCTAACAAGATCCTTGAGACTCAAGTTGAGTCACTCAAGAACAATGTAGCCTCTTCCTTCAAGAGCTCAACCCCCTCAAAGGCCTCATCCAAGGCAACATCACCTTGAAAGTGCTCCAACTTGATCCTTAAACTTAAGGATGAACTCAACCTAGCACAAGGCAAACAAGCACCTAAGGGTGCCATCTTTGACAAGGAAAAGGTGGCATATGCACGAAGTGCATTCACCAACACAAGACCACCCCATGTTAAGGATGGTCTTGGCTATACTAGAGGTGCAAGGCATAACGCCAAAACCTCCAAGTATGGCAAAGACATGATTGTCTTTGTTAAGGGGAGTTCATCCCAAACTAAAAATGAAAAGAACTCACCCTCTAGCAAAAACTTGCCTAAATCTGAACCGCATCATTTATTTCATGATTTTGATGCATCTTATGTGTTGAAGAAGAACAAACACGGCAAGGTGTTTGCTAGATATGTTGGGCCACTCCGCAAGAGCCCCAAGCCTTGCGTGTGGGTGCCAAAATGCCTAACCACTAACGTCAAAGGACCCAACTCCGCTTGGGTACCTAAAAGAAAGGCATAAAACTTGTTTTGTAGGCTTACTCCTCCGGTGGATCGAAATGGGTATTGGATAGCGGATGCACCAACCACATGACCGGAGAGAGAAGCATGTTCATAGAGTATGAGGAGAATAAGGACCCAAGTGAAGGAATCTTCTTTGGGGACAATAGCCAAGGGAAAATCCTTGGCTCCGGTAAAATTTCTATCTCCTCATTACATACTTTATCAAATGTCTTGCATGTTGATTCTCTAAACTATAATCTCCTATCCATATCACAACTATGTGATAGAGGATATAAATGTGTGTTTACTAGTGAGGGAGTGAGTGTCATTAGAGAAGGTAATGACTCGATAGCCTTTAAGGGAGTGCTCAAGGGAAAGCTCTATCTTGTGCACTTCACCGCGGATAAAGCTCAACTTGACACATGCTTAATGGCAAAAGCCAACATGGGATGGCTTTGGCACAGAAGGCTAGCCCATGTTGGAATGAGAAACCTTCAAAAGCTCCTTAAGGGTGAGCATGTTCGTGGACTAAAGGATGTAGTATTTGAAAAGGATAGGCCATGTAGTGCTTGCTAAGCGGGAAAGCAAGTAGGAGCTCAACACCCCTCTAAGAATGTCATGACGACAACTAGACCTTTGGAGTTACTCCATATGGACATTTTCAGCCCCATTGCCTATATTAGCATTGGTGGCAGCAAGTATGGTCTAGTTATCATTGATGATTTTTCAAGGTATACTTGGGTGTTCTTCTTGCATGATAAAAGTGAAACTCCCGGTGTCCTCAAGAAATTTCTAAGGAGAGCTCAAAATGAGTTCACCTTGAGGATAAAGGCTATAAGAAGTGACAATGGCACCGAATTCAAAAACATGCAAGTAGAAGAGTTCCTAGATGAGGAGGGCATCAAGCATGAGTTTTCCGCTCCCTATTCTCCACAACAAAATGGCATAGCCGAAAGAAAGAATAGGACGCTTATTGAGATGTCAAGGACGATGCTAGATGAGTACAAAACATCGGACCGGTTTTGGGCGGAAGCGGTTAACACCGCTTGCCATGCCGTGAACCGATTGTACCTTCATCGCCTCCTTAAGAAGACTCCCTATGAGCTTCTCATTGGTAAGAAACCCAATGTTTCTTACTTTCGGGTCTTTGGTAGCAAGTGCTATATCCTCAACAAGAAGCCTAGGACTTCGAAGTTTGCTTCAAAGTCCGATGAGGGTTTCTTGCTTGGATATGACTCAAACACTCATGCGTACCGTGTGTTCAACAAATCCTCCGGAATTGTTGAAGTAGCACGTGACGTAGTGTTTGACGAGACCAATGGCTATCAAGTGGAGCAGGTTGATCAACATGCCCTTGATCAAGAGGAACCTCCACTAGAAGCTCTAAGGAAAATGGCACTTGGAGATGTTCGCCCACAAGAACCATCTCAAAGTTCAAGTGACCATCCTCTCTATGAAGTAGGTCAAAACCCCATTGGACAAGTTGAAGATCCTCTAGATGCTCCCCAAAGTGATAATGAGAATGAAGATCAAGGGGGAGGCATGAATCAAGGGGGAGACCAAAGTGAAGAAGATGAACCAAGTAATTCAAGAGGTCAACCCCCGCATCCTCGTGTTCATCAAAGTGTTCAACGGGACCATCCCGTTGACAACATTCTAGGAGATATCACAAAAGGAGTAACAACACGCTCACGTGTTGCAAACTTTTGTGAGCATTTCTCTTTTGTCTCATCCTTGGAACCACATAAGGTTGAAGATGCCTTAAGGGATCCGGATTGGGTAGTTGCCATGCAAGAGGAGCTCAACAACTTTGAAAGGAACAAGGTTTGGGAGCTTGTCAAGCGCCCTCAAGCTAATGTTGTTGGAACCAAGTGGGTGTTTCGCAACAAACAAGATGAGCATGGCGTGGTAACTAGGAACAAGGCACGACTTGTGGCAAAAGGATACTCACAAGTTGAAGGATTGGATTTTGATGAGACATTTGCCCCCGTAGCTAGGCTTGAGTCAATTCGGATACTATTAGCCTTTGCTACTCATCATGATTTCAAGCTCTACCAAATGGATGTTAAGAGCGCATTCCTAAATGGTCCAATCAAGGAAGAAGTTTTTGTAGAGAAACCTCCGGGATTTGAAGACCAAGACTATCCTAACCATGTGTACAAATTGCGAAAGGCCCTTTATGGCCTCAAGCAAGCTCCTAGAGCTTGGTATGAGTGCCTAAGAGACTTTCTAGTTGAGAATGGTTTTAGGATAGGAAAAGCGGATTATACCCTTTTCACAAAGCACTTCAACGAGGATCTCTTTGTGTGCCAAATATATGTGATGACATCATATTTGGTTCCACAAATAAGGTGTTTTGTGACGAGTTCTCCAAGATAATGACGGAGAGGTTTGAAATGTCCATGATGGGTGAGTTGAAGTTCTTTCTAGGATTTCAAGTGAAACAACTCAAAGAAGGGACGTTCATAAGTCAAACTAAGTATACTCAAGATATTCTAAGAAAGTTTGACATGGACAAAGCAAAACCCATCAAAACCCCTATGGGGACAAATGGACACCTAGACCTAAATGAGGACGGTCCAAGTGTGGATCAAAAGCTATATAGGTCTATGATCGGATCACTTCTCTATCTTTGTGCATCTAGGCCCGATATCATGCTAAGTGTGTGTATGTGTGCACGCTTTCAAGCAGCACCCAAGGCTTGTCATTTGACCGCCGTTAAAAGGATCTTGAGATATCTTGTACACACACCTACCCTAGGACTTTGGTACCCCAAAGGATCCAAGTTTAACCTCATCGGATATTCCGATGCGGACTATGCGGGGTGCAAAGTTGATAGGAAGAGCACATCGGGTACGTGCCAATTCTTAGGTCGATCTCTTGTGTCTTGGTCCTCTAAGAAGCAAAACTCTATTGCTCTCTCCACCGCCGAAGCTGAATACGTTGCAGCCGGAAGTTGTTGTGCACAACTTCTCTGGATGCGACAAACGCTTGGGGATTATGGGATTAACCTGCGTAAAATTCCACTCTTGTGTGACAACGAGAGTGCAATCAAGATAGCCCATAATCCGGTGGAACACTCTAGGACCAAACATATAGACATTCGACACCATTTCTTGTGAGATCACTCAATGAAGGGAGACATTGAGATTTCGCATGTGAGGACGGAACATCAACTTGCGGACATCTTCACCAAGCCTCTTGACGAGAAGCGTTTCTGTGAGCTAAGAAGTGAGCTCAACGTGTTGGATTCTCGGAACGTGGCTTAAACCACATTCCTCATATATTTTGAGCCACATTTCGAAAAACTCCTCTCTGTGTCGATTTCTCCTCAAATTTGTTTGAGAAATCTATTTTCTTCATGAAAATGTTCATAAGTTGTTCTTTATTGACTCATAATCATGTTTGTCATGTTTTCCTTGCTATATCTGTCCAAAAGGACTTATTTTTATGGGCAAAACCCAAATATATTGTTTTTCAGCCCAGCTGGACCGGACTAGTCCGCCCCTATGGCCGGACAAGTCCGGGTCAGACTAGTCCGCGGCTAGTCCGCACACCGGACTAGTCCGGCCTTCCACCGGACAAGTCCGGACCCGGACTAGTCTGGGTCTGGTCCGCAGACCGGACTAGTCCGGCCCCTCAACCGGACTAGTCCGGCCCTTGGGGACTTAAACCCCCAGGCGGCCCGGACCCCCCCTCTCTCTCTCTCTCTCACTTGACTCTCAAGCTTCCACGCGCGCACAACCGCCCCCAAATCGGCGATTTTGCGCTCCAACCACCAAAACTCAACTCCAATCCGCGCATCGAAGTCCTTGGGAGTGAGGGATCACTTCCCCGCGCTCCACCTTCGAGATCCACGCCGATTTCGACGACTCAAGCGGATTTTTGAAGGTATTTCACCGTTCCTCAAAAACTAGCCCCATTCTTGATTCTTCAAGTTTTTGATAGGAACACCTTTATTAATGTTGTTCTATACACCCTTGCGATCATAGCCTAGGAGTATTGCGCATTGGTTCACAAATTTTTCGATGAATCGATTAGGGTTAGGGTTCTTCCTGTGTAACCCGGACTAGTCCGGCCACCAGGCGGACAAGTCCGGCCGGCGGACTAGTCCGCCCCTGGGGCGGACAAGTCCGGTTTGCACAGGGCAAACCCTACTTCTACTTGGTTCTCGAGATCTTTTCGGCAATACTTCTTCTTCCTAGGCTCATATCTTCCTCTCTTCATCCTTTGCACAGAATGTCGAACTCCGAGCGCTCTCCTCCGCGTGTCAACCTCGAGGGGCGTACCAAGGCCCAAATTGCTGAGGCTCGGACTAAGGCTGCGCTAATGGAGGCGCAGAAGGCCAAGGAGGAAAGAAAGCTCAAGGCACTCGAAGCATCCAAGGTGGCTGCGAGCATCTACAATGAGGATGAAGCCATTGCCCGTGCCACCGCAGAATCACTGAATGAGCTGCGAAAGAAGAAAAGAGAGGATAGGGAGGCCCATAACTCCAAGGCCGCTGAGGCCAATGCCCCAAAGAGGAAGAAGCTCGTCACTCTTGGCGAGAAGGCTAAGGGCAAGGAGCCAGCCCAAGAAGAGGCTGTCCCTAGGGTCGTGCGTGACACGAAGAAGGGAAAAGCTCCGGCTCCTATCGAGCCAAAGAAGAAGAACCTCGCAGTCAAGATATCAGCTAAGAGGGCTGCTGGTGGGGTTGTGATCAAGGAAAAGGGGAAGGCCACCTCTATTGGCCCCCTTGAAGTCCACACACCGGAAAGGAATCCCAACCGGCAAAAGGAACTGTCGGCAAATGTGTTCCATGGCAAAGGGGCTGAAAAGGCCCGAAGGCTAAGGACCGAGAAGGTCTATAAATTTGAAAGGAGCACAGCTGATCCCAGGTTTTGGTGTGACTTCCACTGTGACTATTACAGGCTAGTCTACCAACAAATGAAGAAGCCAGTGATAGAGGCTCAGTGGGTGGACTGGGACTATATGGCGAAGAAGGAGCACTCGGCCTTTGATGCCGTGATTGAAGCTGCCGAGCGCCATGATCTCAAGAAGATCATGGGCTTCAAATATGATTGGAATGTGGAAGTTATTCTCCAATTCTACTCCACAATCTATTTCACAAGCTCAGGTGACAGGAGGATAATTTGGATGACTCATGGTGAACAATACTCTGTCACCTATGCTGAGTTTGCAAGGATCCTTGGTCTTGAGGCTCACATGGACCACGAGATCATTATCTCAAACCTCAAGGCAGTGGATCGTGAGGAGCTGGCTTACATGTATCCAAGCCATCTCCCGTTTGATGCCGGACTAGCTCGGAACATCAAGCCATTCTACAACATCATGAACCGGATACTTAGGAGGACCATTGCACCCAAGGACAGTGATGCAGGGGTCATTCAAGGAAACCTAAGGCACCTGCTCATTCTGATTGATGGGGAAGAGAAGTTCAATCTCGTCGACTACATCTTCGACGACATCTTCAACATCTCGCATACCCCCAACAGGGCGTGCGGGTATGCCCCTTACATTATGTGCCTTATTGAGAAGGTGTCGGGTGTGTCCTTTGTCAAGGATGTATCGCACCGACCTCTGCGCCCCCAGAAGCCGCCAAATGTGCCGGTGCCTCCAAGACGCAAGAATGCTGATCCTCCGTCTCGCCCAGTGGCGCCTCCGTCTCCGCCTCCGCCTCAGTCCATGAGTGCATTCTTCAAATGCTTCAAGGCCATCTTCACCTCGTGCCGGAAGCAAGAGATTCGCGCTCAGAGGGCACACAAGCGCCAAGAGAAGTATCTCAAGGCGGTGTGTGAGAAGCTTGAAGTTCCGATGTCATCTCCTGAGGAGAGTGATGGGGAGATCACTCCTTTCCCCGTCTTCACTGCCGATGAGCTTGCTCAGCTCCAGGAGGATGGAAGCTCCTCTCGGGCAGCTCCCTCGGCAAGGGAATCCTCCGACAACGACGACAACGACGAAGAGCCAGAGGCAAACATTGAAGACTCCGAATCCACTGAGAGCGAAAGTGGAGAAGATGAAGACTAGGTTTAGTTAGTTGTTCCCCCTTCTTTTCCTTTTTGGTGCCTTGATGCCAAAGGGGGAGAGTTAAGGGAGTTTAGTGAGTTTAGTCCTTTTGTAAGTGTGTTTTGTGATGTATGACTGTCATGTAACATATTTATGCTCTTGGATGTTTACATTTGTGCAAGACTCGTTAATGTTGCTTACTATCAATATATTGCTCTTATTGTCAATCTTATGAATGTATTGATGTTATTCATGTCTTGTCACAAACTGTTGAGCACATCACGTAGGCACCCCACCATAACGTGTGTGGGTATGAAAGAACTTCTCCATCTCTTTTACATGTTGCATACATTGAGGGGGAGTCATTCATACGCACACATGTTATGAAAATCAAAACTTTATACTCTTATTTGTGAAGGACTTAATGTGTTGTCATCAATCACCAAAAAGGGGGAGATTGAAAGTGCATCTAGGTTCCCCGTGGGTTTTGGATGATTGATGACGACAATTAAGTCGCTAATGAGCTCAAGTGATCTTAGCACAGGTGAAGACTCAATCGGAGACGCAAACCCTCAAAAAGGAAAAGGAAGGAAACAGAGTCAACTCGAAGCGTAGAAACTAGGGTTTCTAGCGTGATTGAGTTAGACTAGCCGTAGTAATAGGAGGGTGTGTGTGTAAAGTGCATTGAGATCAAGTTTGGGAGCTCAAAGTGGTTTAGAGGTCAAACCTATGAAAGAAATGAGTGAATGAGTGGTCTGGCCGTAGGGCCGGACTAGTCCGTGCAGGAGGCCGGACTAGTCCGCCCCTGGCCGGCCAAGTCCGTTATCGGCCGGACCAGAAGGGTTTGACCGAGATAGGACTAGTCCGTTTGTGACCGGACTAGTCCGGGTAGCTGTGAGTGGGTTTTGGGGATGAAGTCCCAAAATCACGGACTTGTCCGTTTTGGACCGGACCAAGAGGTCCTGAGTGAGAACGGACTAGTCCGCCCGTGGGGCCGGACTAGTCCGGGTTGGCTAGGAAAAGGTGCTTCTGTGGCTAAGTCTGGGAGGACCGGACTAGTCCGCCCTAGGGGCCGGACTAGTCCGTGGTCCTCAGACTAGTCCGTTTTCACACGGAGAAGAAGGCTCTGTGTGAGATCGGACTAGTCCGGTGTTGACCGGACTAGTCCGTTCTGGAAGTGACCGTTTGAATTTGAAGTTTGGCGGGTAGCGTGACGATAGTGTGTCAGCTGTCGGGACCTGACAAAGGGGTCAGTGGTCCCCTAGGCCGGACTAGTCCGGGCCAGTGGCCGGACTAGTCCGCCCTTTTGCTGAAGTCAGCAGATTGGGCTTGGGACCCCTATAAAAAGGGGACCCCCGGCCTCATTTCGAATACCCTTTGGAAAAACTCAAACCCTAGCGCCGCCACAGCCAACTTGGAGCACTCCTAAGCCTCCTTCTTGCCTACTTTCCCTCTAAAACTAATTCTTGAGTGGATTAGGGTTTAGTGAGGTGGAGAAGAGGAAGAACATCGCACTTGTGCTCCCGGTTTGATCTCTTGCACTCGTTGAGTCTTTGTGGGCTGTGTATTGAGTTTGTTTTATTGTGTTGATCACCTTTGTGGTGTGGGAGCCTCAGTTTGTGAGAAGCCCCAACGAACTTTGTAATCACCGTTGTGATTAGTGGAGAACCAAGTTAGGCCCGTGCGGTAAACTTGGTGAGGGAAGGGTTGTTGGACCCGGTCCTTTGTGGACTCCTCAACGGGGACGTAGATTCCTTGTGTGGAATCGAACCTCGGGATAAAATCCTTGCCCCCTTGTGTTCTTCGCATTCATTCTATTGATTACTTTGTTCTAGGGTTGGTAGTCTCGTTTCATACTTCGCATTGCTACAAACTTGTGGAAACTTGACTTGCTCTTGTGTAGGTTGTTGCTCAACTTGACTTAAACATATACTCACTTGTAGCAACGAGAAAATTCCCTAAAACTTGCTAGAAACATTTTTTTAGGGTTATTCACGCAGGCTGACCGGAC
Source organism: Tuctoria greenei (assembly GCA_036927565.1). Classification (NCBI taxonomy): domain Eukaryota; kingdom Viridiplantae; phylum Streptophyta; class Magnoliopsida; order Poales; family Poaceae; genus Tuctoria; species Tuctoria greenei. Next base: position 61,600,818 of record JAYESD010000011.1, on the reverse strand, counting down.
TAGTCCGCCCCCTGACCGGACTAGTCCACCCCCTGTAATTTAATCTCGTTTTATTGAGTCATTTGCAGGTCAATTAGCCTATTCACCCCCCCTCTAGGCAACTTTCACTTTTGGATTGACAAATGCGCCTGCCTACTTTATGTACCTCATGAATAAGGTCTTCATGGAGTACTTGGATAAATTTGTCGTGGTGTTTATTGATGACATTATGATCTACTCGAAGGATGAGAAGGAACATGAGGAACAGTTGATGCTTACGCTGGAGAAATGAAGAGAGCATCAATTGTATGCCAAGTTCAACAAGTGTCAGTTTTGGTTGAAAGAGGTGTCATTTTTGGGTCATATAATCTCAGAAGGAGGAGTATCGGTTGACCTAGGAAAAGTGAGGAACGTGTTGAAGTGGGAACCACCGCAAAACATAAAGGAAATAAGGAGTTTCCTTGGGATGGCTAGATATTACCGTCGATTCATCAAAGACTTTTCCAAGATTGCCAAGCCTATGACGGAGTTTCTAATGAAGGGAAAGGCTTTCCAATGGACTCAAGCCTGTCCAAAAAGTTTTGAGGAGTTGAAGAAGAGGTTGACAACAGCCCCAGTTTTGGTACTGCCGGATGTGAGCAAGAGTTTTGATATTTATTGTGATGCATCGAGACAAGGACTTGGATGTGTGCTCATGCAAGAAGGTCAAGTGGTCGCCTATGCGTCAAGACAATTGAAGAAGCATGAACATAATTACCCAACGCATGATTTAGAACTTGCAGTCGTGGTACATGCATTGAAGATTTGGAGGTACTATATTCTGGGGCATAGGTGTGAAATTTATACGGATCACAAGAGTCTTAAGTATATTTTCACACAAACAGATCTGAATTTGAGGCAACGAAGATGGTTGGAGCTCATCAAGGATTATGATGTGGGGATCAACTATCATCCAGGAATGGCTAATGTGGTGGCCGATGCCTTGAGCTGGAAAGGAGTAAGTAATCAACTGACAGTTCGAGAATTGCCATCCGAGTTATGCAAGGAGTTTGAACGGTTGAATCTTGGATTTGTGAAAGAGATGAGAATATGGAGTTAAATCCAACCCTGGAGCAAGAAATTCCAGAAGAACAAACCACAGATGAGGAGATCAAGGAAATCAAGGAAAGGACCGAAGAAGGGAGAAAATTCAGATTTGATGAAGATGAACATGGTACTCTATGGCTTGGTAATATGATTGTCATGCCCAATGTGAAGCATATTCGGGAGACGATATTAAAAGAGGCACATGACTCACCATACTCGATTCATCCTGGTTGTACAAAGATGTACAAGGATTTGAAGACATGCTATTGGTGGGTCAGCATGAAAAAAGACATAGCCGAATATGTTGCGTTGTGTGATGTGTGCCAACGAGTTACAGCTGAACATCAAAGGCCAGCTGGATTATTGCAACCATTGAAGATCCCAGAATGGAAGTGGGAAGAAATCGGAATGAACTTCATAGTTGGGTTACCACGTACTCAGTCCGGTTACGACTCAATTTGGGTAATTGTGGATCGCTTAACCACGTCAACTCATTTGGTCCCTGTGAAGACCAAATATACAGCTGCACAATTGGCTGAAATATACATGGAGCATATTGTGTGTCGACACGGAGTACCGAAGAAGATAGTCTCAGATAGAGGTTCTCAGTTTACCTCCAGATTTTGGCAAAAATTGCATGAAGCATTGGGAACAAGGTTGAACTTCAGTTCGGCATATCACCCTCAAACGGATGGACAAACCGAGAGGACCAATCAAATTTTAGAAGACATGTTAAGAGCTTGTGCTTTAAAGCATGGGAAAAGTTGGGACAAGAGCTTGCCATATGCAGAATTTTCATACAACAATAGTTACCAAGCAAGTTTGAAAATGTCACCCTATGAAGCACTACACAGAAGGAAGTGTAGGACACCTTTGTATTGGAATGAAACAGGAGAGAACCAAGTATTTGGTCCTGATGTGTTACAAGACACTGAAATACAAGTCCGAATAATTCGTGAAAACCTAAGGGCTACTCAGTCGCGGCAAAAAGGTTATGCGGATAATCGGCGAAGGAATCTGGTATTTGAAGTTGGAGATTTTTTATACCTCAAGGTGTCACCTATCCAAGGTCAGCGATGGTTTAATGTCAAAGGAAAACTGGCACCTCGTTACATCGGACCGTTTAAGATTCTAGACAGGCGAGGAGAGGTAGCTTATCGACTTGAGCTGCCGGCATATCTCTCCGATGTACACGACGTGTTTCACGTGTCTCAACTCAAGAAGTGTCTGAGGGTACCGGAAGAACAGGTGCCGATGGACGAGTTAGAACTTCAGGAGGATTTGTCCTATGTCGAGCAACCTATCAAGATCTTGGACGTGAAGGAAAGGGTCACGAGGAATAAGAGGGTCCGTTGGTGCAAAGTGCAATGGAACCACCATACGGAAGCCGAAGCTACGTGGGAACGTGAAGAAGGCTTGAAGGCAGAATTCCCTCATCTTTTCTCCACGCTGTCGAATCTCGAGGGCGAGATTCACTTTAAGGGGGTAGGTTTGTAACACCCTCAAATTTTGCATCATGCATTGCATACATGTTCATGCATTAAACATTAGTAGAATAAAAGAAAGATAATAAAAGATAAAACATACATATACAAATATGTGTAGCAAAGAAGAAAAAGAAAATAATAGCGTAAAACATGTATTAGGAAATAAATATAAAAATAATATATATATATATATATATTTGTGAAACCTAAACAAACAAATATAAAAATATATATATATAAATAATATATAAAAAATATAAATAATAAAATATATAATAATAATAATGAAAAAAAAGAAAGTATAAAAAAAGAGAAAGAAACAAAAAGAGAAAACCCAGCACCGCCGGCCAGGTCGAGCCGACCCAACCAGCGTGCCCGGCACCAGCGCGCCTGCCCCACCGCCCCAGCGCGCCCGCCCGCCCGCGTTGACCCGCGCCGGCCCCAGCACCTAGCGCGCGCCAGCCTCGCGCCGCCAGCGCACCGCGCCTGGCCTCGCACTGTGCGACCCCGCCCGCCCGCGTGCGCCACGCGCTAGCCCCGCGCGAGCCCCAGCGCGCCCCGCTCTCGCGCCGGCCCTAGCTGGCTCTCCGCGTCTATAAAAGCAACCGGTCTCTGTATTTTTTTCTCTCCCGAGGATTGCTAGCGCCGCCAGGAACCCTAGCAATGTAGAAAAAGAGCACTAGAGGGCTGCACCGCCAGGTGAAGAAAAGGAAGAAAAAAAGAGGGGAAGAAGAGGAAGAAAACGAGGAGGGTGCCGTCGTCCGCCAGAGATCGTCGTCGTCATCGTCGTGCCGCCGGAGGACCGCTGCGCCATCCACTTCGTCTACTCGTCGCCTTCATCCCTCGATCTTTGAAGTCGTCGCATCTACGGTAGGATTTGTTTTTCTGATGCAAATTTTAGCGATGTATTAGATCTAATAGACGTAAATTGATTTTAGTTGCATCGTCTATTTATTTTCAGCAGCATTAATTCTCGCTAAAACCCCCGTAACTCATATGAACACGTATGAACTAGTTGCATCTAATTAATAAACAAACGTAGTTAATTAATAATTGAACTTTGCATGCATGCATGTCATCGCATGTTGATTAGTGTGTGTGCATCATGATAATTTGTATGCATTTTCTTGTATGTGTGATCACGAGTAGAGGGAAGTGCTCAAGAGGTCATGTACGAGGATTTCCAGAACCAATACTCCGAAGCGCTTGAGCAACCCTATCCGTCAGAACAAGGCAAGTGTCCTTGAAGCATATTGATCCTGTTTTTGAAATAAATGTTTTGTTTGCAAATTGCATGCTTGTGTCAATTTGATGGGAATCCTATGGTAGAAAGTTTACTAGCGTTCTTTGACCACCGTTGTCGCCTGGAATTTATGGTAGAGAGTCGGGAAGGGTTTTTACCTTTTTGCTTCGCTTAATTGATTGGGATGGGAAACCAACACTACACATTTAATTATGCATTAATGATATTCTGGTTAATGTGAACTGGTCAATATGATATGGTAATGGGTGATCTAAGCAAGCCTGGTATGTGGATGGGTTGGATGTCATGGTGGTTTGCTTTCTTTAGATCTAAGGACCAGTTCATGCGAGAATAAGCCAGGACTATAGTGCCACCACGAGGCTATTGATGGCTCCTAAGATATACTAACAAATCATCTCCGGTAACGGCGCCTGAAATGCTTGTTGGTATTTCTTATGCACCATTAACTAAACATCTCCAACTTATGTGTCAGAAATGCTTATTAATGGTTCTATTGGATCACAGAGTGAGTTTCGCAAGCGCACGGAGGTATCATTGTAGCATTTCCCCTTAAGAGTATTCCAAAGGGTGTCATTTATTTGATCCCAAAGGAAGGCATGGAAGAGATATAACAATCATCGAGTGGAAAGGGTAGAAAGGTCTAGGTAAGAATCTAGTAAGGATGGATAAAATAATAGTGGAGGTAGTGTGACACACACAAAAGCTTTCAAGTCTAAGGGGGGTAAGAGGATCCTAGAGTTAGTTAAGGTTGAGAGTTATGGAGGTACTCCTACTATGCTCTATTGTACATATACATAGCCTAAACTAATTATTCATAAGCTAGATCAATAGTGAATACTTATACTATGTGGTTCAACACATCGGGCACAGGCTTACCCCTAGCAATACTAGGGTGACTCCTGCCAAGAGCCTGTGGCATAGCCGAACATGGAGGATTACAAAGGAAAGATAGGGCTGTCACCACCTACTGCCTACCTCTTCAATCCGTGGGTCTACGAGACATCCAATGTTACTTAGCTATCCTAGCACCATGCTAGCATATTAAGTAATTACCTTAAGATCCTAGGCACAATCCATCCTAAGGCAATGAATTGAATCATCATTGAACCAATGTTGATACACAACATAATTATCCATACTAACCTAGTTATGTTATAATTAACTAGACTATAGTGGGGGTCTATACGTTCTATGATAATGAGATATGTTCATGATGAAACAGTCATAGAAGCTTTCCCAATTTGGACTTGGGACTAGAGACTCTCCTCTCTACAACCTAACTCCTCTAAGACTATGGATGATAGTGTATACAATAGAGATGAAGCTCAAGTGGTGTCTGTTGAAGTGAGGGGTAGGGGGTCCTATTTATACTAGTGTTGAGGTCGGTTCCCGTCACTGAAAGCGCACGAATCAGTCACCATTGACTCCTTCAAGCCAGGAGGAGCCAACACACGTTGTTTGATCGCGTTTGGCGCCAAGAAGGGGTTGGCCGAACCCCTGGTTCGGCCGACCTGGTCAGCACTCCAAACGTGGAGTGCTTCCTCCAGGTGGCTGCCAGGTGGGCCCCCTTGATGTATCTAGGTGATACACCGTTGGATCTCCTCGGATACTTCTGTTTGTGGGCCATTTGATCCATGGGATGCCACGTGTCATCACCTGATTGGCTGGGATGATATTTTATAGGATTGGTCCCTTTACATTTCCTCATTTCCTGCATAAAATGTTGCATACACATATTTCTCCAAGTCCAAGTGGAATTGGGTTAGATAGAAAGGTGATGTGTGCAAGAAATGACAAATCCTTCACACAATTGAGTTAAATTGACAGATAAAATTGGTATATAACAGTCATCAACAGAGGCCAAGTATGGGTGCGGCGTAGCTGATTAATTAGGGCTTTGCCAGTGCTATTTGGACCATTAAGGATGCTCGGGGAAGGGATAGTCGGATTGGCTTTGTTGATGATTGGTGGGACTACCCTGGGATCCGAATGGCTCAAGAGGGGGCCCTTGGTTGAAGATGTGCTCTGTTGGAGGCATCGCCATCGGTGAAACCTTAGTGGAATCTAAATAGGCTAGTAATCCCTTTGTAAAGGCTATTTTGTGATCTCTTAGCCATACACCTATGGTAGTGTTTTGGCATAATGGAGGTTTTCTTTAGTCGCCGACGGGTGATGAAATCACAAACACGTGGGTAAAGTGGTACAAACTCTGCAGAGTCTAATAAAACTGGTGGTACAAACAAGTGGGGTCTATGATAGCCGTGCTCCCGGTTATGAGCAGCTGGACAACTTCCATGATTAGAGGGAACCTGGTATTGGGATGGTTTTTGGGAAGGTTATGGTTTGGTAATGGTTATGGCTGGTTATGAGTTAAATTTCTGATATTGATTATGGTTATTTGTAATGGTGAAATCTGGAATATGGATGATGGTAATGAATATGGACTGGTATTAAGACGATTACATGGTTTATGATGGGTTTGCTTCACATACATAATACATATTGCTTTTCAAATGTTTTAATGTACTTTTCAACACTTAGCCATTATTACATTCGTCATTTGAATCAGCTACATGTCATGCTTTCCACACTTGCTGAGTACGACATGTACTCACTCTTGCAATCCCCCCCCCCAACAGTTGCAGGTCAGGATTGTGAGTTTAATGGCGATAATGCGGAGTTCTAGGCTGTGTCTACCATCAGCTTTGCCTGTGGTGTTGCATGGAGCTGCGCTATACCCTATTGCTTATGATGCCTAGCTGTTTAGTTTGCCTATTTAGTTTATTTCTGCTACATTAGTTGAACTTGTCATTAGAATTCATTAGAATTTGTATACGAGGATAATATGGTTTGTTTAATAAAATTTGATCAATTAATCTTGTTCTGTGGTAATTTTCTGTATACTCTTTTGTGAATGCACTTGTATATGTGTGTTGAACATCCTGGGCACACATATACTGCACTTGGTTCATTTTCGGAACCGGGTGTCAAACATTAATATGGCATTAATGACACGTTAACCAGGTCTTGTAAGTGCCAATTTATTGCCCTTGAATATTCGCGCCATTGGAGATTCTAGTGTCTTCCTGTTATAGACATAGATCTGGACATGTGACATGTGGTAGCACCGAAGCTTCCCTCTGCAGGGAGGTAGGTTCGGAGCTACTAGACTCGTGGCAGCACCGGAGCCACCCTGAGGAGGGAGGCAGGTCCGTCACTGGGGACACGTGGCAGTGTTAGGGCCATCCTAAGGAGGGAGGCAGATCCGACACTGCATGACAAGTGGTAACGCTGGAGCTTCCCTAAGGAGGGAGGCATGTCTGGCACTGCAGGACACGTGTTGCCTCCGGAAGTCCACAACACTAGAAGGTGGAACTCAACGCGTCTTCTTCTGGTACAAAGGGATACCTGGTATGCAGGATATAGACAATGGGCCCTGGGCCCACCTTTGGTGAGATAGTGAGGTTTCGATGCCGGAGGTGGGGCCATTATCTCCCCCGCACTGCTGCTTCAACTTTCCTCTTGGAACATGCGACCCTTCTTGATTTGGTAGGTGAGATACATGACGTGCGGATCTCACGCAATTGAAGGATGTCAGTTCCCAATACAATTTTCGTATCAGTTCCCAGCGCAATCTTTGTAGTCCCATCAGGCCGCCCCCTCGGGCTTCCAATTTCTCATCATGACAACAGTTCACCTGGTGTAACTTTTTTGGTGATGTGGAACCGAGCCTCCTTGTCATTGACGAGGTAACTTTGTTCAGCGTGATCAAGGTCCGGATGCAGTTGCCATACAAGCGTTGCAGAGGCTTAATAAAGGAAGACGCGTTGCAAGGTAAGAGAACTCTTATGCACCAATGCGATCTTTGTCCACTTCTGTGAGATATGGGTAAGCGTTCCACCCTGCGTGCCGCTGTTCTGGACCTTCTTCACACTCTGAGCGATAGGAAAAGGTAACAACTTGTTGGGATTCTACTACTTTGTAAGGCGTAGGAATCCCCCGTACAAGTACATCAAGTCCTTTCCTTCTGGAAAGTGGAAGACTTGGAAGACTGAGTGGGTAGTTATCTGGGTGGACCCTCATGACCGGCTGGAGCGAACTGAAGGATTCCCGACGACGGAGTCCGACTCTTGGGAGGAGCTCCCGAAGCTGACTAAAGATTACAACCCTGTTCTATCAAGAATCCGGAACTTGGTCGATGGAGGATTAACGTCTCTGATGGTCCTCGACAACTTTCTGACCAACCGCTAGACTCCACTCAAGGAGCGAGAATTTGCAGCATGGTCATACTCCCGATAAGAGGATTTCCTCCGGATTGACGTTGGTCAGAGAACTAACTTAGATGAGCATGCCTTGAAGCTCCATCTCTAGAAGTTGAACAGTGGAACTCTATCGAGAGATGATCTCGTATCTTCGGCAGAGTTCTTGCCTCTCTGTGTAGTTCCGGAGGTTAGGAGAGAGCTGTTGTCGGTACCCTGCAGACTGGGTACCCCCGCGCACAAGGCGAAAATGCTAAGAACTTGGCCTCTACTTGGAGGCAGAGTCCGAGGCTGCCACGTCGAGGAGGGAAGGACCAGATCCTACCTCCCCGCCGCGGCGGGCTCCCGAGCTGCCACGTGGCCGACAGGACCGGACCCTCGCCTCCCCGCCGGGGCGGGCTCCCAGGCTGCCACGTGGCCGGTAGGTCCGGACCCTCGCCTCACCGCCGAGGCAGGCTCCGGGGCTGCCACGTGGCCGACAGGACTAGACTCTCGCCTCTCCGCCGAGGTGGGCTCCGGGGCTGCCATGTAGCCAATGGAACTCCTGGGACCAGGGCTGCCTCCCCGCAAGGAAGGGCTCCTGGACTACCACGTGGCCCGCAGGGCTGAGCTTCCACTCTCCCGCGGAGGTGGGCTCCAGAGGTGCCACGTGACCAGTACAGCTGGGCGCTCAACTCCCCGCAGGGGCAAGCTCCGGTGCAACCACGTGGCGGTGGGCCGACTCGGTGCAGTAGGAGGCCGCAGTAAAGGAAAGAGTGCGCCGCTCAGACAAGCATTAAGTACACGCACCTTCCCCAGGCGAAGCAGAGTCGTGCATGCGAAAGTCAAGGCTCCAGTGTCCTGTCTTGTCCAAGTAGCCGGTACAGACCCACGACGCAAGGCAGGCGAGTAAGCCACAAGGACAAGATGGACGGGACGGGCCCTGCCATCATCAACAACTATGTGTAGCCTTGGCGCACGATGCGGCGGGACAGCACATTGAAGCCCCTGACAAAGGGAAGTAGATAGCATTTAATCCTAGATCTTGTATAGGATTTGGCTTTCCCCAGGACCACCTGTCGGGGCCTGGGGCCCACCTTGTGACTGCAGAGTCCTTAGACTATAAAAGGACTCTGCAGACGACCTTCACAACGAACGGCATCAGACCGATTGAAACCCATACATGCTCAAGCAAGGCAATACACTTACACTCCCGTGGACGTAGGGTGTTACGCTCCGGCGGCCCGAACCACGTAAACCCTCTGTGTTCACCATCTCGCTACACTCAATCTCCTGGGACTAGCCCTCGTGAATCCAAAGAACCTCCGTGGGCTGCTCTCTAAGCAGGTCCGGGAGAAGTGTCGTTTAACACCTTCGACAGCTGTAGAAGGTGATGTTGCTCCTTGACGATACAGGTTTTGCGGTGTGACAAAGGAGCACTCCGCCAGCAGGGACTGTATTCCCCGAACCTTTGGCCCCTGCCAACATGAAAGGTCCGACTCTGCACCTGTCTGTCGAAAAGGAAAGGCTCACGTAAAACCTTGTCAGAAGAATTCCGACTCAATTCGGGACAAAGGCAGAGAGCCTGTCGATGCCTCCAGTCAGAAGAGGAAGTTGACGCGAACTAATGGCAGCTCTATCAGAGCAGCTCCATCGCAAGCAGTGCCACTGCCTCGCTCAACCCTCAAGTCAGTGCTAGTTGTGCCTCAAGCAACGGCAACTCCGGCTTCAACAGCCAAATCATATTCAGATCCAGTGCCTACGGCAGGCACTAGGTCTGGCAAGTCTACTCTAGTCCTGGTGCCAGCAGCGGGCTACGGGTCCAAAGTGTCTTCTTAGATGATGGAGATCCCGGTTGTAGCGACACCAGTGGCTTCCATGACTTCTGGGATGATGTCCAGAGCTTCTGCCTCACCAACAACGGTGGGTTCTGACTCCGACCGTCCTAGGAAGAAATTTTGTGCTGACTGGAGTTGTAGCGTCACCAGGTAATGATCGGTACTTAAACTTGTGTTTTCTTTTTGCTTTTTTGGTTTTCCTTGAATTCTCTATTCCTCTGTTTCCAAAGTATCGAGAGAAGGAGCTACTACTCTGTCACCTGCCAGCGTTGCGGCCACAGAGATCGCAGCAACCAGAGCCCCCGCTATTGATACGACTTCTCATATGGTCGTGGCAGGCGACACAGTAGTTCCGACGCTAAAAGATGTCAATATGACCTCGGCGCCAGCGGCCAAAGAAGTCGTGGTTGCGTCGGACCACGAAGGTGAAACGCTGGAGCAAGCTTCCGCTGCTCCGGAGCCAGCATCGGAGGTACCGACATCAGTGTCGAAGATTTTGGAACCTGCCGCGAAAGCGCCAGCACTAGCACCAGAGGTACCGTCTCTCTGAGTTGATGTTGCCATGCCAGAGGTTGTCTTGCCTGAGCCAGCAGATGCTGCTCTGAAGCAGCCGGTTGACGCTTTAATGACGCCTGAGTCTGTGTCTGAAGATCCAGCTGCGGGACCTTCTACATTTGCGCCAGAGGTCGATGAGCTTTCGGAACTCAGCACTGTAGACATTGAGCTGTTGGAGTCCATGCTTGTGCCATGGACCCCGACAGCTGTTCTAGAAGACTCTGGGGAACCAGAGGAACCTCAGGCGGGTCCTGAGCCAATTCCCTTGGACATGTCGATTGACAATGCCTGCTCGATCCTCCGCTAAGTTCAGCTCAACTTCGACTATGAGCGCAAGTCCCTGGAGGATGAGCGTGATATTCTAAGGCGCTGGCGCAAGCTGCTCTACTTTAAGATGAAGTTGACGCAAACTTGCATGGCTAACTTGAGAGACCAGCTTGTAGCCGAGAAGACGCGACTAAAATGGATGGATGAACTGCTAGATGATAGGCGTGCTACCGTAAAAGCTCTGTGCAAGAAGACTCACAAGATCTATGATAAGGTGACAGAAGCCAACAATTTGGCAGATGCTCGCTTTGAGACCCTAGAGAAGCTGAGGGATGAGCTCCTCAAGCAACAAGAAGCTATCGAAAATGAGGAGCAAGAGATCCAAATGAGAGATGCTAAGATCTCTCAGAAGCTAGGGCGCGATGAGCAGGACTTGGTTGACTGCATCAAGAAATTCAAGTCCTGGTGCGATAGAGAAAAGCACCAAGTATGGCTGGCAGGAGAAGGAGTCAGCAAGCGAGAAAGTGTTGTCTTCGCCAGAGAAAACAAGGTAAAGGCTAAGGAGAGGGACCTTGCAAAGAATCGAGACCACTTGAACCTCCAGGAGAAGCAAATCTCTGACCAAGAGAGGCAGCTGGCTGAACGGATTCAGCAGCATGCTAAAGAGGTCGAGCTGTTCTCGAAGGAGGACTCCGTAGAGCTATCATCCGCAAGAAAGTCACTGGAAGAGCTTCGGAGTACGAGGGCAATAGAGTCCTATCAGGTCCGGGACTTCCTTGGGCAAGCGGAATATGCTCTGATGCCACTGGGGTTCAGTTCGGTCCGACCAGTTGACCCAGAGCCAGAGATGGACAAAGCTTTGGTGGCACTCAACTCTGCCGGAGCTAAGCTGGATGCGCTTTAAGATGTGATCAGCGATCAGCTCGAGACCGAGGGAAGATCATTGGCGAAGAATGTCGCAGAATATGTGTAACATGCTTCCGAAACCGGGATCCTGTTGACAGTTGTTATATACCAATTTCACCCGTCAATATAACTCAATTATGTGAAGGAAGTATCATTTCTTGCAGACGTCACCTTTCTATTTAGCCTATTTCCACTTGTCTTTGGAGAAAGTAGTGCATTCTATGCAGAATTGAAGTGAAACAAGGGGATAGATCCCATAAAATATCATTCCAGCCAATCAGGCGACGCCATGTGGCACTACATGGATCAAATGGCCCACAAACAGAAGTATTCGAGGTCATCCAATGGTGTAGCACCATACTATTCAATGGGACCCACATGGAAGTCACCATGAGGAAGCACACCAGAAATGGTCAACATTTTTTTTTGGCCGACTAGAGGGTTCGGCCGAACCCTTCCTGGCGCCAAACTCACTCCGCTTCCACGTGTCGACTCCCTGTGGTGCCCTAGTCATGATGAAGACTGATTCACGAGCTTTTGGTGGCGGGAGCTGACCCTTCTCCAAGCTATAAATAGGACCCCTCACTTCAACACACACCACTTGAGTATTCATCCATTGTATCCACTACTCTCTATAGGTTTAGAGGAGTATAGGCTGTAGAGAAAAGAGCCTCTAGTCCATAGTCCAAGTAGGAGAGGAGTAGAAGGAGTCTCTTCCCAATTTCCAATTGGGAAAGGTATGGCTCTTATATTCCTATTTATATTTTTGACTTTGTTCTTAGTGAAGGTGTTATCTTTAGTCTTCCATTGTTCTTATACTTGGATGAAGCGTTTCTTGTTTGATTGTGGATTCCATGTATCACTACAGGAATCCCGATCAATTACGTCGGCCAGGGCCGACTTAAATTAAGGCCTAAACCAACGTAAGTTACTAAATTATGTCGATTTTCTCTTAATTACGTCAGCTCCCGGCCGACGAAGGAGTTCGGACGTAATTAAGGTAACTTACATTGGCCGTCGACGTAAGTTACTTAATTACATCGGTCTCTGGCAACCGACGTAAGTTATGTACTGGGATGGGCTGCAGGGTGGGCCAGAGTACTTACGTTGGCCATAGCCGGCCGATGTAAGTTAAGTGGTATAATATACGTTGGTTGGGTCAAACCGACGTAAGTTAAGTGGTTTAAATTACATCGGTACGGTCCGACCGATGTAAGTTAAACTGGGCTAACTTACGTCAGTGTTACCATAGCCGACGTAAGTTAAGTTTTCGATTTTTTTAAAAAACAGAAACTAGCTACCTCGCACGATGGCGAGAACACAAAATAGGCAAATATATACACAGATATAGACATATACAGCAAACAGTTTCAAAATAGTATTCAAACATCGAGAACAACACAATATTCATTCTTTCATGGTAATTCCAGTACCGTGCTACACGCTAGCCCCTCCACTACCCCCGGGATATTCTCGGCGCGTTCCCGAACCCTGCAGAAGAAACAATACATAGAAAAGTTTAGTTTTAGAGGACTTCCATATATTTCCAACCATGTACAATACATTCATTCACTTCTCCATCTCCTGCGCAGCCCAGCCCCATACCAGCAAGAATGAATGATTTGATAGTAGAACAGTTTATGTTCTTATGTCATTTTTCATGATTTTTAAGTCAGAATCTGCCCTAGATGTGAATATGAAACTTATAGTGCCCAAATTGAACTGAACTTTAATTAGAATGCCCGAACTGAAACTCAAACTGTTAGGCAGTGCTTTGAATTGGTTAGACCTGATTGCTAATAAAGGGAGGCCGAACAGATTGCTAATAAACTGAAACTAAAGGGAGGCCGAACTGATATTAAAGACTTTATCACCTGCTCTGGTGTCTGCTGTGGCAGAAGCATAGGAATCTCGATATCCTGACCGCTATGTTGAGCAAGAGCCTGTCATTGCAAAATATTAGAAGATATATGTTATTGAAATGCTATGAAATTTAACTACGATACTATAAATAACTTACCGCCACCGCTGCTTGCATCTGGGCTATCATTAAGGCCGTCCTCTGCTGCTCCTCCCTTGCCTCCGCTCGCGACCTCTCTAGCCCTGCCTCGGTCTGCGTCAGCGTCTCCTTTAAGGCGAGGAGCTCCAGCTGGGCTGTGAGAGATGAGCACCGGTGGTCCCAACGGACGAGGCCTGCGACGATAAAGCGCCTCTCAAAGGTCGCGTCGACCTTGAGTTGACAACTACATCAAAAATGGAAAACCTGCAAAAGAATGAAAACACTAAGTAGAAGAAGATAAATTGAAAAAGAAATGAAACACATGAACAACTGACCGTCCCTGGGCCTTCCAGCCTCCGCTTTCATACGCGGCTTGGGGGCCGATCGACGTGCTTTCCCAATTGTAATCCGCACCGTGTACCTTTGAAACCTCTTGCGCGTTGCCTACAAAACAAATAAATCTTGTAAGCTTGTCAATAATAGTATTAGTTGTAATGAAATTGATGAATTTCAAAAACTTACCAGTCGGTCGGCTGCGACGTGACTACACTGCCCTGGCTGAGAAGGGTCACTTCCCTTGTGACGTCTCTTCCAAACCTGGGTCGGGGTCAGCTCATGACCCATCTCTCGCTCCTGTATAGTCGTGTTAGTGAGATAAATATATTAGGAATACATAAATAAATTGAAAAATTACTTATCATGCATTTAGCCAAACACAAGTAGCCATCGCCGCCATAGTTGTGCTTGCCGTCGGACCCCATGTGGCACTGTCTAGCCTTTGTGGACTTTTTGATGAAAGCGTCGCTAGCCCAGTACCGACATAGAGCTAAGTATGCCTCGGTGTTACCCTGTAACCAGGAAATAGTAACCTGCACATATTTCATTTTTTATTAATGCAGTTAACATACAAAGATATTGTAAATACTTAACAATATTAAAAAATTACCTCCGCGTACTGCTCCTCTATCAAGTACGCATCGGAGTCCTTCCTAAATGGACCCCTTTGCTATTTCTGCTCCTGCTCCCGGGGGTGCCGCTTGTAGTACGCGTTGACGGCCTGAATCTGGGTGTTCGACAACGCCGCCGTCGTGAGCTTTCGAGCGTTGTAATGGAACACATGTCTCGCGTGGTCCTCCATGCCCGGTTCCTCTACTTGGTACCTCAGCTTTAATCAAACAAACATTTAAGTGATATGCATTAAATGAGTTGAAAAAAATAAAAAAGTTAAACTTACCATAAAATCATGCCACATGGCTCCCTGAGCCGTGCCGTGGAACGGGTGAGAGACCCGAGCGTAGTCATCCCACGACAGGGTAGGGAAACCGTCAATGACACCGGGGTAGTGCAATGTTACGATAACACCCATGACACCGTTAACCTGCCTGTGGTGTTTCTCGGCCCCCGTGAATGAAAAGTCGTACCAACATCTGCAAAATATATTAAATCATTAAGTAAAGGAAAACAACATCTAATATTTGATATACTATATACAGTTTTTACCTGTCACCAACAGGACGGATCGTGGTCCGCTGAGAAGTAATCAGAGGAGGAGCCGCAAAGTGGGTCCTCCTCGTCCGTCGCCTCTGCTGCGACGCCGTCGTGTCCTGTGACCCTGAAGGCTCTGCAGAACCACCAGAGTCCAAAGGAAGGCTAGCGGTAGCTGGATGCAGAGGAAGGCTAGCGCTAGCCGGCTCCGAAGGGAGGCTAGCGCTAGAGGGTTCATCCCGCCTCTGACTCGAACTCCTGTAGCGGCCCCCTAGCCTCTGACTCGGACTCAGAAGACTCTAACTCAGACTGCACAAAAGAAAAAGATTGACAATAAATAATTATTAATAACTGCAATTTATAAAATAACTTTATTGTAAACTAAAATTTACCTCCGTCCGCTGAAAGCACACGTGAACTGAGGGTGGAGCGTGCGCCAGAAAGAGGGAACGTCGGCTCGAAGGTAGCGAGGTCCCTGAGCAAGGGTCTCGTGGCGTCTCAAACCCTCTCACTCACTTCCCCTTCCCCTTCACCTTCCCCTTTGACGACATCCTGTTCCAATGAATAAATGATTAATATGCAAAGATAATATACAAAATTAATTTTAAGTCAGTGAATAAAATGTTACTTCAAAATTCATCAACATCACAGTCATGCACCCTACTCCTTAAACCAGCCCATCGATCTTCTTCTTCCGCATATCGCTTTCGTTTGCGCAAATCAGCAGGTTCGACTAAGTCATCGATATCTTCAGTTTCCGATTCTGATTCTATTTCCGCTTCCGTGCCAGTCTCGATATCTTGAGCGTCTCCAACTAAGTCATCGAGTCCTACACTGGGCTCGACTGATAAGGAGTCTGGCAACTCTTCCTCTTGGTAGACCACATCAGCCATAGCTTCCTCATGATAATCATCATCTTCTGGAGCGTATAACTGCTCACGAGGATTTACCTTATGTACCACCCACCAAGCTTTGAATTTATTGCATGGATAAGGTAGATAGTACACTTGCTCTACTTGGTGTGCAAGAACTAATGAATCCAATCCTTTCAACCGTTCCTTGTGTTTTACTTCGAACATGCCAAATTCGTTTACTCGAATTTCATGAATGGAATCAAACCATTCACAGTCAAAGAATACTGCTCGAATTATCTTGTTTCTTACAAAAGTGAATTCAAGGATTCTTTTAATATTTCCGTAGTACTGAGTTTCATTTTCTTACGAATTGACTGCCCTCATCACAACTCCGGTATTACATGTTGCCGCGAGAGGACAAAGAGATTCAAATTGAGTTGTACGGAATCGAAAACCATAGCTTCTAACATTAATCACTCCACATGATAGTTGTTGCAAATCTTCATGGACGTTGGCATCTATTTTGCACTGTCCAAGATATGAAGTTATTTAGAAAACCTAAGCACTCTTAAGTTATAATAAAACGTTGTCAACATTGATAAGTTAACGAGAAAATGTTACATGATCTCGAAACCAGGAAAGAAAATTAGATCCCCCGTTTATTCCTTCCTGTCGAATCTGTTCTATTTGCTTGCTCGTGGGTTGATGTCTATGTCTCCAATTTTGCTTGTCGAACATACTACACGAAAAGAGAACCTTTTAGAATACATGTGTTGGAAAAGATGGTGAAAAACATAAGTGTAGGAGAAACACTTACTTGAAATATTCATTCATTTCTTCCATATTAGCGTACATGTACAAGAAAGCAGCACACCTTTCTTTTTTGCTAATGTCGTAGGAAGTGTAACTACCAACAGTAGTGCCTGTTGTTGCAAAAATAGAGAGATCGCTACAAGGAGTTTGCTCAACCATATTGTACCGCATTACCGAAGTATTAACATTGTGTTCCTCTGCAAAATAAACACTTGTGAAGTATCCTACTTCGTGAAGAGTAAAAGCTTCGACGATGCAACCTTCAACCCTTGCCCTGTTACCAACCATTGGTTTCAGATATTTGAGTGCTCTTTCAATATGATACAGCCACCTATATTGCACGGGACTGCCCATTTTCACTTCAAATGGAAGATTAATTAAGAGATGTTGCATTGGATTGAAAAACCCTGGAGGAAATTTTTTTCCATCTTACACAAAAGTACCGGAATATCCTTCTCCAACTGAGTCATCATCTCTGGCGTGATTTCTTTAGCACAGAGTTGCCTATAGAAGTGGCTAAGCTCGGCTAACACCTTCCACACCGCATCGTCAAAGTGGCCTCGAAACATAATAGGCAGAAGTCTTTCCATGATTATGTCATAATCATGACTCTTCAACCCAATGAGCTTTCCCGTTTTCTTATTCACGGCTCGTCTCGGATTAGCTGCATAACCATCTGGGAATTTCAACCTTTGCAACCATTCGAGAACTTCTTTCTTTTCTTTAGGTCGAAGACATAAAGGAGCGCGTGGTTTACCACAATTTTTGGAGAGCTTAAGAGTTTGACGGTTACAAAGCTCGACGAGATCCTTTCGAGCCTTTAAATTGTCTTTTGTTTTGCCCGTCATGTCCATGCTTGTGCTTATGATACATTCAGCCATGTTACGCTCTTGATGCATGACATCAATGTTGTGCCTTAGAATCAACGACTTCACATACGATAGATCCCAAAGTCCACATATCTGAGTCCAATTGTGTTTGTCTCTAAAACCTTCAAAATATCTAGGACGACCTTCATATGGCACCAATTTGTCCAACATATCAGATATTTCTAAGCCGTTAAGACGTTTCGGTAGTCCTTTAGTGACAACAATGTTCTTTCTAAAGACATTTCTTTGTTATCTAAACAAGTGATTCAGAGGCAGCCAACGTCTATGACAATCGAAGTAAGATATCTTGCCTCCATGGGTAAGTCGAAAACAATCGGTATCCAAGGTACATATCGGACACATCAACCGACCATGAGTGCTCCATCTAGAAAACATGTCGTATGCCGGAAAATCATGGACGTACCATAAATAATCAGCTCAAAGGTTGAATTTCTGCTTCTTGTAACAGTCGTACGCTTCGACTCTTGTCCACAACATTTTCAACTTTTCTATCAACGGTTTCAACATCATGTTGAGACGTGACCCAGGATGATCTGGCCCAGGTACAATGAGGCTAAGAAACATGAACTCATTCTTCATGCAAAAAGTCAGTGGAAGATTGTACGGAATGACAAAGACGGGCCAACAGGAGTATGGTGCGGTGTTTGTGCTGAACGGTGTGAACCCATCTGTCGCCAACCCGATGCGAATATTTCTTGCTTCACGACCGAATTCTGGGTCGAACCGGTCCAGCGCCTTCCATGCCTCACCATCGTACGGGTGCGTCATGACTCCATTGTTCTGACACTCACCTTCTTTGTGCCATCTCATGTGTCTGGCCGTTTTTTTGAAAGGAACAACCGCTTCAACCTCGGTGTCACGGGTAAGTAACGAAGCTGCTTACGTGCGACTTCCGTCGTCACAGTATCACCATCGTTATTAACAACTTCGACAAACCTCGGTTGACCACATTTCAAACATTTGTTCTCATTGGCATGCTCTCTCCAGAAAAGCATACAGTTGTCCGGACACACATCAATCTTCTCATACTTCATACCGAGACCGGAAAGAATTTTCTTCGATTTATACATATCTTTAGGCACTTTGTTGGGATGCGGAAGGACATCGTTGAACAAATTGACGAGCTCGTTGTAACAGTTATTAGAAAAGAGGAACTTTTACTTAATTGCCATAAGTCTAGTCATAAAATTGAGAATTGTCATTTTAGTGTGTCCATGCAGCAACTCTTCTTAATCTTTGAGATGTTTGAAGAACTTTTTAAACTTTGCTGTTTGAGGATCCTCTGTAAGCTCTGGTCGTATAGCTTCTCGTATCTCATCTATCATATCAACCTCCGTGGCATCATCATTGTCCGCTTCCACTTCTTGTACAGCTTGAGAAGCTGTCTCGCCGTGGAAGTTCCACAACTCATAATGTGACACTAAACGTTTCACACAAGTGCATCGTAAGTTCCACTTTGTCCAAAAATGTTCCGTTTCGGCATTTCATACATGGGCACCGCGCCTTATCGCTATTTCACAATGAAAAAGCTCGTCCCACAAAGCTTCTGTCTTGGCGTACCACTCATCTGAGTGACCACCAGTTCTGCTCTTCCAACCAGTGTACATACAACTACGATCTTCACCCATGTTTGACTCTGCAATTAATAGCCAAACAAGTTACCGTTAGTTTCTCCTTAATTTATGCACGATAGAGAAAATAATGAGAGAGGCAGTGAACTGGGTCCAGGCCAACTCGAAGCCCGACACGAGTCACCGCCCACCATCTGCGATGCCCAACCCGATTCTTCCCCGAATCTGTGAGGATGCGAGGTGAGCCAGACGAGCGACGACTCCTAGACTCTCGTCTAGAGGAGGCGAGGCGAGGACCCCGGTAGGTCTATGGCGAGCCGACGAAACTGTTGGCAAAGAAGCCACAGAGGAGGCGATGAGGCGCGAGGAGGTGACCACGGCTCGGCCGAGCTTCGGGCCGGCACAGCACGCTCGGCGCAAACGATATACAGGATAGGTTACATCTCACAAATCACGAAATTTTGGCAGCATAACGCTGCATATTTAACACTACACCCCCCTATCCGGTGCAGTTCTTAAAGTACAAAGGAGGGCAACGGGTTAGCTGGGAAACCTGTTGCCTTACGGATGTTGCGAGTCAAGGACACATACTCGCAACATACGTTTTCGGAGTTTTCATCGTCTTATATGTACTCACAAACACGCGCTATGTGAACGGGGGGTCTTGCTACGGAGAGATACTTGGTTCCAGACTTTTAGGGTTAGTAATGGGCCGCCTGACCCATATACACTTAACCCTAACGATTCATCTCGTGTCACCAGTCACGGGTCACGATCGTGACCCACACTACCTATATACACTAGGGTTGGGCCCGATGGGCCATATATACGCTACATATATACCACGACTCAGCTAGGCTTCGGGCCAGCACGACACGCTCGACCCGCGAACGGGCCCGGCACAGCCTGACAGGGGAAAATGGGATCCGTCTGGCTTGGCCTTGGCTTATGGCCCGTGGTGTTGGCCCGACCTGGCACAACAAATTTGCGGGCCGTGTCGGGCCTAATGTTTTCATGCACGAGACCGGCCAGGCTCGGGTCGGCCCGGCCCGGCACAGGCCATTGGCCATCTATAGCCACGACAGAACCTAAGTGCCCCGACAGCCGACCGCCCCCGACGCCGCCCTCGACAGAAACCAATTAAGCATAATCTACACTACACTAATTAAGCATAATCTACACTAAGCAAATTAAGCATAATTAAGCAACTTAACCACTTAAGCATAATTAAATAAACATAATCTAAAGTAAGCAAATTAACTAATTAAGCATAGTTGAATAAACAATTAAGCAATTTAAGCATAATTTAAACGATTCAATTCAATTTCAAATTTGGAAGCGGGGGGGGGGGGGGGGGGGGGGGGCGACGGTCGGGGAGGGGAGGGGAGGAGGGGAGGGGAGGAGTAGTACGTGGCGGCGGCGGCGTAGGACAGCAGTTGAGGCGGCGGCGTCGGGCAAGGGAGTGAGGCGGCGACGAAAGACAGAAGCGGTGCGTGGGTAAGGAGAAAGAGAGGCGCGCGCGGGTTGGTTAAATTCCATAACTTACGTCGGATCATTAGTATAATTACGTCAGCCTTAATTACTTACGTCGCCATTATAGCGGCCGACGTAAGTTATGCTTAACTTACGTCGGCCTTTTAAATTACGTCGGCTTGGGGTCTTGGCCGATGTAAGTTTATGTTTTTTCTTGTCGGCCTACTAACTTACGTCGGCCGCTGACGAAAGTTATTTAACTTACGTCGGTTTGTTCTGCCCAACGCAAGTTATTCTACTTTCGTCGGCTGGCCGACGTAAGTACTCACGTTTCCTGTAGTGTATGTGGTAGGAGTAGTATTTATGATTATGCTATACCATTCTTAATATATCATCATAAACACTATAAACCTCCACTATAGTCTAATTAGCTATGGCATTATTATGTTAATATGAATCACTTATGCTATGAATTAACATTGGTTCAACGATGATTTAGTTCATTGCCTTAGGATGCCTTGTGCCTAGGCTCTTAAGGTAATTACTTAATATGCTAGCATGGTGCTAGCATAGAGAGTACCGTTGAATGTCTCGTATACCCATGGATTGATGAGGTAGCCAGTAGGTGGTGACAGTCCTATCTGTCCTTTGTAATCCTCCACATTCGTCTATGGCACAGGCTCTTGGCGGGAGTCGTCCTAGTATTGCTAGGGGTAAACCCGTGCCCGATGTGTTAATCCATCTAGCATGCAAATTCATAATTTATATGATCATTAGTAACTAACTTAGGTTATGTATATGTACATTAGAAGCATTGTAGGAGTCTCTACCTAACTCTTAGCCTAGTCCCTCTTTACCCCATTTATTCCCTTAGGATGAAATGCTCTTGTGTGTGTCACACTACTCCAATTTATCATTTATCCATCTTTGCTAGAACCTTACCTAAATCAACCTAGCCTCTCCACATGATGGTTGTTTTACTTTTATCTAGCCTTCCTTTGGGAGAATATAAATGACACATTTTGGGAATACTCTTAGAGGGAAAATGCGACATCGATAGTTTCTGTGGGCTTGTGGATTTGTAGGTATAATCTAAAATCTATTAACAAGCATTTCTAGCACCACTGCTAGAGATGAATTGTTAGTAGTGCGTAGAAACTGTCAACAAGCATTTTATGCGCCGTTGCAGGGGAAGGACCTTGGTAGGTTTTACTAGGACGACCCTTTTTTTCGCATTTTATGTAAAAACAGAGTAGTGTATGTCTGGTTTCCTCTTGCCGGAAAACTTTGTTGAAGATCCCGAATCCTTTCTGAGAGATCGACCTCATGTCTTTACTCCTCAGAAGCTTCGAGCGGCAAAGCAAGCCAACATAACTGCACCAACAACCGAAACACCAATGTCCCAAAAGATCCTTCATGAGTTTTTAGCTCCCCTACTAACAACGTGCCTGTTTGGCCTACTGTTAACATGGGAGACGTGAACTTCAAAATCAAGACTGGACTTATCACTATGGTGCAAGCCAACCCATTTTGTGAGAAGGCTAACGAGGATGAAAGTGCTCATCTGCAACAGTTCCTTGAGATCTGCAACACTTTTAGGATTAAGGACGTATCTTCTGATGTTGTTCGTCTTAGGCTGCTTCTGTTCTCTCTTCTTGGGAGAGCGAAAAAGTTGTTCTACACGAACCGAAGTGTTGTAGATACTTGGAAGAAGTGTTCTACGGCATTCCTTGCCAAGTTTTTCCCGTTGGGCAAGACTAATGCCCTACATGGAAGAATTTCCAGCAGCAAGATGCCAAGGAGTCTATTCTCGAGGCTTGGGAAAGGCTGCAGGGGTATATCCTAGCCTGTCCCCACCATGGGATGGATGACTGGCTCATTATCCAAAACTTTTACAATGGGCTGATCCCTTCCGCGTGTGACCATGTTGATGCTGCTGCTAGAGGTGCCTTCTTCTCATTGTTGGTGCCTAAAGCTAAAGATTTATTGAGAAGATGGTGTCAAACATGGGTTCGAGCGACAAGCGTCTCCATACCCGCCAGCGAGGCATGCACACCTTGAAGGAGGTGGACATGATCGCTACCAAATTGGACCTCCTTATAAAGAAGATTGATGGAAAAGGCAATGGTGAGGTATGTGGCAATGCTTATGCCTTAGACTCTCACATCGCTTGTGAAGTCTGTGGCAACACGGGCCCTTTGGGTAATAACTGCCCAAAAACCCGTGTGGATGCCTTATACGTAGCCAACAATGGAAATAACAATGGCTGTCATCCAGGAGGTCAAGGGTGGGGCAAACCATGCCCACTCTTTCAAGGTGGGTACAACAACAATGGAAATAATGTAAATCAATTCAACTTGAGGGAACTTGCCATTGGACAACCAAAGATCAATGAATCTATATCTGAGAAGTTGTAAGCTAATGACAAGACCATAGAGAGCATAAATGCCAAGATTGAAGGACTACCCTCAGCCTTCAAGTATCAATTAAGTTTCAAAAAGATGTTGGAAACTCGGTTGGCTCAACTGGCGGCTGCTGTCCTCCTATGGAGAATGGCAAAATGCCAGGACAGCCCAAACTTCCTGTGGAAAATGTCAACATGATTTCTCTACAAGGAGGCAACTGGCTGAAGGACCCCAGATGTCCTACAATCTCATGCTCAATTGGGGAACACCACATTGACAAGGCCCTTTGTGATGAGGACATAACTTCTATGGATACAAACAACACTCCATTCAACGTACAAGATGCAATCAATAGAGTTCATACACAACAATTAATTTCAGAGGTGAACTCGTTCTTATATATTTCTTTATATGTTTTTGAGCATAGATTGCTACTTAATGATTTATTTGTGATTAGGATCCATAGAGAGGTTCAAGGAGTACTTGGAGGGAGTATTAGGGACATGAAAGACCAGAGAATTCGTTCAAAGAAGATGGAAACTGAACCAAACTCCAAATCGTATCCAACTCGGAGTCCAGAAGCAGTACACACTAAAACGGATGCCCAGGACGCACACGAACTCCGTTTTGGACGTTCCACATATGCACGGAAAGGGGAGAAGATAACCTTTCTAATGGAGCTGGTACCATATCAAAATTCCTTCGGAGTCGACGGGAATCGTCGAAACAAAATCGAGTTCAGAATCTGTCAGGGTGATGCGCCATCGTATTGGGCCATTGGGCCTTGTATTAAGTCTAAGTCCATTATTTTCGTGTGTTAGGGTTAGGTCACGACCCCAACACCCCCTTGGACGTCCTCCCACCTATATATACTCCATAGTAGCCCCCATGAACAATTGGGTTTTGCTTAGATCAATAATATCGCCGTTCTACGGTTTGTGAGACCCCAACTTCGCAATTTCCGATCGTGTCTTCGATGTTCTTGCTCGTGTTCTCGGTTGCACTTGCACGGATTAGCCTTCTTGGTGAGGTCAAGCGTGTGCAGCACGGTTGATAACCTACGGAGCCGTGGTGTAGTGATTGCAGGGGTACTCGAACCGCTCGAGTGCCGCGGATCATCAACATCGAGTTCTCCACCCCAATCGACATACCTTTCGGAAGATCGGACTCATTTTTCCTATCAATTGGTATCAGATTTCCAGGTTGCCCGATAGGTATTCATATATCCATTATATTAGTTTTATTTTTCATTCCTAGAGTCCACAAAAAGGCCACAAAAAACTTGTAGTTTAGTAGATCTGTTCATTGCTTTGTCCAAACCACCATTGAGGCTTTGCAACTTTCGTTTTCAGTTTGGTTATGTTGAGTTTGTGTCCGTTGCTGAGTCATATTGCTGGTTTAGAAAGTGTTTTTGTCTTAGTTTGATTTTTGCATTGTGTGATTCATCCTTTTGAATCACGTCATCACGTCCAGATTAGATTCACTTCTGTCCAGTTTGATATTTTCATCACGCTCATACGAACTCGGATTTTGGTTTTCTGGTACTTTCTGGAAATCTTAAGAAGTTATCTATAACTTTCTTATTCATAATTATCCTAGAAAACATAGTTATCGATGTCTAAATTGCATTATATCTGAATCTGTTGTTGACCTAGAAATTCCGAACAGTCTGTATTTCGGGAGCAATATCTCCTACTGTTATTTTCTAAAATAGGTCTTCCATATATTGAAACTAAAGAGGAGAAATATATCTACAATCTTTCTGTTGTTAGTTTTTCTATTTGGAGCCTCTAAGTGTGCCTATTATTCCTTGGAAGATTGAGCAGAAAATCTGCGACAGACACACAAGATATCTTTGATTACTTTTTATTGTGTTCTTCTTTTGCAGCACATTCTGAGAAAAGGAAGAAAAAAAAAAGAAAAAGGCAAGTGCAAAACAATATACAAAAGACACACTAAAAAAAAAAGAGGAAAAAAACAAAAAAAACACAAGTGCTTGTATCCTTTGTGTCATCAAGTTTTGTCTCATGTCTTGCTAGCTTAAACTACTAGGAACACATTTAGGCCAGCAACATTGACAAGTACTTTGGACACTTATTCAACTTTACTATATGATTGCATTGTTGCTAATCCTTGCTACTTATAAAGTGCCATCCAATCTACACCTTACTCTTGAGCAGAATCGATACACCTTTGCAATCATCCCACGCTTCATTGGTTTCTTCATACCGGCCACTGTTTGCCACCTGCAGTGTCGGTAAGAACACTTGTAAGAGCGTGGTAAGACACTTGAGAGTGTTTGATTCTACTTCCACTTTGCCATTATCCTTTGTAGTTGATAGGGATAATATATTTTTTGTGTTGTCTTCTGTTTGCTACTAACAATGTCAGGTAAAAGCAAGAATCATGCATTATATGCTGAGATGATGGACATGATGAAGACGACGATGGAGTTGCTCAGTAAAAATCAAACATCAACCAAGGATTCACATGACATTCAGACCACCTTTACAACACCTTTCACAAGAAGTAATTACATTCGCCCATCTCTTCCTTCTTATGATGGTTTTGGTTATGATGAATATATTACTTGGGAAATAGAGGTGGATAAAATTTTTGGACAATGTCATATGTGTGAGAGGAGAAAGATTAGAAATGTTGCAAGTGCATTAGTAGATTGTGCATTAACTTGGTGGAACAATTTAAATGAATTAGAAAAACCTCGAACATGGAAAGAAACGAAAATTCTTATGCGAGAAACTTTTGCTAATGTATCTATCAAAGAAGAAATTCAGCAATTTGAGGAGAAATTTCTTGTTGTACCTCCTTTTGTGTCTAACGTTTTGGGAGACGATATAGAAAATAATATAGATGATGCAAAAGAGAACGAGGCTTTTGACAACACTTGTGAAATTTTAGATGGATCAACTCATAATGCACTCGAAATCACTAATGAAAATGGTAAGGCAAAACATTCTACAAATACAGAAGGTGAGAAGTTTTTGGATGTTCTGAATTTTTCCACCAATCATGCTATTTTCGAGGAGCAACTATTAGAATCGTTTATTTATACACCATTGTCACATGTTGATTTTCCTGCTGAACGTTGCGCTACGAAAGAGTTGTGTGCTGATAACTCTATTATACCTATGCAAAAACAAGTTAATGTACAAGATGATTGTGTTTTGGATTCACCTACTTGTGCTGAAATTCATAATTTGATCACCGCTACTGCTGAAAATGATGAGCTGAAATTTTTGTCTTCTCTAAATACTTTGGGTTATATTGAATTTGACACTCTTTGTGATCTAAATATTGTAGAGAGGAGAATATTTTCACAATCTGAATTGCCTTTATGAAGATAGTGGTGAATTTATGGTGCATAAAGTTTACATATGTTCAAATGTGCAAGCTCCTTTTGTGCTGCAACAACATGGTGAAATGAATGGATGCACTAACACTAATAATGTATTGTCAAGTTTTTCTAGTATTTTTTCCTTGCAGCAGGGACAACAAAAGCATTATTCACTGTGGTTGTGCATTATGGACATCACTCATTCTACCTCCAAAGCAAGCCTCTTTGCTGGACATACGAGCAAGCCGAGGACGGCTTGTCATACAGAAGGGGAGAATGATGAGATCATGCACATTATTATTGCACCTATAAACATGACACCATGTTTATTTGTTTGGGATCCTGGCTCAAGTGAATGTGCACTCTTATTTGATGGACAAGATCAAGATGGCGCACTATGTCGTCCACCACCTTGGCCTCCTCCATTCTTGCATACAAGAAGATTTGATGGTGTTGAACATTTCGACCAACACATGAGAGGAGATGAACTTGAGTCGAGGACGACTCCAATTCAAGAAGGGGAGAATGACGAGGACATCACTTCTATGGATACAAACGACACTCCATTGAACATACAAGATGCAATCAATAGAGTTCATACACAACAATTAATTTCAGAGGTGAACTCGTTCTTATATATTTCCTTATATGTTTTTGAGCATAGATTGCTACTTAATGATTTATTTGTGATTAGGATCCATGGAGAGGTTCAAGGAGTACTTGGAGGGAGTATTAGGGACGTGGAAGACTAGAGAATTCGTTCAAAGAAGATGGAAACCAAACCAAACTCCAAATCATATCCAACTCGGAGTCCAGGAGCAGTATGCACTAAAATGGACGCTCAGGACGCATACGAACTACGTTTTGGACATTCCACATATGCACGGAAAGGGGAGAGGATAACCTTTCTAATGGCGCTGGTACCATATCAAAATTCCTTCGGAGTCGACGGTAATCGTCGAAACAAAATCGAGTTCAGAATCTGTCAGGATGTTGCGCCATCGTATTGGGCCATTGGGCCTTGTATCAAGTCTAAGTCCATTATTTTCGTGTGTTAGGGTTAGGTCACGACCCCAACACCCCCTTGGACGTCCTCCCACCTATATATACTCCATAGTAGCCGCCATGAACAATTGGGTTTTGCTTAGATCAATAATATCGTCGTTCTACGGTTTGTGAGACCCCAACTTCGCGATTTCCGATCGTGTCTTCGACGTTCTTGCTCGTGTTCTCAGTTGCACTTGCAGGGATTAGCCTTCTTGGCGAAGTCAAGCGTGTGTAACACGGTTGATAACCAACGGAGCCGTGGTGTAGTGATTGCAGGGGTACTCGAACCGCTCGAGTGTCGCGGATCATCGACGTCGAGTTCTCCACCCCAATCGACATACCTTTCGGAAGATCGCGCCTAAACATACTCATAACTTTGTGACCTTGGAGAAAGTGTGAGTGTGATGTCCAATGTGGTTTTCGACGAGCTGAACTTCACGAAACTTACTCCAACACCAATGCATCTCCATCTAGTTGATTCTTCAGTCCGTTATCCAACGGGTATCGCTGAAGATGTTCCGGTGAAAATCTGAAACTGCATCATACCCGTGGATTTTGTGGTGCTTGATATGAAGGTCGAGAAGGATACGCCGCTCATTCTTGGGTGGCCATTCCTAAGCACCGTGAAGGCTCACATAGATGTGGGAGCTGGAGAAATCCACTTCCATATCAATGGGAAGGAGGAGAAGTTTAACTTTCACCCAAAATTGGAGCAATGCTCCATGATCCGTATCAAGTATGGGCTGAATGTTAAACACATTCAAGAGGTCGAAATCACACCACCAAAGGTGGACTCGCTCATTGCATTCATGAGTAATTTGATTTATGCAGAAAAGCCGTCGTATCGTCCACACCGACACGCCAAGAAGACGGAGAAGTCCAGGCCTCCCCAAAGGCCCAAGTCCACCAAGCCACCAAAGAAGGTTTGGCGGAAGAAGCAAGACAAGCTGTGCGAGCCCATCCCTCTAGGCTCGGATGTCAAGAAATAAAGAAGGAGGAATGTCCATCTCATCGGACGGTGGTGAGACCTAGGCAATTGGTTAAATTGGTAGTTATCCTTTTATTTTATTTTTCTTTTCTCTTTATTTGACTTTCCCCATTTAGTTTGATTTTTCCCAACTGCATATTTGAGTTTTCTTAGCAAGTTGAGAATCTTATATTCTCAACTATCATTTTTATTTCTTTATTTTCACAAAAAAATTGTTGGGTTTTCAAAAAAAGAGTTTTTATTTGGAAAATAATTTTTATGAGCTACAAAAGTGGTAATTCACCAACGTGTCAATCCCATAGCCGTTGGGGAGTGACCTGCCAAATGGGGAACAGGGAGGCCCACCTATCAGGTCAGCTGACTCCCCTTGTTCGGTCAACTAAGGGAAATAGCTATTCTATCCCTCTCTCCTCCAATGACTACATTTGATTCCCTAGTGACCGTTAGAGATTGTACACTATAAATGTTGGCCGTAAGGTTCTCCTCACACTTCACCTCATTACATACCTCCCCAAAGTCACTCTTGCTCACATTGTTTTTCTCGCTCTTCATTGAAGTACTCTTGATCAATTCCCAACTCAAAAAGATTTGCTTTCATTTGTATTTGCAATTTGCTCTCAAGTTCTTCAAGGGAGAATTCGTTGATGTTTTTGTTTTTGCTAACATCACCTCTTTCGTGTTTTTGCTTTGTTGTGTTCTTGTTTCTTGTGGCCATGGAAGGAATGAAGAGGTTGTTTGGAAAGAAGAAGGAGGCTGCAAGCTCAAGCCATAGTGGAGATTCAAGCGCACACCCCTCTTATGTTGCTACACCAAGTTTATGGAGGAGGAGTGTAGGAGAGGACACTCCCATGAGTGAGAAGAGCAACCCACACCAACTTCTTCATGACGACGACCTCGACATCCAAAGTGAAGTTGAAGATCAAGCATGCAAGCTCCTCCAAGATCGTGAGTTTTCTCATACGAAAGCTTATGATTCGAATTTGATCTCCAAAATAGGTATGGATTCCGAATTCCTTTCCATTTGCATTAGGATGGGAAAACTTAGCTCACATAGAGGAGAAAGGTTCATGCCTTCTCTCCATACAATTCCTTTGCACACTCAAAATAGGATTTGAGGGTATTACTTTTAGATTATTTCAAAAAGAATACAACATCCTATGAAAAGAATTAAGTGAAATCTTAGGCTTCCATAAACGTTGTTTGCTAGATTTAGACACTTTGCCTAAGTTTAATAAACAAAGTTTTTGGCAAGATTTAACTGGAGAGGTCAGATGTAGTGCACCTAGGAATAGCCACTTACACAACCCTACTTTGCACATCATGCATAGATGGGTGGCTATGACTATGTTCCCTAGAGGAGATGTAAGGGTAGTGCGTGATGATGAGCTGAAAATTTTATTTGCTATACCTAAAAAGATAAAAGTTGCTCCAGTTATTGCCGTGATGACACAATGGCTAGATTACATTCCAAGGGTAGGGCCAATTGAATGTACTTCATTGATTACCCGTATTGCTACTAGGGAAGGTGCACTAGAATATTCTTCATTTGAGTATATTGAAAATGAAACAGAATTAATTAATGAAGATTATTTAGTGCAAGGACATACCCTTAATCATGATCAAGATGGCTCTTTGATATTTTATTATCCTGGCTTTGTCAATGAAGTTCGGTTACCTAACCAGGATTATCATTTGTACAAATGTCAGAAGCTAACCATTGACCTCCTTCCCATCGAGGAAGCCAGAAGAAGTAATGTCTCTGGCAGGGTAACTAGAAGCCGTACAAGGAGAGCGGCTATGCCCCCGACAACCTCCACGGTCTATGAGTACGAAGAGGAAGAGAACCCAATGGGTGATGCACCCAGATGGATTCAACCTCCATCGTATGAGACCAAAGGTCCGTCTTGGCATGGATGGTTAGGTGCCACAGGGAGCCACGCCTATCCACTTCATGCTCTAGCAGCTTGCCTCCAACGACCATGAGAAGATGTAGTTCCTCTTTGGCTAGAAGTCATCATGACTATAGCCAAGGAATTACGGATCTCACTATACATATGGATGAGCTTGAAGTGAGAACGGCTGACATCTATATCACTCTCCAAGGACATGTCCAAGGTACCCAAGACTGGCAACAAAACATGGACGCTCAATTCACCCACTTCAACTCCACGCTGCAACAACAACAAGCTGATCTCACGACATACTTTCGTCGTCGAGGGTTCAACCCTCATCACGGAGGTGAGTGAAGAACAAGCTTGGGGGAGGACCCCCAGTTGTTGTAAATTGTATCAAACTCTTGCATATTTATTTTCTATTCAACCATCATCCACCTTGCATTTAAAAAAATAAAAAAATAAATATATAAGTAGGATAGATTTGTTTTTCAAAAAAAAATGATATGCGGTAAGAATGGTTTGGAATTCACATAGATGAAATGATGAATAGTTACTCTGTTTTAATTTTTCTAAGTCCCTAGTTTACAACTTACTACTCTCCAACATATTGCTCTCATTGGCTAAAATTGTTTTGCCTTGATTTGCAAATTGTGGGTAGCAAAAGCTCAATCCATTCTAAGTTGTTGTGAGATATGATATATTGATAGGGCTGTTATTCCTAGTTTGAAAGTAAAAATTAGATTCCCAGAGAAATTCTAAAAAGATTTAAATTACTCTCATTTGATTGGGAATACATTACATTGATAGGAACTACAATGTAACATCACTTCTACCAAAGCCATATGATACATTACATTGATAGACTTTATGCATATGCTATTTGTCTTCACATTGAGTTTTGTCAAACTAGTATAGACCTATGTGAGATTTTATTCATTACTTTTTTGAATTCAAGACTTCACTTGCACATGCTATACTTCTACACTAGAAGTAAGCAAATTTCCACCATACCATGATTCCACAATAAAAAAGAGAAACTCGATATCATTCATACTTAGTACTCTCTTCAAAATTTATTGCATAAAAGGGAGTATAAGACATGACTACAAGAAAAACAAAAAGAAAAAGAAAAAAATGCATGCTTACATCATAAGCATGAGAAAAAAAGTAGTCATGTTTCATCCATGCAAAAATAAGAGAGTTCACTCGAAAAGGAGTCTTCTTAAAAATATCCACATCCACTTCCACTCCATCACACATGAACAAGTCTTGAATCAAAATGTTTTGAATTGATTTCTTCTAAGGCTTAATCTTTTGATTTAGCAATATTATGTGTTGCAAATATGCCTAATATTCCCTACCAAGCTCCACATACAAGCCTTATGTAGAGTAAGGATGAATTTAGGCGAAATGCCTTGGTGAGGATATATTTCCGAGGAGAGACTTGACAGAATCAAATTGAGATACTTAAAATCTAAATTGAAATCTCCAGAATATGAGTGGAACTTGATTTCTAGGGTATGTGTGCTCCATTTGCTATTCTATCTTTCAACCACCCATGAATAGGAGATGGCATAAGCCCCATAATGAACTAAGATGGGTGAAGTACTATGCTAATTTTTGCAATACTAGGTAGAGTATTTTGTTGGGCACATGGTACTTTTGAAAAGTAGAACATTGTAGTAACTCCTGATCATCAATCTAAGGTCTTGACTTTGCTCGGGACGAGCAAAGGATAAGCTTGGGGGAGTTTGTTGACGACTATTATATACCAATTTCACACATTAATATAACTCAATTATGTGAAGGAAGTATCATTTCTAAAACACATCACCTTTCTATTTAACCTATTTCCACTTGTATTTGGAGAAAGCAATACATGCAGGCATTCTATGCAGAATTGAAGTGAAACAAGGGGATGGATCCTATAAAATATCATTCCAGCCAATCAGGTGATGCCACATGGCAAAACATGGATAAAATAGCCCACAAACAGAAGTATCCGAGCTCATCCAATGGTGTAGAACCCATATCATTCAATGGGACCCATCTGGAAGTCACCCGAGGAAGCACACCTGAAATGGTCAACATTTTTGTTTGGCCGACTAGGGGATTCTGATGAGGACATCAACACCCTCGATACATCCACACCAACTCAGCTACCGGTTTCTGGTCCGATCACTCCCGCTCGTGCACGTCAACTAAACTATGAGGTGAACTCGTTCTTGGCCTTATGTCCATCTTATCTAGACTGTGGAACTACATGCTTTCTTGTTTTGCTTAGGACCAATGGAGAGGAGCCAATGGGAAGGGAATTCGCGCGGACGGGATTTGGACAGCAGAACAGCACCAACTTGTGACGGCCACCACGACTTCATACGGACTCCGATCTGGGCTTTCAAGTACTTCCTGGAAAGATTATCAAGTCTACTTTCAAACGGATCTGGCCTCATGTCCATATCTATTCGGAGTCGGCCGCAATCGTTATTTTAATACCAAGACCTTTTCTGTCTGTGGTGTTGCATCACCAAAATTGGGCCCATGGCCCATGTATTGTTTGGAGTTCATTAGGGACTCGTGATTAGGGTTTCTCATGACCCTAGGGTGGTAATAAATAGTAGCCACCGCCCTCATTAACTGGTGGGTTTTTTTTATTTGTAAGTTAGCTTCTGATGCTTCCTTGTACATGTGCGTGTTGACTAGATCGCCCGTCTACTTGTATCCAGAACCCCACTTCAGATTGATTCAACTAATAAGTGCCCGTTCTTATTGTTCTTGCATGTTCTTCGATTGCTTGCAGGAACAAAGGCCCTCGTGGTCAAGTTGATTGTGCGCCAGCAAGATCAATAAAACTTCGGAGTCGGTGTACCGATCGCTAAGGCGCATCATCTTGGGGATGGTGTAGTCGGATCGCCAGCGTCTTCTCCTCCATAGATCGAACCCTCCTATTCTCATCGAAAGATCGGGAACCAAAATCCTATCAAGTGGTAATCAGAGCAAGGTTAATCGGTGAGAGTGCTACCATTACTTTTCTTTCCGCTGTTATCATCCTATAGTCCAGAAAAAGCCCAAAAAATACCAGATCTATTTTTTTCCATTATTCCTAGAACATTGTGCCTTTTACATTCTCTACTTAGTAAAGACTTGTTGAGTTCATTGTTGCTTTGATGAGTCAAGTTGTTGGTCTTTAGTTTTGCACCACTAGAGTTTCGAGTTCGTGTCACATTCGGTCACCTTGTTCGAGTCAGATTCGTAGTTCGAGTTTGAGTCAGATTACTAGTTCGAATTTGAATCAGATTGCTACCTCGAGTTTGAGTCGGATTACGAGTTCAAATCAGATTGCTACTTCCAGTTTGAGTTGGATTGCTAGTTCGTATGTGAGTTGGATTACTAGTTCGAGTTCGAATAAGATTGCTACTTCGAGTTTGAGTCAGATTAGTAATTTGAGTTTGACAACAAGAAAAAGTCAAGTGCAAAATCAAAAGCCGCACAAAAGCCACAAGCAATTAGAGAAGAAAAAAAGGCAAGTGCAAGATCAAAAGCTGCATGTGCAAATTTTGTTCTGGGGTCTCCTGATTCCATCTAGAGTGGTTGACCACTCCAACAAAAAAACGAAAAAAAGGAAAAAAATCAGATTGTTGTTTGGGGTGTTTTTGGTGACGACATTGGTGTCTCAGCTCGCGTCTCTAGTATAGTCTAGACTAAGATCAGCACAGTACTGTCGTAGAACATTTATTCAGCTTGTTGTGATTAACGTGGTGAAAGTTTGCTCCTTGTGCTAGTTCAGCCACCTAAAGCCAAGACATCTGTTCTTGAAGTTGTTCATTACTTGTTGGTTGCCATCACCTTCTTACTGAGCATGGTAAGAAGAACAGGTTGAGAGTGAGCGAGTTATCTCCACCAGCACCTTTGTAGCTAGGGATAACGTTACCCTTTCATATTGGATTGTTCTTTTTTTCTACTAACCATGTCAGGAGGAGCAAATACAAAAGAAGACGTGCATTCACCTCGCACATGGGGAATTATACAACACTTCGAACGCCAAGTGCGGCTACGCACAGAATCGCTTGATGAGGATTTTCGTGTTACCAGTGACCGCCTTGGTCAATTGGAAAATATTCAGATCGACACCAACACCAAAATCAGCACGTTGGAGATTTCCATTCAAACATTGAACACTTCTATTGGAGCCATCTTGCAGCACCTTGAGGAGAGGGATCGTGGATGCACCGCGGATGGACAGGTGAGCAATGCTCCTAGTATTGTACGTGACAATGAAGATGACTATTCTGCAGATATGGAGATTGGGGAAGATGAGGATGCTAGGCCACGGCGCCGACTACAACGCAACCGTCAAGGTATGGGTGGACATCATCAACGTGAGGTACGCAATCATGATGATACTTTTAACAAGATCAAATTTAAGATACCTCATTTTTATGGTAAATATGACCCCGATGCATATATTACTTGGGAGATTCCTGTTGATCAAAAATTTGCATGTCATGAGTTTCCTGAAAACACAAGAGTTAGAGCAGCCACTAGTGAGTTTACTGATTTTGCTTCTGTTTGGTGGATAGAACATGGCAAGAAAAATCCTAATAACATACCACAAACTTGGGATGCTTTGAAACGGCTCATGCAGGCTACATTTGTTCCTTCTTACAATGCACGTGATCTGTTAAATAAGTTACAACAATTGAGACAGGGAGCTAAAGGTGTAGAAGAGTATTTTTAGGAATTACAAATGGGTATGTTGTGTTGTAATTTAGACGGGGATGAGGAACCATCTATGGCTAGATTTTTGGGTGGTTTAAACCGTGAAATTCAGGACATACTTGCTTATAATGATTACAATAATGTTACTCATTTGTTTCATCTTGCTTGTAAAGCTGAAAGGGAAGTGCAGGGACGACGAGCTAGCTCTAGAACTAATATTTCTGCAGGAAAGACTAGCTCATGGCAACCACGCACGACTAAACCTTCGACGGGGCGTGCTTCCTTGCCATCTTCTTCACCAAGTCGGGCAGCACCTTCTTCCTTCGGCAACAAGCCACGTGCTTCTTCCACCAGCTCAGCAGTAAAGACCACCCAAAAGCCCACTGAGAGTGCTTCTTCCGTAGCATCTATCGGACGATCTAGAGATGTTCAATGTCACAAGTGCAAGGGTTTTGGCCATGTGAAGCGTGATTTCCCAAGCAAACGTGTTCTAATTGTTAAAGATGATGGTGAGTACTCATCTGCTAGCGATTTTGATGATGATACATGTGTTTTGCTTGCAGCTGACTATGCAGGTAGCGATGAATATCAAGAAGAGCATATTGGTGCAGAAGATGCAGCGCGCTACGATAGTCTCATTGTGCAGCGTGTGCTTAGTGCACAAATGGAGAAAGCGGAACAAAATAAAAGCCCCACATTATTCCAAACAAAGTGTGTCATAAAGAGCGATCTTGCCACATGATCATTGATGGAGGTAGCTGCAACAACTTGGCGAGCAGTGACATGGTGACCAAGCTAGCACTAAGCACCAAACCGCACCCACATCCCTATTACATTCAATGGTTAAACAACAGTGGTAAGGCAAAGGTAACTAGACTTGTGCGAATCAATTTTGCTATTGGATCATATAAGGATGTCGTTGAATGTGATGTTGTGCCTATGCAAGCTTGTAATATTATGCTAGGAAGACCTTGGCAATTTGATAAAGATTCTATGCATCATGGTAGATCAAATCAGTATTCTTTTCTTTACCACGATAAAAAAATTGTGTTGCATCCTATGTCTCCTGAAGCTATTATGCAAGATGATGTTGCTAGAGCTAGGAAAACTAAATCTCAGGACCATGCTAACGTTGAGAACAATAACAATGCCAAATCTGTGTTTGATAAGAAAAATGAGATATCTCTAAAGGGAAAATGCTTGTTTGCTACGAAATCTGATATTAATGAACTAATTGCTTCCACCTCTGTTGCCTATGCTTTGGTATGCAAAGATGCTTTGATTTCCCTTTATGATATGCAACATTCTTTGCCTCCTGCTGTTGTTAACATTTTGCAGGAATATTCTGATGTGTTTCTAAGTGAAATCCCACCAGAAATACCACCACTTCGAGGGATTGAGCACCAGATTGACCTCATTCACGGTGCTTCATTGCCCAACCGTGCACATATAGGACAAATCAGGAGGAAACAAAGGGGATTCAGTGCCAAGTACAAGAACTACTCGACAAAGGTTATGTACGTGAGTCGCTTAGTCCTTGTGCTGTTCCAGTTATTCTAGTATCTAAAAAGGATGGATCTTGGTGTATGTGTGTGGATTGTAGAGCACTCAACAATATCATCATTCGATATTGTCATCCTATTCCACGCATAGATGATATGCTTGATGAATTGAGTGGTGCTGTTGTGTTCTCAAAAGTTGATTTGTGTAGTGGTTATCACCGAATTCGCATGAAACTAGGAGATTACTGGAAAACTGCTTTCAAAACTAAGTTCAGTTTATATGAGTGGTTAGTCATGCCTTTTTGGTTAACTAATGCACCTAGCACCTTCATGAGATTAATGAAAGAGGTTTTGCGTGCATTCATTGGAAATTTTTTTGTTATGTATTTTGTTGATATATTGACTTATAGCAAATCCATGGATGAACATTTTGATCACTTACGTGTTGTTTTTAATGCTTTATGTGAGGCACGATTATTTGGTAATCTTGAGAAGTGCACCTTCGAGTCTCTTTCCTTGGCTATGTTGTTACTCCACACGGAATTGAAGTTGATCAAGCCAAGGTAGAGGCTATTCAGGGGTGGCCTGTACCAAAGACCATCACACAGGTGCAGAGCTTTCTAGGGCTGGCTGGGTTCTATTGTTGCTTTGTGAAAGATTTCAGCACCATTGCTGCTCCATTGAATGACCTTACGAAGAAGGGAGTGCCTTTTTATTTGGGCACCACACAAGATAACGCCTTTACCATACTGAAAGATAAGTTGACATATGCACCTCTTCTCCAACTTCCTGATTTTTCTAAGACTTTTGAGCTTGAATGTGATGCTAGTGGGCTTGGATTGGGTGGTGTTTTGTTACAAGAAGGAAAACCTGTTGCATATTTTAGTGAGAAAATGAGTGGACCTGTTCTGAATTATTCTACCTATGATAAGGAATTATGTGCTCTTGTACAAACTTTAGAAACATGGCAACGTTATTTGTGGCCCAAAGAATTTGTTATCCATTTTGATCATGAATCACTAAAGCATATTAGGAGTCAAGGGAAACTGAACCGTAGGCATGCTAAGTGGATGGAATTTATTGAGTCTTTTCCTTATGTCATTAAACACAAAAGGGAAAGGATAATGTTATTGCTGATGTTTTATCTAGACGTTATACTCTTCTATCTCAACTTGACTTTAAATTTTTTGGATTAGAAACGATTAAAGATCAATATGAACATGATGCTGATTTCAAAGATGTATTGCTGAAATGTAAAGACAGAAAAATATTGAATAAATTTGTCCTCAACGATGGCTATGTGTTTAGAGCTAACAAGTTATGCATTTCAGCTAGCTCCGTTCGTTTGTTGTTGTTACAGGAAGCACA
This sequence comes from Tuctoria greenei, assembly GCA_036927565.1. NCBI lineage: Eukaryota > Viridiplantae > Streptophyta > Magnoliopsida > Poales > Poaceae > Tuctoria > Tuctoria greenei. The sequence continues at coordinate 61,562,834 of JAYESD010000011.1, read as the reverse complement.
TGGAGGCAGACTGATGGGGCACTTTGAAGTGAAAAAGATGGAGGACATACTTGCTGGTCATTTCTTTTGGCCATGGCTGAGGCGAGATGTGGAGCGCTTCGTTGCTCGCTGCACGACATGTCAAAAAGCTAAGTCATGACTTAATCCACATGGTTTGTACATACATGCCTCTTCCTGTTCCTAGCATGCTTTGGGAGGATATTTCTAGGGACTTTGTTTTAGGACTGCCTAGAACAAAGAATGGGAGGGATAGCATCTTTGTTGTCGTGGATAGATTTTCTAAAATGGCACACTTCATACCTTGTCGTAAAAGTGATGATGCTACACTTGTTGCTGATTTGTTTTTCTGAGAGATTGTTAGGTTGCATGGTGTGCCAAACACAATAGTTTCAGATCGTGATGCTAAGTTTCTTAGCCATTTTTGGAGAACGTTATGGGCAAAATTGGGGACAAAGCTTTTATTTTCAACTACTTGTCATCCCCAAACTGATGGTCAAACTGAGGTTGTGAATAGAAGTTTATCTACCATGCTTAGGGTTGTTTTGAAAAAAGAATATAAAAATGTGGGAAGAGTGTTTGCCTCATTTGAGTTTGCTTATAATCGTTCCCTACATTATAGTACTAAGAAATGTCCTTTTGAGATTGTTCATGGATTTGTACCCCGTGCTCCTATTGATTTATTACCTCTTCCTTCAATGGAACGAGTGAATTTTCATGCTAAACATCGTGCTGAATTGATCTTAAAATTGCATGAAACTACTAAGAAGAATATAGAGTGCATGAATGCCAAGTATAAACTTGCTTGTAGTAGGGGAAATAAACCTATCACTTTTGAACCTGGTGATTTAGTTTGGTTACATTTGCGAAAGGATAGGTTTCCTGATTTGAGAAAGTCTAAATTGTTACCTCTAGGTGATGGTCCATTCAAAGTGTTAGAAAGGATTAATGATAATGCATATAAACTCGAGCTGCCTGTGGATTTTGGGGTTAGTCCCACATTTAACATTGCAAATTTGAAGCCATATTTTGGAGAAGAAGATGATCTTGAGTCGCGGATGACTCAAATGCAAGAAGGGGAGGATGATGAGGACATCAACACCCTCGATACACCCACACCAACTCAGCTACCGGTTTCTGGTCCGATCACTCGCGCTTGTGCATGTCAACTAAACTATGAGGTGAACTCATTCTTGGCCTTATGTCCATCTTATCTAGACCGTGGAACCACGTGCTTTCTTGTTTTGCTTAGGAACAATAGAGAGGATCCAATGGGAAGGGAATTCGCGCGGACGGGATTTTGACGGCAGAACAGCACCAACTTGTGACGGCCACCACGACTTCATACGGACTCCAATCTGGGCGTTCAAGTACTTCCTGGAAATATTATCAAGTATACTTTCAAACGGATCTGGCCTCATGTCCATATCTATTCGGAGTCGGCCGCAATCGTTATTTTAATACCAAGACCTTTTCTGTCCATGGTGTTGCATCACCAAAATTGGGCCCATGGCCCATGTATCATCTGGAGTCCATTAGGGACTCGTGATTAGGGTTTCTCACGAACCTAGTGGGGTAATAAATAGTAGCCGCCACCCTCATTAGCTGGTGGGTTTTGTTTATTCGTAAGTTAGCTTCTGCTGCTTCCTTGTACACGCGCGTGTAGACTAGATCGCCCGTCTACTTGTATCCAGAACCCCACTTCAGATTAATTCAATTGATAAGTGCTTGTTCTTCTTGTTCTTGCGTGTTCTTCAATTGCTTGCAGGAACAAAGGCCCTCATGGTCAAGTTGATTGCGCGCTAGCAAGATCAATACAACTTCTGAATCGGTGTACCGAGCGCTAAGGTGCATCGTCTTGGGGACGGTGTAGTCGGACCGCCAGCGTGTTCTCCTCCGCAAATCAAACCCTCCTATTCACATCGAAAGATCGGGAACCAAGATCCTATCAGGTTCGACCGAACCCTTCCTGGCGCCAAACTTGATCAGCTTCCACGTGTCGACTACCATTGGTGCCCTGGTCACGATGAAGACTGATTCGCGCGCTTTTGGTGGCCAGAACCGACCCTTCTCCAAGCTATAAATAGGACCCCTCACCCCTCACTTCAACACACACCACTTGAGTATTCATCCATTGTATCCACTCCTCTCCATAGGTTTAGAGGAGTATAGGCTGTAGAGAGGAGAGTCTCTAGTCCATAGTCCAAGTAGGAGAGGAGTAGAAGGAGTCTCTTCCCAATTTCCAATTGGAAAAGGTATGGCTATTTGTATTTGTGACTTTGTTCTTAATAAAGATGCTATCTTTAGTCTTCCATTGTTCTTATACTTGGATGAAGTGTTTCTTGTTTGATTGTGGATTTCATGTATGTGGTAGGAGTAGTATTTATGATTATGCTATACCATTCTTAATATATCATCATAAACACTATAAACCTCCACTATAGTCTAATTAGCTATGGCATGATTATGTTAACATGAATCACTTATGCTATGAATTAACATTGGTTCAATGATGATTTAGTTCATTGCCTTAGGATAGCTTGTGCCTAGGCTCTTAAGGTAATTACTTAATATGCTAGCATGGTGCTAGGATAGAGAGTAGCATTGAATATCTAGTAGACCCACAGATTGAATGGGTAGGCAGTAGGTGGTGAGAACCCTTTCTGTCCTTTGTAATCCTCCACATTTGGCTATGCCACAAGCTCTTGGCGGGAGTCATCCTAGTATTGCTAGGGGTAAACCTGTGCTCGATGTGTTAATCCATCTAGCATGAGAATTCATAATTGACATGACCATTAGAAACTAACTTAGGCTATGTATCTGTACATTAGAAGCATTGTAGGAGTCTCTAGCCTAGTCCCTCTATACCCCATTTATTCCCTTATGATGAAATGCTCTTGTGTGTGTCACACTACTCCAATTTATCATTTATCCATCTTTGCTAGAACCTTACCTAAATCAACCTAGCCTCTCCACTTGATGATTGACTTCCATCTAGCTTTCCTTTGGTAGAATATAAATAACACCCTTTCGGAATACTCTTAGAGGGGAAATGCTACATCGATAGTTTTTGTGCGCTTGCGGATTTATATGTATAATCTAAAATCTATTAACAAGCATTTCTAGCACCACTACTAGAGATGAATTGTTAGTAGTGAGTAGTTACCGTCAACAGATCCCTCTATGTCTCTATCTCCGATGATCGATGGACCCATTGCCGAGGAGGAAGAAGATGCCAAGGCAAGCATCCAAGAAGCCGCATAGAAGGTTGTTGGGTACTTCCAGTGAAATCCAGTAGCTAGAATCCTTCCCTTTTGTACCTTCATCTTGTAAATATCCAAATTCTGAATGAATGAAATGCTTTTGAATTCCATTTTTGTCTTCAAATGTTTCATTTCCTTTATCTTGTTGCCCCCTTGGTAGATGTGCTCAATTGATTGAGGACATCTACCATAAGGAATTTGGCAATGTCTTGAATTTTTTATTGCTCCAAACTTGTAGCTACTGTGATAGCTCTGATGTCTGAGTCCTGCATTCAAAATCTCCAAGGACCCTTCACCACGTGCTTAACGTCGACAGCGGGCCCTCTGGGAGTGGTCGGAGCTTAGTTGCTTCGATGGCGCCCACTATCAACGTGTGATACGTCGACGATGGGCCCCCTGTGTGTGGTCAGAGCTGAGTTGCTTCGACGGTGCCCAGTATCACCGTATGAAACATCGACGGCAGGCCCCCTGGATGATGCCGGAGCTAGGTGATCTAGTGGCACTAACCATCGTCAACAATTTTTCTTTTGTCCTGCACATGAGATACAAGAAAAAGCAATAAAATTTTTGTCCTCTTGCCTATATATTATTTGTGTCTCATTATCCTTCTTTGAATTTTAGGTCCTAATAAATTCATTGTGACAACATAACAATACTGATTAAACTTCCATAGGTCCATGCGTCGTTCGGACCCGCCTTACTAAGACTCACAAGAATAGGTAGAGTGGCGTATTTAGGGTGATGGACAAGGCTATGTCGATAGCGCACTCCAGACCTTTCATTGGCATTGGTTTTTAGGCGAGTAGGCCATCTAGCAATACTAGGATCCAATAGAAGATTACTAATAAAACTTATGTATATATCACATGGATCTTTAGAACTAACTTTCAAGTGGATTGCACAACATCACTATTGACAAGAAGGTATAAGAAGGAAAAATAATGAGCATGCACAAAGTAAATGCACGTAGAATCTGTTTTCATATAATTGTATTTCATTATAGGTCCGAATAATAGGGGAAGGCAAGGACACAATTAAAGTACAGGACCAAGTTAAGTGTGCTATTCATCTTGGACCAACCTTACTTTGTTCATAGACTCTATGACATACATTTTGTACAAATACAAACTCACCTCCGTGCTACTAAGTATAGAACTTACGGAGATGCTCAATATTCTAGAGGTTGGGAGGTGGTATCCCATCCTTTGTTGCCAAGCGAACGCATCTGGTCCGGGAAACTTTGATAACTCAAAGGGGACCCTCCCAGCTGGGGGAAAGTTTGTTCATCCCTTCTCGAGTGAGTATTCGCCGCAGTACCAAATCACCTTCTTCCAATTGTCGGTACGCACATGCCTTTGATGATAGCGTCAGAGCGCCTAGCGGTATCGCGCATTTCGGACAGCTGCTTGGCACCTTGCCTCATCGACGAGGTCTATGTCATCACGCCGGTGCTGGTCATGCGCACACCATGAAGAAAGGTGTTTCTCCTATTGCCCGACTGGGTGTTGTTCAGCTTGCCCACAATGCAGACGGAACCTCTTCTATCCAGTTGGCACCATGCTTCTTCAAGCGCTCATAAGTGCGGTCTTAAGTACCTTGAGAATTTCTACATTTTCTCTCTTGTCTTGGCCATTGCTTGTCAGATGAGCTACTGATACGTAGCTGACAGTTATGCCGAGGTCTTCGCAATACTCTTGAAACGCTGCACTTGTGAATTGGGTTCCATTGTCAGTGATGACTTTGTTCGGAACTCCAAATATGCAGACAATGGACTTCAAAACTTGATGGCAGATTGCTTGTTGATTGTCACAACTGGAGTTGCTTCCGAACACTTTGTGAACTTGTCGATGGCGACATATAAGAACTGGTACCCTCCGACGGATATTGGGAACGATCCCAAAATATCCATCCCCCACATAGCGAATGGCCATAAGGGGGGAATCATTTGCAGTGACTACGTCGGTGTATGAATTTGCTTCACGTGGAACTGGCACGCTTCACACTTCTTGACCAGCTCGACTGCATCCTGGAGTGCTGTAGGCCAGTAAAAACCATGCCGAAAGGCCTTACTAACTAGCGTGCGGGATGATGCGTGATTCCCACACTAGCCTCCATGGATCTGTGCGAGAAGTTCACAACCCTGTTATCAGGAAATTCACCGCATTTGAATTCCATTGGCACCACATCCATAGAGGTCCCCTTCTACCAACGTGTATCTTTTAGCCACTCTGACAATTCGCTCAGCGGACACACTATCTTCAAGAAGGATGTTGTCTTTCAAGTAGTTCCGGACCTTCGAGAACCATGCATTAGAACTTACTTGAGCTTCTAGCTCTTGCGCGCTAGGTTGCTCGGAGCTTCCTGTAGCGTCTACGATTCATGGTGGATGCCATGGTAACACGGCCACCGGGACCGCCAGCTTTGGGGTGCAAGTACTGCCCCAATCACCTAGTTTGGCAGACTGAGCGGAAGGTGCCGATAATCTCCTGACAAAAGCCCGATCGGGTGACTGAGCTCCGGTTGAAGCTTTCATCAAGAGATCGTCAGCTTCAACATTGTTGAGATGCTGGACAAGGCAGAGTTCCGGGACCTGGAACTCCTTCTGCAACTTCTGGACTTCAAGCAAATATGCAACAAGCTGAGGGTTATTCCAACTACATTCACCTTTGACTTGTTTGATGATGACCTGTAAATCTCTCTTCACTAGCAGTTGTCGAACGCCAAATGATAGATCCACCTTGAGTCCAAAGATGAGAGATCCGTATTCTGCCATGTTGTTGGTTGCCTTGAAGTCAAGGTGCACCATGTACTTGACCTTCTCCCCGGTCGAGCGAGGAGAAGGATTCCAACTTTGGCCCCCTGTTTCTGCATGGAGCCATCAAAGTATAGAGTCTAGTAAGGCTTAGTGAAGACTGGGACCTTAGGTTCTGACTTCTGTTCGCTGAGTCCCCCAGACTAGATGGAGAAGGTGTCCACTCCGCCACGAAGTGAACAAACGCCTGATTTTGATTGCATGTCGAGGCAGGTATTCGAGATTGAATTCTGCCAGCTTTATAACCCACTTGGCGATATTTCCCGTTGAATTGGGATTATGCAAAATAGCACGCAGTGGATAAGATGTTACCACTGATATCTTGTGGGCCTAGAAGTAATGATGTAGCTTCCTTGAGGCAATAAGAACTGCATAGAGCAGCTTATGCACCTCAATATATCGAGTCTTGGCGTCATGAAGTACTTCACTGATGAAGTATACTAGTCGCTAGATAGTTTGGACCCTCCCGGAGGGGTCTGCACTTTCTTCTTCATGAACCCGGACCCTCCCAAAGGGGTCCAGATCTTCTTCTTCAGCAGTAGATACTCTCTCGGATAAGTGAGGTTGATCCACAGGCATCTTGCATTTGGGATCTATGCCTGGGGGCTGGGACCCAGACTCACCTCCAGGTAGCTCCGGACCTTCTCGGAGGGGTCTGAGGTCCCGAGTTGAAGATGTATCTGGTCTTTCTACAACCAGGACCATACTGACAACATCCGTAGTTGCAGTAATTTAAAGCTGAAAGGCTCACTAGGTTCTGGAGCTACCATGATTGGTAGTGTGGTGACGAGCTGCTTGAGTACTTGGAACACCTTCTCTGCTTCTTCAGACCAATGGAATGGTTCGGATTTCCTCAATAGCTTGAAGAAGGGAAGCGCTCGCTCTGCTAGCCTTGAAATGAATCAGTTGAGCGAAGCTAGACAGTTAGTAAGCTTCTGGACGTCCTTGATACGGGCAGGAGGTCGCATCGCTTCAATGGATTTTATCTTGGCTGGATTTGCTTCAATTCCTAGATGGGTCATCAGGTATCTAAGAAGCTTTTTGGAGGAAACCCTGAAGACACACTTATCAGGGTTGAGCTTTGTGTGCGTCAAGCGCAACTTGTTAAAGACGGATTGAAGGTTGTCGAGCAGTGAGTCTTTGTTCTTCACTTTGACAACGATGTCATCAACGTAGACTTCCACTAGGTTTCGAATGAGCTCCCCAAAGGTATTGTGTATAGCTCGCACAAAGTTGGAGAGTGCATTTTTGAGACCATAAGGCATTGTTGTGTACCAATAGAGACCATCAAAAATAATAAAAGAAGTGTGCTCTTCATCTTCCTTGGACATTGGAATTTGATAGAAACCAGAATATGCATCTAAGAAACATAAAAGCTCACATCCGAAGGTAGAATCCACTATCTGATCTATTCTTAGTAGTGGAAAGGGGTCTTTTGGACATGCCTTATTCAAAGTGGTATAGTCGATGCAAATCTGAAGCTTCCCGCGGCCTTTGGCACGATGACCAGGTTTGCCAGCCATTGCGGATGATGTACCTCCCGGTTGAATCCACCGTCAAGCAGCATTTTTACTTCTTCTCGGATGAAGTTCTTCCGCTCAACAGATTGCTTCCTGGGCCTCTGTCGTATAGGTCGTGCGTCAGGGTAGATCTTAAGATGGTGCTCGATCACCTCCCTACGGATCCGAGACATTTGTGATGGTTGCCATGCAAACACATCGACATTTGCCCGGAGGAAAGTGACGAGTGTGAGTTCCTATTTGTCACCTAGACCTCGCGATATACGAGTGCTTTGAGTGGCATCAGAACCGATTTGGATGACTTTGACGGGAATGTCGGTGTTGCCGCTTGGCTGCACACAAGGTGCAGAGGTTGAGCTGCGCTGGCGCGAGCTCAGAGGTTGCTGAGCAGATTGCTCCTTGCTGAATTTAGCTTATTGCACTATTGCGAGCGCATGAAGCTTTTCTAGCGCAGGACCCCAACAGTGTGATCCCCTCAATGCGGAGGACACCTGATGGAGTTGGCATCTTTAACACTAGGTAGCCATAGTGGTCCACCGCCATGAACCTATACAGGGTTGTCCTGCCTAGGATGGCGTTGAAGGGTAAGTTGATAAGTGCCACATCAAATACCAACTTCTTAGACCGGTAGTTCTCCGGTGTCCTAAAAGTCATCGGGAGAGTAACAGAGCCGAGAGGTGTTATAGCTTCTGGACCCGCTCCTGAGCGCAAGGGCCTCAGGCCCGAGAGGCTGAGCTGGAGCTTCACAAAAGCTGCGAAGCTGATCAGATTAAGGGTCGCGCCACCATCCACCAAGACATGGAAGAGCTGGATATTGTTGATAGTCGGGGAGACTGTCAGGGGAAAATGTCTAGCTCCTACCATGTTCTTCGGTTAGTCCGAAGCATCAAAGGTGATGGGAGTGTACATCCAGTTTTGATGGGGCTCTGCCTTGGCAGTGGGAGCATCAGCAGCCATCTCTCGATGCAAAGTTTTCACAATGCGTCAAGAGGTAATGTCCCAGGACCCTCCATACATAATATGGAGAGTCTTTTGATGTTCGTTGTCGGAGTTGGTGTCGGAGTTGTTGACGGTGTTGTAGACCGCCTTTAACGCCTTCTTGGCGTCTTGGAAGCCTAACTCCTGATCAGACGAAGCTTCGTTGACTTTTTGTTTTCCTTCCCGCTAGCGGAAAGGTGTTTCATCTTGGCACTTGTTGTTGCGTTCATCAAGCCTCTTGGCCTCGCGACAGTCTTCAAGCTTGTGGGTCGTAGACTTGTGGATCGGGCACCATATCTTGTTACCATCTTCAGACGATGATTGAGGTCGCTTGTCAAGGTGTGGCCCCCGACCACCAGGTGCTACTACAGCGACAACTGTAGGTGTGCCAGCAAGTGCCTTCTTCTTGTCACTTGACTTCTTTTTCTTTTTGCCACTGCCATTGGCAGTAGCTCCGGCTTTGGAGGCGGACTGACAAGCCTCCGCAGGTGGTTTGGAGTGCATCATACAACCATCTGCAGCTCTGGCACATTTGTCAACTAGGTTGAAGAGCTCCGTGACACTGCTGACATCCATGGTTGCTAGCTTCTGTAGCATCTTCTTGTCTTGAACTCCTTTTAAGAATGTAACAATGACAGAAGTGTTGGAGATAGAAGGTATGGTGTTCCATACCTGAGAGAATCGCTGGGTGAAGGACCGCAGTGACTCTCCCGACTTCTATTGTACGGCAAAGAGGTCCAGTTTAGTGCCAGACCGAATGTAAGAGCTCCTGAAGTTGGCGGTGAACTGGCGACATAATTCCCCCCAACTGTAGATAGAGTCAGGAAATACACTCATAAACTAGGACCTAGCAGTCCCAATCAAAGCCTTTGGGAAGTAATTGGCCATGACGGCCTCATTCCCTCCTGCCACGAGGATAGCAGTGGAGTAGATTTGAAGAAATTCAATGGGGTTGACTATCTCGTCATACTTCTTCGACAAATGAGGCCGAAACTTGGGTGGCCACTCCACCATGCAGAGATGTAAGGCAAGGGCTGAACAGCCACCTCCAACTCCCAGTGGAGAAGGGTTTTCACAAGCAAGTCACCTCTCGTGACTACACACGATGTTGACGCAACCATCCTGCCTCATGTACTGGCGGTTGAGTTCCGACTGGAGATCTTGAGTCGGGAGCCTCGATGCCGTAAGAGTACGACGAGCCCCTAAGCGAAGAGACGTCGCATCCTGAGAGGGTGCACATCTCTTGAGCTGCGATGCCATAGGACCAAATCTTCCACACAAGGTTCTGTTACGGGAAGGTACCTACCCGACGTTAGGTAGACCCTGGATCGGGCCGCATGAGCATAATACCCTACTCCATATGGTGTTTGTGTATTGGGTTGCTTTGAGTGAGTGTGCTGGTGAACTAGTATGAATGACTTGTGTCTTGGATGGCTTCCTTATTACCGTGCAACGTAATCCTTTTATATGCGAAGGACTGGTTGTTATAGTATGTGCCATGGCCCGACAGGTGGCCCCCGCTGTAATAATTAACCTATACACAATCTACAGGTGTTAAGAGGGGTTAATAGTGTGATAACTTTTGTTAATAGCAACATTATCAGTCTTCATAGTCCTTTGATTGTGCATCATTAATATGGCATTAATGACACGTTAAACAGGTCTTGTAACAGCCAATTGATAGCCCTTGAATGTCTGCGCCATTGGATATCTCGGTGTCTTCCCGTTGTAGACATAGATCCGGACATGTGACACGTGGCAACACTAGAGCTTCCTTTGCAGGGGAGGTAGATCTGGTACCCAAGCGCACGTGGCAGCACCAAATTCACCCTTAGGAGGGAGGCAGGTCCGGCACTGGGGGACACGTTGCAGTGCTGGAGCCACCCTAAGATGGAGGCAGATCCGGCACTGCAGGACATGTGGCAGTGTTGGAGCTTCCCTACGGAGGGAGGCAGGTCCGGCACTGCAGGACACGTGTTGCCTCTGGAGGTCCACAACCCTGGAAGGTGGAACTCAATGCATCTTCTTCTAGTACGAAGGGATACCTGGTATGCAGGGTAGCGACAATGTCAATTGCAGCACACGGTTCCAAACCTGCAAAATAGTGGATTGCCAGATGTTTACAGTACTTAAGTACCATATTTAGACCGTCAATTCACCTCATAATGTGCACAAAAGAGAAACACAACATAGTGGTAGGGTTAAAAACTAACCAATTCCACAAGTGTTGGTGTTTATTTGTATGCAGGTGAATTTAGACCCAAAATACCAAGACATGCAGGGAGTAATCCATAAAATTTGATTTCAACGAATCAGGCGACACCATGTGTCATCACGTGGATCAAATGGCCATCCAATGGTGTAACACCCAAATCAGTCAATGGGACCCACCTGGAAGTCACCCCAAGGAAGCACACTTGAATTGGCCCAACTTTCGGTTCGACCAACTAGGGGGTTTGGCCGAACCCTTCCTCGCGCCAAACTCAGTCAGCTTCCATGTGTCGACTCCCTGTGATGCCCTGATCACGATGAAGACTGATTCGTGCGCATTTTGTGGTAGGACCGACCCTTCTCCCCCCTATAAATAGAACCCCACACCTCACTTCACACACACACACCAAAAGTTGAGAATAGAATACCACTCCAAAGGTTTAGAGTAGTCCTAGAGGCTGCCAAGTAGAAGGAGAGTGTGGTGAGAGTTTAGGAGAAGGAGGCTTGGGCTTGTCAAGTCCCTCTTCTACACTTGTATCCCTACAAAGGTGTACTCAATCAAGTAAGCTCCTTTGCGAATTTAATTCAAGTATGATTCTCAATTCATAGTAGTTTGCACAAGTAGTTACTTGTGGGTTTATTGCTTTAATTCATTAGAGGCTTTAGTTGTAGCTTTGTGTTCGAAACAACTAGAGTTGTAATTTAGAACATAAGTGTGGTGCTTAGGTTAGAAATCACCAGTGAATATCTCGTAGACCCACGAATTGAAGAGGTAGGCAGTAGGTGGTAACAGCCCTATCTGTCCTTAGTAATCCTCCACGTTCGGCTATGTCATAGGCTCTTGGCGGGAGTCGTCCTAGTGTTGCTAGGGGTAAACCCGTGTCCGAAGCAAGCAGCTACCGCAAATTCCTTTGAATTAGAATCAATACATTGAATTCCTCTCTCTTCCTTGCCTACCAAATAACTTTGTGTCCTTGGGAAGTGCTACACAACAGTTTCCGTGCACTTGCGGATTTTATCTGTGACGTAAGAAATGTCAACAAGCATTTCTAGCGCCGTTGTTGGGGAGCAGTTGCTGTTAATCTTCGGGTTCACCCTCGTATCTATTTTCTTATTTTATCTTTCCTTTTCTTACCACCACCACATATATGGAAGACAAACAATGGTATGACCAAAACGTTGGGAAGACAAATGGAAATTGGAGCGAATTACGAGACAAATTTTGTCTTGCTTTCTTTCCAATTGCTCAACTTATTTCCTTGTAGAAGAAAGTACTATGCTTCCAGTAGATGGAGAGGGAATCCATAGGTGCAGCTTGGGATAAATTTTCTCTTTTGAGAAATTTCGGCCCAGATTTGTCTATCCCTGACCCGTTGCTTTTGCAACACTTCTATATGGAACAAAGAGTCTGTCCTACATCTTGACATTACGGCTGGAGGATCTTTCCTCCATAAGATGCCAAAAGAGGACAATGATCTTCTAGAATGAATTCTAGAGAATTCTTCCTTTATTATGGGTCTTAATGAGCCTGCTCAAGAATAAGTAGTGTCAAGAATCAAGGATAAATCCATGGACAAGGAAGAACCTATCCCTTTCTTATCTCAAACCTTGCCGGTGGAATCCTCTCCCGAACCAGAAACTACGAAGGAAGAAGAAATTCAACTTTCGGAGTTTCCTGTCTACTTCAAGGAAGAGATATTTGAAGATTTTGGAAATACCTATCGCCATAGGAAACCATCATTGCCATTAACTCCACCTGACCCACCCGATGGATTGTTCGTCGAACAGACGGTCAAGGAGTTAACCTCTATTCTAAGCATGGAATAGATTGCGGAAGTTGAGCAGTCACCCGAAATTCTTCGAATTATCTCACCTTTGGCAACCATTCTATGCTTTATTAGAGGAACATCAATGAAGGTCCTATACAACCCCATTGTTGGAGCAAATCTCATTTCTGACTCTTGTGCTCTCGCCATTTTGGGCGTTGTGCTGTTGGCACCAACATGTAAATCCTTCCGAGATTCTTTCGAAAACATCCTTGAAGGATGCAGGGTTTTGCAACAGGTGTCTGTAAGACACAAAGATATTGAGGTAATCCTAGATTTCCATGATTTCGAAATTCAAGATTTTGACATTATGATTGGGATTCCCATTGAGAAATTTCTAATGGAAATTCCCTTGGAAGGAAACCTCAGTGTCAAACTTGGAGGGAGAAAGTTCTCTATTCCTATCCAGCATTCCAAGAACACATCCGCGGAATCTCCCATCCAAGATGAGCCTTCAGAGGAGGTTCGAACTCTTTAATTCTTAGCACCCTCTGAAATTGAAGGAGAAGAAAATTTCATCCAAGAGGAGGATAAATTTCAGGATGCAATTGAATTACCAAAAGAAGAGTTCTTCCCAAAACCTCCTGTTGAGTTAAAAATTCTACCTCCAGTCCTACGTTATGCCTTTCTAAATGGCGATTTGGGAGCCCCTTTCATCATAAGTGACAAGCTTTCAGATGATGAGACGCTCAAACTCATTGCCATGCTAGAAAAGCATAGAGCTATTTTTGGCTATTCACTAGAGGATCTCAAGGGGATTAGTCTAGCGCTATGCACCCATCGCATTCCTATTGACCCCGAGAGTGTCCCTTCAAGGGAACCTCAAAGGCGATTGAATAATGCGATGCGGGAAGTTGTCAAGAAGGAAGTCTTGAAACTTCTGCATGTAGGGACTATCTACCCTGTTCCTCATAGTGAATGGGTCAGCCCAGTTCAAGTAGTGCCAAAGAAGGGAGGTATGGCAACCATTCAAAATGAGAAGATTTAATTAATTCCTCAACGAACTGTCACGGGATGGAGGATGTGCATTGATTACTGAAAACTTAATAAGGCTACAAGGAATGATCTTTTCCACCACCCTTCATCGATGAGATGTTAGAGCGGTTGGAAAAACACTCTTACTTTTGTTTCCTTCATGGGTATTCGGGTTATCATCAAATCCCAATCCATCTCGACAATCAAAGTAAGACCACATTCACATGTCCTTATGAAACTTATGCCTACCGGCGTATGTCCTTTGGACTATGTAATGCTCCTGCCTCTTTTCGAAGATGCATGATGTCTATCTTTTCCTACATGATTGAGGAGATCATGGAAGTTTTCATGGACGATTTCTCTGTCTATGGGAAGACTTTTGATCATTGTCTGGAAAATTTATTCAAGGTGTTACAAAGATGCCAAGAGAAGGACCTTGTACTTAATTGGGAAAAGTGCTATTTTAAGGTCCGTGAAGGCATCGTTCTTGGACACTTAGTGTCCGAGAGAGGTATAGAGGTGGACAAAGCAAAAATTGAGGTCATTGAAAAACTTCCAACTCCTATCAATGTTAAGGGTATACGCAGCTTTATAGGTCATGCAGGGTTCTATCAGCGATTCATCAAATACTTCTCAAAAGTCGGTAGACCCCTCACTAACCTACTAGCTAAGGAAGCTCTCTTTGATTTCGATGATGAATGCCTTAAATCATTTGATACTCCCACAAAGGCACTCATCTCAGCTCTAATCATTCAACCTCCTGATTGGACGCTGCCATTCGAAAACATGTGTGATGCTAGTGATTTTGTTGTTGGTGCGGTCCTAGGCCAAACCAAAGATAAAAAGCATCATGCAATAGCCTACACTGGCAAAACTTTGACAGGAGCTCAACTCAATTATGCCACAACTGAAAAAGAGCTCTTGGCTATAGTTTTTGCAATCGATAAGTTTAGGTCCTATTTGATTGGTGCCAAGGTCGTAGTCTATACGGACCATGCTGCCTTGAAGTATTTGCTCACCAAAAAGGATGCTAAACAAAGGCTAATCCGTTGGATTCTCCTACACCAAGAATTTGACTTAGAAATCAAGGATAAGAAAGGAGTAGAGAATTCTGTGACATATCATCTCTCGCATATGGAAGTCACTCAAACCATGGACATACCTATCAATGACTTCCTACGAGATGATATGCTTCTCAAGGTGACTGACTCTCACCCTTGGTATGCAGATATCGTGAACTTTATGGTCCGGGTATATGTACCACCAGGGGAAAACAAAAAGAAACTCATCTATAAGAGTTGTAGACACCTTTGGGATGACCCATACCTCTATCGAGTTTGTGCCGATGGCCTTCTTAGAAGGTGTGTCCCATCAATTGAAGGCACCAAGATTATTGAGAAATGCCATGCTAGCCCCTATGGTGGCCATTACGGTGTTTACCCAGACAAAGATATGGCAAAGTGGATTCTATTGGCCTTCTATTGTATGAAGACACAAAAGAATTCATTCGCAGATGTTGGAAATGCCAAAAGCATAGAGGAATTTCAGCTCGCAATATGATGCCCCTAACATATTATCTCCAAGTGGAATTATTTGATGTGTAGGGTATTGATTTCATGGAACCTTTCCCTAGGTCCTATGATTGCGAGTATATCCTGGTGGTTGTAGATTATGTGTCAAAATGGGTAGAAGCTTTGCCGTGCAAGAATGCTGATTCCAAGCAAGGTAGGCATATGTTTCATGAGATCATTTTCCCACGCTTTGGCACTCTCCGTATGGTCATAAGTGACGGAGGGTCTCATTTCATAGATAACACCTTTTAGAACTTTTTGAGGGAGCTTGGTGTCCAGCATAATATTGCTACTCCATACCACCCTCAAACAAGTGATCAAGCAGAAACATCTAATAAGCAAATTAAGAATATTCTGCAAAAGACCGTCTTGGAAATGGGAAACGGGATGGAAGCATAAGCTACCCGACGCATTGTAGGCATAATGTAATGCTTACAAAACTCCCATCGGCATGTCTCCGTTACAACTTGTCTATGGGAAGACTTGCTATCTTCCTGTAGAATTGGAACATAGAGCTTATTGGGCCCTCAAGCGGTGGAACATGGACCTTCACGAAGCAGGATAACACCGATTGAAGCAACTCTCCGAGTTGGAAGAGTGGAGAGATAAGTCGTACATAGTGCCAAAATTTATAAGGAAAGAACTAAGAGGTGGCACGATAAGAGGATTACACCTAAAGAGTTCGAACCCGGAGATAAAGTTCTACTCTTCAATTCTAGGGTTAAACTCTTTGGACATGGAAAGCTCAAAAGTAAATGGGAAGGACCCTTCACTGTAGTAGAAACCTCATCCCATGGAGCAATCACACTCCAAGGTGATGATGATCAGTTATTTAAAGTGAATGGGCACCGACACAAATTATTTCTTGAATCCCAAGAGGAGGAAGCAGAAAAGGAAATTGACGTAATAAATCTTATTGATTTTCATGCTGTTTCTTTAAATTCTGTCTAAATTCTCCGCGTCCAATTAATGGCCCCATCCAATTATTCATCTATGGGGCCCATCAAGCCAACCCACGGATACTTAGCCCGAACGGAGCCGGGAAGGGTTCGGCCGAACCCTAGGTTCGTCCGACCTCCCCCTTGCGCCATCAGCTTTCTATTTTCTCATGCAGACTCTCCCGACATATCCCAACAAGACTCTCGATGCTATCATGGTTTCCCCGCCTATTTATTGACGGAATAGAGAGGGAAACCTTGCACCATCCAAAAAGATCGATCTTCTATTCCTCCCCTCCGAGTCATGGACGACAAGAAAATTGTGCCTACTCCCCACTCTAGCTGAACCTTCAACCTGAGCGGAGACATCACACGGGCCAATGACAAGTCCCCCCTTGCTTTGGAGTCCGTAATAACATTATATGTCGTACCTCTTGCCATGATCCCGCCATCAACGATGACTCCACGTGGGCATAGCACCACGCCTCATGGTTTTGCACGATCGCTCTCCCCTCGGAGGATGCCCATGAAGTCGACAAAGCCTGCACATCGTCAGACTCTGATTGGCCTTATATCAGTCAAGATCTGTCTTTTTCCTAAAAAAGACGAGTCTCTCCCAAAGCTGCAGTCTGGCGAGGAGTTCATGTACACTCTGAAGACCAAGGACAGTGACATAGTGATCCACCACTACAAGTCACCTATGCAAACCTCGCATGAGCATGTGGGAGACCACCTTATTATCCATGGGGTGCGCAAGCCTGAAGGAGGCTATGCAAAAGGCTTTTTCATGCAAAATGATAATTTGGCGATGGAGGAATCGATGGGCTCGTCACCGTCCAATATTGTGCGTCACCTCTCGCCACCTGCCATCAGAGGGCCACCTAGCCAACTTAAGGACAGCGACGAGAAATCTCCTTGTGCCCCTAAAGTGGCACAACTTTCTAAGGACTTAGCTTCTCTCTATTTGGAGAACAAGAAGCTATTAGACTTAGTGGCTGAATGGTGCATTGAGAGGGCGGAACTGAAGGATGACCTCATATCCCTCAAGGAGGAGATTGATGGTGTTTGCCGTGGCATGGGCACCAAGCTGAGGTGCATATGCAATGCTGTCGAGAAGCCCGACATCCACAATGCTCCATAATTTAGATGTCCGGACCTCATAAGATGCTTACTAGCTTAGTTTAGTTTTATTCAAAATTTTTATTACATTAAATTTAGTTTGAATAATGTAAGCATCCCCATATTTTGAGTTCAATAAAGTGAACGTACCAGTTCATCTAATCTGGTAAAGTTCTCTCTTTAGTTTATTTGTGTTGAATAAGGAATTCAAGGAACAAGTGTGGGGGAGGTACCCCAAATTCGCGAAATCCCGACATGCAAAAATAGCATTACATCTCGAAACACGTCGCAACCGAACATACAACTCCATACGTCGAAACAGAGCAGTAGAAAGGCCAGAAGGGGGTCGGTCGAACCCCCTGGTCGGCTGACCTGTTGTGGGCCCCACATGGCTCCATTTCGCTCCACAAATTCGGTTTAGATTTTCTACCCCTGAATATGCATGCTACGTTACTGTTTCAGTTGATTTAATATTTAATGTTGAATATGTGAAATCAATTCAACTCAATAGTTAATATTTAAAAACTTGGTAGTCAAAATATGCTTGAGCTGAAAATTTCAATAATTTATATTTAGATTTATTGCCTTGTTTATGATTCCCACAAGCAAGTAAAAAAATGAAAAACACGTCATCTAAGTATTTGACTAGTGTGATATGGTAAATGAGTTACTTGAGGAGATATCTCTTTGCAAAAATTTTTCTGATGATTGCACAATTTGGAGTCTTGAACTTTTCCTTATTCTCTCATTAGACATTTAAATACCCACCACGGCCATATGATACAAATTCTTGAAAACCACATGCATATGCCACTTTGCCTTTCATTGAACTTTGTCAAACTCATGACCCAATTGAGTGACATGCGTGAACTTTTGACTTAGAAATTCTTCTGCACCTTATTCATGTAAAACTTCTCACATTGAGAGTTTGTATCCACCATTCATCTGTCCAATAAAAAAACTCAATACATTTTGGTTATCAAATTCTCTCTAGAAAAATAAAAAGTGGTAGAAGACATGGCTATGGAATTCAAAAAAAAAGAGAAAAAGATAGTAGCCATGTTTGATCCTTAAGAGAGAAAACCATGGAGTCCACAAATAACCATTCCATTCATGTGCATAAGGATTTTCTTTGTCAACTTGTTTGTTGCATAAGTCACTCATAGGATCAAGTTTTCGACTTAGTAAAATATGAATTGCAATGTGTGCCACATTTATCCCTACCACGCTCCACATATAGCCATATTTAGTATAGGGACAAAATTGGCACAACATGCCAGGTGAGGATGAATACACTTTGAGAGACTTGAGAGATAAGGGCAATTGTTTCTTTAACTTTCCGAATATAGCAAATCGTTAGATCATTTCAGCAAGGAAGATCCAAGAGAACTACATTCCAACCATTCCACTCTTGAAACACCCAAGATTGATGTTGTCAGAGTGTTTTTCTGGCTATTCTTCCGATACTACAGTTGGTAGCTCGCGGAGTTTGTAATTCGGTATTGGGTGCGCAGAGATTCAAAAGACGATGGCAAATAGACACAAGGATTTACGTGGTTCGGGCCGCCTGAGCGTAATACCCTACTCCACAGGGTGTGTAGTTGTTGTATTGAGCGTCTAAGAGTCCAGAGCTTCTAGCTTCGGGCCTTAGAGAGTCCGAGAGAGAGAGAGGCCAAGAGCGCGTGTGTGAGAGCGTGTCCGAGCACGTGAGAGAGCCCCTTGTGCATCGCCGACCAGTCCTTTTATAGTACAAGGGCTGGTCGTTACACTGTTAGCCTGGACCGACATGTGGCCCTAACGGTTACTGATGCTTAATACACAATTAATGAGGTTAATTACCCTTAATAGCGTGGTAATGGACATTGACAGTGCCGTTACTGGTATTAATGGCCTTCAGATCAAGTGTCATTAATATGGTATTAATGACACTTAATCGGGTCTTGAAGTCTTTGATTGCCCATTGAAGGTCCAAGCCATTGGGGGTTCACCAGTATGATTGCTGAGGTTGAAGGTCCGGCGGTTGGACACGTGTCAGCTTCATAGCTTTCTGTCTGGGACAGGTAGGTCCGGTGTAGATGTACACGTGTCGGTACCGGAGCTTCCCCCTGTCGAGGGTTAGGTCCGGGGGTGCCGCACAAGTGTTTAGCCCGGAGCTATCCCATTTGTGGGATGTAGGTCCGGTTGCAGTATACACGTGGCAGCACCGGGACTAACCATAGATGGGAGGCAAGTCCGGTCCTGTATGACACGTGGGGCCTTCGCGGTCTTCAACTCGTACAGGTGAAGTTCTTTTGGTTTTTTTGTAGTCCCAAAGGGTATACGGTACGCAGGGTACCGACAGATGTGGTAGCCACATTCCACAAAGGTAATTCGTGAATTGAGGTATGAGTTCAAATATCAAGTATTATCTTTTTCTAACTTATAGCAAATTTATGACATCACCTTAGTTCTTTTTATTGCCTTCACTCGAGGATGAGCAAAGAACTAAGTGTGGGGGAGTTTGTTGACGGTCCTTAAGTACCATATTTAGGCCGTCAATTCACCTCATAATGTGCACAAAAGAGAAACACAACATAGTGGTAGGGTTAAAAACTAACCAATTCCACAAGTGTTGGTTTTTATTTGTATGCAGGTGAATTTTGACCGAAAATACCAAGACATGCAGGGAGTAATCCATAAAATTGGATTTCAACAAATCAGGCAACACCATGTGTCATCACATGGATCAAATGGACCACAAACAGAAGTATCCGAGGCCATCCAACGGTGTAGCACCCATATCAGTCAGTGGGACCCACCTGGAAGTCACACTGAGTAAGCACACTGGAATTGGTCCAACTTTCTATTCGGTCGACTAGGGGGTTCAGCCGAACCCTTCCTAGCGCCAAACTCGGTTAGCTTCCACGTGTTGACTCCCTGTGATGCCCTGATCAGGATGAAGACTGATTCGCGCGCATTTTGTGATGGGAACCGACCCTTCTCCCCCTCATAAATAAAACCTCACACCTCATTTCATACACACACCAAAAGTTGAGAATAGAATATCACTCCAAAGGTTTAGAGTAGTCCTAGAAGCTGCCAAGTAGAAGGAGATTGTGATGAGAGTTTAGGAGAAGGGGGCTTGGGCTTGTCAAGTCCCTCTTCTACACTTGTATCCCTACAAAGGTGTCGTCAATCAAGTAAGCCCCTTTGCGAATTCAATTCAAGTTTGATTCTAATTCATAGTAGTTTTTACAAGTAGTTACTTGTGGGTTCATTGCTTTAATTTATAGAGGCTCTAGTTGTAGCTTTGTGTTTGAAACAACTAGAGTTGTGATTTAGAACATAAGTGTGGTGCTTAGGTTAGAAATCAACAGTGAATATCTCGTAGACTGGCGAATTGAAGAGGTAGGCAGTATGTGGTGACAACCCTATCTTTCCTTAGTAATCCTCCAGGTTCGGCTATGCCATAGGCTCTTGACGGGAGTCTTCTTAGTGTTGCTAGTGGTAAACCCGTGCCAGAAGCAAGCAGCTACCGCAAATTCCTTTGAATTGGAATCAATACTTTGAATTCCTCTCTCTTCCTTGCCTACCAAACAATTTTGTGTCCTTGGGTGAATTAGTTCGTAAGATTGCACACACGTTCCTTGGATTTGATACCCTTGCAAAACTTCTTAAGGGGAAGTGTTACATGATAGTTTCCGTGCGCTTGCTGATTTTTATCTGTGATGTAAGAAACGTCAACACCAGACATATTGATTACTATGTCAGGGAAAATTTGGAAAGATAGAAATCGATGTGTATTCCATAATAAAGAGAAATCTTATAAGCATGTTGCTACACTAAGACTGTCCGTAGTTGTCGGTACCCTCAGTACCGGGTACCCCGCACACAGGATGAAACAGCTAAGGACCTTGCTTCCTCCGCAGAGGCGAGCTCCGATGTTGCCACGTGTCACGCAGAGCTGGACCTCGTCTCTCCTCAGAGGTGGGCTCTGGACCTGCGACGTGTCCCGCGGAGCTGGACCACGTCTCTCCTCAGAGGTGGGCTTTAGACCTGCCACGTGTCCCGTGGAGCCAGACCTCGCCTCTCCTAAGAGGTGGGCTCCGGATTCACCACGTGGCCAACGGCTCTCTCTCTCTCTCTGAGCGGTAGGATGCAGAAGTTAAGAGCAGTGTGATCTGGCCCCTCACGCATTGACGACATGTGCCTTCCCTGAGTGCACAGGTGCGATGCACGCCCCTTTCAGGTACTGCTGCATCCAGTCACAACACAGTGAAGGCGCCCCAGGCCTACCCCACTCTGCCAAGTGGGTAGCTTACGGTGACAAGACATTTGGACAGGACATTCTCTGCTATCAACAACAACTACGCATGGGCCACTAGCGTCTGAGGCGCAAGACGGCGGGTCTTCAAGCCACGATCAGAGGAAGCTTATGCGAGAAGCCTTAGATCTTTTAGGATAAGATTGCCTTGAGGTTACATGTTGGGCTCCGGACCCCACTTGTAAGCTTTCCGGCTTTGACTATAAAAGGATCGGGCAGCACCCGTTACTAGACATCTTCTCTGATCCCTAATCTAAACATTCACACACTATGCACCAGCAATACGATCTCACCGTGGAGTAGGGTATTATGCTCTTGCGGCCCGAACAACGTAAAAACCACAGTCTCACAACTCTCATACGCGCAATCCCTTGATAGAGGAATAAGCCCAGCCGATCAAGAACCTCCGCGGGCTGCTCCCATACCAGGTCCAGGGGAGGTGTCGCAAAAACACTTCGACATTTGGCACGCCAAGTAGGCGCTTTTTCTCTCAGGAAGTTGTGCCTCAATCGCCGCTGGAGCATCCAGCTCTAGCACCACCCAGGAGGCCTGCCGTCGACGTTTCTTAGCGTTGATGGTGGGCACCGTTGGAGCATCCAGCCCCGACACCACCCAAGCAACCCGTTGTATACGTTCTTCTCATTGATGATGGCGCCGCTAGAGCATCCAACTCCGGCACCACCCAAGGGGCCCGTTGTTGACATTTCTTAGCGTTTATGGTGGGTGCCGCCAGAGCATCCAGCCCCGACACCACCCAGGAGGCCTGCCGTCAACATTCTTCTCGTTGATGATGGGCGCCACCGGAGCATCTAGCTCTGGCACCATCCAAGGGGCACGTTGTCGACATTCTTCTCATTGATGGTGGGCGCCGCTAGAGCATCTAGCTCCAGCACGACCCAGGGGGCCCGCTATTCACATTTTTCTCGTTAGTGGTGGGCACCGCAGGAGCATCCAGCTTTGACACCTCCCAGTGGGCCCGCTGTCGATGTTCTGCACGTTGAGGGTAGGCGCCGCCTCGGTTCGGCGGCTACCACATCGCCGCTGAAGACTTCTCTGACAAAGACCACACATCTCAACCCAAGCTCTCGCTCTCTGCCCAGGGTCCGTCGACAACATCCTGTTACTAAGTGGTAGGCGTGCCCAACCAGTTGGCCTCACCTACCTGGGGGCCTCTAAGGGGTCCCATGGGCAGGACGTCAAGCAGTTTCCCGCCAACACGGCAACAACGACATCACCAAGGCGTTATGGTAAGGTCTAACCATGACGCTGTGGGAGGTCCAGAGTGTACAACATGCTTATCCTTGTCCTGCACCCTAAGTGTGACACCCGGTTCCGAAACTGAACCAAGTGTGATGCATATGTGTGTCTAGGATGTTTAACAGACATACACAAGTGATTCACAAATGATAAATAGATAATTACCACATCTCAAATTATTAAATAAGTACTTTTATTATAATATTCAAATAATCCTCAAATTACACTCTAATGATCATTAATGATAATGAGACTAATACTGTAGCGGAAATAATCTAAGTATGAAGCTAAGCAACTTAGCAAACTAAGCATAAGGTGATAGGATCTTTGTTCCCGATCTTTCGATGAGAATAGGAGGGTTCGATTTGTGGAGGAGAAGATGTTGGCGATCTGACTACACCGTCCCCAAGACGATGCGCCTTAGCGATCGGTACAACGACTCCAAAGTTGTATTGATCTTGCTGGCGCACAATCAACCTGACCACGAGAGCCTTTGTTCCTACAAGCAATCGAAGAACACGCAAGAACAAGAAGAACAAGCACTTATCAGTTGAATCAATCTGAAGTGGGGTTCTGGATACAAGTAGACAGGCGATCTAGTCGACACGCGCTTCTACAAGGAAGCAGCATAAGCTAACTTACGAATAAACAAAACCCACCAGCTAATGAGGGCGGCAGCTACTATTTATTACCTCCCTAGGTCCGTGAGAAACCCTAATCACGAGTCCCTAATGGACTCCAAATGATACATGGGCCATGGGCCCAATTTTGGTGATGCAGCACCATGGACAGAAAATGTCTTGGTATTAAAATAATGATCGCGGCCGACTCCGAATAGATATGGACATGAGGCCAGATCCTTTTGAAAGTATACTTGATAATTTTTCCAGGAAGTACTTGAACGTCCAGATCAAAGTCCGTATGAAGTAGTGGTGGCCGTCACAAGTTGGTGCTGTTCTGCTGTCCAAATCCCGTCCGCGCGAATTCCCTTCCCATTGGCTCCTCTCCATTGTTCTTAAGCAAAACAAGAAAGCACGTAGTTCCACAGTCTAGATAAGATGGATATAAGGCCAAGAACGAGTTCACCTCATAGTTTAGTTGACGTGCACGAGCGTGAGTGATCGGACCAGAAACCGGTAGCTGAGTTGGTGTGGATGTATCGAGGGTGTTGATGTCCTCATCATCCTCCCCTTCTTGCATTTGAGTCGTCCGCGACTCAAGCTCATCTTCTTCTCCCAAATATGGCTCCAAATCTGCAATGTTAAATGTGGGAATAACCCCAAAATCCGCAGGCAACTCGAGTTTATATGCATTATCATTAATCCTTTCTAGCACTTTTGAATGGACCATCAGCTCGAGGTAACAATTTGGACTTTCTCAAATCAGGAAACCTATCCTTTCGCAAATGTAACCAAACTAAATCATCTGGTTTAAAAGTGATAGGTTTCTTTCCCCTACTACCAGCAAGTTTATACTTGGCATTCATGAACACTATATTCTTCTTAGTGGTTTCATGCAATTTTAAGATCAATTCAGCACGATGTTTAGCATCAAAATTCGCTCGTTCCATTGAAGGAAGAGGTAATAAATCAATAGTAGCACGGGGTACAAATCCATAAACAATCTCAAAAGGGCATTTCTTAGTACTAGAATGTAGGGAACGATTATAAGCAAAATCAACATGAGGCAAACACTCTTCCCACATTTTTATATTCTTTTTCAAAACAGCCCTAAGCATGGTAGATAAACTTCTGTTACAAACCTCAGTTTGACCATCAGTTTGGGGATGACAAGTAGTTGAAAATAAAAGCTTAGTCCACAATTTTGCCTAAGAAACTTAGCATCACGATCTGAAACTATTGTGTTTGGCACACCATGCAATCTAACAATATCTCAGAAAAACAAATCAGCAACATGTGTAGCATCATCACTTTTACGACAAGGTATGAAGTGTGCCATTTTAGAAAATCTATCCACGACAACAAAGATGCTATCCCTCCCCTTCTTTGTTCTAGGCAGTCCTAAAATAAAGTCCACAGAAATATCCTCCCAAGGCATGCTAGGAACAGGAAGAGGCATGTACAAACCATGTGGATTAAGTCGTGACTTAGCTTTTTGACATGTCGTGCAGCGAGCAACGAAGCGCTCCACGTCTCGCCTCATCCTTGGCCAAAAGAAATGACCAGCAAGTATGTCCTTCGTCTTTTTCACTCCAAAGTGCCCCATCAGCCCGCCTCCATGCGCTTCCTGTAACAACAACAAACAAACGGAGCTAGCTGGAATGCATAACTTGTTAGCTCTAAACACATAGCCATCGTTGAGGACAAATTTATTCAATGTTTTTCCATCTTTACATTTCAGCAATACATCTTTGAAATCAGCATCATGTTCATATTGATCTTTAATTGTTTCTAATCCAAAAATTTTAAAGTCAAGTTGAGATAGAAGAGTATAACTTCTAGATAAAGCATCAGCAATAACATTATCCTTTCCCTTTTTGTGTTTAATGATATAAGGAAAAGACTCAATAAATTTCATCCACTTAGCATGCCTACGGTTAAGTTTCCCTTGACTCCTAATATGCTTTAGTGATTCATGATCAGAATGGATAACAAATTCTTTGGGCCGCAAATAATGTTGCCATGTTTCCAAAGTTCGTACAAGAGCATATAATTCCTTATCATAGGTAGAATCATTCAGAACAGGCCCACTCATTTTCTCACTAAAATATGCAATAGGTTTTCCTTCTTGTAACAAAACACCACCCAATCCAATCCCACTAGCATCACATTCAAGCTCAAAAGTCTTAGAAAAATCAGGAAGTTGGAGAAGAGGTGCATGCGTCAACTTATATTTCAGTATGGTAAAGGCGTTATCTTGTGTGGTGCCCCAAGAAAAAGGCACCCCCTTCTTCGTAAGGTCATTCAATGGAGCAGCAATGGTGCTGAAATCCTTCACAAAGCAACGATAGAACCCAGCCAGTCCTAGAAAGCTCTGCACCTGTGTGATGGTCTTTGGTACAGGCCACCCCTAAATAGCCTCTACCTTGGCTTGATCAACTTCAATTCCCTGTGGAGTAACAACATAGCCAAGGAAAGAGACTCGATCTGTGCAAAAGGTGCACTTCTCAAGATTACCAAATAATCGTGCCTCACGTAAAGCATTAAAAATAGCATGTAAGTGATCAAGATGTTCATCCATGGATTTGCTATAAATCAATATATCATCAAAATACACAACAACAAATTTTCCAATGAATGCACGCAAAACCTAGTTCATTAATCTCATGAAGGTGCTAGGTGCATTAGTTAACCCAAAAGGCATGACTAACCACTCATATAAACCGAACTTAGTTTTGAAAGCAGTTTTCCATTCATCTCCTAGTTTCATGTGAATTTGGTGATAACCACTACGCAAATCAACCTTTGAGAACACAACAGCACTACTCAATTCGTCAAGCATATCATCTAAGCATGGAATAGGATGACGATATCAAATGGTGATATTGTTGATTGCTCTACAATCCACACACATACACCATGATTCATCCTTTCTAGGTACTAGAATAACTGGAACAGCACAAGGACTAAGAGACTCACGTACATAACCTTTGTCGAGTAGTTCTTGTACTTGGCGCTGAATCTCCTTTGTTTCTTCTGGATTTGTCCTGTATGGTGCACGGTTGGGCAATAAAGCACCGAGAATGGGGTCAATCTGATGCTCAATCCCTCAAAGTGGTGGTAGTCCTGGTGGTATTTCACTTGGAAACACATTAGAATATTCCTGCAAAATGTTAGCAACAGCAGGAGGCAAAGAATGTTGCATATCGTAAAGGGAAATCAAAGCATCTTTGCATACCAAAGCATAGTCAACAGAGGTGAAAGCAATCAGTTCATTAATATCAGATTTTGTAGCAAACAAGCATTTTCCCTTCAGAGATATCTCATTTTTCTTATCAAACACCTATTTTGCATTGTTATTGTTCTCAACGTTAGCATGGTCCTGAGATTTAGTTTTCCTAGCTCTAGCAACATCATCTTGCACAATAGCTTCAGGAGACATAGGATGCAACACAATTTTTTTATCGTGGTAATGAAAAGAATACTGATTTGATCTACCATGATGCATATAATCTCTATCAAATTGCCAAGGTCTTCCTAGCAGAATATTACAAGCTTGCATAGGCACAACATCACATTCAATGACATCGTTATATGATCCAATAGTAAAATTGATTCGCACAAGTCTAGTTACCTTTGCCTTATCACTGTTGTTTAACCATTGAATGTAATAGGGATGTGGGTGCGGTTTGGTGCTTAGTGCCAGCTTGGTCACCATGTCACTGCTGGCCAAGTTGTTGCAGCTACCTCCATCAATGATCATGCGGCAAGATCGCTCTTTGACGACACACTTTGTTTGAAATAATGTGTGCCTTTGATTTTGTTCCACTTTCTCCATTTGTGCACTAAGCACACGCTGCACAATGAGACTATCATAGCACGCTGCATCTTCTGCACCAATATGCTCTTCTTGATGTTCATCGCTACCTGCATAGTCATCTGCAAGCAAAACACATGTATCGTCATCAAAATCTCTAGCAGATGAGTACTCACCGTCATCTTTAACAATTAGAACAAGTTTGCTTGGGCAGTCACGCTGCACATGGCCAAAACCCTTGCATTTGTGACATTGAACGCCTCTAGATCGTCCGGTAGATGCTACGGAAGAAGCACTCTCGAGGGGATTTTGGGTGGTCTTTACTGCTGAGCTAGTGGAAGAAGCACGTGGCTTGTTGCCGGAGGAAGAAGGTGCTGCCCGACTTGGTGAAGAAGATGGTGGGGAAGCACGCCCAGTCGAAGGAGTAGTCGTGCGTGGTTGCCATGAGCTAGTCATTCCTGCATAAAGTTCTAGAGCTAGCTCGTCGTCCCTGCACTTCCCTTTCAGCTTTATAAGCAAGATGAAACAAACGGGTAACATTATTGTAATCTTTATAAGCAAGTATGTCCTGAATTTCACGGTTTAAACCACCCAAAAATCTAGCCATAGCTGGTTCCTCATCCTCGTCTAAATTACAACGCAACATACCCATTTGTAATTCTTGAAAATACTCTTCTACACTTTTAGCTCCCTGTCTCAATTGTTGTAACTTATTTAACAGATCACGTGCATAGTAAGAAGGAACAAATCTAGCCCGCATGAGTCATTTTAAAGCATCCCAAGTTTGTGGTATGTTATTAGGATTTTTCTTGCCATGTTCTATCCACCAAACAGAAGCAAAATCAGTAAACTCACTAGTGGCTGCTCTAACTCTTGCGTTTTCAGGAAACTCATGACATGCTAATTTTTTATCAACAGAAATCTCCCAAGTAATATATGCATCAAGGTCATATTTACTATCAAAATGAGGTATCTTAAATTTGATCTTGTTAAAAGTATCATCATGATTGCGTACGTCACGCCGACGATGTCCACCCATACCTTGACGGTTGCGTTGTAGCCGGTGTCGTGGCCTAGCTTCCTCATCTTCCCCAATCCCCGTATCTGCAGAATAGTCATCTTCATTGTCACGTACAATACTAGGAGCATTGCTCACCTGTCCATCCGCGCTGCGTCCACGATCCCTCTCCTCAAGGCGTTGCAGGATGGCTCGAATAGAGGTGTTCAATGTTTGAATGGAAATCTCCAACGTGCTGATTTTGGTGTTGGTGTCGATCTGCATATTTTCCAATTGGCCAAGGCGGTCACTGGTACAAAAATACTCATCAAGCGCTTCTGTGCATAGCCGCACTTGGCGTTCGATGTGTTGTATAATTCCCCGTGTGCGAGGTGAATGCACGTATTTGTTTGTATTTGCTCCTCCTGCCATGGTTAGTAGAAAAAAAAGAACATTCCAATATGAAAGGGTAACGTTATCCATAGCTACAAAGGTGCTGGTGAGATAACTCGCTCACTATCAACCTGTTCAACCAAGCTCTTACCTGTTCTTACCAAGCTCAGCAAAAAGGTGATGGCAACCAGTAAGTAATGAACAACTTCAAGAGCAGGTGTCAATCTATGGCTTTAGGTGGCTGAACTAGCACAAGGAGCAAACTTTCACCACGTTAATCACAACAAGCTGAATAAATGATCTACGACAGTACTATGCTGATCTTAGTCTAGACCGTACTAGAGACGCGAGCCGAGACACCAATGTCGTCACCAAAAACACCCCAAACAACAATCTGATTTTTTTTCTTTTTTTTTCGTTTTTTCTTTTGTTGGGGTGGTCACCCAAACTCTCTCTAGATGAAATCAGGAGACCCTAGAACAAAATTTGCACATGTGTCTTTTGATCTTGCACTTGCCTTTTTTTTTCTTCTCTAATTGCTTGTGGCTTTTGTGCGGCTTTTGATTTTGCACTTGCCTTTTTCTTGTTGTCAAACTCAAATTACTAATCTGACTCAAACCCGAAGTAGCAATCTGATTCGAACTCGAACTAGTAATCCGACTCAAATCAAACTAGCAATCCGACTCAAACTCGAAGTAGCAATCTGATCTGAACTTGTAATCTGACTCAAAGTCAAACTAGCAATCCGACTCAAACTTGAAGTAGCAATCTGATTCAAACTCAAACTAGTAATCCGACTCAAACTCGAACTACGAATCTGACTCGAACTAGGTGACCGAATGTGACACGGAATCGAAACTCTAGTGGTGCAAAACTAAAGACCAACAATTTGACTCGTCAAAGCAACCATGAACTCAACAAGTCTTGACTAAGTAGAGAAAGTAAAAGGCACAATGGTCTAGGAATAATGGAAAAAACAGATCTGGTATTTTTTCGGGATTTTTCTGGACTACATGATGATAACAGCGGAAAGAAAAGTAATGGTAGAACTCTCACCTATTAACCTAGCTCTGATTACCACTTGATAGGATCTTGGTTCCTGGTCTTTCGATGAGAATAGTAGGGTTCGATTTGTGGAGGAGAAGATGTTGGCGATCCGACTACACTATCCCCAAGACGATGCGCCTTAGCGATCAGTACACCGACTCCGAAGTTGTATTGATCTTGTTGGCGCACAATCAACCTGACCACGAGGGCCTTTGTTCCTGCAAGCAATCGAAGAACATGCAGGAACAAGAAGAACAAGCACTTATCAGTTGAATCAATCTGAAGTGGGGTTCTGGATAAAAGTAGATGGGCGATCTAGTCGACACGCTTGTGTACAAGGAAGCAGCAGAAGCTAACTTACGAATAAACAAAACCCACCAGCTAATGAGGGTGACGGCTACTATTTATTACCTCCCTAGGGTCGTGAGAAACCCTAATAACGAGTCCCTAATGGACTCCAAATGATACATGGGCCATGGACCCAATTTTGCTGATGCAGCACCATGGACAGAAAAGGTCTTGGTATTAAAATAATGATTGTGGCCAACTCCGAATAGATATGGACATGAGGCCAGATCCGTTTGAAACTAGACTTGATAATATTTCCAGGAAGTACTTGAACGCCCAGATCAGAGTCCGTATGAAGTAGTGGTGGCCGTCACAAGTTGGTGCTGTTCTGCTGTCTAAATCTCGTCTGCGCGAATTCCCTTCCCATTGGCTCCTCTCTATTGTTCCTAAGCAAAACAAGAAAGCACGTAGTTCCACGGTCTAGATAAGATGGACATAAATCCAAGAACGAGTTCACCTCATAGTTTAGTTGACGTGCACGAGCGCGAGTGATCGGACCAGAAACCGGTAGATGAGTTGGTGTGGATGTATCGAGCGTGTTGGTGCGGAGTACTAGGTTGTGTGCTGCCGTCGACTTGCCTGTGGAGTTGCTTGGAGCCAC
The DNA here is from genome assembly GCA_036927565.1 of Tuctoria greenei. NCBI lineage: Eukaryota > Viridiplantae > Streptophyta > Magnoliopsida > Poales > Poaceae > Tuctoria > Tuctoria greenei. The sequence continues at coordinate 61,532,241 of JAYESD010000011.1, read as the reverse complement.
GCTACCCTTTATGATGAGAGTTGCAAGGGTGAGTACATATCGTACTCAGCAACTGTTGGAAAAAATGACATGTAGCTTAAACAAGGTATTGATCATAAATAATGACTAATTGCTGAAAAGTACATTAAAAAAACAGGTAAAAAGCATCTTACTATGTCTATATGAAATAACCCCATCATAGCCCACATAAATATCATAATGTGAAACCAGCATTAATTATTCATGCATACTCCAGATTCTCACTTTCATCAATAACCATATCTGTTTATCACAATTCAATCCATAACTGTCGGTAGCCTATGTACCGGGTACCCCACGATACCGCAAGAAGTGCAAGAAAGTTCGACCCATCAGAGTCGAAAGCCCTTGCAGGTCCCACATGTCATGTTGCACCGGACCCGCTCCGCTCACATGGCTGGCTTCCGGGTTAACACGTGTAAAATAAGACCGGAACAAAACTCCCAACCAAGGGAAGCTCCGGCGACTACACGTGTACAACAGCCCCAGACCTAGCCCCCGTCAGAGAGGAGCTCCGGTACCGACACGTATATAGCAACCCCGGACCTACCCTCCCGCAAGGGAAAGCTATGGATCCGCCACGTGTGGAGCCTCCGGACCTACGTCGCCAACAGAAATACGAGCAGATCACGTCCGTTACAAACATTCAAGGACGGTTAAAGCAGCAGTACAAGGTCTGATAATGTGTCATTAATGCCATATTAATGACACACGATCAGTGCACCATTGATAGGGGTAACACTGCCATGAAAGCTCGTTACTACACTATTAATTATACTTAATACTCTTTAGACAGTGTATTAGGTCATTAAGCACGCTAGGGCCACATGTCGGGTCAGGCCAGCTTTGTAACGGTCAGTCCTTAGAACTAAGGGCTGCACCACACGAATATGGGAGATGATCTAATGGGATCTGATTCAACCTGATCCTAGCGAACGTACTCGCTCAATACAATTACACAAATCCCGTGGAGTAGTGTGTTACGCTCAGGCGGCCCAAACCACGTAAATCTCTGAGGTCATCATCTTGATCTTGATCTTTGCGTGCCCCAACCACAAAAGAACCTCCGCGGGCTGCTTCTCAACGGGTCCGACGGAAGTGTCATATCAAACACTTCGACATTTGGCGTGCCAGGTAGGGGGGCAGCGGCGCAATCCTGAGATCACAAGATGGTGAATTCAGCTGCTGGATCTTCCAGTGCAAACCACGCTGGACAACCTGCCGGAGGCAATCCCTCCAACGTCCAACAACCAGCAGGTGCCGTTGTTCCAGCAGGTGATGTGGTACAACAACCACCATCTGTTCCAGCAAACAGTGCTGGTCAACAAGATGGAGCATCTGTGTTGATCACTGCATTGACAAACAACAACCCCGAGCACGAGCTCATTGCTGCGCGAGCTCTTCTACAATGCCCGCCGCCTCCAGGTGCACCCCAGGGTGCTATGGAGCAGTGGAGGGCTAATGTTGATCATGTGGTCGCAGCTGCGGTCGCAGGCATCAACAACCAAGGTCCCCCCCCCCTTCAGGGTGAGCACCTTCACAACGACAGACTTTGTCTGGCCGACTTGGTCCACAAACCTCTCAACAAAGGAGACGTGCTGCCTCCCAGCAGGTGACTTCGTTGCCTCCCAGGGCACGACGCACCCACACAATTACCAGGATTCCGACTCATGATCTGCGGTCGGAACTGGATCGCTGTTACCGGCAACAAGATGGTCGTGTCCACATTGAGTGCGCTCGCGAGAGGCGAGAAGCTTGGGACAACCCTGCTCCTCAGGGAGTAGGAGGGGGCTGTTCTGCCCTGGCCATGCACTTACGTATGGTCAGGTGGCCACAGAAGTTTCAGCCCCACTTACCAGAGAAATTCGACGGGACTGTCAACCCCGCTGAATTTCTTCAAATCTACTCTACTGCCATACTGGCAGCAGGGAGTGATGAGGTTGTGATGGTCAATTACTTCCCGGTGGCCTTAACTGAGACTGCAAGGTCCTGACTCATGAGTCTTCCACCCGACTCCATTAATAGTTGGACGGAGCTATGCCAGCAATTTACTGCCAACTTCGGGAGCTCCGACACCCGACCCGACACTGAACTGTACATGTTTGCCATAAAGAAAACATCAAGGGAATCGCTATGATCCTTCATCTAGCGGTTCTCTCAGGTACGAAATATAATTCCTTCAATCTCGAGCTCCTCTGTTATTGTTGCATTCAGACAAGTTGTTCGAGATAAGAAGATGCTAGAAAAGCTGTCCATTAAAGAAGTTACGAGCGTCACAAAACTCTTCAGCCTAGCTGACAAATGTGCTAGAGCTACGGAGGGCCGTGAAATGCATTCCAAGCCAGCTCCGGAGGCTAACCAGAAGTCCTCCAAAACTGAAGCTGCTACCTCCGGTAATGGCAAGAAGAAGAAGAAGCCCAATGGCAAAAAGAAGTCGTTGGCCGGCGCTACAGCCGCTGCTACTTCAGCTCCTGGAAGCCGGAGGGCACGCCATGAGAAGCGACCTCGGCCTTCATCAGAGGACGGCAATAGTTCCAAGGCATGTGAATGTGGCCTAGAGGGGGGTGAATAGGCATTTTGAATTTCCTGCACACTTAATAGAATCGTCAAAACTTGGTTGGCCGGACTAGTCCGGTCGTGTGGGCGGACTTGTCTGGTGTGCTAGAAATATGTGTGTTGATCAGGTGTTATTTGGGAAAATAAATTTCTTTAGCAGCGGAAATCAGAACAACTGATATTTTTGTTTGAGATTAATGTAAGAATGCAAGTGAAAACTTATAATTGCCTTAGAATGATGTTTAGCACTCAAGTGATCTAATGTACAAAATGTAAAGGAAATAAAGTGCAAGACAGATGAATTTTTCCCGAGGTTCAATCTCACCACGAGATCTACGTCCTCGTTGAGGAAGATCACACAGAGCCGGGTCTCCAACCCTTTCCCTCTTCAAGTCACCACGAAGGCCGACTTCATTCCACTATCATGGGTAATCACCAAGTTTGTGGGGCAACCTCACACGTTGAGGGCTCCCACGAGAATTACAACGAAAGAAGTGATCAAATACACTCAAAAGTATTACAATGCAGAGTATGAGTGTAGAAAGATGAAACCTCATGAGCTTGCAATGAAGGAACGACGATCTCCCAACCCCGAATCCAAGTGTTCAATTGATTTCACTCTTTTTGCACTTTAGATGTGTGTGGGGAGATGTGTTTTGGGCTATTGGGACGAAGTGGCAGCACTAGGGTTTGTGTTTGCAGCAGTATATGTCATGTATTTTTTTGGAAGGTCGTGGATTCTCTATTTATAGGGTTTCCAAAAAGTAACCGTTGAAAAACCTTTCCTTGGCTGTTGTCTCCGAAGTATATGCCTTCACTTGGATCCTTGTTATATTCGTACTCCACAAACATACCTCTCTCTCCGGTCATGTGATTTGTGCATCCTCTATCTAGCACCCATTTAGACCCACCGGAGGAATTAGCCTGCAAAAAAGAATTATTCCTTGGTTTTAGCTACCCAAGCTTGCTTGGGTCCTCTCAGGTTAGTCACAAGAGTCTTGGGCACCCACACACAAGTTTTTAAGTTCTTGTGGCGTGGCCCTGTATATTTAGCAATGACTTTTCCATGTTTGGCTTTCATAAGAACATAGGAAGCATCAAATGTACGAAACAATATTTGTAAATCAGATTCATGGGATTTTTCCTTAACAAAGACAATTCCATTCTTAGCATGTTTGGGAGTAGACATGTGTTTGTTCCTGTCAAAACCAAGGCCACCTTTGACATTAGGAGGTCTAGTGACCATATATGCACTGTGTGCATATTTGATCTTCTCCTTATCAAAGATGCTGCTTGGAGGGGCATGCATATTATGAGAAGTTGAAGTATTAGAAATAACACACTTCTTACTATAACAAGTGCAAGTTCCGATTGTTCTCGAACTCATATCTTTGGAGGAAGAGCTCTTGGAGGAAGAGGAGTCACTTTGCTTGAGCGACTCAACTTGCACCTCAAGGATCTTGTTAACTTTTGACAAGTTAGCAAGTTCTTCCTTGATTGCAATACGTGAGTCTTCTAGCATTGAGTAAGTTTCCTTACTCATGGCTAGCTCAACCTCAAGCGACTCGTTCTTCTCTCTTTGAAGCTCAAGAAGCTTTTCAAATTCGTGATATCTCTTCCTTTCACGGATGAGCATATCTTCTTGTCGGTTAAGAAGTTCCTCTTTTTCAAAGATTTCGTTCGGCAACATTTCCATTTTCTTTAGAGCAATTTTACTTAGTCCTCTAAACATATCTTCATTATCACTAGAGCTATCAAAGTCATCAATAGAGGAATTTAGCATAGGAGGAGTGAGTCGTACCTTTTTCTTGCCTTCCTTAGCCATAAGGAAAGTGTGATTGTTCATATCCCATCCTTACATGTTTGGAAAGAGTGTGGCCTTCATAGTAGGTTTCGTGATTGCGATAGTGGACACTCTTCTTCTTCATCGGAGGAGGACTCGTCGTTTGAGTCCCACTCCTTGCCAATGTGAGCTTGATGGGCTTGTCTTCTCTTTCTGAAATTCCTCTTTTCTTGAGGTCTTGTTTCCTTCTTCCTTTTGTTTTCTTCATAAGGGCAGTCCATCATGAAGTGACCATACTCTCCGCAGTTGTAGCAAGTGCGTCGAGCCTTGTATTTTCCTTTATCCTTGCTTTTGCCTTCATTTGAGTTATTGCCGTGTCTTTTTTTCATCATTCGCTTGAACTTCTTGATAAAGAGTAACATTTCTTCATCATCAAGGTCGGTGCTCTCGTCGCTTGTATGCCCATCATCTTGATCTTCACGAGTTTCTTTGAGTTTGGGTCGGCATGTTGCTTTGAGAGCAACCTCTTTCTTTTTGGAGGAAGTGAGTTCGGCCAAGTATTTGACGTATTGTGCCTCTTTCTCCATCATTTCATGATTTATGATCTTCCCCAACAACTCATCGGGAGTCATTTTGTGAAACCCAGGGCTTTCTCTAATCATTGAGCAAAGTGTGACATTGCTTGGCATGAAGGCTCTAATCATTCTTTTGACCACCTCGTGATCCGTCCATTTCTTACTTCCATAGTCACGAATTTTGTTGATGAGTGCCTTCATCCGGTTGTACATGTCTTGAGGTGATTCGCCTTCTTCAATAGCAAATCTCCCCAACTCTCCTTCAAGCATCTCGATTTTAGCTTCACGAACCGACCTATTTCCTTCGTGAGCTGTCTTGAGTGTATCCCATATTTCCTTTGCACTTTCTAAGCCATCGATCTTGGTGAATTCCTCTCTGCTTAGTGATGATGTGATCACGGCGATGGCTTGTGCATTTCTGTGAATCTCTTGTTCTTGTTCTGGGGTGAGTTCTCCATCTGTGCCCGGGATATCTATGCCAATGTGATGAGTAGGGTTAGGCCCGATCTTCCGAAAGGTATGTCGATTGGGGTGGAGAACTCGACGTTGATGATCCGCGGCACTCGAGCGGTTCGAGTACCCCTGCAATCACTACACCACGGCTCCGTTGGTTATCAACCGTGCTGCACACGCTTGACCTCGCCAAGAAGGCTAATCCCTGCAAGTGCAATCGAGAACACGAGCAAGAACGTAGAAGACACGATCGGAAATCGCGAAATTGGGGTCTCACAAACCGTAGAACGGCGATTTATTGATCTAAGCAAAACCCACCGAATATGACCGGCGGCTGCAGTATTTATAGGCTAGGGTTCGACCAAAACATGATTAGACGCGTCCCTAATGGACTCTTACGGGATACAAGGCCCAAAGGCCCGATTCGGTGGCGCAGCACCGGACAGAAATCTGGACTCGACTTGTTTCGACGATTCCCAATGACTCCGGAGGAATTTTGAGGTGGGACCAGAACCATTGGAAAGTTTATCTTCTCCTCTTTCCGTGCATATGTAGAACGTCGAAAACGGAGTCCGTATGCCTCCTGGGCGTCTGTTTTAAGGTGGACTGCTCCTGGACTCCGAGTTGAACTCGAGTCCGAGTTGTAAACTGTTTCCATCTACTTGTGGACGTCCCAGGTGGTTGTCCACGCTCCCAAGGCCTCCTTCCTTCACTTGTTGATCTTCTCCATTATTCCTAATAACAATTAAATCATCACATAGCAATCTATTCTCAAACTCACATGCAAAAGAAGTTAAGAACGAATTCACCTGCTGATTTAATAACCGTGCCCGTGCTCTTGTGATTGGTCCTTGCAGTTCAATGCGCGTCTCCGCTGTTGTGATGTCCTCATCATTCTCCCCCTCTTGAATTGGAGTCGTCCTCGACTCAAGTTCATCTTCTTCTCCCAAGTACGGTCGCAAATCTGAAATGTTAAATGTAGGACTAACCCCAAAATCGGGAGGCAATTCAAGCTTATATGCATTATCATTAATCTTTTCAACGATCTTAAAAGGACCAGCAGCTCGTGGCATAAGTTTAGATTTTCTCAAGTCGGGAAATCGCTCTTTTCTCAAATGTAACCACACCAAATCGCCCGGTTCAAGTTTTACTTCTTTTCTACCTTTACTACCTGCAATCCTATACTTCTCATTCATCATTTCAATATTTTTCTTTGTAGTTTCATGCATCTTAAGAATGAATTCAGATCGTTGTGTAGCATCCAAATTTATAGTTTCAGAAGGAGGCAAAGGTAGTAAATCAATAGGAGCACGGGGATTGAAACCATACACTACCTGGAATGGACTTACCTTTGTCGTGGAGTGAACGGATCTGTTGTAAGCAAATTCTATATGTGGTAAACACTCCTCCCACAACTTCAAATTTGTTTTCAAGACAGCCCGTAACATAGTGGATAAAGTACGATTAACTACCTCGGTCTGTCCATCCGTTTGTGGGTGACATGTAGTTGAAAACAGCAACTTGGTTCCCAATTTATACCACAAAGTTCTCCAAAAATGACTTAAAAATTTTGCATCACGATCATAAACAATGGTATTTGGCACACCATGTAAACGAACAATTTCCGTCATAAATAAATCAGCAATGTGTGAGGCATTATCATTCTTATGACAAGGTATAAAGTGTGCCATTTTGGAAAAACGATCAACAACTACAAAAATACTATCCCTCCCCCTCTTAGTCCTAGGCAATCCCAAAACAAAGTCCATAGAAATATCCTCCCAAGGTACACTAGGAACAGGAAGAGGCATATAAAGACCATGTGGGTTAAGACGAGACTTAGCTTTGTTGCAAGTAGTGCATCGTGACACGTAGCGCTCGACATCACGCCTCATCTTTGGCCAAAAGAAGTGTGTGGACAGCACGTCTTCGGTTTTCTTTACTCCAAAATGTCCCATCAAACCTCCTCCATGTGCTTCCTGCAAAAGCAATAGACGAACGGAGCTAGCTGGAACGCATAGCTTGTTAGCACGATAGAGGAGACCCTCTCGCAGCACATATTTATTCCAAGTTCTTCCTTCTCTACAATTTTCAAAAGCAACTTTGAAGTCCAAATCAGTAGGATATAATGCTTTAATTGTTTCCAAACCAAAGATTTTATGATCAAGTTGGGACAGCATGGTATAACGCCTAGATAATGCATCGGCAATGATATTTTCCTTCCCTTTCTTATGCTTAATGATGTATGGAAACGACTCTATGAACTCAATCCATTTAGCATGTCGTTTATTCAGATTGGTTTGACACTTAAGATACTTCAATGATTCATGATCGGAATGTATGACAAACTCCTTAGACCAAAGATAATGTTGCCAAGTTTGTAATACACGGACTAAGGCATACAATTCTTTATCATAAGTGGAATAATTCAGAGAAGGACCATGAAGTTTTTCACTAAAGAAAGCAACGGGTTTACCTCCTTGTATGAGAACGCCTCCAATACCAATGCCGCTTGCATCGCATTCTAGCTCAAAGGTCTTGTCAAAATCAGGAAGTTGTAGTAATGGTGCTTGTGTAAGCTTCGATTTGAGAGCATCAAAAGCTTGTTGCTGCTGTTCGCCCCATCGAAATGGAACTCCCTTCTTAGTTAGCTCATGTAGAGGTGCTGCAATGGTGCTGAAATCCCGCACAAAGCGCCGATAAAATCCTGCAAGACCAAGAAAACTACGAACCTGTGTGACTGTAGTTGGGGCTGGCCAGCTGGTGATTGCTTCAATTTTTGCCTCATCCATCTCAATTCCCTGCGAGGAAACGACATAGCCAAGAAACGAGACTCGATTGGTGCAAAAAACGCACTTTTTGAGGTTACCAAACAAACGTGCATCTCTCAAAACAGTAAAAACAGCACGTAAATGATCAAGATGTTCATCATATGACTTGCTGTAAATGAGGATATCATCGAAGTAAACCACCACAAATTGTCCAATAAAAGCACGTAAAACCTCGTTCATTAATCGCATAAAGGTGCTGGGTGCATTAGTTAAACCAAAAGGCATGACTAACCACTCATAAAGTCCAAACTTGGTTTTAAATGCAGTTTTCCATTCATCTCCTAGTGCCATTCTAATTTGGTGGTAACCACTACGCAAGTCAATTTTTGTGAAGATGATAGCACCACTCAATTCATCAAGCATGTCATCTAATCGAGGAATAGGATAACGATATCGAATGGTGATGTTATTAATCGCTCGACAATCAACACACATGCGCCAACTACCATCTTTCTTAGGAACCAAAAGAACAGGAACGGAACAAGGGCTAAGGCTTTCACGAATGTACCCGCGGTCCAAAAGATCTTGGACTTGTCGCTGAATTTCCTTAGTTTCTTGTGGATTCGCCCTGTATGCTGCACGATTTGGCAAACTTGCTCCTGGAATCAAATCGATCTTGTGTTCAATGCCTCTCATCGGTGGTAAACCAGGGGGTATCTCGGAGGGAAACACATCCTCAAACTCCTGCAAAAGGTTAGCAACAGCAGGGGGCAATGCAATAGACAATTCATGAAGTGAAAACATGGCTTCTTTGCAAACTAAAGCATAGCACATCCCCTTAGCATCGAATAAATCAGCAAGTTCAGATTTAGTTGCGAGCAATGATGGTGATTTTAACTTAATAACTTGCTGTTTTTCAGACTCTAATTTAGTTGCTTTGCCCTCACGAATTTTACTCTTCTCAAAATGCACAATTTCAGCAGGAGTCATGGGGAGCAAAGTGATTTTCTTTCCCTTATGCATGAGAGTATATTTATTGGTTCTACCATGATGAATAGCATCTGTATCAAATTCCCAAGGACGACCCAATAAAAGAGAACAAGCATCCATAGGAACAACATCAAAATCAGCAAAATCATGATATGAACCAATTGAAAAATGGATTCTCGCTGTTTGTGTTACCCGAACCTTACCGCTGTTGTTGAACCATTGAATGTGGTACGGATGAGGGTGTGCTCTTGTTGTCAAACCAAGTTTCTTGACGACGTCCGTGTTTACCAAGTTATTGCAGCTACCTCCATCAATTATAGTGTGTACACGGCAGTCCTTGACGACGAGAAACATGTGGAAAAGGTTGTGTCGTTGTAGCTTGTCGTCGGTCTCCACTTTGGAGCTCAAGGAACGCTGCACAATGATGCTCCTATAGTTCTCCGTCGCCGCTGTACCAAGTACCTCTTCTTCGGTGTGTTCATCATTTGGATCTGTAAAGTCAGTAGCAAGAGAATATTCATCTTCAACATCCGAAGTACTATCATACCCGCCATCATCGCGTGCTATGTATGCTCGTTTGCTCGGGCAATCTCTCATCATATGACCAAGTCCTTGGCAGCGGTGACACTTAATGTCGGAAGTACGACCCGTAGAAGGAGTGGACGACGAAGGCTTGAATGATGTCGCCTTGCTGCCTTCCGGCACACGAGAAGGTGGAGCAGCAGGTATAGTTCGTTGGCCGCCATTGGGTGGTGTAGTCGCTGCACGGGGGGCCGAAGATGGTGCTGTTTTGGACGGTGTAGTTGTTGCACGCGGCGTGAAGTTGCTCCTCGTGCGTTGTTGCTGTTGTTGTCGGCCCTGCAATTCTTTTTCTGCCAACATAGCAAGCTGAAACAATCTGTTAACAGTATCATATTCTTTGTAATCAACAATGTCCTGAATTTTACGCCTCAACCCCCCATAAAAACGAGCTATTTTATCATCCATGTCCTCTACTACCCCACAACGCAGCATACCCTTTTGTAACTCTTGATAATACTCCTCTACGGACATGTTACCTTGGTCTAAACGCTGCAATTTTTTGCGAAGGTCCCGCTGAAAAGATGGAGGAACAAATCGAACACGCATAGCTTCCTTTAATCTATCCCATGTTGGAGGATCAGTTCTAGTTTTAACAAGTTCATTCCACCATATGATAGCAAAGTCCTTAAACTCACTAGTGGCTTGACGAACTCTATGTTGTTCAGGAACAAGATGGGAATTAAATTTTTGCTCTACTGTCATCTCCCAATCAAGATAAGCCTCAGCATCATAAGCACCAGAAAAAGAGGGTATAGTAAATTTCACTTTAGCAAAAGGATCATCAGGAGGGCGGTTATAATTGTTATGATTATTACCTCCCATACCTCGACGATAAAGTGGCAGTCTTGGCTGATTACTGTGATCTTCCAGTTCATCATAAGCATTGTCTTCTTGTCTTCCAGCGAGAGGCAACCGAGCCTCAAAAGTATTCATCCGAAGAGCAAGGTCATCCAGTTTGCGAGTCAAGTTCGCCAATGACTCCTCCATTGATGCGTTGTATTTGGCGAACATATCACGTAACTCAACATGTTGAACACATTCGTCATTATTTTCTTCTCCTGCCATTGTTAGTAGGAAACAAAAGACAACAAAAAAAAAATGTTATCCCTATTAACTACAGTGACAATGTGGAAGGTGGAAGAAAACAATCTCTCTCGCTCAAGCGTCTTACCACGCTCTTACAAGTGTTCTTACCGACACAGCAGGTGGTGTGGACAGTGAGATGAACCAATGAAGCGTGGGGTGATTGCAAAGGTACCTGTTATGCTCAAGAGAAAGGTGGAGCTTGGATGGCACAATATGGTGGCTAATAAGCAGAAAATCGTTAACAGCTAAACAAAGTTGAATAAGTATTCAATGTAGGAAACTGTTGCTGGTCAACTGAGTGCACTAGATCCTAGCACAACACAAGGAAGTATCAAGGCAAAAGAAAGACAGAATGATATAACCAAACAAACAGCACCAAGTGGTATAGGCCAATTGCTTTAATATGCGTGCTCTTCACTATTTTTTTTTCTTTTTTGTAATATTTTTTTGATATTTTTTCTTTTCTCAGTAGCACAAATATAGGAAGCACACAAATTTGCAGCTCAATTGGATGTAATATGCGGCCTATAGAAAATCAAGAAGGTTCTTTAAAATTCGTGCTGAAACTTCGGAGGCCGGATAGCCTATCTTCCGAGGGGAATTTGGGCAATCTAATTTCGCCGAACGCGGCTACGCGGCGGAAAATCGGATGCGAAATTTCGTGTAGATGAATTTGAAAAAAAAAAAATCGCCCGATTTCGAGTTCGTATGCGAAAGTTATGGCCGTTTTAAGGTAGGCTGTCCGAGTTACGTTTTTTTTTTTGGATGTTGATTTCAACTCGGTTTGAGAACAGAACTCGCAAACGGATACGAAAACGATCGGGAATTTGCACAGCAACTAATGGGGTGGTGTTTGATGATTCAAGGATGAATGGCACAAAGATTTGTCACCTAATCTAGGGCTGGCGATGCGGGAGTTCACGCAAGGCGGCTAGCTAGGGCAAACCGATGAACGTGGCGGATCGGTTTGTTATTTAGGGATTGTGGAATAGGTATCGACTAGCAAGAAAACAAGGACGAAACACGATAACTAGGACCAAAAAACACAAAGCTAAACCAGCAACAAGACTCAACCACACGAATGCAAACTCAACAATGCAAACTGAAAAACGAAACTGCAGGCACTATAGTCTGGGAAGCGGTAAAAACGATCTAATTTTTTTTGTGGCTTTTTTGTGGACTCTAGGTACGAAACAAAATCGATCTAATGGAAGGAAGGAAAACAAAGATACCTCACGGGCAACCTGGAAATCTGATACCAATTGATGAGTAGGGTTAGGCCCGATCTTCCGAAAGGTATGTCGATTGGGGTGGAGAACTCGACGTTGATGATCCGCGGCACTCGAGCGGTTCGAGTACCCCTGCAATCACTACACCACGGCTCCGTTGGTTATCAACCGTGCTGCACACGCTTGACCTCGCCAAGAAGGCTAATCCCTGCAAGTGCAATCGAGAACACGAGCAAGAACGTAGAAGACACGATCGGAAATCGCGAAATTGGGGTCTCACAAACCGTAGAACGGCGATTTTATTGATCTAAGCAAAACCCACCGAATATGACCGGCGGCTGCAGTATTTATAGGCTAGGGTTCGACCAAAACATGATTAGACGCGTCCCTAATGGACTCTTACGGGATACAAGGCCCAAAGGCCCGATTCGGTGGCGCAGCACCGGACAGAAATCTGGACTCGAATTGTTTCGACGATTCCCAATGACTCCGGAGGAATTTTGAGGTGGGACCAGAACCATTGGAAAGTTTATCTTCTCCTCTTTCCGTGCATATGTAGAACGTCGAAAACGGAGTCCGTATGCCTCCTGGGCGTCTGTTTTAAGGTGGACTGCTCCTGGACTCCGAGTTGAACTCGAGTCCGAGTTGTAAACTGTTTCCATCTACTTGTGGACGTCCCAGGTGGTTGTCCACGCTCCCAAGGCCTCCTTCCTTCACTTGTTGATCTTCTCCATTATTCCTAATAACAATTAAATCATCACATAGCAATCTATTCTCAAACTCACATGCAAAAGAAGTTAAGAACGAATTCACCTGTTGATTTAATAACCGTGCCCGTGCTCTTGTGATTGGTCCTTGCAGTTCAATGCGCGTCTCCGCTGTTGTGATGTCCTCATCATTCTTCCCCTCTTGAATTGGAGTCGTCCTCGACTCAAGTTCATCTTCTTCTCCCAAGTACGGTCGCAAATCTGAAATGTTAAATGTAGGACTAACCCCAAAATCGGGAGGCAATTCAAGCTTATATGCATTATCATTAATCTTTTCAACGATCTTAAAAGGACCAGCAGCTCGTGGCATAAGTTTAGATTTTCTCAAGTCGGGAAATCGCTCTTTTCTCAAATGTAACCACACCAAATCGCCCGGTTCAAGTTTTACTTCTTTTCTACCTTTACTACCTGCAATCCTATACTTCTCATTCATCATTTCAATATTTTTCTTTGTAGTTTCATGCATCTTAAGAATGAATTCAGATCGTTGTGTAGCATCCAAATTTATAGTTTCAGAAGGAGGCAAAGGTAGTAAATCAATAGGAGCACGGGGATTGAAACCATACACTACCTGGAATGGACTTACCTTTGTCGTGGAGTGAACGGATCTGTTGTAAGCAAATTCTATATGTGGTAAACACTCCTCCCACAACTTCAAATTTGTTTTCAAGACAGCCCGTAACATAGTGGATAAAGTACGATTAACTACCTCGGTCTGTCCATCCGTTTGTGGGTGACATGTAGTTGAAAACAGCAACTTGGTTCCCAATTTATACCACAAAGTTCTCCAAAAATGACTTAAAAATTTTGCATCACGATCAGAAACAATGGTATTTGGCACACCATGTAAACGAACAATTTCCGTCATAAATAAATCAGCAATGTGTGAGGCATTATCATTCTTATGACAAGGTATAAAGTGTGCCATTTTGGAAAAACGATCAACAACTACAAAAATACTATCCCTCCCCCTCTTAGTCCTAGGCAATCCCAAAACAAAGTCCATAGAAATATCCACCCAAGGTACACTAGGAACAGGAAGAGGCATATAAAGACCATGTGGGTTAAGACGAGACTTAGCTTTGTTGCAAGTAGTGCATCGTGACACGTAGCGCTCGACATCACGCCTCATCTTTGGCCAAAAGAAGTGTGTGGACAGCACGTCTTCGGTTTTCTTTACTCCAAAATGTCCCATCAAACCTCCTCCATGTGCTTCCTGCAAAAGCAATAGACGAACGGAGCTAGCTGGAACGCATAGCTTGTTAGCACGATAGAGGAGACCCTCTCGCAGCACATATTTATTCCAAGTTCTTCCTTCTCTACAATTTTCAAAAGCAACTTTGAAGTCCAAATCAGTAGGATATAATGCTTTAATTGTTTCCAAACCAAAGATTTTATGATCAAGTTGGGACAGCATGGTATAACGCCTAGATAATGCATCGGCAATGATATTTTCCTTCCCTTTCTTATGCTTAATGATGTATGGAAACGACTCTATGAACTCAATCCATTTAGCATGTCGTTTATTCAGATTGGTTTGACACTTAAGATACTTCAATGATTCATGATCGGAATGTATGACAAACTCCTTAGACCAAAGATAATGTTGCCAAGTTTGTAATACACGGACTAAGGCATACAATTCTTTATCATAAGTGGAATAATTCAGAGAAGGACCATGAAGTTTTTCACTAAAGAAAGCAACGGGTTTACCTCCTTGTATGAGAACGCCTCCAATACCAATGCCGCTTGCATCGCATTCTAGCTCAAAGGTCTTGTCAAAATCAGGAAGTTGTAGTAATGGTGCTTGTGTAAGCTTCGATTTGAGAGCATCAAAAGCTTGTTGCTGTTGTTCGCCCCATCGAAATGGAACTCCCTTCTTAGTTAGCTCATGTAGAGGTGCTGCAATGGTGCTGAAATCCCGCACAAAGCGCCGATAAAATCCTGCAAGACCAAGAAAACTACGAACCTGTGTGACTGTAGTTGGGGCTGGCCAGCTGGTGATTGCTTCAATTTTTGCCTCATCCATCTCAATTCCCTGCGAGGAAACGACATAGCCAAGAAACGAGACTCGATTGGTGCAAAAAACGCACTTTTCGAGGTTACCAAACAAACTTGCATCTCTCAAAACAGTAAAAACAGCACGTAAATGATCAAGATGTTCATCATATGACTTGCTGTAAATGAGGATATCATCGAAGTAAACCACCACAAATTGTCCAATAAAAGCACGTAAAACCTCGTTCATTAATCGCATAAAGGTGCTGGGTGCATTAGTTAAACCAAAAGGCATGACTAACCACTCATAAAGTCCAAACTTGGTTTTAAATGCAGTTTTCCATTCATCTCCTAGTGCCATTCTAATTTGGTGGTAACCACTACGCAAGTCAATTTTTGTGAAGATGATAGCACCACTCAATTCATCAAGCATGTCATCTAATCGAGGAATAGGATAACGATATCGAATGGTGATGTTATTAATCGCTCGACAATCAACACACATGCGCCAACTACCATCTTTCTTAGGAACCAAAAGAACAGGAACGGAACAAGGGCTAAGGCTTTCACGAATGTACCCGCGGTCCAAAAGATCTTGGACTTGTCGCTGAATTTCCTTAGTTTCTTGTGGATTCGCCCTGTATGCTGCACGATTTGGCAAACTTGCTCCTGGAATCAAATCGATCTTGTGTTCAATGCCTCTCATCGGTGGTAAACCAGGGGGTATCTCGGAGGGAAACACATCCTCAAACTCCTGCAAAAGGTTAGCAACAGCAGGGGGCAATGCAATAGACAATTCATGAAGTGAAAACATGGCTTCTTTGCAAACTAAAGCATAGCACATCCCCTTAGCATCGAATAAATCAGCAAGTTTAGATTTAGTTGCGAGCAATGATGGTGATTTTAACTTAATAACTTGCTGTTTTTCAGATTCTAATTTAGTTGCTTTGCCCTCACGAATTTTACTCTTCTCAAAATGCACAATTTCAGCAGGAGTCATGGGGAGCAAAGTGATTTTCTTTCCCTTATGCATGAGAGTATATTTATTGGTTCTACCATGATGAATAGCATCTGTATCAAATTCCCAAGGACGACCCAATAAAAGAGAACAAGCATCCATAGGAACAACATCAAAATCAGCAAAATCATGATATGAACCAATTGAAAAATGGATTCTCGCTGTTTGTGTTACCCGAACCTTACCGCTGTTGTTGAACCATTGAATGTGGTACGGATGAGGGTGTGCTCTTGTTGTCAAACCAAGTTTCTTGACGACGTCCGTGTTTACCAAGTTATTGCAGCTACCTCCATCAATTATAGTGTGTACACGGCAGTCCTTGACGACGAGAAACATGTGGAAAAGGTTGTGTCGTTGTAGCTTGTCGTCGGTCTCCACTTTGGAGCTCAAGGAACGCTGCACAATGATGCTCCTATAGTTCTCCGTCGCCGCTGTACCAAGTACCTCTTCTTCGGTGTGTTCATCATTTGGATCTGTAAAGTCAGTAGCAAGAGAATATTCATCTTCAACATCCGAAGTACTATCATACCCGCCATCATCGCGTGCTATGTATGCTCGTTTGCTCGGGCAATCTCTCATCATATGACCAAGTCCTTGGCAGCGGTGACACTTAATGTCGGAAGTACGACCCGTAGAAGGAGTGGACGACGAAGGCTTGAATGATGTCGCCTTGCTGCCTTCCGGCACACGAGAAGGTGGAGCAGCAGGTATAGTTCGTTGGCCGCCATTGGGTGGTGTAGTCGCTGCACGGGGGGCCGAAGATGGTGCTGTTTTGGACGGTGTAGTTGCTGCACGCGGCGTGAAGTTGCTCCTCGTGCGTTGTTGCTGTTGTTGTCGGCCCTGCAATTCTTTTTCTGCCAACATAGCAAGCTGAAACAATCTGTTAACAGTATCATATTCTTTGTAATCAACAATGTCCTGAATTTCACGCCTCAACCCCCCATAAAAACGAGCTATTTTATCATCCATGTCCTCAACTACCCCACAATGCAGCATACCCTTTTGTAACTCTTGATAATACTCCTCTACGGACATGTTACCTTGGTCTAAACGCTGCAATTTTTTGCGAAGGTCCCGCTGAAAAGATGGAGGAACAAATCGAACACGCATAGCTTCCTTTAATCTATCCCATGTTGGAGGATCAGTTCTAGTTTTAACAAGTTCATTCCACCATATGATAGCAAAGTCCTTAAACTCACTAGTGGCTTGACGAACTCTATGTTGTTCAGGAACAAGATGGGAATTAAATTTTTGCTCTACTGTCATCTCCCAATCAAGATAAGCCTCAGCATCATAAGCACCAGAAAAAGAGGGTATAGTAAATTTCACTTTAGCAAAAGGATCATCAGGAGGGCGGTTATAATTGTTATGATTATTACCTCCCATACCTCGACGATAAAGTGGCAGTCTTGGCTGATTACTGTGATCTTCCAGTTCATCATAAGCATTGTCTTCTTGTCTTCCAGCGAGAGGCAACCGAGCCTCAAAAGTATTCATCCGAAGAGCAAGGTCATCCAGTTTGCGAGTCAAGTTCGCCAATGACTCCTCCATTGATGCGTTGTATTTGGCGAACATATCACGTAACTCAACATGTTGAACACATTCGTCATTATTTTCTTCTCCTGCCATTGTTAGTAGGAAACAAAAGACAACAAAAAAAAATGTTATCCCTATTAACTACAGTGACAATGTGGAAGGTGGAAGAAAACAATCTCTCTCGCTCAAGCGTCTTACCACGCTCTTACAAGTGTTCTTACCGACACAGCAGGTGGTGTGGACAGTGAGATGAACCAATGAAGCGTGGGGTGATTGCAAAGGTACCTGTTATGCTCAAGAGAAAGGTGGAGCTTGGATGGCACAATATGGTGGCTAATAAGCAGAAAATCGTTAACAGCTAAACAAAGTTGAATAAGTATTCAATGTAGGAAACTGTTGCTGGTCAACTGAGTGCCCTAGATCCTAGCACAACACAAGGAAGTATCAAGGCAAAAGAAAGACAGAATGATATAACCAAACAAACAGCACCAAGTGGTATAGGCCAATTGCTTTAATATGCGTGCTCTTCACTATTTTTTTTTCTTTTTTGTAATATTTTTTTGATATTTTTTCTTTTCTCAGTAGCACAAATATAGGAAGCACACAAATTTGCAGCTCAATTGGATGTAATATGCGGCCTATAGAAAATCAAGAAGGTTCTTTAAAATTCGTGCTGAAACTTCGGAGGCCGGATAGCCTATCTTCCGAGGGGAATTTGGGCAATCTAATTTCGCCGAACGCGGCTACGCGGCGGAAAATCGGATGCGAAATTTCGCGTAGATGAATTTGAAAAAAAAATCGCCCGATTTCGAGTTCGTATGCGAAAGTTATGGCCGTTTTAAGGTAGGCTGTCCGAGTTACGTTTTTTTTTTTGGATGTTGATTTCAACTCGGTTTGAGAACAGAACTCGCAAACGGATACGAAAACGATCGGGAATTTGCACAGCAACTAATGGGGTGGTGTTTGATGATTCAAGGATGAATGGCACAAAGATTTGTCACCTAATCTAGGGCTGGCGATGCGGGAGTTCACGCAAGGCAGCTAGCTAGGGCAAACCGATGAACGTGGCGGATCGGTTTGTTATTTAGGGATTGTGGAATAGGTATCGACTAGAAAGAAAACAAGGACGAAACACGATAACTAGGACCAAAAAACACAAAGCTAAACCAGCAACAAGACTCAACCACAAGAATGCAAACTCAACAATGCAAACTGAAAAACGAAACTGCAGGCACTATAGTCTGGGAAGCGGTAAAAACGATCTAATTTTTTTTGTGGCTTTTTTGTGGACTCTAGGTACGAAACAAAATCGATCTAATGGAAGGAAGGAAAACAAAGATACCTCACGGGCAACCTGGAAATCTGATACCAATTGATGAGTAGGGTTAGGCCCGATCTTCCGAAAGGTATGTCGATTGGGGTGGAGAACTCGACGTTGATGATCCGCGGCACTCGAGCGGTTCGAGTACCCCTGCAATCACTACACCACGGCTCCGTTGGTTATCAACCGTGCTGCACACGCTTGACCTCGCCAAGAAGGCTAATCCCTGCAAGTGCAATCGAGAACACGAGCAAGAACGTAGAAGACACGATCGGAAATCGCGAAATTGGGGTCTCACAAACCGTAGAACGGCGATTTTATTGATCTAAGCAAAACCCACCGAATATGACCGGCGGCTGCAGTATTTATAGGCTAGGGTTCGACCAAAACATGATTAGACGCGTCCCTAATGGACTCTTACGGGATACAAGGCCCAAAGGCCCGATTCGGTGGCGCAGCACCGGACAGAAATCTGGACTCGACTTGTTTTGACGATTCCCAATGACTCCGGAGGAATTTTGAGGTGGGACCAGAACCATTGGAAAGTTTATCTTCTCCTCTTTCCGTGCATATGTAGAACGTCGAAAACGGAGTCCGTATGCCTCCTGGGCGTCTGTTTTAAGGTGGACTGCTCCTGGACTCCGAGTTGAACTCGAGTCCGAGTTGTAAACTGTTTCCATCTACTTGTGGACGTCCCAGGTGGTTGTCCACGCTCCCAAGGCCTCCTTCCTTCACTTGTTGATCTTCTCCATTATTCCTAATAACAATTAAATCATCACATAGCAATCTATTCTCAAACTCACATGCAAAAGAAGTTAAGAACGAATTCACCTGCTGATTTAATAACCGTGCCCGTGCTCTTGTGATTGGTCCTTGCAGTTCAATGCGCGTCTCCGCTGTTGTGATGTCCTCATCACAATGCAAACAATGTGCAACAGACTAGGATTTAGGGATATTAGATGCATCTTCATGTTGTACTTCCACATGGTATAGTCGCTTCCGTCAAACTGTTGATGTTTTCCCATTGGAATGGAAAGATAGCGATTGTTTGAATTGAGACGGTTGTAGTTGTAAGGATGTTGAGAGTGGTCGTGATGACCACTCCCCGTCGTCTTCTCTTCTTCTTTTCCCTTTTGTCCTAGCAGTTTCTTTCTCAGGAGTGCCTTTAGTTGTCACACTTCTTCATCATCGTGTGGGCTCTCTTTCAGCACATCAAAGGCTTTAGTTTCTTGTTCCTCCTCATTAATGTTCATCTTCGAGATATCGTTGTTCTTCTCAGATGCCATTGATCTCTCCGAGATGTGAGTCTCATTAGCGGAGAACCTCGCTCTGATACCGATTGAATGTGGCCTAGAGGGGGGTGAATAGGCCTTTTGAATTTCCAGCACACTTAATAGAATCGTCAAAACTTGGTTGGCCGGACTAGACCGGTCGTGTGGGCGGACTTGTCCGGTGTGCTAGAAATATGTGTTTTGATCAGGTGTTATTTGGGAAACTAAATTTCTTTAGCAGTGGAAATCGGAACAACTAATATTTTTGTTTGAGATTAATGTAAGAATGCAAGTGAAAACTTATAATTACCTTAGATTGATGTTTAGCACTCAAGTGATCTAATGAACAAAATGTAAAGGAAATAAAGCGCAAGACACACAAATTTTTCCCGAGGTTCGATCTCACCACGAGATCTACGTCCTCGTTGAGGAAGCTCAGACAGAGCCGGGTCTCCAACCCTTTCCCTCTTCAAGTCACCACGAAGGCCGCCTTGATTCCACTATCACGGGTAATCACCAAGTTTGTGGGGCAACCTCACACGTTGAGGGCTCCCACGAGAAGTACAACGAAAGAAGTGATCAAATACACTCAAAAGTATTACAATTCAGAGTATGAGTGTAGAAAGATCAAACCCCAAGAGCTCGCAATGAAGGAACGACGATCTCCCAATCCCGAATCCAAGTGTTCAATTGATTTCACTCTTTTTGCACTTTAGATGTGTGTGGGGAGATGTGTTTTGGGCTATTGGGACGAAGTGGCGGCACTAGGGTTTGTGTTTGCAGCAGTATATGTCGTGTATTTTTTTTGGAAGGCCGTGGATTCTCTATTTATAGGGTTTCCAAAAAGTAACCGTTGAAAAACCCTAACACCAGACTAGTCCAGTGCATGTCCGGACTTGTCCGGTCTCAGTGTACTTTGAAGTCTAGAAAGTCTGTCGGACTAGTCCGGTCCAAGCTCAGACTAGTCCGGTGCTGTGTGAAGGTGAACTCCAGAAAGTCCAACGGACTAGTCCGCGGACTAGTCCGATCTCCACAGAAGGGAGACTCCAGAAAGATCAACGAACTAGTCCGGTGAACACATGGACTAGTCCGGTCTCTTAATATGAGAGACTACAAAAAGTTCAACGGACTAGTCCGGTGGACACACAGACTAGTCCGGTCTCCCCATTTGAGAGATTCCAGAGAGTTAAACGGACTAGTCTGGTCCAAGATCGGACTAGTCCGGTGCATTGTGAATTTTAAGTTAATTTTAAGCCCTTACCCCGGCGCAAAGTTGTGAGCTCTTGAAGTGTGTCTTTCATACACTCCCTATACATTCAAAATCTAATTTTGATCTTCCAAGCTCCATCAAAGTATCCTTCTTTGGACACCACTCCATTTTTCACCTTTTTGTGTGCACCGAGTTGTTTCACTTATCTGTCCTGCAATCATCTCAATAGTTTCATTAGGATCTCATATGTTTGTCATCAATTAGCTAAAACCCACAAGGGATATCCTAGATGCACTTACAATCTCCCCCTTTTTGGTGATTGATGACAACCATTTGAGATATCACAATTGAGAATAAAAAACTTGATTTTCATAAGGTGTGCACATATGAGAATAACAAAGAATCCACAGAAAGCTTCTCACATATGCACACACCTTATGGTGGGGTGCCTAACAGGTGTGTGATCAACAAGGTGTGATGAAGTAAAGGTAATCAATAATGAGCATAGAGATAATCATTCAAGCAACAATAAGCATCACACATAAGAGAAGAAATAGTGTATTAAGAGGTTTTAAAAATAAGTACATGTCCTTGATCACAAAAACATAAAGACACCAACTAGAGATGGTCTCAAACTACTAGTCTCAATCTCTCCGCCTTTGGCATCAAGGCACCAAAAAGGGAAAAATTGAGGGGAATCACTCATCGCCACTCTCTTCTTCAGTCTCGGTCTGGTCCTCATCTTCACCACCATCATCATCATTCGCCGGAGCAGACTCTTCCTCGGAGTCCTCGAAGGTGGGTCGGGGATCCCACCGGCTCAATCTCCAGCTTGTCACAGATAGCTTTGATGTTGGCATTGACATATTGTTGATGCTTCTTCTGCCTGACTTCAATCTTGCGGCAGCAGGTAAAGATAGAGGTGAGCATTTTGAGCACACCACCGGAGGGTTCATGGGCAGGTGCAGAGCTAGGATGAGCAGCTGAAGATCTTGTGGCATTCACATCCCGAGTTTGTTTAGTCCTCCTCTCAGCTTCAGGGGAGGAAGGTGCATCAGGAGCCGAGGGTAGAGTGTACTCGGTGGGCTTTTGCGGTTTCAACCCCGTATGATGAACATCCTTGACAAACTCAAGTCCAGTCACTTTCTCAATCATGTACATGATGTACGGGGCATACCCGCAAGATCTGTTTGGAGTGATTGAGATGTTCACAATGTCATTGTAGATGTACTCAAAGACATCGAATGGTCTCCTTCCACTGATGACCTTCATTGGGGTCCTCAAGGTTCCTTGTATAGTCCCTACATCCATCTTTCGGGGCTATTGTCTTCCTCAAGATTCTGTTGAGGACCACAAAGAAGGGCTTCAGATATTTGCTGTTGGGAGGCACATAGGGCATCCTTGTGTCATAGAGGAACTTGAGCTCATCCTTCTCCAAGGGTTGCAAATTGTGGATGACAAGATCATGATCCAGAGTATGTTCAAGGTGAAGAATTCTTGCAAACTCATCATAAGTAACACTATACTTGGAACCATGGGTCATCCAAGTAAGACTGTCTCCATCACCCCGAGCAAAGTAGAGGGTAGAGTAGAATTGGGTGATGATCTCATTGTTCTAGTCATTCTTAAAAGAAAATAGTTCCTTCAGTCCGTGCCTCTCCAGGGACTCAACCACCTCACGAAAGGCAGGATATTTCTTCGACTGCATGTACCCAATGTTCACCCATTGACTCTTCACAACGACATTCTTCATCTTCATGTACACATGCTCGTAGTAGTTGTCATGGAAGTTGCTCCAAAATCTTGGGTCTGAGCATTGCCGAGGTTGATCATACACATTAACCTGCCTGAAGCTATCAGCAAGCTCACCCCCTTTTCCGGTGAAATCCTTACTAGAGCGTTGCCTGTTGCGGTGACTTGGGTTCTTCATCTTCAGGGACCCAATGGGACCACTAGCAAGCCCCTTTCCTTTGTTGAGAGTCCTCTATGGCCCTGAGGAGCTCTCGCCAGCTCTTCCTTGGGCCTTCTTAACAACCACCTTCCTTTTCTTGGGCAAATTGTCGTTGAAGGGTGGAGAGTGCACATTGACATCATGTCTTTTCTTCATGTATCTCTCCTTGGCTCTCTTCACTTTTCACGTTCAACTTCTTCATCAACGTGGAAAGAGCTGTCATCAGAGCTTGAAGATATCGTGCCTAATAAGGAGTTCATGGATTAGACGAGAAAGAATCAAGAATTGAAGGAGATGTGAGGATTCAAATGTTAGATACCGGACTTGTTCGGTTTCAGAGTGCGGACTTGTCCGGTGTACCGAATTAGTCCGTATCTAAGAGCCGGACTAGTCCGGTCTGGCATTAGAACCCTAACAAAACCTATGAATCACAGCTTCTATCTAAGGATGCAAGGGTGCAAGAAAGAGAAAGGAATACATCTCTGAAGCTAATGTACTGCCTTGGAATCAAGGGAAACAAGCTAGAACTAGAAGAGTTGAGAGTTTGATTTTAGGGAGAAATTTACCGAGATTTGAACATTCACGTTGAAGGAGCATGAATCTGTCCGGATGAGTTCGGAGTGGAGTATCAACTCGTCGAGGGGAGGATTTCCCACGGAGAAAACTTGGATTTTCAGGGCTCAACTCGAAAATCACTTTTGGGGGCTAGGGTTTGAGAGGTGAGGGCTCAACTCAAAGTGGAGGGAGGTTTGAAATTTGGGCCGGCCAGCTGCTTATATACGTGGCCGACCGGACTAGTCCGGTCAGAGGACGGACTAGTCCGGTGCCCCTAGAAAACCTAGGAAAGAGGGACTGTCCGGACTAGTCCGGTGGCAAACCTCACTAGTCCGGTGTCAGTGGAAAAATTAAGTAATTAGAGATAACTAATAGTGATCCAAGGACAAGTTTTGCAAATAATCTCGGTACTTATGACCAGAAGGCAATCAACAATGAAAAGTGGTCATAAACTCCAAGATTTCTTCATTAAAATTAGTTTTCTTAGAAGAAAAAGAGGTGAGGGGCAGTTTTAGCAATAAAATGTAACATTTGAAGTATCAACGAGATGTGCAACGTTTCAAGCCACATTTTGAGAGTCAAGAATATTAAGTTCGTTTCTAAGCTCACAAAACCTTTTCTCATCCAATGGTTTGGTAAAAATATCAGCAAGTTGTTTTTCAGTCCTAACATGTGAAATAGCAATGTCACCTTTTAATGAATGATCCCTAAGGAAATGATGACAGATATCTATGTGCTTAGTTCTTGAGTGCTCTACAGGGTTGTGTGCAATTTTTATAGCACTTTCATTGTCACATAGAAGCGGGATATGATTAAGATTGTAGCCGTAGTCCCTAAGGGTTTGTCGCATCCAAAGTAGTTGTGCGCAACAACTACCGGCTGCAACATATTCTGCCTCTGCTGTGGAAAGAGCAATGGAGTTTTGCTTTTTAGATGACCAAGAAGCTAGGGACCTACCAAGAAATTGACAAGTCCCTGACGTGCTCTTTCTATCGACTTTGCATCCTGCATAGTCGGCGTCGGAATACCCTATCAAGTTAAATTTGGATCCTTTGGGATACCAAAGACCCAAGTTGGGTGTGTGCACAAGGTACCTTAGGATTCTTTTTACCGCAATTAAGTGACACTCTTTAGGTGCGGCTTGAAACCTTGCACACAAGCAAACACTAAGCATAATATCTGGCCTAGATGCACATAAATAAAGTAAGGAGCCGATCATGGATCGATATACCTTTTGGTCCACATTTGGATCGTCTTCATTGAGGTCGAGATGTCCGTTAGTGGCCATGGGTGTCTTGATGGGCTTGGCTTTGTCCATATTGAATTTCTTGAGAATATCCTGTGTATATTTGGTTTGGCTTATAAATGTACCTTCTCTTAATTGCTTCACTTGGAATCCCAAGAAGAACTTCAATTCGCCCATCATTGACATCTCGAACCTATCTGTCATAATTTTGCTAAATTCTTCACAGAAAGATTTGTTAGTGGATCCAAAGATAATGTCATAAACATAAATTTGACATACGAATAGGTGATCATCACAATGTTTAGTGAAAAGTGTATAGTTAGCTTTACCAATTTTGAATCCATTTTTGAATTAGAAAATCTCTAAGACACTCATACCAAGCTCGAGGAGCTTGTTTGAGGCCATAGAGAGCCTTACACAGTTTGTAGACATGGTTGGGATACTTTTGGTCTTCGAATCCTGGTGGCTGCTCCACATAAACTTCCTCCTTGATTGGACCATTTAAGAAAGCGCTTTTGACGTCCATTTGATACAGCTTAAAATTATGGTGAGTAGCATGTGCCAATAAAATACGAATGGATTCAAGTCTAGCTACAGGAGCGAAAGTTTCATCGAAGTCCAAACCTTCGACCTGAGAATAACCTTTGGCCACCAATCTTGCTTTATTTCTTGTTACTACTCCATGTTCATCTTGCTTGTTCCGAAAGACCCATTTGGTTCCAACTATGTTCGCCTTTGGTCTCTCCACCAACTCCCACACTTCATTTCTCTTGAAGTTGTTCAGCTCCTCTTGCATTGCAATCACCCAATCTGGATCCCTTAAGGCTTCTTCTAACCTGTATGGTTCCAGAAAAGACACAAAAGAATAGTATTCACAGAAATTTGCAACTCGAGATCCAGTAGTTACTCCCTTAGCAATATCTCCAATGATATTGTTGACAGGGTGGTCTCTTTGCACGCTCTGGTGTACTCTTGGGTGTGGATCTTGTGTAGTTGCTTGTTCTTCATTATCTTCATGTGCATTGTCTCTCCCTAGATCATTGCTTCCATGATTGTCCTGATCTTCTTGATCTTCCTCCTCTTGATCTTGTGCAAGAGCTCCCCCTTGATCATTGCCTCCGTGTTGAGGTTCATCTTGTGCATTTGAGTCGAATGTTTGCTCTTGTGGTAAGATATCACCAAGTCCCATTTTCTTCAGTGCTTCATATGGAGCTTCCTCTTTATCTAGCACACACTTATCAACTTGCTCCACTTGTGAGCCGTTAGATTCATCGAACACTACGTCACGTGCTACTTCAACAAGGTCAGACACCTTGTTGAAGACACGATAGGCGTAGGCATTCAATTCATAACCGAGCAAGAATCCTTCATCAGACTTCGAAGCGAACTTCGAGGCCCTCTGTTTCTTGTTCAGAATAAAACATTTGCAACCAAAAACTTTAAAATAAGAAACATTAGGCTTTTTACCGGTAAGGAGCTCATACGGAGTTTTCTTCAGTAGTCGATGGAGGTACAGTCGATTCGTGGCGTGACAAGCGGTGTTCACCGCTTCTGCCCCAAATCGATCTGACGTCTTGTATTCATCCAACATAGTTCTGGCCATTTCGATCAATGTTCTGTTCTTTCTTTCGGCCACTCCATTTTGTTGAGGGGAGTAGGGTGCCGAGAATTCATGCTTTATCACTTCTTCATCGAGAAACTCTTCAACTTAGAGGTTCTTGAATTCTGTCCCGTTGTCACTTCTGCTGTTCTTTATGGTTGATGAGAATTCGTTCTGAGCTCTTTTCAAGAACTTCTTGAGGATCCCCTGAGTTTCTGATTTATCATACAAGAAAAATACCCAGGTAAATCTTGAAAAATCATCAACAATTACTAAACCGTATTTGTTACCACCGATGCTGATGTACGAAATTGGACAAAAGAGATCCATGTGGAGGAGTTCCAGCGGTCTTGCGGTAGTCATCACATCCTTGGCGTGATGTGGTGCTCTGACTTGTTTTCCTGCTTGACAAGCGCTGCACGGCCTGTCTTTTTCAAAAACCACATCCTTAAGACCACGAATGTGACCACCTTTTAGAAGTTTCTGCAGATATATCATTCCAACATGGGCTAGCCGTCTATGCCACAGCCATCCCATGTTGGTCTTAGCAACCAAGCAAGTGTTGAGTTCGGCTTTATCTTTGTTGAAGTCAACAAGATAGAGCTTTCCCTTCAACATTCCCTTGAATGCAATCGAGCCATCGCTTCTTCTAAAAACGGTCACACCCTCATTAGTGAATAAACAGTTGTAACCTTTGTCGCATAGTTAGTATATTGACAAAAGGTTATAATCTAGAGAATCTACATGTAAAACATTGGATAATGTGTGTTGAGCGGATATTTCAATGTTACCGCTACCAAGGACCTTTCCTTGGCTGTTGTCTCTGAAGTATATGCCTTCACTTGGATCCTTGTTATATTCGTACTCCACAAACATACCTCTCTCTCTGGTCATGTGATTTGTGCATCCGCTATCTAGCACCCATTTAGACCCACCGGAGGAATTAGCCTGCAAAAAAGAATTATTCCTTGGTTTTAGGTACTCAAGCTTGCTTGGGTCCTCTCAGGTTAGTCACAAGAGTCTTGGGCACCCACACACAAGTTTTAAAGTTCTTGTGGTGTGGCCCTGTATATTTAGCAATGACTTTTCCATGTTTGGCTTTCATAAGAACATAGGAAGCATCAAATGTATGAAACAATATTTGTAAATCAGATTCATGGAATTTTTCCTTAACAAAGACAATTCCATTCTTAGCATGTTTGGAAGTAGACATGTGTTTGTTCCTGTCAAAACCAAGGCCATCTTTGACATTAGGAGGTCTAGTGACCATATATGCACTGCGTGCATATTTGATCTTCTCCTTATCAAAGATGCCGCTTGGAGGGGCATGCATATTATGAGAAGTTGAAGTATTAGAAATAACACTCTTCTTACTATAGCAAATGGAAGTTCCAATTGTTGTCGAACTCATATCTTTGGAGGAAGAGCTCTTGGAGGAAGAGGAGTCACTTTGCTTGAGCGACTCAACTTGCACCTCAAGGATCTTGTTAACTTTTGACTAGTTAGCAAGTTCTTCCTTAATTGCAATACGCAAGTCTTCTAGCTTTTAGTAAGTTTCCTTACTCAAGGCTAGCTCAACCTCAAGCGACTTGTTCTTCTCTCTTTCAAGCTCAAGAAGCTTTTCAACTTCTTGATATCTCTTCCTTTCACGGATGAGCATATCTTCTTGTCGGTTAAGAAGTTCCTCTTTTTCAAAGATTTCGTTCGACAACATTTCCATTTTCTTTAGAGCAATTTTACTTAGTCCTCTAAACATTTCTTCATTATCACTAGAGCTATCAAAGTCATCAATAGAGGAATTTAGCGTAGGAAGAGTGAGTCGTACCTTTTTCTTGCCTTCCTTAGCCATAAGGCAAGTGTTGTTGATCATATCCCATCCTTCCATGTTTGGGAAGAGTGTGGCCTTCATAGTAGGTTTCTTGATTGCGATAGTGACCATCTCTTCTTCTTCATCGGAGGAGGACTCGTCGTTTGAGTCCCACTCCTTACCAATGTGAGCTTGATGGGCTTGTCTTCTCTTTCTGAAATTCCTCTTTTCTTGAGGTCTTGTTTCCTTCTTCCTTTTGTTTTCTTCATAAGGGCAGTCCATCATGAAGTGACCATACTCTCCGAAGTTGTAGCAAGTGCGTCGAGCCTTGGATTTTCCTTTATCCTTGCTTTTGCCTTCATTTGATTTATTGTCGTGTCTTTTTTTCATCATTCGCTTGAACTTCTTGATAAAGAGTACCATTTCTTCATCATCAAGGTTGGTGCTCTCGTCGCTTGTATGCCCATCATCTTGATCTTCACGAGTTTCTTTGAGTTTGGGTCGGCATGTTGCTTTGAGAGCAACCTCTTTCTTTTTGGAGGAAGTGAGTTCGGCCAAGTCTTTGACGTATTGTGCCTCTTACTCCATCATTTCATGATTTATGATCTTCCCCAACAACTCATCGGGGGTAATTTTGTGAAACCCGGGGCTTTCTCTAATCATTGAGCAAAGTGTGACATTTCTTGCATGAAGGCTCTAATCATTCTCTTGACCACCTCGTGATCTGTCCATTTCTTACTTCCATAGGCACGGATTGTGTTGATGAGTGCCTTCATCCGGTTGTACATGTCTTGAGGTGATTCGCCTTATTCAATAGCAAACCTCCCCAACTCTCCTTCAAGCATCTCGATTTTAGCTTCACGAACCGACCTATTTCCTTCGTGAGCTATCTTGAGTGTATCGCATATTTCCTTTGCACTTTCTAAGCCATCGATCTTGGTGAATTCCTCTCTGCTTAGTGATGATGTGATCACGGCGAAGGCTTGTGCATTTCTGTGAATCTCTTGTTCTTGTTCTGGGGTGAGTTTGATGAGGACATCAACAACCTCGATACATCCACACCAACTCAGCTACCGGTTTCTGGTCCGATCACTCGCGCTTGTGCACGTCAACTAAACTATGAGGTGAACTCGTCATTGGCCTTATGTCCATCTTATCTAGACGTGGAACTACATGATTTCTTGTTTTGCTTAGGAACAATGGAGAGGAGCCAATGGGAAGGGAATTCGCGCGGACGGGATTTGGACAGCAGAACAGCACCAACTTGTGATGGCCACCACGATTTCATACGGACTCCGATCTGGGCGTTCAAGTACTTCCTGGAAAGATTATCAAGTCTACTTTCGAACGGATCTGGCCTCATGTACATATCTATTCGGAGTCGGCCGCAATAGTTATTTGAATACCAAGACCTTTTTCTGTCCATGGTGCTGCATCACCAAAATTGGGCCCATGGCCCATGTATCGTTTGGAGTCCATTAGGGACTCGTGATTAGGGTTTCTCACGACCCTAGGGAGGTAATAAATAGTAGCAGCTGCCCTCATTAGTCGGTGGGTTTTGTTTATTCGTAAGTTAGCTTCTGCTGCTTCCTTGTACACGCGCGTGTCGACTAGATCGCCCATCTACTTGTATCCAGAACCCCACTTTAGATTGATTCAACAGATAAGTGCTTGTTCTTCTTGTTCTTGTGTGTTCTTCGATTGCTTGCAGGAACAAAGGCCCTCGTGGTCAGGTTGATTGTGCGCCAGCAAGATCAATACAACTTCAGAGTCAGTGTACCGATCGCTAAGGCGCATCATCTTGGGGACGGTGTAGTCGGATCGCCAACGTCTTCTCCTCCACAAATCGAACCCTCCTATTCTCATCGAAATATCGGGAACCAAGATCCTATCAAGTGGTATCAGAGCAAGGTTAATTGGTGAGAGTGCTACCATTACTTTTCTTTCCGCTGTTATCATCCTATAGTCCAGAAAAAGCCCAAAAAAATACCAGATCTGTTTTTTTCCCATTATTCCTAGACCATTGTGCCTTTTACTTTCTCCACTTAGTCAAGACTTGTTGAGTTCATGGTTGCTTCGACGTGTCAAGTTGCTGGTCTTTAGTTTTGCACCACTAGAGTTTCGAGTTTGTGTCACATTCGGTCACCTAGTTCGAGTCAGATTCGTAGTTCGAGTTTGAGTCGGATTACTAGTTTGAGTTTGAATCAGATTGTTACTTCGAGTTCGAGTCGGATTACTAGTTTGAGTTTGAGTCGGATTACGAGTTAAAATCATATTGCTACTTTGAGTTTGAGTCGGATTGCTAGTTCGAGTTTGAGTCGGATTACGAGTTCAAATCAGATTGCTACTTTGAGTTTGAGTCAGATTGCTAGTTCGAGTTTGAGTCTGATTACTAGTTCGAGTTTGAATCAGATTGCTACTTCGAGTTTGAGTCAGATTAGTAATTTGAGTTTGACAACAAGAAAAAGGCAAGTGCAAAATCAAAAGTCGCACAAAAGCCACAAGCAATTAGAGAAGAAAAAAAAGGCAAGTGCAAGATCAAAAGCCGCACGTGCAAATTTTGTTCTAGGGTTTCCTGATTCCATCTAGAGAGAGTTTGGGTGACCACCCCAACAAAAAAAACAAAAAAAAGAAAAAAAATCAGATTGGTGTTTGGGGTGTTTTTGGTGACACGTTGGTGTCTCGGCTCGCGTCTCTAGTACGGTCTAGACTAAGATCAGCACAGTTCTGTCGTAGAATATTTATTCAGCTTGTTGTGATTAACGTGGTGAAAGTTTGCTCCTTGTGCTAGTTCAGCCACCTAAAGCCATAGATTGACACCTGCTCTTGAAGTTGTTCATTACTTGCTGGTTGCCATCACCTTCTTGCTGAGCTTTGTAAGAACAGGTAAGAGCTTGATTGAACAGGTTGAGAGTGAGCAAGTTATCTCCACCAGCACCTTTGTAGCTAGGGATAACGTTACCCTTTCATATTGGATTGTTTTTTTCTACTAACCATGGCAGGAGGAGCAAATACAAATGAAGACGTGCATTCACCTCGCACATGGGGAATTATACAACACTTCGAATGCCAAGTGCGGCTACACACAGAAGCGCTTGATGAGGATTTTCGTGTTACCAGTGACTGCCTTGGTCAATTGGAAAATATGCAGATCGACACAAACACCAAAATCAGCACGTTGGAGATTTCCATTCAAACATTGAACACCTCTATTGGAGCCATCCTGCAGCGTCTTGAGGAGAGGGATCGTGGACGCACCGCAGATGGACAGGTGAGCAATGCTCCTAGTATTGTACGTGACAATGAAGATGACTATTCTGCAGATACGGAGATTGGGGAAGATGAGGAAGCTAGGCCACGGCGCCGGCTACAACGCAACCGTCAAGGCATAGGTGGACATCGTCGGCGTGAGGTACGCAATCATGAAGATACTTTTAACAAGATCAAATTTAAGATACCTCATTTTGATGGTAAATATGACCCTGATGCATATATTACTTGGGAGATTTCTATTGATCAAAAATTTGCATGTCATGAGTTTCCTGAAAACGCAAGAGTTAGAGCAGCCACTAGTGAGTTTACTGATTTTGCTTCTGTTTGGTGGATAGAACATGGAAAGAAAAATCCTAATAACATACCACAAACTTGGGATGCTTTGAAACGGCTCATGCGGGCTAGATTTGTTCCTTCTTACTACGCACGTGATCTGTTAAATAAGTTACAACAATTGAGACAGGGAGCTAAAAGTGTAGAAGAGTATTTTCAGGAATTACAAATGGGTATGTTGCATTGTAATTTAGACGAGGATGAGGAACCAGCTATGGCTAGATTTTTGGGTGGTTTAAACCGTGAAATTCAGGACATACTTGCTTATAAAGATTACCATAATGTTACCCATTTGTTTCATCTTGCTTGTAAAGTTGAAAGGGAAGTGCAGGGACGACGAGCTAGCTCTAGAACTAATATTTCTGCAGGAAAGACTAGCTCATGGCAACCACGCACGGCTACTCCTTCGACTGGGCGTGCTTCCCCGCCATCTTCTTCACCAAGTCGGGCAGCACCTTCTTCTTCCGGCAACAAGCCACATGCTTCTTCCACTAGCTCAGCAGTAAAGACCACCCAAAAGCCCACCGAGAGTGCTTCTTCCATAGCATCTACCGGACGATCTAGAGACGTTCAATGTCACAAGTGCAAGGGTTTTGGCCATGT
Organism: Tuctoria greenei; assembly: GCA_036927565.1. Classification (NCBI taxonomy): domain Eukaryota; kingdom Viridiplantae; phylum Streptophyta; class Magnoliopsida; order Poales; family Poaceae; genus Tuctoria; species Tuctoria greenei. The sequence continues at coordinate 61,499,709 of JAYESD010000011.1, read as the reverse complement.
GCAGCGTGACTGCCCAAGCAAACGTGATCTAATTGTTAAAGATGACGGTGAGTACTCATCTGCTAGCGATTTTGATGACGATACATGTGTTTAGCTTGCAGCTGACTATGCAGGTAGTGATGAACATCAAGAAGAGCATATTGGTGCAGAAGATGCAGCGCGCTATGATAGTCTCATTGTGCAGCGTGTGCTTAGTGCACAAATGGAGAAAGCGGAACAAAATCAAAGGCACACATTATTCCAAACAAAGTGTGTCGTCAAAGAGCGATCTTGCCACATGATCATTGATGGAGGTAGCTGCAACAACTTGGCCACCAGTGACATGGTGACCAAGCTAGCACTAAGCACCAAACCGCACCCACATCCCTATTACATTCAATGGTTAAACAACAGTGGTAAGGCAAAGGTAACTAGACTTGTGCGAATCAATTTTACTATTGGATCATATAAGGATGTCGTTGAATGTGATGTTGTGCCTATGCAAGCTTGTAATATTCTGCTAGGAAGACCTTGTCAATTTGATAGAGATTCTATGCATCATGGTAGATCAAATCAGTATTCTTTTCTTTACCACGATAAACAAATTGTGTTGCATCCTATGTCTCCTGAAGCTATTGTGCAAGATGATCTTACTAGAGCTAGGAAAACTAAATATCAGGACATGCTAACATTGAGAACAATAACAATGCCAAATCTGTGTTTGATAAGAAAAATGAGATATCTCTGAAGGGAAAATGCTTGTTTGCTATGAAATTTGATATTAATGAACTGATTGCTTCATGTCCATATCTATTCGGAGTCGGCCGCAATAGTTATTTTAATACCAAGACCATTTTCTGTCCATGGTTCTGCATCACCAAAATTGGGCCCATGGCCCATGTATCGTTTGGAGTCCATTAGGGACTCGTGATTAGGGTTTATCACGACCCTAGGGAGGTAATAAATAGTAGCAGCCACCCTCATTAGCCGGTGGGTTTTGTTTATTCGTAAGTTAGCTTCTGCTGCTTCCTTGTACACGCGCGTGTCGACTAGATCGCCCGTCTACTTGTATCCAGAACCCCACTTTAGATTGATTCAATAGATAAGTTCTTGTTCTTCTTGTTCTTGTGTGTTCTTCGATTGCTTGCAGGAACAAAGGCCCTCGTGGTCAGGTTGATTGTGCGCCAGCAAGATCAATACAACTTTGGAGTCGGTGTACCGATCGCTAAGGCGCATCGTCTTGGGGACGGTGTAGTCGGATCGCCAACGTCTTCTCCTCCACAAATCGAACCCTCCTATTCTCATCGAAAGATCGGGAACCAAGATCCTATCAGAGTTCTTCATCCGTGTCCGGGATATCTATGTCGGTGCAAACAATGTGCCACAGACTAGGATTTAGGGATATTAGATACATCTTTATGTTGTACTTCCACATGGTATAGTCGCTTCCCTCAAACTGTGGAGGTTTTCTTATAGGAATGGAAAGATAGTGATTGTTTGAATTGAGACGGTTGTAGTTGTAAGGATGTCGGGAGTAGTCGTGATGACCACTCTCCGTCGTCTTCTCTTCTTCTTTTCCCTTTTGTCCTAGCAGTTTCTTTCACAGGAGTGCCTTTAGTTGTCGCACTTCTTCATCATCGTGTGGGCTCTCTTTCAGCACATCAAAGGCTTTAGTTTCTTGTTCCTTCTCATTAATGTTCATCTTCGAGATATCGTTATTCTTCTCATAGGCCATTGATCTCTCCGAGATGTGAGTCTCGTTAGCGGAGAACCTCGCTCTGATACCAATTGAATGTGGCCTAGAGGGGGTGAATAGGCCTTTTGAATTTCCTGCACACTTAATAGAATCGTCAAAACTTGGTTGGCCGGACTAGTCCGGTCATGTGGGCGGACTTGTCTGGTGTGCTAGAAATATGTGTGTTGATCAGGTGTTATTTGAGAAACTAAATTTCTTTAGCAGCAGAAATCAGAACAACTGATATTTTTGTTTGAGATTAATGTAAGAATGCAAGTGAAAACTTATAATTGCCTTAGATTGATGTTTAGTACTCAAGTGATCTAATGAAGAAAATGTAAAGGAAATAAAGCGGAAGACACACGAATTTTTCCCGAGGTTCGATCTCACCACGAGATCTACGTCCTCGTTGAGGAAGCTCACACAGAGCCGGATCTCCAACCCTTTCCCTCTTCAAGCCACCACGAAGGCCGACTTGATTCCACTATCACGGGTAATCACCAAGTTTGTGGGGCAACCTCACACGTTGAGGGCTCCCACGAGAATTAAAACGAAAGAAGTGATCAAATACACTCAAAAGTATTACAATGCAGAGTATGAGTGTAGAAAGATCAAACCCCAAGAGCTCGCAATGAAGGAACGACGATCTCTCAATCCTGAATCAAAGTGTTCAATTGATTTCACTCTTTTTGCACTTTAGATGTGTGGGGAGATGTGTTTTGGGCTATTGGGACGAAGTGGCGGCACTAGGGTTTGTGTTTGCAGCAGTATATGTCGTGTATTTTTTTGGAAGGCCGTGGATTCTCTATTTATAGGGTTTCCAAAAAGTAACTGTTGAAAAAACCTAACACCGGACTAGTCCGGTGCAAGTCTGGACTTGTCCGGTCTTAGTGTACTTTGAAGTCCAGAAAGTCTGTCGGACTAGTCCAGTCCAAGGTCTGACTAGTCCGGTGCTGTGTGAAGGTGAACTCCAGGAAATCCAACGGACTAGTCCGCGGACTAGTCCGATCTCCACAGAAGGGAGACTCCATAAAGATCAACGAACTAGTCTGGTGAACACACGGACTAGTGCGGTCTCTCAATATGAGAGACTACAGAAAGTTCAACGGACTAGTCCGGTGGACACACGGACTAGTCCGGTCTCCCCATTTGGGAGATTCCAGAGAGTTAAACGGACTAGTCCGGTCCAAGATCGGACTAGTCCGGTGCATTGTGAATTTTAAGTTAATTTTAAGCCCTTACCCCAGCGCAAAGTTGTGAGCTCTTGAAGTGTGTCTTTCATACACTCCCTATACATTCAAAATCTAATTTTGATCTTCCAAGCTCCATCAAAGTATCCTTCTTTGGACACCACTCCATTTTTCACCTGTTGTGTGCACCAAGCTGTTTCACTTATCTGTCCTGCAGTCATCTCAATAGTTTCATTAGGATCTCATATGTTTGTCATCAATTAGCCAAAACCCGCAAGGGATATCCTAGATGCACTTACAGTGTCCAATCCACACGACGAACCGACACAACTTGGAAGAGTGTCGAGAGGTACAGAACCTTACCGAGCGCTATAACAAGCACCGGGAAAAAGCTCCCTTCCGTCAAAGGGAAGGAAAACAAAAAGTCGATGAAGCTCCAGCTGAAGAAGAGCTAGGTTTCCAGGACCCAAAAAAGGTCTTGAAAGCCATCTACAACACTGTCGACGACTCTGACGTTTCTAACAACAAACGTCAGAAGACCTTGAACACCATCTATGGTGGTTCTTGGGACATTACCTCTCACCGCATCCTGAAGACAATGCGGCGGGACTTGGCCATGGTAGCTCCCGCTACTAAGGCAGAACAACATCGGAAGTGGATGGATACACCTATCATTTTCGATGCTTCAGATTGCCCCCAAAACATGATTGGGGCTGGTCAACTACCGTTGATGGTGTCGCCCACCATTAACAATATCCACCATGTTATGGTGGACGGAGGTTCTGGGCTAAACCTCATAAGCTTTGAAGCTTTCATTAAGATTCAGCTCCGGCCTTTGGACCTTCGTCCAACCCGACCTTTCTCCAGAGTAGGCCTGGGAACCATTACTCCTCTTGGTTCCATTACACTCCCAGTGACTTTCGGGACCCGGGAGAACTACAAAACCGAGAAATTGATCTTAGACGTAGCGCAGATCAATCTGCCTTTCAATGCCATTTTGGGCAGGCCAGCCTTATATAAGTTTATGGCTGCTGCCCATTATGGTTATTTGGTGTTGAAGATGCCAACACCCACGGGCGTTCTCCGGATCCGCGGAGATCGTACCGCAGAAGTTACTGCACTGGAAGAACTCTATGTGCTTACCATAGCGCAAGAGGAAGCATCCAGTAAGGAGCCAGCTGTGAATCCTCCAAGCATTCGTCACAAAGGCTCTACCTCCGCACCTCGTGTGGAACCAAGCGGCGACGTCGACATTCTCGTCAAAGATGTCCAAATTGGTTCTGATGTTGCTCAGACTACCCGTATATCGGGGGGTCTGAACAACAAATAGGAACTCGCACTCATCACTTTCCTCCAGGCTAATGTCGACGTGTTTGCCTGGCAAGGGTCACAAATGCCTAGGATCCCTAGGGAGGTGATTGAGCACAATCTGAAGATTTACCCAGATGCACATCCTGTACACCAGAAGCCCTGGAAGCAATCAATCGAGCGACAAAACTTCACCCGACAAGAAATCAAGAAGTTGCTTGAAGCTGGATTCATCTGGTAAGTCTTCCATCCAAAATGGCTGGCAAACCCAGTTGTTGTACCTAAGGCCGGTGGGATGCTTCGGATGTGTATCGACTACACCACCTTAAATATGGCATGTCCAAAAGATCCATTTCCACTACCTAGAATAGATCAGATAGTGGACTCCACCTCTGGGTGTGAACTACTGTGTTTCTTAGATGTATATTCTGGATATCATCAAATCCAAATGTCTAAGGAAGATAAAGAACATACTGCCTTCATAACAGTAGATGGATTGTATTGTTATACTGCCATGCCATTTGGTCTTAAAAATGCTGCTTCAACATTTGTGCAAGCCATGTACAAAACATTTGGAGAGCTAATTAGAGACTTGGTGGAGGTCTATGTTGATGACATCGTCATGAAAATCAAAAACAAGAAATCACTCCTTGACAACTTACAAGTCGTCTTCGACAAGCTGCGCACTACGCGCACCAAGCTGAACCCAGACAAGTGTGTCTTCGGGGTTAGCTCCGGAAAGCTTCTACGGTTCTTGGTAACTCATTGAGGAATCGAAGCAAATCCAGCGAAGATCAAGGCTATAGAAGAAATGTGGCCCCCATCCCGCATTAAAGATGTCAAAAAGTTGACTAGATGTCTAGCTGCACTCAGCCGGTTTATATCAAGACTGGCAGAACGGGCGCTACCTAGTTGCCGAAATGTAAAGTAGTAAAGCCTCACCAGGATTCGGAGCAACCAATATTGGTAGTGTGGTGAGGAGTTGTTTCAGCTCTCAGAACGCCTTTTCTGCTTCTTTAGACCAATGAAATGGTCCGGACTTCCTAAAGAGTTTGAACGTCCTGGTCGCAGAAAGATCGGAACCACATTCAGTCCAGGAATCCAGACACCTCCGGGAGGGTCCGGAACCACCTGAAGACATGACTGGGTCTCAGCTCCCAGACATGGAACGTCAAAACAAAGTCCTACAAGATCAACCTCATTCGTTTGAGGAGGTTTCCAGTGAGATCCGGATTGAACAAGAAAGAATTTTGGACCCCTCTAGGAGAGTCCAAGAAACACAACCTGAAGGTCCAGGACCCTCCAGCAGGGTCTGGGTCGATGGAGTGGAAGCTCTGGGTCCTTCTGAAAGGGTCTGGACCATCCAACGCCCTGTGTACTTCATTAGTGAAGTACTCCATGACGCCAAGACAAGATACATTGAGGTGCATAAACAGTTTTATGCAGTTCTTATCACCTCAAGAAACCTTCGCCACTACTTCCAAGCCCACAAAATATCAGTGGTAACTTCTTTTCCACTACGTGCAATTTTACATAACCCTAATTCTACTGGGAATATTGCAAAGTGGGCAGCGGAGCTGGCAGAATTCAATCTAGAATTCGTATCGAGACAAGCAATTAAAAGTCAAGCCTTGGCTGACTTTGTGGCGGAGTGGACCCCCTCTCCATCGAACCCTGGGGGCCACAGTGAGCATAAAGCAGAGCTTAAAGTTCTGGTATTCACTGAGCCTCACTAGATCCTCTACTTCGATGGCTCCGTGCAGAAGCAGGGGCTGGAGCTGGAATCCTTCTCCTGGCCCCGACCGGAGAGAAGGTCAAGTACATGGTACACCTTCATTTCAAGGCAACCAACAATATGGCGGAGTATGAATCCCTCATCTATGGACTCAAGGTGGCACTATCTTATGGCATAAAACAGCTGTTGGTGAAGGGAGATTCATAACTCATCATCAAACAAGTGAAAGGTGAATGCTCTTGCAACAATTCTCAATTAACTGCTTATCTCCTTGAAGTCCAGAAGCTTCAGAAGGACTTCGAAGTCCTGGATCTCCATCCTATTCAACGCCTTCATAACTCCAAAGCCGAAGAACTCTCGACAAAAGCCTCAACCGGAGCTCCGGCTCCTGACGGAATCTTTGCGCGGAGGTTGTCAAAACCAACAGCTCAGCCTGCCGAACTGAGCGAAGGGGGCGAGACCAGCACCTCGAAGCTGGCGGTACCAGTGGCCCTACTACCATGGCGTTCACCAAGGGTCATAGGTGCTGCTGGAAGCTCTGAGAAACCCAGCACGCAAGACTCAGAAGTTCAAGTTAGCTCCGATGCATGGATCTTGGAGATCCGGAGCTACTTGAAAGACAATATACTTCCTGAAGATAGTGTATCCGCTGACCAGATTGTCAGATTGGCTCAAAGATACACGTTGGTAGAAGGGGATCTCTATCGACGTGGTGCCAATGGCATCCTAATGCGGTGCATTGCAAGGGAAGAAGGTCGCGATCTCCTCGCGAAAATCCATGGAGGTGAGTGCGGGAACCACACATCTTCTCGCACGCTGGTCGGTAAAGCCTTCCGACATGGCTTTTACTAGCCCACAGCACTTCAGGATGCGATTGAGCTAGTGAAAAAATATGAAGCGTGTCAGTTTCACGCCAAACCGATTCACACACCGGCTCAATCACTACAAATGATAACTTCTACATGGCCATTTGCTTTGTGGGGCATGGACATCTTGGGACCTTTCTCAAAAGCCGTCAGAGGTTACATGTTCCTATATGTCGCCATCGACAAGTTCACCAAGTGGTTGGAAGCAACTTCAGTAGTAACAATAAACAAACAATCAGCAATCAAGTTCTTGAAGTCCATTATATGCAGATTTGGAGTTCCAAACAAAGTAATAACTGACAACGGAACTCAATTTACAAGTGCTGCATTCCAAGAATATTGTGAAGACCTCGGTATTAAACTTAGCTACGCTTCAGTAGCTCATCCACCAAGCAATGGCCAAGCCGAGAGAGCAAATGCAGAAATCTTAAAAGGACTCAAGACGCGCACATATGAGCGCTTGAAAAAGCATGGAGCTAACTAGATTGAAGAGCTTCCGTCCACATTATGGGCGAATAGGGCAACACCTAACTGGTCAACTGGGGAGACTCCAATCTTCCTGGTGTACGGAGCTGAAGCAGTCCTTCCTCCGGAGATCACCTTGGGGTCCCTCCGGGTCCGGACCTTCGACGAAGGCACGCAGGACCAGCTCCGACATGAAGACCTTGACCTCGTCAACGAGGGAAGGGGCCAAGCAGCTATTCGGAATGCACGTTATCGCCAAGCGCTCCGGCGCTATCATCAAAGGCATGTGCGTGATCGACAACTTGAAGAAGGTGACCTGGTGCTTCGGAAAATACTAAGCCATGAAGGGATGAACAAACTTTCCCCCAGCTGGGAGAGTCCCTTCCGAGTCATTAAAGTATCCTGACCAGGATGCGTTCGCTTGGCGACAGAGGATGGGACCCCGCTCCCAAATCCTTGGAACATTGAGCACATCCGTAAGTTTTATGCTTAGAATCACGGAGGTGAGTCCATAATTACACACAATGCATGTTGTAGAGTCATTATATAGAGACGAGTAAGTCCTCCAGGAGAACATCTGGACCCCTCCGGGAGGGTCCGGGAAGTTCAAGTAACACTTGAAACAGTCACAGCACTAAAAGTGTAACTACTTGCTCTGGGCTAGTACAAGATGTATAACACATTTAGCATGGTTTGACACTCTAAGTGTGTCCTTGTCTCCCCTGTAATTTAGATCTATAATGAAAAGCATTGTTGTGTGAAAACAGACTCCACGTGCATCTACTTTTTGTACAAGGCTCAATATATCAAATTATTTTTACTCCGCTTGTCTATAATAAAGTTGTGCAAATCTTTTGAGCTTTGTTTCAAGTAATTCACATGCATCACAAGCCTTATTGATAGTATTTTTGGATCTTAACATTGCTACATAGTCCACTTGCATGAACGTCAAGCCAACATAGGTCCGGAGTGCGCTATCGAGTTAGCCTGGTCCTGCACCCTAAGTACGCCGCTCTACCTACACCCCGACAAGTCTTAGTAGGGTGAGTACTAAAAAGGCATGTAGATCTAAAAAGATTATATCAAAATGCTCGTTATCATGTTGAGTTTCTTTGGACTCAAAGTTCAAATAAGAACAATAATTCACAACCAATTTATAGACAAGAGGACAAATTTTACTTTTTCTCTTGCCTTTAATGTGTAGGAAAAGCAAAAATTTATAGTGATGGTGGAAGACGCCAGAGCTACTAAGCTCCGACATCTCCCAAGATGGGTCAGCCGTCAACGTCTAATATGTTGACGTCGAAGCTACCAAGCTCCGACCATCACAGGGGGCTTGTCTTCGACGCTTCAAAATTGAAGACTTTGGACTTAAAATCTACAAGTGCGAAGCAACCAAGTCATCAACATACTATCATAACCTTTGGTACATGTACACACTTCAAGTGTACACATGTACCAGGGGGCAACAAGATACGACACAGTATATTGAAGACAAAAGTGAAATTGAAGGCAAAAAGGAGGATTTCATTAATTTGAGATACTGGATTACAAAATGGGGAGAGTACAACAGAAGGGAATAGGAAGAAAGCCCTAGCTACTGGAGGACCTAAGACCTACGGAAGAATGAAGCTACTTTTTGGGCAACTTCTCAGACGTTGGCTTTGGCACCGTCTTCCTCTTCAGCAACGGGACCTTCAAGCACCGGGTCCAGTGGGAATTGGGGATCTCAGCTTACATAACACTTCATCACGTATTCTGCGACATTTGTAGCCAGAGTTTTCCCCTCCATCTCCAGTTGATCCATGATGACGTCGCCCATCGCGTCAAGTTTACCGCCAGCACCATTGAGGGCCACAAGAGCTCGGTCCACGTCCAACTCTGGGTTGTCCGGACGTACTAGACTGAAACCCAATAGTGTCAGCGCGTCATTCGCCCGCCCTAAGAAGTCCCACACTTGAATAGCTTTGGTCTCCTTCAGGCTCCGCAGCTCCCCAGCGACTTCCGGGTAGCCGCAAGCTCCAAACCTTCACGGGCAAGGCGCTCAGCCAACTTAGAATGCTGCTGCATGCGCTCAACAACTTGCTTTTTCCGGTCGGTTAGCTCCGTCTCTCGGAGGTGGATGCGGTTCTGCCTTTTAGCAAGGTCTTTCTCCTTGCCTTTAACTCTCTCCTCCCTAGCGGCAACGTCAGACTCTCTTTTGTAGAGCTCTTGCCCCACCTTCCGGTTCTTCTTCCTCTCTTCCTCCTTCCATAGATCTGACTTTTTGTTGCGATCCGCCAAATTTTGCTCACCTAGAGTCAACTTCTGGGTGACCTCCGCTTCTCTCCTCACCACATCCTCCTGCTACCCCAGGAGTTTTTCCTCCCTCGCCTCCAGGTCCGCTCGACGCTTCAGGAGAGTTTCATTCAATTCAGTGAGCTTTTCGTAACGCTCGTCGGTAGCTCACGTCTCTCCTTGGCTTTCTCCAAGATTTCCCTGGAGTTAGCATTGAGCGCCCGGATGGCGGCCTCCTTCTCTTCCATCAACTTATCCTAGTATTCTAATCGGGCCTTCTCCCCCTTGATCCATTCCTTCTGGTCAGCCAGCCTCGTCTGAGCAAGCCTGGTCTCAAAATGGAGTATGTTCACTACCAGGATTCTGGTTTATTGCGACGAAAAAAATCGTTGCAATAGGTTGAAATTCGTCGCGATAGGTTGTTGTCACAATGAAATAGAACGTCATGATAGTTTTTCCGACTCGTGGCGATAACAGTTGTGGCAATAGGTTATTGCGACGACTTGACATCCGTGGCAAATAGTATGGTATTGCGACGACTCCACGTTCGTTGCAAATAGTATGGTATTGCAACGGTTTAACCTATTGCAACGATTTAACGTATTGCGACGAAAATATCGGTGTTGCAACGATGTCACATTCATGGCAAAAAGTATGGTATTGCAAGGACTCCACGTTCATGGCAAATAGTCAACGCCTCAAGGTGTTGCGCTCCTCCTCCAAGGCTTTGCTCTCATGATCGAAGGCAAGCCAGACCCGCCGAAGACTTGAGCAGGCATTGTCTATGGACAACACCAGAGGGATAGGTTTTGGGCCTATTGGGACCATTTCTGCAGGCTCAAAAGGGTTCTCCATCACAAAAATTGGGTCCCACTCTACAATAGTGGTTCCCTGGACTCCTGCAGCACTAGGGCCGCTCTCCTGGAGCCCTTCAGCGGCAGCAGAAGAACCCACCGGGGGACTTCCACCTTCAGAGCAGTTGAAGGTGCCGCTTCAGGGTCTTTAGTTGATGGCTCCGAAGTTGGAGGACCTGTCGCCGGTTCTGCAGGCTGCTCTGGCTCCGACCCAAGTACCTCTGGGACCACCACCCCTTGAGCAGCAGCTGGAGCTTTGACTGGGGCCGCAACCGCCGCTGGCACAGGCTCCGGCACAACGACTACCTCTGGCTCAGCCGTCGGATCTTCAACCACCTCCAGCTCGGCCATCGGACCCTCTACCACTTCCGGCTCAGCTGCCGAATCTTCAACCATTTCTGGCACAAGGGCCGGAGCTTGGGTGATTTCCGGCTCAGTAGTCGGGGCTTCAGCTACTTCTGGCTTAGCAGCCAGGGCTTCGACAACTTCCGGCTCAAAAGCTGAAACTTATGGCATCGCCGGTGCTGGAGCATCAGCCTCCGCCGCCATGGGTACATCTTCAACTTCTCTCCTGTGGTCCGGCACTACCACAGGAGCTTTGAGTGAGGACTCCGAGTCCAAGCTCACGACAGCTGATGCCGGAGCTGCCAAGACTTCCACCTCCGCTTGACGAAGAGGCTCATCGATTGGAGTCAGAGCTTCGGCAAGTGCAGCCCCAGCCGTTGCAACAGGCGCTGAAGCTCCGGGACCTTTCTTCGACACCCTGGAAACAAAGGGAAGAGAAGATTAAGAACACATCAAAAACAAGACTAGCATTTTAGGTTGAGCAATCAATGCTTACCTCGGGATGCTACGACCCCAATCACCTTGAAACCTCTTATTCTGAGGCCCGGAGCTACAGCCCACCAAATCTGGTGAGACAACTGCTTCAGACCTCATCTGAGGAACACTCGCAGCCGCCGGGGTCCTTTCGGCCAAAACTTCTCTTCGCCGGGAAGAACCCCCAGACCTGGAACTTCTAGCCGGCATTGAGGCTGGGGTTGCCTGCCCGGAGCTTACGCCTCTTGAAGACGTTTATACCGAAGCAGGGATAGCTACAGAAGACCTCCCCCTCTGGGGAGAAGCAGCTGTCATGGAAGGAGCAGGTCTAACGGACCTCCCGTCAGCGTGCTTCAACTTCCTCTTCCGACTGGAGGGCTCAACTGGCTCTTTGCCCTTGCCCTTGTCGACTTCTTCAGTCTTTCGGCTCGGGGCAGAGGCAGGACCACCCTCGGAAGCTCCGGGAATCACCAACTTGGTGGTCGGACGCCTTTCTACCTCGCCAAGGTCGTCAAGCACCGGCATGCTCCTCCATAGCTCCCTACTGAACTGCGCCTCCAAGTTGAGGTGGAGGAAAGCTGCTGGTGGAGCCAAGTCGTCGCCATTGACGTTAATCCCATGCTGGAATTTCTTCAAATGAAACTCCAAGGATTCATCATCCAAGTTGGATTTTAGACCAGTTTCAATCCGGTCATCATCCATCACGTTGTTGAGGACCCACGCGAGCTTCTCCCTCCTCTTCAGCAGAGCCCACCCGTTGACCAGAAAGTTGCAGAAGACCATCTGGGGGGTCACTCCACCTTCCATGTACTCGCGGATCCTGGTCAAGACAGGGTTCAAGGCATCTGACAGCACCAGAACTACACTCCAAGCGTCAGTGTCAACATTGGGGTGACCTTCGGGTAGCTCTAATTTCTCGTGCTCCTCTGCCGTGACGATGATCCAATCTTTCTTCCAGTCGTCCCATTTGCTGAAAGGAAATGACTTCAAGTATTTGTAGGGGTAGTTCTTGCGCTTCACAAAATAGTAGAAGCAAAGGAACTCGCACCCCTTGCCGGTAGTGTGGATGGTGAAGAAGGTATGGAAAAGCTCGACGCAGGGGGGAATACCCACCCACATCTCGCAAAAGTGGACGAATGTCGCCACAAGAATAAGAGAATTGGGGCCAAGGTGGTACAACTGCAGACCATAAAAGTCTAGCAGCATCAAGAGGAAAGAAGAGAAAGGAGGAATGAATCCCACCATGGCGTACGCTGTGAAGTACACCATATCGCCATCCATCACGCTCCTTCTTGAACGGGAGCTTGCCAGCGCAGACCAAATGATTGAAGGAGTCACTGGACCACCCCATATAGGTCCAGACCTTCTTCAGATCATCATCGCTCTTGAGGCGGCTCTTGGGGAGACCCAACTCCATCACGGAAAAGCGGTGCAAAGGCAGGGAAGCTAGGCGGAGTTTCGGAGGCTCTGAGCGCAAAGATGATTGAAGGCGTAAAGAGTCCTCAAACCGTGCACACTTTCCTTCTTAATTAAGCCTCCATGGCACTTGGATGGAAACCGCAATGAGATCGAAAGCACTTTTAAAAAATCTACCCCGTCAATGACGAGTGGGCCCGGGGCCATCCTGACAAAGAGATCGAGGTCCTTACCCAAGGCCAACCGTTGCCATGATGGGTGGTGGGAAACCCAAAGTCGGCACTCTGACAGGGCGCGCGGAACCAATACGGTTTTCATATTGGGAACCGGCGACCTTCAATTGCGTGAGATCTGCACTCAAAGATCTCATCTGTTGTATTCATAACAAGCCACGCGTTGAAGGTTCATTCCCGGACCGTCACTCTATCGGTGCATCAGAGTACTTTTGAAAATTGAAGAACGGGAATCGAAAATGGCTCCACCTCCAGCAGAACAACTTAACCAAAAGGGTTTCTCCCAGAGGTGTGCCCGGGGGCCACTGTCGGTACCCTACGTACTGGGTACCCCACGATACCGCAAGAAGTGCAAGAAAGTTCCACCCATCAGAGTCGAAAGCCCTTGCATCACGTTGCACCGGACCCGCTCCCCCCACATGGCTTGCTCCCGGGTTAACACATATAAAATAAGACCGGAACAAAACTCCCAACCAAGGGAAGCTCCGGTGACTACACGTCTACAACAGCCCCGGACCTAGCCCCCGTCAGAGAGGAGCTCCGGTACCGACACGTATACAGCAACCCCGGACCTACCCTCCCGCAAGGGAAAGCTCCGGATCTGCCATGTGTGGAGCCTCCGGACCTACGTCGCAACCAGAAATATGAGCAGATAACGTCCGTTACAAACTTTCAAGGACGGTTAAAGTAGCAGTTGCAAGGTATGATAATGTGTCATTAATGCCATATTAATGACACACGATCAGTGCACTATTGATAGGGTAACACTGCTATGAAAGCTCGTTACTACACTATTAATTATACTTAATACACTTTAGACATTGTATTAGGTCATTAAGCACGCCAGGGCCACATGTCGGGTCAGGCCAGCTTTTAACAGTCAGTCCATAAAACTATAAAAGGGCTGCAGCACACGAATGTGGGAGAGGATCTGATGGGATCTGATTCAACCTGATCCTAGCGAACGTACTCGCTCAATACAATTACACAAACCCCGTGGAGTAGGGTGTTACGCTCAGGCGGCCCGAACCACGTAAATCTCTGAGGTCATCATCTTGATCTTGATCTTTGCATGCGCCAACCACAAAAGAAACTCTACGAGCTGCTTCTTAGTGGATCTGGGGGAAGTGTCATATCAAACACTTCGACAATAACCATATCCATAACCATAACCAATACCAAACCATCCCAAATACCAAGTTTCCCACTAATCATGTGAGGGTCCAGGTTGATAATGACCTCTTGCACAGCTATCATGATAGTTTTAGATACACTCTACAGAGGTTGTACCACTTTACCCACATGTCTGTGATTTCATCACCTTTCAATGACTAAGAACCTCCCTTATGCCGTCTCACACTTCTTTGATGTGTGGCCAAGCGATCACAAAATAGCTTTTACAAAGGGACTACTAGCATATATGAACCCACTAAGGTTTCACCAGCAGGTTTGAATCTCCATTCTCCCACCCACGGGCCCCCTCATGTGCCATGTGAATCCCAGAGTAGCCCTTCTCGACTCCCATTCCCCGCACCATCTAATGGTCCAAACAATACCAGCAGCTCACCTAATTATTCAGCTATGCCGCACCCATACTTGGCCTTGTGGTGGCATTTTAAATCCTGGATGGTCGCTCCACGAACCGGTCCTTAGATCTAAAGCAAGCAAAACCACCATAACATCCAACCCAGTCCACAAACCATGCTTTCTTAGATCTCAAAAGTCCCATGTTTACCAGTTAACCATATTCATCGATTCTCATAATTCATAACTTCATTAATTCACAATTAAGCCATTTGGTAGTTTTCCCATCCCAATTAATTTAAGCGAAGCAAAAAGGTTAAACTCCTTCCCGACTATCTACAATATATCCCAAGCAACAAGGATGGTCAAACAAGACTAGTAAACACCTATTTTGGGCTTCCCATCAATTTGACACAAACATGCAATTTTGCAAACAAAACTTTTAAAAACAGGATCAATATGGTCAAGTACACTTGCCTTGCTCATGAGTTTGGTTATGGTCAAAGGCTTCAAATTTCTTGTGCTGGAGGTCCTCGACAGCACCCTCTGGAGCAAAACCTTCTATTCTGCGCAACGAACATACAAAACAGACATTACAATCACTAAATTCTCATATATTACTCAATATGCCATGTCATGCATGATTAATGTTTACTAACTGGTTACAATGGTATTTAACAAGTTTGAACAGGTTTTGAGTTAATTTAAGTCAATTTGGGATTAATTCAGTCTGAAACAAATTCAGAGGCCGGACAAGTCCGGTTTCAGGGGCCGGACTAGTCCGCCCTGGTGAGAACCACTGAACTAGGGTTTTCTTGATCAACAAGAATTGGGGTTGAATTTGCATGGAAAAGGGAAAGTAGAAGGTGTACCATGCACGTGTGTAGAACTCCAAGGATCGAGAATTGAGTGCAACAGAATCTTAGCGATCTAGGGTTGGTGATGAAGAGTTGATGGAGAGTTGAGGGTGAATTGGTGATGAAGAATGAAAAGTCGATGAAGATCTTGCTTGATTGATCCTCTTTTGTGTTCTCCTCCTACTCCTTGTAGTTGGATCTCCTCTTGATGGCGGCTCCCACGAATTAGGGTTGAGGGTTTCTTCAATTGTGGCAAAGAGATGAAAAGTTGGGGAGATGGGGTGTTTATATAGAGGTGGAGGTGGTAGGGTTTAATGGATTTCGAGTTTAGGGTGTTGGAGGTCGTGTAGGGGTCCCACATGGCCTCCATAGGGGTTGGGCACGGAGTTTATTGGGCCAAATTAAGGCAATTGCCCAAAAACCAATCGTGGAGGAATAACAGAATTTGAGTTGAATTCTGCAGGCCAGACTAGTCCGCAGTAGGGACCGGACAAGTCCGTACTCATACAGTAAGGGACTTCGGACTAAATTAGGTATTTTTGGACAAGTCTGAAGTGTTATAGAAAGGATGACCGGACTAGTCTGGTGTCATAAAGAACTAGTCTGTTATGGTCCAGTAAGGCTGATAGGACTAGTCTATGGTGATAAAGGTATAGTCCAATGTTGTCTAGTAGGGGCATTCGGACTAGTCTCCTATTTTTCGGACTAATCCAGTGTCATGCTCATTTTTTCACTTGTTTCTTTCTTCTAATTCTTTTACATTTGTTCCTTTTCATCCTACTTAATGATTTTGCATGAGCTCATCATATAATTAAACTATTATATTTATATATATCCTTTAGTTTCATTTATTTTTTATCTCATATTTGTTAGGGCAAATAAATTACTTTTGGCGTATTTATTTTGGTAATTAACTGTCAATGCTTGAGGCTGAATGCAAAATACAAGATGAGATGCATATATTTTATATTTTTCTATATAAAAACAATTTCCTCCTATTATTAACTCTAAATTCCCATTTAAGTTTTTAATTTGACAAAACTTGAAAATTAGGGTGTCATAATTCTACCCCCCCCCCTTAAAATGAATCTTGCCCTCGAGATTCGGATGGGCCGAAGAAGAGATTTGGAAACAAAGATTTTAAATTCCCTTTTTTTTGAATTAGCTGAGTTTGAAAATTTCTGATGTTACACTAAGCATGTACACCTTGCTTTCCCGGCGTTACCGCTGTAACTTTTACTCTTGGCACGGTGGGAGGTCCAGAGTGTGCAACCTGCTTAGTCTGGTTCTACACCCTAGGCGTGTACAATTTCCCTCCCCAGTGCCACTTTGGTAAGATCCACCCTTAGCGTGGCGGTAGGACAGTTTTTTTTCTGAAAAGGGTGTCATAGCGTCTAGGAGCAGTGCTCGGAACAACTAAGCTCCGGGGGGTCTGATCCCTTGTCATCCCTTGTCGTCCAGAGCGGGTCGTTGCCTTCTTGTAAAGCCGACCTCCTCCTATGATTACCAAGTTAGAAGAATCACTATCTTGCCCTATAATCTGTATATGTTCATTTAATTATGCATTAATTAAATGATTATCAAATCATGCTCGTTCTCGCATATTCTCTTTCATATGCTCGGTCACTCTCTCCCTGTCTCGCGCTTAGTGGAGTACGCAATCCTGCTGCAGGCGGGCCTGCTTGAGGTACCTGCATCGTGTCTGGAGTCTCTCGGTTGCCCCCTTGTTTGGGGCCCTGTGTCGCCAGACGGTCTCCCCCACAAAAGGCCTACGCCAAGACAGAGGTCCAGGGTGTGTAGCCTGCTTAGCCTGGTTTCGTACCCTAAGCGTGCACACCATGTATCCCAGCGCTACGGCTAAGTACTGGGGGCCAGACGGATCACACCCTGAGTAAGGCGAGAATCGAGCCACGGATGCTAACGCATTGAATTACCCAAGCCCCGCTCCTCATCTTAGGACCGTAAGGCGTAGCAAAACTAGAGAAGCGGGAAGGGAGTGACCAACGAGCAAGATTACTTACATTATGCTTTCATTTTTGCTTACTTTTGCATATTGTCTGCCAAATGTTTGGATACATTTCTCCTATCTCGTCCCTAATTGGAGTTGTGCTATCCTGCTAAATACGGGTCCGCATGAGGTACCTGCAATGTGTTTTTGGTTCAATGGTCTTTTTCTTGCTCAGGGTCCATGGCGCCGAATGGTTCTCACCCCTGAAAGGCTAACGCCGAGCTGGAGGTCCAGGGTGTGCAGCCTACTTGGCCTGGTTCCATACCCTAAGCATGCACACCTTGCCTCTCAATTCTAACAGTTGAGTACATAAGGCCAGACGGCTCATGCCCTGAGCAAAGCAGCGCCAATACTCTGAATGTTGTCACACCGAATTACCCATGCCCCGTATCTTCGCTAAGGACCATAAGCCACAACGGAACTAAAGAGCAGGGAAGCGGTGACCGACGAGAGAAAATAATTTTTCTTTATCATGTGTGAAGGTCATACAAGAAGTGGCACCAGTGTCACTTCTCCAAGCTCCGGTGCCTCCCAAGGGGCTGTCAGTGTCGCTTCTCCAAGCTCCGGTGCCCCCCAAGATCCCGCCAACGTCGCTTCTTCGAGCTTCAGCGCCCCCAAGTGGGTCGTTGGTGTCGCTTCTCCAAGCTCCAATGCCTCCCAGGGGGCCACCGGCGTCGTTTCTTCGAGCTCCGACGCCCCCCAAGGGGGCCGCCAGTGTCACGTCTTTGAGCTCCGACACCCCCGAAGGTGTCGCCGGTGTCGCTTCTTCAAGCTCCGACGCCTCCCAGGGGGTCGTCGGTGTGGCTTCTCAGAGCTCCAGTGCCTCCCAGGGTGCCGCAGGCGTCACTTCTTTGAGCTACGATGCCTTCCAGGGGACCGCCGGTGTCGCTTCTCCAAGCTCTGGCGCCTCCCAGGGAGTCGCTGGCATCGCTTCTTCGAGCTCTGGCGCCCCCAAGGGGGCTGCCGATGTTGCTTCTCTAAGCTCCGACGCCTCTAAGGGGGTCGCCGGTGTCGCTTCTTCGAGCTTCAGCCCCCCTAAAGAGGGTCGTCAGTGTCGCTTCTTCGAACTCCGGCACCCCCCAAGGGGCCTACTGGTGTTGCTTCTTCGAGCTCCGACAAGCCCCAAGGGGGCCGCTAGTGGGTAACACCCTCATTTTCATCCATCATGCATTGCATACATTCTTATACATGCTTAGCATTAAGCAACATAAAGAGAAACAAGTTTAAAATGAACTAGATGCAAAACAGCACTTAAAAGTGTGTATAAGTACGTACTTGTCCGGTTTGTACCCCGGACTAGTCCGGTTTCCCCCTCTGATGCCCTCTGTCGGTGGTTTTGATCCGGCAGATCTCCTGACACTACTAAAGTGTTAGAGAAGTTTGAGGTTCGGTGTGGGCACGCGGAGATTCAAGAAGGTGAAGTGTAAATGACACAGTAGACACGAAGATTTACGTGGTTCGGGCCGCCTGAGCGTAATACCCTACTCCACAGGATGTGTTGGTGTTGTATTGGTTGTATGAGCTCAAAGTGAGTTCAGGGTGTAGAGTGAGCGCGTCGCGTCTATGTGTTCCGAGCGTGTCCTATGTATCGTCGGCTTTTCCTTTTATAGTACAAGGGCAGGCCGTTACAAGTTAGCCTGGCCCGACATGTGGCCCTGGCGGTTACTGATATTGATACACATTCAACACGTTTAATTGCCCTTAATGACCGAGTCATGGGCTTTGATAGCATTGTTGCTGGTAATTAAGGTCGTCCGATCGTGTGTCATTAATATGGTATTAATGACACTTAATCGGGTCTTAAAGTCCTTGATTCCCCTTTGAAGATCCGGACCGTTGTGGAGTCTTCCGGAGGTTAGAGGCTGAAGATCTAACGGTTGGCCACGTGGCAGCTCCGAAGCATACTGTGGGAAACAGATAGGTCCGGAGCTACCTGACATGTGTCAGTTCTGGAGCTTCCCCCGGTCTGGGGTTAGGTCCGGGGGTGCTATTTCAGTACATAGCCCGGAGCTTCCCCCTTGTGGGCGGTAGCTCCGGTTTGATAGTACACGTGGCGACCCTGGGACTAACCATGTTGGAGAAGCAGGTCCGGTTATGTCTGACATGTGGGCCTCTGAAGGTCTTCAAATCAAGTAGATGACTTTCCCTTGAGATCTTTGCAATCCCAAGGAGTATATGGTACCCAGGGTACCGATAGTGGCCCCCTGGGTCCACCTCCGGGGAAGACTCCTTGGGTGGAGTCATTCCGCCGGAGGTGGGTCCATCCTTCGACTTTTGAAGTGAGTCTTCAAAGGTCTTTGGATGTGCCGTTGGCGATGGTTTGGAGTTAAATCTTCGCCGTGTGGCATATCCCGTGTGCGGTAGATGAGATCTTTGGCGTGCGGATCTCACGCAATTGAAGGTCGCCGGTCCCGATACGAAAATTGTATCGGTTCCGCGTGCCTTGTCAGGCCGCCGCCTTCGGGCTTCCTGCCTCATGATGACAACCGTTCGCCTGGGTAAGAATCTCGACTTGATCGTCGGGGTGGTCCCGGGCCCTCTTGTCATCGGCTGGGTGGAATTTTTTAGTAGTATCTTCGACTTCCTTGCAGTTTCCATCCAAGCGTTGCGAGGGCTTACTTAAGAAGGAAGGCGCGCACCATCTGGGGTTCTTTACGCCTCTCATCTGATCTTGCGCTAAAACTCCCAACTTGTGCTTGCTCTTCCTCTCATGCCTTGTTGTGCTGCGATGGAGTTGGGTCTCTGCGAGAGCCGTTTGAAGACCGACGGTGACCTGAAGAAGGTTCGGGCCCTCATGGGATGGTCCTCGGACTTCTTCAACCGCCTGGTCCGCACCGGGGAGAGCTCCAGTTTGAGAAGGAGCACGCCGGCGAAATGGTGTACTTCTCTTCGTACGCCATGGTGGGCTTGATCCCACCTTTTTCCTCCTTTTTCTTGATGCTGCTAGACTTTTATGGTCTGCAGCTGTACCACCTTGGCCCCCACTCCATTCTTCTTGTGTCCGTCTTCGTCCACTTCTGTGAGATGTGGGTGGGCATCCCCCCTGCATTGAACTCTTCTGGACCTTCTTCACCGTCCATACCACCGGTAGGAGCAATGAGTATCTTGGCTTCTACTACTTCGTGAAGCGCAAGAAGTGCCCATTCAAGTACCTCCGGTCGTTTCCCTCTGGGAAGTGGGATGATTGGAAGAAGGATTGGATAGTCATCCAGGTGGAGGAGCACGAGATGCTGGAGCTACCCGAAGGCCTCCCCAACATTGACACTACAGTCTGGAGTGAAGCTCCGGTGCTGGCGGACGCCTTCAACCCTGCTCTGACCAGGATCTGCCAGTGCGTGGAGGGAGGATTAACCCCTCAGGTGGTGTTTTGCAACTTCCTGGTCAACAGGTGGGCACCGCTGAAGAGGAGAGAAAAACTCGCTTGGGCCCTCAACAGTGTGATGGACGACGACCGGGTCGAGACCGGGCTGAAGTCCAACATGGCGGGGGCAACCTTAGAGTTTCATCTCAAGAAGTTCCAGCACGGCATCGATGTCGCGGGTGACGACTTGACTCCGCCATCAGCTTTTCTCCCTCTGAACGTGGAAGTAGAGTTCAACAGGGAGCTCCGACAGAAGATGCCTGTGCTTGATGACCTTGGTGTCGTCGAGAGAAGATCGACCTCCAGGGTGGTGATCCCTGGGGCTTCCGAAGGTGGCTCCGACCCTGCCCCGAAGCCAAGGATCGAAATCGTCGGCAAGGGCAAGGAGCCGGCGGACGAACCTTTGAGCCAGAAGAGGAAACTGCAGCATGCCCAACGGAAGGTCCGTCAGGCCTGCAACCTCTGCATGAGCTCCTTCTCCCCGGAGGGGGAGGTCTTCTACAACCGCGACGACTGTACCCGCAGCGGCGTCCTCCCGGGGTGCTAGCTTTGGGCATGCGACTCCAGCACCGGGGCCGGTTGAGGCCTCTAGTTCCGGAGGTTCTTCCCGATCGAGGGGGGCCTCGACTAGGGAAATGCCCGTGACTGCAACGAGTTCCGAGGGGCCTTCCGGAGCTTCCACGCCAGTGGCGGCTATGGTCAGCCCAGAACGCCCGGGAAAGAGGTTCCGCGCAAGCTGGTGCGGAAGTCTCCCAAGGTAATTTTTAATATTTACCTCAGGCAGTTGTTTTGTGGTTGTAACTGTTTTTTAAGTTTCTTCATCCATCATCTGTAGCGTTCCCAAGAAGAGGAGTGAGGCTCCACCCTCAGCCACAACAGCTGAAGCTGTGAGGGCGGAAGCTTCTGCTCCTGTTCCGGTGCCGCCCCAAGTGGTGGCTGAAGCTGCGACAGCTCCAGTGCCAGCTGTCGTGGTCATGGACCTCGACTCATCCCCAGAGACTCCTGTGGTAGCGCCGGACCGCGGGAGAGAAGATGCGCCAGCAGCACCTGCCCCGGAGGTTGAAGCTCCGGGTCCTGGTGCAGAGATGATGGAAGCTCCGGCCCTTGAGCCGGAGGAAGCAGTAATTCCGGCCCCAGAGCCGGAAATTGTCGAAGCTCCGGCGGTTGAGCCGGAGGTAATTGAAGTCCCGGCGTGCGCATCGGATGTTGAGGAAGTCCTGGCGGTTGGGCCGGCTACCTCTGAAGCACCGGCCGCGGAGCCGGTCGTTGTTGGAGCTCCGGCCGCAGGGCCAGTTGATGTTGAAGACCTTTCGGCTCCCGAGCCGGTTGTTGCAGAGGCGTCGGCGCTCGAGCCCCAGTAGAGGAGGTGCCCAGGCCGGAGCCAGAAGCAGCCCCTGCTCCGGGAATGACGACGCTGGAGGTTCCCGCGGCTGAGCCGGAGTGCCCAGAAGAGGTTGTTGGGCCCCTGCGTGAGGGGGCAAATGAAGACCTGGCGGCGGGGCCTTCGGAACCACTTCCGGAGGTTGAAACTTCATCAGCGGGACCTTCCTCGATGGCGACTGAGGCCATCCCGGAGGACAGCCCTAGTGCCATAGAGGCTCAGGGGACCACTCTTGTGGAGTGGGACCCAATTTTTGTAACTGAAAACCCGCTGGAACCAGCGGAGGAGACCCCAGCAGGTCCGGAACCTATCTCGTTGTCATTGTCTATTAACTACGCCTGCTCCAGTCTGTGTCAAGTTCAGCTGGCATTCTTCCACGACAGCAAGGCTCTTGAAGAGGAGCGCCAAACCCTTAGGCGGTGGCGTAACCGGCTCTACTTCGAGACCAAGCTGGCGCAGTCGAGGCTAGCAGATGACAAAGAGTGGATTAAGCGGGAGAAGGTCCGCCTGGAATACTGGGGCAAACTATTGGATGATAGGGAGAGCATGACTCGCACCCTCGACGCTCAATCTTGGGCCATTTATGAGCAGACCAAAGCAGATAATAGTGCGGCTGATGAACGCCAAGAAAGGCTAGAAGCCATTGACACTACTCTCATCAAGTGCCGGGAGGCACTTGAGGAGAGGGAGAAGAGGCTCGAAGATGAAGAGCAGAAACTCCTTGAGCTGCGGGATGATGTTCTGAAGAGGGAGGAGGAGCTCACCGAAAAGGTGGCTCTGGCTGACAAGGGCCTCGAGGAGCACGCCAAGAAATTGGAAGAGCGTTGCGCTGAGGAGGAGGAGAAGGCCTGAGTGCGGGGGCAGGAACTCTACGAGCAAGAGTGTGCCATCGCTGCCAGGGAGAAGAAAGTGAGGGGCAGGGAGAAGGACCTGGTTGACCGTCGGAACAAGATTTATCTCCGGGAGGAGGAGCTCGGAAAACTCGAGAAGCAGGTTGCTGAAAAGATTCAGCAAAATGCTAAAGAGGTCGAGCGCCTCGCTCGTGAGAATTCTGAACTGGCGGCGGCCAGCAGATCCTTGGAAGAATTGAAGGGCTTGAGGACTACGGACTCCCTATAGGTTTGGGAGTTCCTGGGCAAGGCCAACGACGCGCTGACACCGATGGGCTTCAGTCTCGTGCATCCGGATGATCCGGAGCCGGAGCCGGACCTAGCGTTGAGCTCGGCAGGTAGCAAACTCTCCAAGGTGGGCGACGTCATCGCGGACCAATTGGAGGTTGAGGGGCAATCCCTGGCGAAGAACATCGTAGAGTATGTGCTGACGTGCTACACTAGCCGGAATCCACAATTCCCTCTGGACCCGGTGCTTGAAGGTCCCGTCGAAGGAGAAGGTGAAGCCGCCCGAGCCAACGTGTCGGAGGTTGCTCAGAAGGTCGCCCAGTTCTTCCATAGGGTCTAGGACCATCTCCGTAGCTCCCACTTGTATTCTCTCTTTTTCTTCCTCAATTTTGTAATCCCTTGTCTCCAGATGAATGAAATCCCCAAATTTTTGTGAATTTCACTTTTTGTCTTCAACACTTTTGTCTTCACTTGGCCCCCTGGTAGATGTACACAATTTGATTGTGAACATGTACCAAGAGGATATTGTGTTTTGTTGAAGACTCATTTGCTTTGAACTTGTAGAGTGTAGGTCTGAAGTCTTCGATAGTGAAGGCCCCCTGAGGTTGCTAGAGCTTAGAAGCTCCGGCATTGTCTATCGTCGGAGCTTAGTAGCTCCGGCAATAGTCCCTGTCAACGCGTAGAGCATCGATAGTTAGTCCTCCAGGGTGTCGGAGCTTAGTAATTCCGGCAGTGACCTTTACCAACGTGTAGTTTGTTGGTAGAAGACTCCGCTTGCGGGGTCTTCTCACCATCATTTATTTTGCATCGACGGCTGGCCCCCCTAGCTTTACCGGAGCTTGGTTGCTTCGGTGATGCTCGTTTTCAATGCTTAACATCGATTACAAGCCACCTAGGGGAGTTGGAGATTTGTTAGCTCCGGCTTTTTTCTATCAACGTGGATTTTTTATTTTTCCTGCACATTGAAGCCAAGAAAAATAGTAAAATTCGTTCCTTGCCTATAACTTCGTCGCGGCTTACGATTCCCAAGAGAGTTTTAGGTCAAACGCGATTCTGAATACAACCAAATGCGTTGTCTTTTCTTCTAGATCCAATTGTACTTGGACCCGCCTTACTTTGGCCTGCCGGGGTGTAGGTAGAGTGGCGTACTTAGGGTGCTTGACCAGGCTAAGTCGATAGCACACTCCGGCCCTAGGTTGGCTTGGCGGCATTCAGGCGAGTGGGCCATAAACAATATTTGAATCTAGAAGAATCGACAATACAGCTCGAATCATATATGAACCAGTCGAACTAAAACTTCTTAAGAATTGCACGTCTTTGTTATAGACAAGAAAGAGAAAAATAAAAAATGTTGAGCCTGTACGAAATAAATGCACGTGGAGTCTGTTTCACATGAAGATGTCTTTCATTATAGGTTCAGGGTACAGGGGAAACGAGTACACTCTTAGGGTACGGAACCAGGCTAAGAGTGTTTAATTTCTCGTTTGACCCAGGGTAGCTAGCCACACTTTTAGTCTTGAGACTGCAACAAGTGTTGCATGAATTTTGCGGACCTTCCGGGAAAGGTCAGGCTCTTCTCCCGGAGGAACTACCCGACTCTGTACAATGACTCTATAACATACACCTCAAGTTACTACAGAGTCACCTCCATGATATTAAGTGTAGAACTTACGGAGGTGCTCAATGTTCCAAGGATTTGGGAGAGGTGTCCCATCCTCGGTAGCCAAGCGAACACTTCCGGGACAGGATACTTTAATCACTCGAAAGGGTCCCTCCCAGCTGGGGGAGAGTTTGTTTAACCCTTCTCTGGATTGTATTCTCCATAGCACCAGATCGCCTTCCTCGAGCTGTCGGTTGTGTACATGTCGCTGATAATAGCGCCGAAGGGCTTGGCGGTATCGGGCATTCCAAACAGCTGCTTGTCACCTTCCCTCCTCAAGGAGGTCTAGGTCTTCACGCCGGAGCTGGTCCTGCGTGGCTTCGTCGAAGGTCCAGACCCGAAGTGACCCCAAGGTGATTTCTGGAGGAAGGATTGCTTCAGCTCCATACACCAGGAAGAAGGGTGTCTCTCCAGTTGACCGGTTTGGAGTTGTCCTGTTGGCCCATAAAGTGGGCGGAAGCTCTTCAACCCAGTTGGCTCCATGTTTTTTCAAGCGCTCATAGGTGCGTGTTTTGAGTCCTTTAAGGATTTCAGCATTTGCTCTCTAGGCTTGGCCATTGCTCGCTGGGTGAGCTACGGAGGCGTAGCAAACTTGAATGCCGAGGTCTTTGCAGTATCCTTGAAATGCAGAGCTTGTGAATTGGGTCCCATTATCAGTGATGATATTGTTTGGGACTCCAAATCTGCATACAATGGACTGCAAAAATTTGATAGCAGATTGCTTGTTGATTGTCACAACTAGAGTTGCTTCAGGCCACTTGGTGAACTTGTCAATGGCAACGTACAGGAACTTGTAACATCCGACGACTCTTGGGAAAGGTCCCAAGATGTCCATCCCCCACACAGCGAAGGGCCATGTAGGAGGTATCATTTGTAGGGGCCGAGCCGGTGTGTGAATTTGCTTTGCATGAAATTGACATGCTTCGCATTTCTTCGCCAGCTCAGTTGCATCCTGGAGTGCTGTAGGCCAGTAGAAGCCATGCTGAAAGGCTTTACCACCCAGCGTGCGGGAAGACACGTGGTTCCCACACTCGCCTCCATGGACTTCTGCGAGGAGCTCGCACCCTTCTTCCCTTGTGATGCACCGCATTAGGATTCCATTGGCACCGCGCCGGTAGAGATCCCCTTCTACCAACGTGTATCTTTTAGCCAATCTGACTACCCAGTCATCGGATACATCATCGTCAGGAAGGATGTTGTCTTTCAAGTAGTTCCGGATCTCCGAGATCCATGCATTGGAACTAACTTGAGCATTTGAGTCTTGCATGCTGGGTTGCTCGGAGCTTCCGGGAGCACCTACGACCCTTGATGGCTGCCATGGTAACAGGGCCATCGGGACCGTCAGCTTCGGGATGCTGATCTCGCCCCCTTCGCTCAGTTCGGCAAGCTGAGTTGCGGGTTTTGACAACCTCCGGACAAAAGTTCCATCAAGAGCCGGAGCTCCGGTTGACGCTTTCGTCGAGAGTTCGTCGGCTTCAGCGTTGTGGGCACGCTGGACATGGTGGAGATCTAGGACTTCGAAGTCCTTCTGAAGCCTCTGGACTTCAAGGAGGTAAGCAGCTAGCTGGAGATTGTTGCAGGAGCATTCACCCTTCACTTGCTTAATGATGAGTTGTGAATCTCCCTTGACCAGCAGTTGCTTGACACCATATGACAGTGCCACCCTTAGTCCGTAAATGAGTGCTTCATATTCCGCCATGTTGTTGGTCACCTTGAAGTCAAGGTGTACCATGTATTTTACCTTCTCTCCGGTTGGTGCGAGGAGAAGGATTCTAGCTCCGGCCCCCTGCTTTTGCATGGAGCCGTCGAAGTAGAGGGTCCAGTGAGGCTCGGTGAAGACTGATGCCTTGTGTTCTGGCTTCTGCTCGCTGGAGCCCCCAGGGTTTGATGGAGAGGGAGTCCATTCTGCCACGAAGTCTGCCCATGCTTGACTCTTGATTGCTTGCCTTGAAATGAATTCGAGATCGAATTCGGCCAATTTCGCTACCCACTTTGCAATATTCCCAGTTGAGTTGGGATTATGCAAGATTGCTCGAAGTGGGTAAGAAGTCACCACTGAGATTTTGTGAGCTTGGAAGTAATGGCGAAGCTTCCTGGAGGCAATAAGAACTGCATAGAGCAGCTTATGCACCTCTAGGTATCGAGTCTTGGCATCATGTAGTACTTCACTGATGAAGTACACTGGGCGCTAAATGGTCCGGACCCTCCCAGAGGGGCCCAGAGCTTCCTCTTCTCTGACCCGGATCCTCCCGGAGGGATTCGGATTTTCTTCGGGGACCTCCGGGTCCTGGCTAGAGGATCCCGGAGCTTCTTCAGAAGCGACCTGGACCCTCCCGGAGGGGTCTGGGTCTTCTGAAGTGACTTCTTGTGGAAAGTCTGGGAGCTGGGACCCAAACTCGCTTTCAGGATCCTCCGGACCCTCCCGAAGGGGTCTGGATTCCTGAGTATGGGGTAGTTCTGGTCTCTCCGCAACCAGGACCATACTGACAACTTCGTCAGTTGCTGAAATGTAAAGCAACAAAGGCTCACCAGGGTTCGGAGCTACCAGAGTTGGTAGGGTGGTGAGGAACTGTTTTAGCTCCTGGAACGCCTTTTCTGCTTCTTCAGACCATTGGAATGGTCCGGACTTCCTCAATAACTTGAAGAAGGGGAGTGCCCGTTCCGCCAGTCTTGAAATGAACCGGCTGAGGGCTGCTAGACATCCAGTTAGCTTTTGGACATCTTTGATGCGGGCTGGTGGCCGCATGTCTTCAATGGCTTTGATCTTCGCCGGATTAGCTTCTATGCCCCGGTGACTTACCAGGAAACCAAGAAGTTTTCCGGAGCTAACCCCGAAGACACACTTGTCTGGATTTAGCTTTGTGCGGGTGACCCGCAGCTTGTCGAAGACAGCCTGCAAGGTGTCAAGGAGTGACTCCTTGTTCTTGACCTTGACCACGATGTCGTCGACGTACACTTCCACTATGTCTCTAATGAGTTCTTCAAAGTTTTTGTACATAGCTCTTACAAAGGTTGAAGCTGCATTCTTGAGACCAAATGCCATGGCTGTATAACAGTACAATCCATCTACTGTGATGAAAGAGGTATGCTCTTCATCTTCCCTAGACATTCTGATTTGATGATACCCAGAATGTGCGTCTAGGAAACACAGTAATTCACACCCGGAGGTGGAATCCACTATCTGATCTATTCTAGGTAATGGGAATGGATCTTTTGGACATGCCTTATTTAGTGTTGTGTAGTCGATACACATCCGAAGCTTCCCGCCGGCCTTGGGCACAACGACTGGGTTTGCCAGCCATTTTGGATGGAAGACTTCTCGGATGAATCCAGCTTCGAGCAACTTCTTCACTTCTTGTCGAATGAAGTTCTGTCGCTCTACGGATTGCTTCCGAGGCTTCAGATGCACAGGTCGGGCGTTGGGGTAGATCTTCAGATTGTGCTCAATCACTTCCCTGGGGATCCCAGGCATTTGTGACGGTTGCCAGGCAAACACGTCGACATTATCCCGGAGGAAAGCGATGAGCACGAGTTCCTATTTGTCATTCAATCCCCCCGATATACGGGTGGTCTGACGGGAATGTTGGTGTCGCCGCTTGGCTGCACACGAGGTGTAGAAGTCAAGCCTCGCTGACGAATGCTCGGGGGTTTTGGAGCTTGCTCCTGCCTGGAGTCCTCCTCTTGCGCCGTACTAAGCGCATGGAGTTCTTCCAGAGCAGTTACTCTGGCAGTACGATCTCCGCGGATCCGGAGAACGCCTACTGGTGTTGGCATCTTTAACAACAGGTAACCATAATGAGCAGCTGCCATAATTTGTACAAGGCAGGCCTACCCAAGATGGCATTGAAGGGTAAGTTGATCTGAGCAACGTCAAAGACCAACTTCTCGGTGCGATACTTCACCTGGGTCCCGAAGGTAACGGGGAGGGTAATAGCTCCGAGTGGGATAATGGCTCCCGGACCTACTCTGGAGAAAGGTCGGGAGGGGTGGAGATCCGAAGGTCGGAGCTGAAGCTTGGTAAAAGCTTCGAAGCTCATGAGGTTGAGCCTCGAACCTCCGTCTACCATGACATGGTGGAGCTGGATGTTATTGATGGTAGGAGATACCATCAAAGGTAGCTGACCTGCTCCAACCATGCTTCGAGGGCAGTCCGAAGCATCAAAAGTGATGGTTGTGTCCATCCACTTCCGATGAGGATCTGCCCTGGCTGTAGGAGCTACAGCAGCCATGTCCCGACGCATAGTCTTGATGACGCGGCGGGAGGTGATGTCCCATGATCCACCAAAAATGGTGTTCATGGTCTTCCGACATTCGTTGTCAGAGACGTTGGAATCATCGTCGATGGAGGTGTAGACGGCCTTCAAGACCTTTTTGGGATCCTGAAAACCTAACTCCTCTTCAGCCGGAGCTTCGTCAACTTTTTGTTTTCCTTCCCTCTGTTAGAAAGGAGCTTCTTCTCGGCGCTTGTTGTAGTGCTCAGCAAGGTTTTGGACCTCCCGGCAGTCTTCCAAACTGTGGCTGTCCGTTTTGTGAATTGGACACCACACCTTGGGTTTGCCACCGTCTTCAGAAGACGGTCGAGGTCGCTTCTCGGGGCGTAGCCCCCGGCCACCCGGAGCTGCAGCAGCTGCAACATTGGATGCACCGGCCGACGGCTTCTTCTTGTTGTTGGTCTTTTTCTTCTTCTTGCCACTCCCGGAGGTAGCGGCTTCTCCTTTGGAGGATTTCTTGTGATCCTCCGGAGTTGGTTTGGAGTGCATTTCACGGCCCTTCGCAGCTCTGGCACATTTGTCAGCCAAGCTGAAGAGTTCCGTGACACTGGTAATCTCCTTGATCGCCAGTTTCTCCAGCATCTTCTTATCCCGCACTCCCTGTCTAAATGCCACGATGACAGAGGCGCTAGAGATAGAAGGGATAGTGTTTCGTATGTGAGAGAATCTCTGGATGAATGATCGCAGGGATTCTCCTCCTTTTTGCACAACTGCAAAAAGGTCCAGTTCGGTGCCTGGTCGGGTGTAAAAACTCCCGAAGTTGGCGGTGAACTGCCGGCACAACTCCTCCCAACTGCTGATGGAGTTGGGTGGAAGGCTCATAAACCAGGACCTGGCGGTCCCAGTTAAAGCCACTGGGAAATAATTGGCCATTACGGCCTCATTTCCTCCAGCTGCCAAGATAGCAGTGGAGTAAATCTGAAGAAATTCGACAGGATTAACGGTCCCGTCGAACTTCTCCGGCGGGTGAGGCCGGAACTTCTGTGGCCACCTGACCATACGCAGATGCATGGCCAGGGCTGAACAGCCTTCTCCTACTCCTTCAGGAGCAGGAATGTCTTGAGCTTCTCGTCTTTCACGAGCAAGCTCAATATGGACTCGACCGTCTTGTTGGCGATATCAGCGATCAAGCTCCGCCCGGAGGTCATGAGTTGAAAGCCTTGATACCGTGTGAGTGCGTCGTGCCCCGGAGGGCAACGACGTCACCTGCTGTGATGCAGCACGTCTCCTGTTGTTGGAAACGTGCGGACCAAGTCTGCCAGACAAGGTCCGTCGCTGCGACGGGGCCCGTTCTGAAGGAGGAGGACCCTGGTTGCTGATGCGGTCGGCTGCTGCTGCAACCAAATGTTCCACATCGGCCCTCCACTGCTCCAGTGCATCCCGGGATGCATTTGGAGGTGGTGGGCATTGGAGAAGAGCACGTGCTGCATGAAGCGCGTGTTCCGGGTTGTCAAGATTTGCCGACGCAGTGATTGACGCCGGTGCACCATCGCGTTGTCCAGCTTGATTTGCTGGTGGAGGCGGCGGTGGTGGAAGTGTGACTCCTGCTAGAACCGTGGTTCCTGCTGGTGGCTGCATAATAGAGGGATTACCCCCAATAGCTTGAACAGCGGGATGACCATGGATGATCCAGCGGCTGAGTTCACCATTCTTGAAATCTTGGGTGCCCCTACCTGGCGCGCCAACTGTCGGTGGTTTTGATCCGGCAGATCTCCCGACACTACTAAAGTGTTAGAGGAGTTTGAGGTTCGGTGTGGGCACGCGGAGATTCAAGAAGGTGAAGTGTAAATGACACAGTAGACACGAAGATTTACGTGGTTCGGGCCGCCTGAGCGTAATACCCTACTCCACGGGATGTGTTGGTGTTGTATTGGTTGTATGAGCTCAAAGTGAGTTCAGGGTGTAGAGTGAGCGCGTCGCGTCTATGTGTTCCGAGCGTGTCCTATGTATCGTCGGCCTGTCCTTTTATAGTACAAGGGCAGGCCGTTACAAGTTAGCCTGGCCCGACATGTGGCCCTGGCGGTTACTGATATTAATACACATTCAACACGTTTAATTGTCCTTAATGACCGAGTTATGGGCTTTGATAGCACCGTTGCTGGTAATTAAGGTCGTCCGATCGTGTGTCATTAATATGGTATTAATGACACTTAATCAGGTCTTAAAGTCCTTGATTCCCCTTTGAAGATCCGGACCGTTGTGGAGTCTTCCGGAGGTTAGAGGCTGAAGATCTAACGGTTGGACACGTGGCAGCTCCGAAGCATACTGTGGGAAACAGATAGGTCCGGAGCTACCTAACACGTGTCAGTTCTGGAGCTTCCCCCGGTCTGGGGTTAGGTCCGGGGGTGCTATTTCGGTACATAGCCCGGAGCTTCCCCCTTGTGGGCGGTAGCTCCGATTTGATAGTACACGTGGCGACCCTGGGACTAACCATGTTGGAGAAGCAGGTCCAGTTATGTCTGATAAGTGGGCCCCAGGGTACCGACACCCTCGGACTTGTTCGTTTTTTTTGCTGCGGACTAGTCTGATTAAGTCTCTGTTCCATTCTGGACTTGTTTGTGATCGAGTGCGAACTAGTCCGATCTTTGGCACGGTTTTCGAATAAGTTGGAATGAGCAACAAAATGACAAGATGAGGTGCCCCCAAAACCTCTGCAGTTTCGAAAGATTCCTCCGCATGATGATGGTCCTGGCTGACCTCTCGAGCCCGTATGTATAGGCTTGATCGAGTGCCTTACCTGAAATCGACGATCTAAAGTGGTCTCTTTAGCTTGCCCGGTGGTGGGGCTTTCTGGGGAAGGGCCCAACCCAATAGGGACAACACACCAATCTTCTGACTTGTCCGATCTATGCCGGACTTGTCCGTTTTGCTCTTTGGACAAGACCGGACTTATCCGTACCTCCTAGCGGACTTGTCCGTTTTTGTCTCTGTCCAACATCGGACTAGTCCGGCCCTCTAGCGAACTTATTCTGTGTGCTCGACTCGGATTCATTCTCTTCGTCCACGACATGTTTTGGGGTATTTACCTTAATTGGGCCCAAGAACGTCGTGCCTAACCCCTGTGGAGCCCATGTGGGGCATTTACACGGCCTCCACCGCTTTGAACACGAAATCCATCAAACCTCTCCACCTCTATATAAGCAACCCAACACCCCAATTTTTCACCTCTTTTCCATAGTTGAAAGAAACCCAAACCCTAGTTCATGGGAGTTGTCATCAAGAAAAGATCTAGTAACAAGGAGGAGGAGAACACGAAGGAGGATTGATCAAGCAAGATTTTCATCGACTTTTCGTACTTCATCACCAATTCACCCTCAACTATCCATCAACTCTTCATCACCAACCCTAAATCGTCAAGATTCAAGTGTTGCACTCAATTCTCGATCCTTGGGGTTCTACACACGTGGTACATCTTCTACTTTACCTTTTCCATCCAAATTCAACCCCAATTCTCACATATCACGAAAACCCTAAATTCTGGTGTTGATCAGGGCGGACTAGTCCGGCCCTGGCATCAGACTTGTCCGGTATCTGAATCTGTTTCAGGCTGAATTAATTCCATTTTGACTCGAATCAATTCCAAACCTGTCCAAACTTGCTAAAAACTATTAGAACCAGTTAGTAAACATTAATAGCAACTTATTAACAAGTTTTACCTCACAATTGCATTAATCATGCATGACATGGCATGTTGAGTAATATATGAGCATTTATTGGTTGTAATGTCTGTTTTGTATGTTCGCTGCACGGAATAGAAGATTTTGCTCCAGAGGGCACTGTCAAGGACCGCCAGCACCAGAATTTTGAAGTCTTTGACCGTAACCAAGCTCAAGAGCAAGGCAAGTGTCCTTGAACATATTGATCCTGTTTTTAAATGTTCTGTTTGCAAAATTGCATGCTTGTGTCAAATTGATGTGAAACCCAAAAATAGGTGTTTACTAGTTTTGTTTGACCATCCCTGTCGCTTGGGATATATTGTAGAGAGTCGGGAAGGACTTTTACCTTTTTGCTTCTCTTTAACTAATTGGGATGGGAAAACTACCAAATGGCTTAATTATGAATTAATGAAGTTATGGATGATGAGAATTGATGAATATGGTTAACTAATAAACATGGGACTCGGGAGATCTAAGCAAGCATGGACTATGGACTGGGTTGGATGCTACGGTGGTTTCACTTGCTTTAGATCTAAGGACCGGTTCGTGGAGCAACCATCCAGGATTTACAGTGCGACCACAAGGCCAAGTATGGGTGCGGCATAGCTGAATAATTAGGTGTGCAGCTGGTATTGTATGAACCATTAGATGGTGCGGAGAATGGGAGTCGAGAAGGGCTACCCTGGGAACAACAAGGCACATGACGGGGGCCGTGGGTGGGAGAATGGAGATTCAAGGCTGCTGGTGAAACCTTAGTGGGTCCATATATGCTAGTAGTCCCTTTGTAGAAGCTATTTTGTGATCTCTTGGCCACACACCAAAGGAAGTGTGAGACGGCATAAGGGAGGTTCTTAGTCACCAAAAGGTGATGAAATCACAAACATGTGGGTAAAGTGGTACAACCTCTGCAAAGTGTGTCTAAAACTATCATGATAGTCGTGCTAGCGGTCATTAGCAACATGGACCCTCACATGATTAGTGGGAAACTTGGTATTTGGGATGGTTTGGTATTGGTTATGGTTATGGTTATGGTTATGGATATAGTAATGGACTGAATTGTGATAAATGGATATGATTATTGGTGAAAGAGAGAATCTGGAGTATGGATGGATAATTAATGCTGGTTTCATATTATGATATTTATGTGGGCTATGACGGGAATTATTTCACATAGACATAGTAAGATGCCTTTTACCTGTTTTTAAATGTACTTTTCAGCAATTAGCCATTATTTATTATCAATGCCTTGTTTAAGCTGCATGTCATTATTTCCCACACTTGCTGAGTACGACATGTACTCATCCTTGCAATTCCCCTACCAACAAGTTCAGGTGAAGTCTAGGAGTATCGTGATGATAATGTGGAGTACTAGGATGTGTGCTGCCGTTGACTTGCATGTGGAGTTGCTTGGAGCTGCGCTACCCTTATGCTTAGTTTGCTTAGTTGCTTAGCTTCATACTTAGATTATTTCTGTTGCAATTATAGTCAATATTGATCCTTAGACTTGTAATTTTAGGATTATTTAAATATTGTAATGGCAGTACTCATTTAATAATTTGAGATGTGGTAATTATCTATTTATCATTTGTAAATCACTTGTGTATGTGTGTTAAACAGCCTGGACACATATATGCATCATGCTTGGTTCAGTTTCGGAACCGGGTGTCACATGGTGTCACTTCTCTGAGCTCCTGTGCCTCCCAGGTGGCTACCAGCATCGCTTATTCGAGCTCCAGCGCCCCCCCCCCAATGGGGCCTTCGGTGTCGCTTATTTGAGCTCTGATGCTTCCCAGGGGGCCGCCAACGTCACTTCTCCAGGCACCAAAGCCCTCCAGGGGCCCGCTGGTGTCACTTCTACAAGACAAAATGAAGGCCACACTTGCAGAATCTTCACCTCCCTCGAGGTGGGCTAGGGGGCCACTGTCGGTACCCTCAGTACCGGGTACCCCCGCGCACAGGATGAAACAGCTAAGGACCTTGCCTCCCCCGTAGAGGCGAGCTCCAATGCTGCCACGTGTCTCGCGGAGCAGGACCCCGTCTCTCCTCAGAGGTGGGCTCTGGACATGCCACATGTCCTGCGGAGCCGGACCCCGTCTCTCCTCAGAGGTGGGCTCTAGACTTGCCACGTGTCCGACGAAGCCGGACCCCACCTCACCTGAGAGGTGGGCTCCGGACCCGCTATTGACAGCTGTTATATACCAATTTCACCCGTCAATATAACTCAATTATGTGAAGGAAATATCATTTCTTGCACATATCACATTTCTATTTAACCTATTTCCACTTGTCCTTGGAGAAAGTAAAGCATGCAAGTATTTTATGTAGAAATGGAGTGAAACAAGGGGATGGATCCTATAAAATAACATTCCAGCCAATCAAGTGCCGATATGTGGAACCACATAGATCAAATGGCCCACAAACAGAAGTATCTGAGGCCATCCAACGGTGTAGCTCCCATATTAGTCAAAGGGACCCACCTGGAAGTCACCCCGAGAAAGCACACAGGAAATGGTCCAACTTTCTATTCGGTCGACTAGGGGGTTCGGTTGAACTCTTCCTGGCGCCAAACTTGGCCAACTTCCACGTGTCGACTCCCTATGGTACCCTAGTCATGATAAAGACTAATTTGCACGCTTTTGGTGGTGAGAACCGACCCTTCTCCAAGCTATAAATAGGACCCCTCACCCCTCACTTCAACACACAACACTTGAGTATTCATCCATTGTATCCACTACTCTCCATAGGTTTAGAGGAGTATAGGCTGTAGAGAAGAGAGTCTCTAGTCCATAGTCCAAGTAGGAGAGGAGTAGAAGGAGTCTCTTCCATATTCCTAATTGCGATAGGTATGGCTCATATATTCCTATTTGTATTTGTGATTTTGTTCTTAATAAAGATGTTATCTTTAATCTTCTATTGTTCATATACTTGGATGAAGCGTTTCTTGTTTGATTTTGGACTCCATGTATGTGGTAGGAGTAGTATTTATGATTATGCTATACCATTATCATTATATCATCATAAACACTACAAACCTCCACAATAGTCTAATTAGCTATGACATGATTATGTTAACATGAATCACTTATGCTATGAATTAACATTGGTTCAACGATGATTTAGTGAATTGCCATAGGATGGCTTGTGCCTAGTCTCTTAAGGTAATTACTTAATATGCTAGCATGGTTCTAGGATAGAGAGTAGCGTTGAATGTCTCGTAGACCCACTGATTGAAGAGGTAGGCAGTAGGTGGTGACAGCATTATCTGTCGTTTGTAATCCTCCATGTTCGACTATGCCACAGGCTCTTGGCATGAGTCATCCTAATATTGCTAGGCGCAAACCCGTGACCGATGTGTTAATCCACTAAGCATGAGAATTCATAATTAACATGATCATTAGTAACTAAGTTAGGCTATGTATATGTACATTAGAAGTATAGTAGGAGTCTCTACCTAACCCTTAGCCAATTCCCTCTTTACCCCATTTATCCCCTTAGGATAGAATGCTCTTGTGTGTATCACACTACCTCAAATTATCATTTATACATCCTTGCTAGAACCCTACCTACGCCAACCTAGCCTCTCTATTTGATGATTGTTTTACTTCCATCTAGCCTTCCTTTGGGAGAATATAAATGACACCCTTTGAGAATACTCTTAAAGGGGAAATGCTACATCTATAGTTTCCGTGCGCTTGCGGATTTACATGTATAATCTAAAATCTATTAACAAGCATTTCTAGCACCACTGCTAGAGATGAATTGTTAGTAGTGCGGGAACCATCAACAAGCATTTCTGGCGTTGTTGCCGGGGAAGGCAGCCGAAGTATTGCATGATGGAGTGAATAGGATAGGACCCTGGTAGGTTTTAGTAGGATAACCCTTCTTTGTTTTCGCATTTTATGTAAAAACAGGGTAGTGTATGTCAAGTTTTTGCTTGCCGAAAAACTTTGTTGAAGATCACGAATCCCTTTTGAGAGATTGACCTCATGTCGTTACTCCTCAAAAGCTTTGATAGGCAAAGCAAGCCAGCGTAACTGCACCAACAACTGAAACACTAATGGCCCAGAAGACCCTTCATGAGTTTTCGGCTCCCTCTGCTAACAATGTGCCTATTGGGCCCACTGTTAACACGGAGATGTGAACTTTGAAATCAAGATTGGCCTTATCACTATGGTGCAAGCTAACCCATTTTGTGGGAAGGCTAACAAGGATGCAAATTCTCACCCGCAATAGTTACTTGAGATCTGCAGCACTTTTAAGATCAAGGACATATCTACTTATGAAGTCCGTCTTAGGCTGTTTCCGTTCTCTCTACTTGGGAGAGCGGAATAGTGGTTCTATGCAAACCAAAGTGTTGTAGACACTTGGGAGAAATGTTCTATGACATTCCTCACCAAGTTTTTTCCCGTTGGGCAAGACCAATGCCCTACATGGAAGAATTTCCAGCTTCCAGCAAGACGCCGAGGAATCTATTCCCGAGGCTTGGGAAAGGCTTCAAGAGTACATCCTAGCATGTCCCCACCATGGGATGGATGATTGGATAATTATCCAAAACTTCTATAACGGGTTGATCCCTTCTACCCATGACCATGTTAATGCTGCTGCTGGAGGTGCCTTCTTCTCATTGACGGTGCCCAAAGCCAAAGATTTGATTGAGAAGATGGTGCCTGATGACGACATCAACACCCTCGATAAATCCACACCAACTCAGCTACCGGTTTCTGGTCCTATCACTCGCGCTCGTGCACGTCAACTAAACTATGAGGTGAACTCGTTCTTGACCTTATGTCCATCTTATCTAGACCGTGGAACTACGTGATTTCTTTTTTTGCTTAGGAACAATGGAGAGGAGCCAATGGGAAGGGAATTCGCGCGGACGGGATTTGGACAGCAGAACAGCACCAAATTGTGACAGCCACCACTACTTCATATGGACTACGATCTAGGCGTTCAAGTACTTCCTGGAAATATTATCAAGTCTACTTTCAAAAGGATCTGGCCTCACGTCCATATCTATTCGGAGTCGGCCACAATCGTTATTTTAATACCAAGACCTTTTTCCATGGTGCTGCATCACCACAATTGGGCCCATGGCCCATGTATCGTTTGGAGTCCATTAGGGACTCATGATTAGGGTTTCTCACGACCCTAGGGAGATAATAAATAGTAGCCGCTGCCCTCATTAGCTGGTGGCTTTTGTTTATTCGTAAGTTAGCTTCTGCTGCTTCCTTGTACACGCGCGTGTCGACTAGATCGCCCGTCTACTTGTATCCAGAACCCCACTTCAGATTGATTCAACTGATAAGTGCGTGTTCTTCTTGTTCTTGCATGTTCTTCGATTGCTTGCAGGAACAAAGGCCCTCGTGGTCAGGTTGATTGTGCGACAGCAAGATCAATACAACTTCGAAGTCGGTGTACCGGTTGCTAAGGCGCATCGTCTTGGGGACGGTGTAGTCGAATCGCCAACGTCTTCTCCTCCACAAATTGAACCCTCCTATTCTCATTGAAAGATTGGGAACCAAGATCCTATCAAGTGGTAATTAGAGCAAGGTTAATCGGTGAGAGTGCTACCATTACTTTTCTTTCTACTGTTATCATCCTATAGTCCAGAAAAAGCCCCAAAAAAATAAAAGATCTGTTTTTTCCATTATTCCTAGACCATTGTGCCTTTTACTTTCTCTAATTTGTCAAGACTTGTTGAGTTCATGGTCGCTTTGACGAGTCAAGTTGCTGGTCTTTAGTTTTGCACCACTAGAGTTTCGAGTTCGTGTCACATTCGGTCACCTAGTTCGAGTCAGATTCGTAGTTCGAGTTTGAGTCGGATTACTAGTTTGAGTTTGAATCAGATTGCTACTTCGAGTTTGAGTCGGATTGCTAGTTCGAGTTTCAGTCGGATTACGAGTTCAAATCAGATTGCTATTTCGAGTTTGAGTCGGATTGCTAGTTCGAGTTTGATTCGGATTACTAGTTCAAATTCGAATCAGATTACTACTTCGAGTTTGAGTCAGATTAGTAATTTGAGTTTGACAACAAGAAAAAGGCAAGTGCAAAATCAAAAGCCGCACAAAAGCCACAAGCAATTAGAGAAGAAAAAAAAGGCAAGTGCAAGATCAAAAGTCGCATGTGCAAATTTTGTTCTAGGGTCTCCTAATTCCATCTAGGGAGAGTTTGGGTGACCACCCCAACAAAAGAAAAAACAAAAAAAATAAAAAAATCAGATTGTTGTTTGGGGTGTTTTTGGTGACGACATTGGTGTCTCGGCTCGCGTCTCTAGTACGGTCTAGACGAAGATCAGCACAGTACTGTCGTAGAACATTTATTCAGCTTGTTGTGATTAACGTGGTGAAAGTTTGCTTCTTGTGCTAGTTCAGCCACCGAAAGCCATAGATTGACACCTGCTCTTGAAGTTGTTCATTACTTGCTGGTTGCCATCACCTTTTTGCTGAGCTTGGTAAGAACAGGTAAGAGCTTGATTGAACATGTTGAGAGTGAGCGAGTTATCTCCACCATCACCTTTGTAGCTAGGGATAATGTTACCCTTTCATATTGGATTGTTCTTTTTTCTACTAACCATGGCAGGAGGAGCAAATACAAACGAAGACGTGCATTTACCTCGCACACGGGGAATTATACAACACTTCGAACGCCAAGTGTGGCTACGCACAGAAGCGCTTGATGAGGATTTTCATGTTACCAGAGACCGCCTTGATTAATTGGAAAATATGCAGATCGACACCAACACAAAAATCAGCGCGTTGGAGATTTCCATTCAAACATTGAACACCTCTATTAGAGCCATCATGCATGCCTTGAGGAGAGGTATCGTCGATGCACCGCGGATGGACAGGTGAGCAATGCTCCTAGTATTGTACGTGACAATGAAGATGACTATTCTGCAGATACGGAGATTGGGGAAGATGAGGAAGCTAGGCCACGGCGCCGGCTACAGCGCAACCGTCAAGGTATGGGTGGACATCGTCAACGTGAGGTACGCAATCATGATGATACTTTTAACAAGATCAAATTTAATATACCTCATTTTGATGGTAAATATGACCCTGATGCATATATTACTTGGGAGATTTTTGTTGACAAAAAATTTGCATGTCATGAGTTTCCTGAAAATGCAAGAGTTAGAGCAGCCTCTAGTGAGTTTACTGATTTTGCTTCTGTTTGGTGGATAGAACATGGCAAGAAAAATCCTAATAACATACCACAAACTTGGGATGCTTTGAAATGGCTCATGCGGGCTAGATTTGTTCTTTCTTACTATGCATGTGATCTGTTAAATAAGTTACAACAATTAAGACAGGGAGCTAAAAGTGTAGAAGAGTATTTTTAGGAATTACAAATGGGTATGTTGGATTGTAATTTAGACGAGGATGAGGAACCATCTATGGCTAGATCTTTGGGTGGTTTAAACCATGAAATTCAGGACATACTTGCTTATAAAGATTACAATAATGTTACCCGTTTGTTTCATCTTGCTTGTAAAGCTGAAAGGGAAGTGCAGGGACGACGAGCTAGCTCTAGAACTAATATTTCTGCAGGAAAGACTAGCTCATGGCAAATACGCACGACTACTCCTTCGACTGGGCATGCTCTTCCTCCGGCAACAAGCCACGTGCTTCTTCCACTAGCTCAGCAGTAAAGACCACCCAAAAGCCCACCGAGAGTGCTTCTTCCGTAGTATCTACTGGACGATCTAGAGACGTTCAATGTCACAAGTGCAAGGGTTTTGGCCATGTGCAGCGTGACTGCCCAAGCAAACGTGTTCTAATTGTTAAAGATGATGGTGGGTACTCATCTGCTAGCGATTTTGATGACAATACATGTGTTTTGCTTGCAGCTGACTATGCAGGTAGCGATGAACATCAAGAAGAGCATATTGGTGCAGAAGATGTAGCGCGCTATGATAGTCTCATTGTGCAGCGTGTGCTTAGTGAACAAATGGAGAAAGCGGAACAAAATCAAAGTCACACATTATTCCAAACAAAGTGTGTTGTCAAAGAGCGATCTTGCCACATGATCATTGATGGAGGTAGCTGCAACAACTCGGCCAGCAGTGACATGGTGAGCAAGCTGGCACTAAGCACCAAACCGCACCCACATCCCTATTACATTCAATGGTTAAACAACAGGGGTAAGGCAAAGGTAACTAGACTTGTGCAAATCAATTTTACTATTGGATCATATAAGGATGTCGTTGAATGTGATGTTGTGCCTATGCAAGCTTGTAATATTCTGATAGGAAGACCTTGGCAATTCGATAGAGATTCTATGCATCATGGTAGATCAAATCAGTATTCTTTTCTTCACCACGATAAAAAAAATTGTGTTGCATCCTATGTCTCCTGAAGCTATTGTGCAAGATGATGTTGCTAGAGCTAGGAAAACTAGATCTTAGGACCATGCTAATGTTGAAAACAATAACAATGCCAAATCTGTGTTTGATAAGAAAAATGAGATATCTCTGAAGGGAAAAAGCTTGTTTGCTACGAAATCTGATATTAATGAACTGATTGCTTCCACCTCTGTTGCCTATGATTTGGAATGCAATGATGCTTTGATTTACCTTTACGATATGCAACATTCTTTGCCTCCTGCTGTTGCTAACATTTTGCAGTAATATTCTGATGTGTTTCCAAGTGAAATACCACCAGGACTACCACCACTTCGAGGGATTAAGCACCAGATTGACCTCATTCCCGGTGCTTCATTGCCCAACCGTGCACCATATAGGACAAATCCGGAAGAAACAAAGGAGATTCAGCCCCAAGTACAAGAACTACTCGACAAAGGTTATGTACGTGAGTCTCTTAGTCCTTGTACTGTTCTAGTTATTCTAGTACCTAAAAAGGATGGATCATGGCGTATGTGTGTGGATTGTAGAGCAATCAACAATATCACCATTCGATATCGTCATCCTATTCCACGCTTAGATGATATGCTTGATGAATTGAGTGGTGTTGTTGTGTTCTCAACGGTTGATTTGCGTAGTGGTTATCACCAAATTCACATTAAACTAGGAGATGAATGGAAAAGTGCTTTCAAAACTAAGTTCGGTTTATATGAGTGGTTAGTCATGCCTTTTGGGTTAACTAATGCACCTAGCACCTTCATGAGATTAATGAACGAGGTTTTGCGTGCATTCATTGGAAAATTTGTTGTTGTGTATTTTGATGATATATTGATTTATAGCAAATCCATGGATGAACATCTTGATCACTTACGTGCTGTTTTTAATGCTTTACGTGAGGCACGATTATTTGGTAATCTTGAGAAGTGCACCTTTTGCACGGATTGAGTCTCTTTCCTTGGCTATGTTGTTACTCCACAGGGAATTGAAGTTGATCAAGCCAAGGTAGAGGCTATTCAGGGGTGGCCTGTACCAAAGACCATCACACAGGTGCGGAGCTTTCTAGGGCTGGCTGGGTTCTATCGTCGCTTTGTGAAGGATTTCAGCACCATTGAATGACCTTACGAAGAAGGGGGTGCCTTTTTTAGGGCACCACACAAGATAACGCCTTTACCATACTGAAAGATAAGTTGACGCATGCACCTCTTCTCCAACTTCCTCATTTTTCTAAGACTTTTGAGCTTGAATGTGATGCTAGTGGGAATGGATTGGGTGGTGTTTTGTTACAAGAAGGAAAACTTGTTGCATATTTTAGTGAGAAAATGAGTGGGCCTGTTCTGAATTATTCTACCTATGATAAGGAATTATATGCTCTTGTACAAACTTTAGAAACATGGCAGCATTATTTGTGGGCCAAAGAATTTGTTGTCTATTCTGATCATGAATCACTAAAGCATATTAGGAGTCAAGGGAAACTAAACCGTAGGCATGCTAAGTGGATGGAATTTATTGAGTCTTTTCCTTATGTCATTAAACACAAAAAGGGAAAGGATAATGTTATTACTGATGCTTTATCTAGACGTTATACTCTTCTATCTCAACTTGACTTCAAAAATTTTGGATTAGAAACGATTAAAGATCAATATGAACATGATGCTGATTTCAAAGATGTATTGCTGAAATGTAAAGATGGAAAAAGATTGAATAAATTTGTCCTCAACGATGGCTATGTGTTTAGAGCTAACAAGTTATGCATTCCAGCTAGCTCTGTTCGTTTGTTGTTATTACAGGAAGCACATGGAGGCAGGCTGATGGGGCACTTTGGAGTGAAAAAGACGGAGGACATACTTGCTGGTCATTTCTTTTGGCCAAGGATGAGATGAGACGTGGAGCGCTTCGTTGCTCGCTGCACGACATGTCAAAAAGCTAAGTCACGACTTAATCCACATGGTTTGTACATGCCTCTTCCTGTTTCTAGCATGCCTTGGGAGGATATTTCTATGGACTTTGTTTTAGGACTGCCTAGAACAAAGAAGGGGAGGGATAGCATCTTTGTTGCCGTGGATAGATTTTCTAAAATGGCACACTTCATACCTTGTCGTAAAAGTGATGATGCTACACATGTTGCTGATTTGTTTTTTTGAGATATTGTTAGGTTGCATGGTGTGCCAAACACAATAGTTTCAGATCGTGATGCTTAGTTTCTTAGCCATTTTTGGAGGACGTTATGGGCAAAATTGGGGACTAAGCTTTTATTTTCAACTACTTGTCATCCCCAAACTGATGGTCAAACTGAGGTTGTGAATAGAAGTTTATCTACCGTGCTTAGGGCTGTTTTGAAAAAGAATATAAAAATGTGGGAAGAGTGTTTGCCTCATGTTGAGTTTGCTTATAATCTTTCCCTACATTCTAGTACTAAGAAATGCCCTTTTGAGATTGTTTATGGATTTGTATCCCGTGATCCTATTGATTTATTATCTGTTCCTTCAATGGAATGAGTGAATTTTGATGATAAACATCGTGCTGACTTGATCTTAAAATTGCATGAAACCACTAAGAAGAATATAGAGTGCATGAATGCCAAGTATAAACTTGCTGGTAGTAGGGAAAATAAACCTATCACTTTTGAACCTGGTGATTTAGTTTGGTTGCATTTGTGAAAGGATAGGTTTCCTAATTTGAGAAAGTCTAAATTGTTACCTCGAGCTGATGGTCCATTCAAAGTGTTAGAAAGGATTAATGATAATGCATATAAACTCGAGTTGTCTGCGGATTTTGGGGTTAGTCCCACATTTAACATTGCATATTTGAAGCCATATTTGGGAGAAGAAGATGAGCTTGAGTCGCGGACGACTCAAATGCAAGAAGGGGAGGATGATGAGGACATCAACACCCTCGATACATCCACAC
This sequence comes from Tuctoria greenei, assembly GCA_036927565.1. NCBI lineage: Eukaryota > Viridiplantae > Streptophyta > Magnoliopsida > Poales > Poaceae > Tuctoria > Tuctoria greenei. Next base: position 61,455,727 of record JAYESD010000011.1, on the reverse strand, counting down.
CAACTCAGCTACCGGTTTCTGGTCCGATCACTCGTGCTCGTGCACGTCAACTAAACTATGAGGTGAACTCGTTCTTAGCCTTATGTCCATCTTATCTAGACCGTGGAACTACATGCTTTCTTGTTTTGCTTAGGAACAATGGAGAGGAGCCAATGGGAAGGGAATTCGCGCGGACGGGATTTGGACAGCAGAACAGCACCAACTTGTGACGGCCACCACTACTTCATACGGACTCCGATCTGGGCGTTCAAGTACTTCCTGGAAAGATTATCAAGTCTACTTTCAAACAGATCTGGCCTCATGTCCATATCTATTCGGAGTCGGCCGCAATCGTTATTTAATACCAAGACCTTTTCTGTCCATGGTGTTGCATCACCAAAATTGGGCCCATGGCCCATGTATCATTTGGAGTCCATTAGGGACTCGTGATTAGGGTTTCTCACGACCCTAGGGAGGTAATAAATATTAGCCACCGTCCTCATTAGCTGGTGGCTTTTGTTTATTCTTAAGTTAGCTTCTGCTGCTTCCTTGTACACGCGCGTGTCAACCAGATTGCCCGTTTACTTGAATCCAGAACCCCACTTCAGATTGATTCAACTGATAAGTGCTTGTTCTTCTTGTTCTTGTGTGTTCTTCGATTGCTTGCAGGAACAAAGGCCCTTGTGGTCAGGTTGATTGTGCGCCAGCAAGATCAATACAACTTCAGAGTCGGCGTACCGATCGCTAAGGCGCATCGTCTTGGGGACGGTGTAGTCGGGTCGCCAACGTCTTCTCCTCCACAAATCAAACCCTCCTATTCTCATCAAAAGATCAGGAATGAAGATCCTATCAATGTCAAACATGGGTTGGAGCGATGAGCATCTTCATACCCACTAGCGAGGAATGCACACCTTGAAGGAGGTGGACATGATCGCTGCCAAATTGGATCTCCTTATGAAGAAGATTGATGTACAAGGCAATGGTGAGGTATGTGTCAATGTCTATGCCTTAGACTCTCACATCACTTGTGAAGTCTGTGGCAACATGGGCCATTTGGGCAATGACTGCCCAGAAACCCATGAGGATGCCTTATACGTAGCCAACAATGGAAACAACAACGGCTATCGTCCAGGAGGTCAAGGGTGGGGCCAACCACGCTCATTCTTTCAAGGAGACTACAACAACAATGGCAACAATGGAAATCAACCCAACTTGAGAGAACTTGTCATTGGCCAGCTAAAGATCAATAATGTTATATCCAAGAAGCTGTCGGTCAATGACAAGACCCTGGAAAGCATTAATGCCAAGATTGAAGGACTATCCTCAGCCTTTACGAACCAATTGAGTTTCAACAAGATGTTGGAAACCCAGTTAGCTCAACTTGCTGCAGTTGTCCCTCTAATGGAAAAAGTGTGTGTGGTTGCTACGAGAGGTGGCAAGACAACTCGTGACCCACCGTATCCCACAAAAGAGAAGAGGACAACTACAAAAGAGAAGGAGGATGTCCCAGTTGGCATAAGTGAACCACTTAGTGATAGAATGGACAAGCACTTTGAAGAAAAACTTATTGTCATTCCCTCACAGGCAAAGGAAGCCAACAGTGGATGAGCAATTCAACCTCTTTGTTGAGATCATCCAGAAAATCCACATCAATGTGCCCTTGATTGACGCAATGTAAGTACACACTTATGCTTGCTATCTCAAGGATATATTGAATAACAAGCGGCCATTGCCCACCACTGAGGTTGTCAAGCTTACGGAAGACTGCAGCGCAGCCATCCTCAATAGGCTTCCAGAAAAGAAGAAGGACCCTGGATGTCCTACAATATCATGCTCCATTAGGGCTCACCACTTTGACAAGGCCCTTTGTGACCTTGGAGCAAGTGTGAGTGTGATGCTCAAGGTGATTTTTGACCAGCTAAACTTCACGGAACTTACTCCAACACCAATGCAGCTCCAACTGCCTGACTCTTCAGTCCGTTATCCAGTGGGTATCGCCGAAGATGTTCCGGTGAAAATCCGGAATTGCTTCTTACCCATGGATTTTGTGGTGCTTGACATGGAGGTCAAGAAGGATACGTCGTTCATTCTTGGGTGACCATTCCTTAGCACCGCAAAGGCTCGCATAGATGTGGGAGCTGGAGAAATCCACTTCCATATCAATGGCAAGGAGGAGAAATTTAACTTTTACCCAAAATTGGAGCAACGCTCCATGATTCGTATCAAGTATGGGCCGAATGTGGAATTCAGGATGAATTTGATCACACCTCCAATGGTGGACCCACTCATTTTATTCATGATGAATTTGATCTGTGTGTAAAACTCGTCTCATCGTCCACACCGACACCCCAAGAACATGGAGAAGTTCGGGCCTCCCCAAAGGCCCAAGTACAAACCACCAAAGAAGGTATGGCGGAAGAAGCAAGACAAGTCGTCTGAGCCCATCCCTCCGGGCTCGGATGTCAAGAACTGAAGAAGGAGGAATGTCCATCTCATCGGACGGTGGTGAGACCTAGCCCATAGATTAAATTGGTAGTTATCCTTTTCTTTGTTTTTCTTTTCTCTTTATTTGGTTTCCCCCATTTAGTTTGGTTTTTCCCACTGCATATTTGGTTTTTCTTAGTAATTTGAGAATCTTATATTCTCAACTATCATTTTTTTTCACAAAAAGAAATTGTTGGGTTTTTTTTTAAAAAAAAAGAGTTTTTATTCGAAAAACAATTTTTTTGAGTTGCAAAAGTGGTAATTCACCAACATGCTAATTCCATAGCCATTGGGGAGCCACCTGCCAAAAGGGAGAACGAGGGCCCACTTGTTAGTGTGGCTGACCCCCCTGTTCGGCGATTGGGGGAAAGAGCCATTTTGGCTCTCTCTCTCTCTCCAACAGCTACATTTGATTCCCTAGTGATCGTTGGGGAGTGCACACTATAAATGGTGGTCGTGAGGGGCACTTCTCCTCACACTTCACCTCATTTCATACCTCCCCAAAGTCATTCTTGCTCACATTGTTTCTCTTGCTCTTCTTAGAAGTACTCTTGCTCAAAATCCAACTCAAAAAGATTTGCTTTTTTTTGCATTATCAATTTTGCTCTCAAGTTTTCAAGGGAAAATTCATCGGGGGGTTTTGCTTTTGCTAACATCACCTCTTTCGAGTTTTTGCCTTATTGTGTTCTTGTTTGTTGTGACCATGAAAGGGATGAAGAGGTTGTTTGGAAAGAGGAAGGAGGCTACAAGCTCAAGCCATGTGGAAACTCAAGTGCACGCCCCTCTTCTGTCGCTACACCAAGTTCATGGAGGAGGAGTGCAGGTGAAGACACTCCGATGAGTGAGAGAAGCAACCCTCATCAACTTCTTCACTACGATGACCTCGAAATACAAAGTGAAGTTGAAGATCGAGAACGCAAGCTCCTCCAAAATCATGAGTTTTCTCATACGAAAGCTTATGATCCAGCTTTAATCTCCAAAATAGGTATGAATTCCGAATTATTTTCCATTTGGCATGCACTAGGATGGGAAAACTTTGCTCACATAGATGAGAGGGGTTCACGCCTTCTCTCCATGCAATTCCTTTGCACACTCAAAATAGGATTTGATGGTATTACTTTTAGATTATTTCAAAAAGAATACAACATCCTATGGAAGGAATTAAGTGAAATCCTAGGCTTCCATAAACATCGTTTGCTAGATTTAGACGCTTTGCCTAAGTTTAACAAACATAGTTTTTTGCAAGATTTAACTAGTGAGGTCAGATGTAGTGCACCTAGGAATAGCCACTTACACAACCCTACTTTACGCTTCATGCATAGATGGGTTGCTATGACTATGTTCCCTAGAGGAGATGTAAGGATAGTGTGTGATGATGAGCTAAAAATTTTATTTGCCATAATTAAAAAGATAAAAGTTGCTCCAGTCATTGCCATGATGACACAATGGTTAGATTACATTCCAAGAATAGGGCCAATTGAATGCCCTTCATTGATTACTCGTATTGCTACAAGGGTAGGAGCACTAAAATATTCTTTGAGTATATTGAAATTGAAAAAGAATTAATTGATGAAGATTATTTAGTGCAAGGACATACCCTTAAGCATGATCAATATGGCTCTTTGTTATTAATTATCCCGGCTTTGTCAATGAAATTCGGTTACCTAACCTAGATTATCATTTGTACAAATGTTGGAGGCTAACCATTGACCTTCTTCCCATCGAGGAAGCACGAAGAAGCAATGTCTCTGGCATGGTAACTAGAAGTCGTGCCAGGAGAGCGGCCATGCTTCTAACAACCTTCACGGTCCATGAGTATGAAGAGGAAACAACCCAACGGGTGATGCACCCGAATGGACTCAACCTCCATCGTATGAGACCGAAGGTCTGTCTTGGCATGGATGGCCAGGTGCTACATAGGAGCCACCCCTATCCACTTCAAGCTCTAGCAACTTGCATCCAACGTCCATGAGAAGATGTCGTTCCTCTTCGGCTAGAAGTCATCGTGACTATAGTCAAGTAATGACGGATCTCACTAGACGTATGGAAAAGCTTGAAGTGAGAACAGGTGACATCTACAACACTCTCCAAGGGCATGTCCAAGGTACCGAAGACTGGCAACACCACATGGACGCTCAATTCACCAACTTCAACTCCACGTTACAAAAACAACAAGCCGATCTCGCGGCATACTTCTATCATCAAGGGTTCAACCCTCATAACGGAGGTGAGTGAAGAACAAGCTTGGAGGAGGACCCCCACTTGACGTATATTGTATCAACCCCTTTGCATTTTTATTTTCCATTCAACCATCATCCACCTTGCATATAGAAAAATATAAGTAGGATAGATTTGTTTTCAAATAAAATAAATGATGTCCGGTAAGATTGACTTGGAATTCACATAGATGAAATGATGAATAGTTGCTCTGTTTTAATTTTCCTAAGTCTCTAGTTTACAATTTACTACTCTCCAACATATTGCTCTCATTGGCTAAAATTGCTTTTGCCTTTATTTGGAAATTGTGGGTAGCAAAAGTTTAATCCATTCTAAGTTGTTGTAAGATATGATATAGTGATAGGGCTGCTATTCCTAGTTTGAAAGTGAAACTTAGATTTCCGGAGAAATTCTAAAAAGATTTAACTTACTCTCATTTGATTGGAAATACCTACCAAAGCCATATGATACATCACATTGATAGACCTTATGAATATGGTATTTGTCTTCACATTGATCTTTGCAAAACTAGTATAGACCTAGGTGAGATTTCATTCATTACTTTTTGAATTCAAGACTTCACTTGCACATGCTATACTTGTGCACTAGAAGTAAGCAAAATTCCATCATACCACCATTCCACAATAAAAAGAGAAACTCCATACTATTCATGCTTAGTACTCTCTCCAAAATTTCTCGCATAAAAAGGGAGTAGAAAACATGGCTACAAGAAAAAGAAAAAAAAATGCATGCTTACGTCATAGGCATGAGAAAAAAAGGAAGAAAGAAAAGTAGCCATGTTTTATCCCTACAAAATAAGAGAATCCACTCAAAAAGGAGTCATCTCAAATATCCACATACACCTCCATTCCATCACACATGCACAAATCTCGAATCAAATTATTTTGAATTGATTTCTCCTAAGGCTTGCTCTTTTGACTTAGCAATATTTTGTGTTGCAAATATGCCTACTATATTCCCTACCAAGCTCCACATATAAGCCTTATGTAGAGGTAGGATGAATTTAGGCACAATGCCTTGGTGAGGATATATTTCCACTACACATAAATGAGAGACCGAGAGAATCAAATTGAGATACTTAAAATCTAAATTGAACTCGAAATTTGAGTGGAACTTGATTTCTAGGGTATGTGTGCTCCATTTAACATTCTATCTTTCAACCACCTATGAATAGGAGATGGCATAAACCCCATAATGACTCAAGATGGGTGAAGTATTATGTCAATTTTTGCAATACTAGGTAGATTACTTTGTTGTGCACATGGTGCTTTTAAAAAATAGAATATAGAAGCAACTCCTGATGATCAACCAAAAGTCTTGACTTTGCTCGGGATGAGCAAATGATAAGCTTGGGGGAGTTTGTTGACGGCTGTTATATACCGATTTCACCCATCAATATAACTCAATTATGTGAAGGAAATATCATTTTTGCACACATCACCTTTCTATTTAATCTATTTTCACTTGTCCTTGGAGAAAGTAGCGCATGTAGGTATTTTATGCAGAATTGAAGTGAAACAAGGGGATGGATTCTATAAAATAGCATTCCATCCAATCAAGTGCTGACATGTGGCACCACATGGATCAAATGGCTGACAAACAGAAGTATTTGAGGCCATACGACGGTGTAGCACCCATATCAGTCAAAGGGACCCACTTGGAAGTCACCCCGAGGAAGCACATAGGAAATGGTCCAACTTTCCGTTCGGCCGACTAGGGGGTTCGACCGAACTCTTCCTGGCGCCAAACTCGGTCAACTTCCACGTGTCGACTCCTTGTAGTACCCTGGTCACGATGAAGACTGATTTGCGCGCTTTTGGTGGCGGGAACCGACCCTTCTCCAAGCTATAAATAGGGCCCCTCTCCCCTCACTTAAACACACATCACTTGAGTATTCATCCATTGTATCCACTACTCTCCACAGGTTTAGAGAAGTATAGGCTGTAGAGAGGAGAGTCTCTAGTCCATAGTCCAAGTAGGAGAGGAGTAGAAGGAGTCTCTTCCCAATTCCTAATTGGGTATACCTCTTATATTCCTATTTGTATTTGTGACTTTGCTCTTACTAAAGATGTTATCTTTAGTCATCTATTGTTCATATACTTGGATGAAGCGTTTCTTGTCTGATTCTAAATTCCATGTATGTGGTAGGAGTAGTATTTATGATTATGCTATACCATTATCATTATATCATTATAAACACTACAAACCTCCACTATAGTCTAATTAGCTATGACATGATTATGTTAACAAGAATCACTTATGTTATGAATTAACATTGGTTCAAAGAAGATTTAGTTCATTGACTTAAGATGGCTTGTGTCTAAGCTCTTAAGTTAATTACTTAATATGCTAGCATGGTGCTAGGATAGAGAGTAACATTGAATGTCTCGTAAACCTACAGATTGAAGAGGTAGGCAGTAGGTGGTGACAGTCCTATCAGTCCCTTGTAATCCTCCATGTTCGGCTATGCCACGCAGAGTCTTGGCGGGAGTCGTCCTAGTATTGCTAGGGGTAAACCCGTGTCCGATATGTTAATTCACTTAGCATGAGAATCCATAATTAACATGATCATTAGTAACCAATTTAGGCTATGTATATGTACATTAGAAGCATATAAGGAGTCTCTACCTAACCCTTAGCCTAGTCCCTCTTTACGTCATTGATCTCCTAAGGATAGAATGCTCTTGTGTGTGTCACACAACCTCAAATTATCATTTATCCATCCTTGCTAGAACCCTACGTAGGCCAACCTAGCCTCTCCATTTGATGATTGCTTTACTTCCATCTAGCCTTCCTTTGGGAGAATATAAATGACACCCTTTGGGAATACTCTTATAGGAGAAATGCTACATCGATAGTATTCGTGTGCTTGTAGATTTACATGTATAATCTAAAATCTATTAACAAGCATTTCTGGCATCACTGCTAGAGATGAATTGTTAGTAGTGCGTAGGAACTATCAACACCCGTCACGTGGCCAACGGTTCTCTCTCTGAGCGGTAGGTTGCGGGAGTTAAGAGCAGTATTCTCTGTCCGCTCACGCATTGAAGACATGCGCCTTCTCCGAATGCACAGGTGCGGCGCATGCCCCTGTCAAGTACCTCCGCGTCCAGTCACATCGCAGTGAAGGCGCCCGAGGCCTACCCCACTCCGCCATGTGGGTAGCTTACGGCAACAAGACAGATGCACGGGACATTTCTTGGCGTCATCAACAATTACGCATGGGCCACTGGTGTCTGAGGCGGCAAGACGATGAGTCTTCAAGCCACGGTCAGAGGAAGCTTATGCGAGAAGCCTTAGATCTTTTAGGATAAGATCGCCCCGGGGCCACCTGTCGGGCTCCGGACCACACTTGTAAGTTGTCCAGCCTTGACTATAAAAGGACGGAACAACACTCGTTACTAGACATTTTCTCTGGTCCTCAATATACGCATTCACACACTACACACCAGCAATACGACCTCACCGTGGAGTAGGGTATTACGCTCGTGCGGCCCGAACCACGTAAAAACCACAGTCTCACAACTCGCATACGCGCAATCCCTCGATAGAGGACTAAGCTCTGCCGATCAAGGACCTTCGCGGGCTGCTCCCATAGCAGGTCCGGGAGAAGTGTCGCAAGAACACTTCGACATCAGTGTTATGCTATAAAGCTTACTGGAAACACTGCTGAAAAAGGTTACTAGAAAATTTAGAATAGGTATAACGTGTATATAGATGAAGTTATAGAGAATACAGAATATGATTAAACTTTAAAGTAAGATATAGAGTAGACGAGTACGGATAGTCTTATGAACTTAGCTCCAACCCTTACTGCCTCTTTTCATTTACCATCACCTTTATCGTGTTATTGAGGCTCCAAGCCTCTCCTTCATGTTGTCTGCCTTAGCCTTTTTGTATAACTTAGGATGTAATTTTCTTTTTACTCTACCGCTTTAATGTATGGCAGCCCTCCTGTCACATTTTTAAAACAAAATATATGTGTATTGATGTAGTAGTATACTTCTGTATATGACTTCCATCGTCAACAACACACACCACTACTGCAATAAGCCTTATCGCAGGCGGCTCCAAACCTATTATCACACGCGGTTTTTAAAACTGCCTGAAACGAAGAGCCTGTGATAATCCGCAATTTCAGAGGCAAAGAAGTGATACCACCTGTGAAGAAACATTATCACAGGCGGTTTTTACTTATGCTAGCCGCCTGTGAAGATCAGTTATCACAAGCGGGTGGTGCAGCATATATATCCGCCTGTGATAATTGTCTTATCATAGGCGGGTCTTGCAGCATAACTAACCGCCTGTGATAATGGTGTTGTCATAGGCAGATGTTGACCTACATCAAGCCGCCTGTGAAGACCTTTTACCACAGTCGGTTTCTACCATAACAGTAACCGCCTGTGATAATTAGGTTATCACAGATGGTTCTTTACCTGTATCTAGCCTCATGTGATAATTGTTTTTCACAGGCATGCCTAGCCGTTGGTTAATAACCGCCTGTGATAAGGTATAACCTATGAAATACTACTGCTGTTATTTCTAATTTCCAGGTCAATTCAATATAATCACAGAACAAAAATCAACAATATCATCACAGAACCAAAGTCAACAATATTATCATCAGAGAAGTCAATTTCACTAAAACAATATACATATGTACAAGTTACACATACAATTCATCTCATAGTTTACAAGTTTTCACTAAAAACTGTTTCTATTGGTATAGTCGCAAAGTTCTGGCACATCAGCTGTTGCACCATTCTCATCAAAGAACTTCCCTTTTTGTGCAAAATTTCGCGACGAATGAATTGACAGAGTTCAGAAGCAATCCTGTCGGCTCCTCGATTAGGAATACTTCTACAAACCGGCCATTCTTCGTTCAGATTCTTCGTGTGCTGCAATATAACAGATAAAAAGGTTTAGAATATGTTGGTTTGAACAATCTCAGAGTATAGATCAAAGTGAGAGTATACAGAAATTTAGTTGGTATTTTTGGAGCAGTTGTACTATGAGCAATTGAATTTTGAAGTTGGAATCAAAATATGAAAATAATGTTTCTGGTAATATTGAACAGCAGAGAATATAAGTATTAAACTATGCTAGTTACAATGAAAATGAAACTCAAAAGTAAGAAAATAAGGTATCGACATTAAGGATAACTTGCATCCTCACGATTCACTCTATATACGCCGGCGGTCCAAAGATGCTCGCATACATAATACCCGCATAAGACACTCCTAGCAGGCTGCTTCGGACAAGCATAATACGTTTTAATGTCCAATACATTCGTATTGGAAGGTCTCTCACCGCCAAGCTGTTCCGGGCAAAACCGCCAAACGCTGTAATACAAGAAATGTTATATAAAACTTGTCAACACATTCTAAATGTGTGTAAATTAAAATTATTGAATAAACGTACAGTCTCAAAATGGAAAGGAAATCTTTGTAACAATCTGGTTGGAAATCGGCCGAGTCCAAGACTGTTGCCTTTCCCTGCGTTAGCTTGATGAAGATCATTATGTAGTGATCACTGCAAACACACAAACACACGTGTTAACAATTACCAATAACTGCTATTTCAATGTCATGTGTCGAACTTACTCAAAGTTGTACGGAGCCTTTACGAGGTCCTTGCCATCTCTGACAAAGTTAAACATTGCATATCCTATGTAAGCTGCAACTTTTGTCCTTTTATCCTTCTTAAGTTTTGCGATTGCTTTTTCAAAAAAAAAAATTCATGTGCTTGAACTGTGCTGAGTCTCGATCTGCCTGGACGTCGAATAGCGCCTTTGCAATCCTAGTAGGGTCAAGGATACCTGTCTTGCGCGCCAACTTTTCATTATCCATGTATTGCATCCTATTGAAGAACTCCAAAATTATTATAATATCATGAAATGCATATGCCTGTAGTAAGAAAAGCAAATACAAAATATTAGAGCACTTACAGGCACCAGACGAGTAGCAGGTTGATTTTGAGCATGCCCCGATGCAAAATGGGATGCATGTCTTCAAATAAAATGACTCGTCTATCTTCTTCAGTGCTCCAGAATGCTTGTTTTGGAATACGAAATGTGATGCAATTAAGACCATATCTTATGCTGGCAAGGATGTACCACTCATGCATTCTTCTGAGTGGGACGGGTTGTTTGCTAAGTTGTACGGATGTCATGAACGACTTCCCATTGTCAAATTCAGGAGGAAAAACCTCAAGTTTGTATATTGGAACTCCTGGTTTAACAAAAGTCGTCCGCCGATTATAAATGACACCATCTTCTTCCCACTCCTCGATATTTACTAATTATGGCTCATGAGAAGAACGAGATGCACTCGATTTTATAATATTTTCCTTCATAGTTTCCAAATATTTTGACACTTATGATGAAGGTTTCTTATTTTCGTATGAGCTAACTTTGATAGGCACTAATGATCGAGGAGTAGTCGTCGGAAGTTGGACACTGGCTTGTTGAACCTGTTGTTCAACTGATTGCTCTTTACTCCCAGCAGCCGGCTCTAGTACTACTTCAAGTTGTTGCTCAACTGGTTGCACTTTACTAGCAATAGTTTGCTCTGGTACTGCTTGAAGTTGTTGTTTAACTTGTTGCTCTTGGATATCTTTACTAGCAAGGTTACTATCATCCTTGCTGAGACATAGGGGGAGTGGATCTTCCTGGACTGGGAGTGGATCTTCATGCACTTTCGCCTTAGAAGATGGGGTTGTAGTATTTGGAGATGCGACGGGGCTAGAAATTGGCTCATCGTCCAACACGATATCGCGTCGGTGCCAAAGGATTAATTTGTTGACAGCCTGCCCTAGAGTCGCGATCCCCTCAGGTGTGACGTGGTCTATTTCATAATCTTCATAATCATTATCAATGATCTGAAGAACTTGCACCACAGCATAATACAAGGGAAGTGGATTCCCGTTGAAGTCACGATCAGGTTTTGCCATAGTAGTGGCAACCTGTTTGGTTTTGTTCCGTGCTCTGCCTATCGGGACAAGAAGACGACAAGATTTGTCGTTAGCAATATATTCGACAGGGAACTTATGGGTTGACCCTAAGCCTGGCACAGAACCAACGCTGCTAGGGTAGGAAGTTGGAGATACTAATTGCTCCTTTTGCACCAGAACCATCACTGTACTCGGTGCCACTAATTGTCCCGATTGTCTAAGTTGTTCCATTATTTCTTGCATATTTTTTTGACCTTTTATGCAATTATTTCATCAAGTGTTTTCTTAAACTTCTCACGTATTCTATATGTGTCTTTATCTTTATGGAAACCATCTAGCCAAGACATTTGAGAAGAGATCGCTCGAACCCATCCGCTGTGTTCAGGGTTTCCTAAGATAGCGGTAAGTTGGTCATTCTCCCTCTTCGTCTTGAAGAGACACTTTTGTTGCTTTTCAATTACTTCTTTTCATTTTATCCTCTACTTCATTCACAGAGTCGGGCTTTTCAAGTTTGCCCTCGTTGGTCAAACCTGACGGAGCAAAAACCCACTGTTGAGTTCGCTCATCGCACCCTTCTAATGGGTGAGGATTTCCCTTACTGGTAATTTCTTCTAATATCTTATTCCATTTCTGGACTTTGGGGGCATATCCGGTATACCCCAAGCGATTATGGTATTTGTTCTTTTTTGCAAGCTCTGACCTAGTTGCACTTAGAGCTTTAGCATCAGGTGTGCTCTTTTGACGAACAAACTCTTGCCACTGAGCTTGTGTGATTTTTCCCATCTTCCTCGGGCTAGGGACCTTATCGACCTTAACATAAGCATTCATTTCACTCTTCCAGCCACGAAACTTCTTACTGCAAGAGACCAATGTTGCTTTCTTTACAACTTCTTATGTGCCTTTCAGGAACTTGAATTGTTTCTTTATCCTTTCCCACAACTCATTCTTGGTCTGCTCGGGTAATTTCCTCCAATTCTTGGTTGTGATTGGCACAAACTCCCTAACAAGAAAACCTCATGCATTACGGTACTTGGTAACTAAATCCAGTGGTTCTTGGGGAAGCCCACCTGGACCGACCCTTGTTATGTACATGATACGGTCTAATGGACCCTTATTAGGACCTCGTTGCCCTTGTTTCCGCTTGAATGAAGCTGAGGATACATCCATTGGAGAACCTTCTGCGGTTTTAGGAGCCGATGTCACCTCATTGTCTTTGCCATTAATCTAGGTAGAAAAAGAATTATAAGACTTCTTATACTTGACAACCAACATTAACTTGAACTGCTGAAGTTAAGATTCATGATCCATACCTTGTCGGCAGGATCATATTCCGAGTCTAGATCCTCTGAAGTCTTTTTAATTTTTATATTCGGAAAAGGATCTGATGGACTGTGATAGGAGCCTGAACTGCTGGAGTCAATAAACTCCATATTGTCTTCTTTATTGTTACTACCAGGACCAGTCTTCTTAGGGCTTTCCATGCTAGAACTAATAAGACAAAAAATCTAATAAATGGCATATTAACTCTACATGAAGTGTTGCATGAAGAAAAAGATGGAAGCATTCTAGGATTTGATAAGGCATTCTAGGGTTTAAGGCGACTGACCAAAAGGTTCCTATACATTGCGAGGGTGACAAGCATGTTAAATTGCTCACCAGCAATGGGAATTTTATCTTCTTATTCTAAATAGGCTAGCTTCGTTCAGAGTGGACCATGTTCTTGTGGTTTACTAGGCGGCGCCTAGCTCCGGACCTATAACTGATCAAGCAAGGGACAAAAAGCAAATCCTCCAGCCTTTTTCTAGTATCAAGAATCGCAAAGTGTGGCACTTGGATTTGGATGGTGAGGTGAGGTGAGGCGAGGTAGTTGCAGGCGAGAAGAGACACTCTTTTTCAGTGATCATCTCTACAACCGTGGGATTTGTACGGTAAAAAGAGATAAAAGACCCACATTCTCAAACGAATTAGGAATGCGGAAACATTCGCCAAAATCTAATCTCGGTGTGCCCGGCCGCACCAAATGGGCTCATCATGGCAGCAGGTTCAGCCATCATGAAAGGCATTACGTACCCCACATATGATGGCACCAACAACCCAAGGCATAACTCAGTCAAAATTAGTCAAGTATAGCTATATCTAATGTAACTTAGCCAAAATTAGCCAAATTTGCTCAACTTAACCAAATATAGCTAAATCTTGTCCCGCATAGTGAAACTTGCTTGATTATGCTTCAGTTAGCTAAATTTGTTCATATTTAAAACAAATTTTCTCAATTTTGACTCAATTAAGTAAATTTAGCCAAAACACATTTTTGAAGTATATAGGTGTAACTAAATTCTTGTATCATAGAGATCGGCAGCATATGCTCAGACTCCATCGCCACACCTAGTGGTACCTAGATATGGGCGTGCGGATCCTCCTGGCATCACAAATGAGTTGGCCAGCAAATTGCCTACCCACCGAACCCTAACCAAAGATGACACCGAACTTGACAGTTTTTCGATATCCACCGAACCCTAACCAAGTATGCCTACCATTTTCCAATTCCCGAACCCTAACCAAGGATATGCAAGGCAGCGGCGAGGGCGGGGAGGGAGGCGACACGGCAAGGAGGATGGAAGGTCGAAGGGTTTAGGGTTTACCTTGAAGCTCGGCGGCGACGGCAATGGCTTCACTCGACGTACATGGAAGTGACGAGGGCGAAGCTCGGCGGCGACGGCGAAGCTCGGCGGCGACGACGGCGAACACTTGGCGGCAAACGAAATTTTGGCAGCCTAACGACGTCTAAGTGTTTCGCCCGGGTTTGGTTCTTCCAACGCTGCAGAGGGGTATATATAGACTCTCATTTTCTCAAGCGGATTTTAAGTACCAACCGCCTGAGAAGATGGTTACCTCAGGCAGGTTGTATCTTCTCAGGCGGTTGGTAAGTAATACCCGCCTGCGATAAACATCTTCTTAGGCGGTTATTAAGTACCAACCGCCTGTGAAGATATTTACTTCTTCTTAATTAATATTCTTAATTAAATGTGGGTCTTTTAAAAAGGCAAAATTTCACTTTCTTGTAATATTATTGATAAGTAAAGGTTACCATTAAATTTCACTTCATAAATCCTTTGAAATTGGTCAGAACATAAAAAACATACAACAAATGCTATTTTTCATTTCTCTATCTTGATGAATATAATGTTTTTTTCATTTATTTTTTTACTGGACATTTTTACTCATCATACCAACCTCTATGAATTTTTTCAGATTTTTTAAATTTTTTTGAATCAATGTGTGTTCATAATTTGATGAATGCCTCATATGTATATGAGCATTTAGTTAGAATGATGGATAATTTGTAGTTTAACATGTTGGAATGCTTTAAAAAAATTAACAAAATTCATAAATGTATAAATGATACAATTATGTTCATACAAACAAAATTAAGTGAAGGATATTTTTTTTATGAGATACACAAATGTTTTATTTCAGCTTTAGATAGCATGTTTCAAACATTATTAAATTCAGCTTCTGTTTCGAGCTCCTGTCAAGCTAATCCCTTCACAGCAAGCTCTTGTAGATGCAAGTAACACCCGAGACTCATCATTTGGATTGTTAAAAGCTTCAATTGAAGTCTGACGATACTTTCCGTCCATTTGAGGGCTTGTTTAGATAGGAGTACACCCAAACAAGCCCTGCAAGATTTCTTTCTCTTCTCTCCATTTTGATAACTTACAAAGATGCTACTTTATCAGTTCTAATGGCTGAATATATTGACTACAAATCAGTACCATCTCTCTTAGTGCTTTACACAAGAGATGAAACGTACAACTTCAATCACAAATCTTGTTTTTACCATTTTCATAGGAATTTGACCTTAATCTTTCAAGCATAGATTTATCAATAATTGAAGCTTCTTCATCAGACATGTTAATGGCAGTTACAAGTTAAGGGTGTGTCGAAGCTAACGAAATCTCAATTGGACTGAAGACAAAGAGATGTTACATATGAGTGACAATGTCCAGGTTAGACAACATGAAGCTATGATGACAGCCTTCACGCTGTTTAACCTGGACATTGCCACTCATATGCAGGATCTCTTTATCTTCAGTCCGATTCAGATTTTGTTAGCTTTGACACATCCTTCACTTATAACTGCCATTAACATGTGTAATAAGGAAACTTCATTTATTTGATAAATCTATGCTTGAAAGATTAAGGTTAAATCCCTATGAAAGTGTAAAAACAAGATTCATGATTGAAGTTGTTCGCTTACTCGCTTGTATGAAGCACTAAGAAAGTGGGTACTAATTTTTAGTCAATATATTTAGGCATTAAAACTGAGAAAGGAGCATCTTCCTAAGTTTTCAAATGGCCAGGAGGGAAAAAAATCGTTCAAATGGATGGGAAAATCCTTCCAAGGATCATCAGGCTTCAAATTGATGCTTTCAACAATTCAAATGATGAGCCACGTGTGTTAGTTGCATCAATAATAGCTTGTTATGTAGGGATTAGCTTGACAGGAGCTTAGCAGCATCAGAGGCGGTTGGTAAGTAAAACCCGCTTGAGATAAACATCTTCTCAGGCGGTTATTAAGTACCAACCGCCTGTGAAAAATTTAAAAACTGCCTATGAAAAACTGATGCCTATGTAAAGACCCCGCGGAGGCATGACTCTACCCATTCCCACATCGCGCCACGAGGTACCTAAGTAAATTCTCATAGTTTCCTTACTATGCATTGCATGCTACCTTTTTCTTTGTATATTTTCATAAGCTGCCAGTTTTGTGTGTTAGTATATGGATTGTGCTCTTTTGCATTTGTGTACATATGCGTTTGGACTCAATAATTTGGAAGTTTGGTCTTTTAGATATTGATGTCTCGGGCGTGTAGCCGATTGAAGGAGGAGCGCTTGCGTGGCGCAAGAACCATCCCCATGTATGTACATATGGCACACCGGTCGCATGGTTGTATATACATATGTATCTATAATGGACAGATGAACTTAACTGTAGTTTGTTTTTCCGTCTTGTTTGTTTTTGGTATTTTCAATTTCTCTGCATAGGGTTTCTCTGCGAAGCCTGAATCGGGAGATTTATTGAAGTGGCAATGCATCGTCCCCGGTAAAGAAGGGGTAAGTCATGAAGAACAAGCACAATATGAGTTTAACCATCGTCCTCCTATTAATAAATTTCTTTTCCAGACTGAATGGGAAGATGGTTACTACCCCCTGACAATCTCCTTCTCTGAGGACTATCCCTTGGTGCCTCCAAGATGCGCCTTTCCAAGTGGGGTTTTCCACCAAAATGTCCATCGTTCGAGAGCACTCTGCATCAGGATTCTTGATCAAGAGACTGTAAGATAGACCTATTTTGCTCATGTAATTAATACCTAATTATTGTCAAACTTATTTGAATTGGTTTCTTATATTGCTTAAATTATATTTCGTAGGGGTGGTGCAGTGGTTTTACAATCAAAACTATACTACTTGAAGTTCAGCATTTGTTGCATCAGCCAAATGTGCCCGATGTTGAAAATGATTGCTATAATCTACTTATCAAGGTTAGATGACACTTTGACTTAGTGACCAATGTAGGTTATTCATTCCTCATTCGACATTTGTTAATTTAAATAATGTCAATATTTTCAGGATCCAGCGAAATATTAGAGACGTGTTCGGGAGCAAGCAGGACGGTACAATTTAGATTGATCGATGGGAGCTTCATCGAGTCTTGAATTACCACTGAATTGTTGAGCTTCATACAGTTTAAATTCGAATTTAGTTTAGAGGGCATGCAATGTATGATCTATGGAATTCATCGAGTTGTGAATTACCTCTGAATTGCAATGTCATTTGCGTTTGTTTATCCTTGTATTCCAATTAAATTACTTAATTGCAATGTTATTGCGTTTGTTTATCCCTGCAATGGACGCTCACGATCTAGGGCACTCCAGCGTTTCCGGGGACACAAAATAAGTGGAAACAATGACTTTCCCTAGGCGGTTCTTCAATGAAAACCGCTTGTGATAATTGAACAACTACATACGGTTCTTACACAATGACCGCTGGTGAAAATACATGATCTTCTCAGACTGTTGTTAATTAAGAACCGTCTGTGAAGTTCATTACATTACAGACGGTTCTTAATTTATAACCGCCTGAGAAGATCATGTATTTACCCAGGCGGTTGTTTCTTAAAATCCGCCTGTGATGTTATTTTATTGCAGACGGTTCTTAAGTAATAACCGCCTGAGAAGATCGAGTATTTACCCAGGCGGTTGTTTTTGGTTATTATATCATTCGTCATCATAGTCGCATAATTTTAAGGACCGCCTGTGTTTGAAAAATTGAGGCGTCTGTAAATATGCTTTTTGTAGTAGTGCAAGCTTTGTCGTTCCCGATGCACCTGTCATGTTGTCTCTGAGCTTTCAAGCCTTTCTCTTTTTCTTTTATTTTTTCTTTTTGGGGCCTTGCTATGCATGTCCGCGTCGGGAGTAGTTGTGGCGTAACTCAGACTGTCCATCCATTCGTAACAGACAATTAAACAAACGTCACGTCCTTCGTGCTGAACTCTCCCGGCGTACGACGTTTATTCTATGTACTCCATAGGTGAAGGCAAATTCATTCGAGCTAAAAAAATCCTTCCGGTCACATTTTTTTTTTGAAAAAATAAATTTTACTCTCTGAACAATTCACTTTGTACGTTTGACCTACTAAACAAATTAAATCTTGGCTCGATTTAGACACCTGAACAATTCAAGCGGTATAATATACCTCTAGCTTTTGTTTCCCGAGATATAATTTGAATTTGAAGTTTAAATTTGTATGATAATACTTGATACAAATAATATGTTAAAATAATTAAAACATATATTTTCATGCTATTGTTATAGTCTGATAACAATTAACGATCAAATAATATAAAAATATGTTATCCTATTTAACATAGGTTTCTATATATGTGTGTCATCATCATGCAAAATTGAGCTTCAAACTTAACTTGTATGTCAAGAAATAAAAATAGAAACTAAAAATAGGGCACATGTCACTGACTTCTAATGTCGGGGGGGGGGGGGGGGTTAAATCAAGACAAAACTTTATTTTGGAGGATCAAACAAAAAGAATTGTTCGAGTGAGTGAAATGGATTTTTTTCCTTTTATATCTTTTGGCTGAGACCTCGTAAAGACAAGATTTAGTCGAACATGGACACAATTTTGGGTGTCTAATAATTTAGGGGTTTTTTATTTGCATTGAAACATATACTTTTACCATATTTACATCTGGAAATATATAATTCCCTAATATTAAATTGCTTTTAAAATTTTATCCCTTTATGCCATTTCTCGTTACATGCATGAGAAAGAAATGTTATTGATAAGACCATTCAACATATCATTTTTAATGTTAACTTCCATTATATTCCTCTCTATTCACTAGCTATACAGACCTGGGTACCAAATACGACTGTAATGACCTCGCACTTCTTGACCATTTTTCCATTGGTCAGAAGTTGGTGGTTTGAGCTAAAATCAGTGTTATCCTAAACGGCCTAAACGGTCTGTTTAAACGCATTTAAACACTAAACAGAGGGTAACTGCACAGTTTAGCCCCTAAACGGTGGATTAAACGATTGACCCGTTTAAACGGGTCAACACCCGTTTAAACGGGCTAAACGGGCTAAACGAAACGGATTTTAAACGTGTTTAAACGTGTTTAGAACCGTTTAGGCAAAGTGAACTTACACTTCTAAGTCATATGCAAGTTTAAAATTAATATCACCAAATTGATTAAAATCAATATATTTTCTAAGCTTCACTTGAACACATCAGAAGTAATATTACTCGTGTTTCAAAAAATATAATAAACAACCATTAGCAGCAGAAGTTTAAAATATTTATTTAGGACACTATATGTACTTTTTTCAGTCTCAATATTATTATTTGGTGGTGTGGTATTGTGATCATCTCTTTAATTTTATAAGATGTCAAAGTTAAATTGATTCCAAATATGAGTTTTAACTTGATTTGAACATCTATAGTAGCGTAGGACAGTAAAAAATATTTTTTCTTACTGCTACAGTACACACCGTTTAATCCGTTTAAACACCGTTTAAACACCGTCTAAACCTTCTAAACGGTAAACAGAACTCCACCGACTGTCTACCGTTTACCGTTTAGGATAACACTGGCTAAAATAATGACTATATTAGTCTTTTACTTACACAATTATTTTTATGTTTAGATTCTAGGATCTCCTGTATATTGAGGCAGATGGATTATGAAACACGTGTTTAACGTGCGATCATGTAAATCGTGGATGTACCGTCATCTTTGTAGTATTTATTATGAAAACTAGGAAATGACTATAACCTATGTGATCATGCTTGCATGAGAGATGCTGAAGGAATAGTGAAAATCAATTAAGGGCGCAGGCTGTACAAGGTATCGTTAGACCATCCGCAGTGGTTCACTGTAAAGCTTATTGGACTAGAAATATAGAGTAGATTATTGGAAGTATAGAGTTAGTGTCCAGAGTGAAATGCTGGAAGTATAGAGAATATACTTGAAGTATAGAGCGATAGAATAAATTTTAGAGGAAACCGCTGCGGATGATCTTATACTTAAACTAGAGCCACAAAGCTATTGTTAGGCTATCTGCAGTGCCACCTTGGAAAGACTATTGGAAAGACTACTGTAAAAGTTATTGAAAAATTTAGATTAATTTACAGAGTGCACATATTGGAACTATACAATATGATTTAGGATATAGAGTGTAGTTTAAAGTACACGAGTGCACATGGTTTTAAAACGAAATGGTAACGTAAAATTCATGTTTTGAACACACGGTGGGTTAATATTATTATTTAAATACTACTCTCTTGGAAATTAGCCTTTTGAGCTTTCACACTTTGAAAATTCGCTGCATTGTACAGTTATGACAGAGGGCCCGGTTGGAACCACGAAGCGAGCCGTAATTTCGTTCTGCTGAGCGGTCGAAGCGAGCCGTAATTTCGCTCTGCTGACTGCTGAGTGGTCGAAGCGATGCTTGAAATTGACAGATGAATCCTGCATGCATGCAATGCACAGAGCCAGCAAGCAATGCTCCATCTACCTGGACTCCCTAGCCAAGCGATTTTACTCCAATGTTTTACTGCATGCGTATGCATGGCCACAGCTGGACTGTATCCACCAAACCTTGTTTGATTCGCTGCATGCGCACGCCTGCTCGCTGTACTGCACTCTCTATTTCTCCGCCCTTTATATTTGACCACCGCCCCTCTCCACCAAGCACATCCACCTCGTCCTCCTCTCCTCTATCCCTAGTCCTCTTCGTCTCTCTCTCTTCCCATCCCTCCCATTCTCTCTCCTCTTATACCGGCACCACTGCCCTGCCCCATGGAACCAGACGGCCAGTTCCTCCCTGCCACGGCCGAGGCGGAAGGAAACAGCAGCGGAGGAGGGAGCAAGACGAAGGGCAAGGCGGCTAAAGGCGGGCCGGAGAACGGCAACTTCCGGTACCGTGGCGTGCGCCAGCGGAGCTGGGGCAAGTGGGTGGCGGAGATCCGGGAGCCGCGGAAGCGGTCCCGCAAGTGGCTCGGCACCTTCACCACCGCAGAGGACGCCGCCCGCGCTTACGACCGCGCCGCGCTCCTCCTCTACGGCCCCCGCGCGCACCTCAACCTCACCTCCCTGCCGCCGCATCTGCTCAACGCTCCGCGCTCCTCTTCCTCCTCCACTTCCGCGTCGGCTTCGCCCGCGCTCCGGCCGATCCTGCCGCGACCGGTGGCGTCGACGCCGGGCTTCCACCAACTCCAGTTCCAACTCCAGCCCCCGACGCCACCGCTGCTCTGCTACGCCACCACGGCCACCGCGTCCACGGTGCAGCCACTGGCGACGCCGCAGGAGACGGCCGCCGCGCCATCATCACTAGTCTCGGCCACTGCGTCACTGATGGAGCAGGAGTTGACGCAGGACGAGGCGGCCACCGCTCCGGGGTGGGATTACAACGGCGGGGAGGAGGACTACGCGGCGGCGCTGCTTTGGGAGGAGCCGGAGCCATTCTTTCATGATCTCTTCCTCAAGTGACCACAACAGAGTACACACACTCCTGGGCGGCATGAAGCTTCAGAGTCAGAGAGGTGGCCATGGCAGGTCCCTCATGAGTCGTAGTCCCATGGATGCATGCGTTTATTCTCTCTCATGGTTTCCGATTCCTCTGTACTTAATCTGCCTTCAGAAAGTTTTTTCACTTACTCTTCTTTGCTTGGGGATGTCTAGGGGTATAGTATTGCGATGGAGTTAAGGGGAAGGGATTTAGGGTTTACTATTGATCCAGGATTCATTTTGAATCATGCATGTCATTTTGCATGGACGATGGATGCATACTGGATGTATATTTGAAAACATATGCGACTTATTTTCCCCCTATCAGAACCTGAATTTCACTTCGTAAAATCCATGTCACTTCTACTTCTGATTTTGTTACTTCATCACTCTGCTTTACTATTGTTATCAATGCACTGGCATCCAAGTAATTGTCTCAAGGAGAGATGGTGGTGTCATGGTGATATGTACCATACCTCAGTGATATTATAAATGGACATCTGGTTTGGTGTTTGGTCATACGGTATTTAAACTCCTTTTCTTGTTTGAAAGAAGAATAACACCTGATTACATTTGAATTCATTTCCATATGCAACTATTTTTATATATATTTGTTTCCTAGTTCAATTTCCCTTTTTTATGTACTTTGATTTTTTTTCCACCTTCCCATTTGACCAAAATTTGTTGCGTAGGAATCTTGATCAGGAATCGTCTGTCAGCTGTACAATGGACCAGGAGAATAATATGTACTAGGTCTATTTGAATAATAAAGGTAATTAAATGCTATTTGAAAATCACTTCTACAACATAATCTATGGCCCTATTTTGAACCCCTAGAGATTATTGTTAGTTGCTAAAAATTAGCTATAGAAGTTTCAAACAGTATATCTAATAATTAGTTGACCCAATCCAATTAACAGACTATTAGCTAATTAATTGTGAGTTCTAAGGTTCCAAATAGAGTCTATATATCCTCGGAACTTCCAACACTTCAAAAGGGATGATGATATTCTCTTCCACTGCGAACATTTACATTCTACACCTGAGAACGGAAAAAATGGCTCCTAGATTTGTTTTTCATCATATGCATTTGTATTTACCCATAACTGTTGTGTCTTTGTTCAACAAGTCAGTGGGGCACAATTACTGATTTACTGTCGTGTGTATCCGACAATAAATAGTAATAAATAAGTCATATTCTTGTGGCTTGCTTAATAGACTTCATGTCCATCGATGACTTAAACCTGCTGCTTAATAATCATCCAGTTCAAGTGTAGAGTATTCTCCATTTGGGTTTGACTTTTCATATAATGATTTGCGCGCGTTTCGAGTACTTGTAGCATGCATGGAGGAAACGAAGTCATTAAAATCCCGGGAATGCAATGCAAAGCGTAATTGCATGCGTCGTGGAGGTTGGATGTTACGAATGGAGAATGCATAGGCGTGTTCGGTTCCTGAACTCACTGTCCCACATCTGCCGAAATGTGAGGTGAATTTTTTAGCATAGGAGAATTTGCTAAAGAAACCACTGTCGTCGCGGAGAACCAAAGTTTCACATGCATGCGTAACCTTTGCCAATGGAGCGAACGGAGTTTGACATGAACGCTTCAAATGGCAATGCACGGAGCTCGATCATCAGGTGCTTCAACGATATGAAGCAAAACAACTCACAGATAATACTGATAAAACCATGTTTCGAGTAACCCATGTGGCCATGCTCCTACAGTTAATCTGTCTCACGGCCTCACGGGTCTGTCAAAGCATGAAACATTTCACCGTCCTTGTTTCCGGGTGTGATAGGGTAAATTTTAGCAAAAGGATTGAAAGAAAAATGTTGCAGTTTTCTGTAAACTATAGGAGGGCAGATTCTACTGGTTATTACTATAATATAATTAATGTAAATGAAAGGTAACAAATCAAAAGTTTCTCTTCTATTTTTAGGGGAAAGTATTTCTTCTATGTTCGAGTGTGAACAACAAACATAAGGTGGAAATTCTTCAGGTTGAGTAAATTCTTGTATTCAGCTAATTGTTAGCACGTGTGTTTGTGCGTATATGTATAAATTTTTTCCAGTAAGTCAATATCTAGTAATTCAACATTGGTGCTTCATTCATGTCCATAAGTAGCATAATTGTTCATTATTCACTACAGGAATCGAGCAAAAGGCCGCCGGCCGTATAGGCGTCGGTAACCTAAAGAAACCGACACATTTAATGTATATACGTCGGTAAACCGACGTTCATAGCCGACGACTTAGATTCGACGTTTTTAACTAGTATGTACGTCGGGGCCGACGCATTTATCACTTAAAGCCGTCGATTTACAGCACCGATGCATTTAATATCTAAAGACGTCGGTGGCGGGCCCGACGCCTTTATGGCTTGTAAGACCGTCGGTCTTGGGCCCAAGCCGACGCCTTTAAGGCAGATAAGAACATCGGTCAGGCTGTCACCGACGCCTTTATGATGGATAAGAACGTCGGTCGTGGGCCCTAGCCGATGCCTTTAAGCCCCTTAAGGTCGTCGGCCCGACACCAAACTGACGCCTGCAATGGGAAGTTTTTAAATAACTGCCTGTTTTCCTACCCTCCCTGGTGGGCAGCCTCCAGGCCAGAGCCGTAGCTCCAGTTCAACATATTACACAGCACAACATATTACACGACACAGTTCAACAAAGTTCACACATATATAAACAACACAACACAAGTTCACACATATGTATATAAACGAGCACCATCAGTACTTCACAAAAGATCATGTTCAACACAAAATGGGAATGAAAACAAAGGTCACATGTTCACATAAAGTTCACAAAGTGGCAATGAAAACGACATTCACACATTGTTATTAGAACCTCCGCCACTCGCACCTCCCTAGTTCAAATTCAGAAAATCATGACAACCTTGCAGATGATCGGAACCCTGCAAGAAACAAATACAAGTTACACTTTGCATTTATACTTATAATTTGAGTGTCTTAATCTCTCTAAAATGTGCTAATTGACTTATTTGTTACAGAACTCACAAATATGCTAATTTGACTCAAAGTCGCTAAGTATTATTCAAATTAACCTATGTTTTATGAGAAATAATGATTTAGATATCATACTGCAACGGTCAGAGTTGTTTATGGGTGAGTTTGTCCCAGATTAAACGGCATCAGTGGTAGAACACCTGGATACGGCTGCAATCCAGAAGCCAACAACGACATTAACCTTTGAGGTTGTGGAACAAATGGTTGACCACTCTCAGAACCCTGTTACACATATGGTTAGAATTTTATGTTATAACTCAATGTAATAAGACATGCAGTGATACCTGTGACGAGGAGCCAATATGTTGTCCTGACTGCAACTACATCAAGTAAAGTATTAAGTTAAGTTAATTTAACACATATAGTAAAGAGTATTGTAACTTGAATAAAACAGACAAGTATACCTGCGACATCATGTCAAACTGAGGTGGTTGTGGTGTGCCGAACGGAGAATCGGTGCCACCGTGACTCAAAAACTGCATCAAGTAAATTATTTATGAGATCTTAAGTGAAAAATTTTAAAATCGAATAAATAGCTCAATTGTTAAGATTACATGTTACCTATGCCATATACAGATACTACATCTGTTGCTGCACCTGTTGCAGTATCTGTTGTTGCATCTGCATCTGCATCTCTGCCTTGTGCTGCTGTTGTTGCTGTTGCAATTGTGTGTGCATCTATTTATGAGTGCATCTAAATTCTTCTCTTAATGCATCCGTTTCGACAGTAGACTGAGACCTACTAGAACTAGCACTGGAGTGTCGTCGCCTAACATAGGCCTCACGCTTCACATACCCGTCACCCAACCCAAGTCTACATAAGATACAAGTGCGATGAATCGACATTCATTAACTTAGAAACATCATTATCTATACACATACCTCCCATGCGGTACACCTCCATCGGCTTCGTACGCCGCACTCACATCGAACGACGCTCTTACATAATCTGCCTCATCTCCGTGATTTTTCCTGAAGCACTCAACATATTTCGCCCGCGAGGATACAATGAGTTCATGATAGATGTAAGAAAAGATAAAATGACTTGGATAGATCATACTTACCACGTTTTGCGTTGCTGCCTCGTCACACAATTGCTCCGGGCGATTTGGGTCTGGACCTCTATGCTCCTTAAGGTAAACCTCAAAAAACTAGGAGCGATACCAGTTTCAGCATGCTGCTGTCGAGGTGTCTAAACTGACACCTCCCCAGGACCTACTCAGGAACAGTCCGCGGAAGTTCGATGTGTTATCGGGGGGCTAGTCCTAGCAAGATCAAGCTCAGAAAATAATGAACACGAGCGATTTATGTGGTTCGGGCCGCCTGAGTGTAATACCCTACTCCACGGTGATTTTTGTGTTGTATTGCTTGGGTCTGAGAGAGCTTGTCTTAGTCGGTGGCTGCTCGATCCTTTTATAGTTCAAGGTCGAGCAGCTTACAAGTGGGGCCCAGAGCCCGACAGGTGGCCCTGGGAGTACCAAATCCACCCTAAGATCTGGGAGTAAATGCTATCCCCTGACAACGGCTTCAATGTGTCGCCTGTCCATACCCTACCGCAGGGCTACGAATAGCCCCTCATCATGGTCGACCGTGTCTTATCCGTCTCGTTGAGGCCTCTCATTGGTCCGCCGTACGTAGTAGTTCGGCTCTGACCAGGCATGACAAGACCGTCCACAGTCCACTTAACTTATGACTGTGAGCTCCCGCCTACCTAGGGAACATGCGCGTCCTTCTAGCTTTGGCGTACCGAGCACGCCTCCCTTTACTGCTCCTTTTGTGGAAAGGCTCAGGCTCAACGCTGCCTGAAACACGTGGCAGGTCCCGGACCTTCCCTCAACGGGACGTCCAGGTCTGGGAGGTTGGGTCCGGAGCTGCCGGGAACGTAGCAGCATCGGACCCTTTCCCCACGAGAGGAGGTCCGGGGTCGCCGACCTAGCGAGCACGACGGACCTTCCCTCGGCAAGGTTGTGGACCCAGTGCTGCAGGCCACGTGGAGGCACTGGACTTTCTCTCAATGGGAGATGCTACTGCACCGCTTGCCACGTGGCACCCTGGGCCCATGTCAGGTCTCGCCCCTGTGGGTGGTGGGGCCTAGCGTGCATTTATCCCTGTACCCAAGGTACCCGGTTCGCCAGGCACCGACAGTGGCCCCTGGGCCCATCTCGGGGAGAAACTTCCTTGTAAAGGTGGTTATACCGGTGGTGGGGCCATTCTGAATCTTCGTGCCACGACTTTAAGGACTTTCCTTCAATGCGGCAGACAAAATCTTTGTCTGCGGATATTGCACCATCAACTGGAGTCAGTTCCCGAAATTTGTTTCAGTTCTGCGCGCCCATTAAGTTTCTGCGCTTGAATTTTGAACTCTCACCTACGAAAACAGCTACCTTGAAGCAGCCACTTGGCATTTCTGCTGATTCAGGCTCTTGACCCACCAGTCATACGCGGGTTGCCCTAGTATCTTGGTGCCTGCGGTTTCCTTCCAAACGTCGTGGATCTATAAGGGAGAGAGTAGCACAAGTCACATACTCTTCACGCCTCCGCTTGCACCCGCACTTGAGCCCTTTCTACCTTCTCACATCCTTCAACTTTGAGCCCTAGTCTTCTGCTAATCCAACCTTTCCCTGCCCCATCATGTTGCCATGGAGTTGGGTCTGCCTGCCAGCAAGATCAAGACCGAGAAGGGGTTGAAGAAGTTCCGGGCTTACATGGGTTGGTCCCATGAGTCCTTCAACGGCAAGATCCGCATCGGTGAACTTCCTTTCAAGAAGAAGAACGTCGGCGACATGGTCTTATTTCAGGGATACGCCATGGCCAGCCTGCTTCCCCCCCTTCTCATCCTTCCTGATGACCCTGCTGGAGTTCTACGGAATCCAGCTACACTTCCTCGGGCCCCACTCCATTCTGCTGGTTGCTATCTTCGCCCACTTCTACGAGATGTGGGTGGGGGTACGGCCCAGTCTAGAGCTCTTCCGGAATGTCTTCACCCTGCAGACGATCGGGAAGGTGAACGAGTTGATTGGGATGTACTACTTCGTGAAGCGGAAGTTGTCCCCTTTCAAGTACGTGGACACCTTTTCCTCCGGCAAATGGGACGAATGGAAGATGGAGTGGGTGGCCATCACTGTGGATTGGCACGAGAGGCTGGACTTGCCAGAGAGCCCCCCGAACATGGACATGGACCTCTGGAACGAGGTCTCGGAGCTGCCACCAGCGTACAAACCCGTTGTGGCATGGATCGAAGGCTGCGTAGATGGTGGAGTGACACCCCAGATGGTCTTCGGGAACTTCCTGAGGAATAGGTGGGCGCCACTGAAGTTCAAGGAACGAATGGCATGGACATTCACTCCGTTGGATGCTGACACCGAAGTGAAAGACGAAGCACTGAAGGACTTGCTGAAGAAGTTCCATAGCAAGCCCAATATCTCGCTTGGGTCCCTGGTGCCCCCAACGTCCTTTCCACCTCTGAACATGTTCCTGAGTTCGGCCGGGAGTTCCGGGAGGCCACATCCCGCCACGGCGCCATGTACGGGACCGAGCTCTGGAGGTCCCCCTCAAACAAGGGTCGCTCCGGCCAGGGAGGCTCCAGTTCTGGCTCCTATCCAAGCTCCTGAGAGGCCTGAGGCTCCGGCCACATTGGGTCCTTCAGGCTTCGGCTCGGGTCCCTAGAAGCGGCTCTGCCTCCGCGGGACTTGGGGCTTCCCAAGGTAAGCAACCGAGCCTCTTGCTTTGATCCAACTTCCGGTCAAGGTCACCCTTTAAACGTTTCCAACTTGATTGTGCAACACTTCCAAGGAAAGTGAGCCGACCATCACACCATCGGCATCCCGGGAGGTTGTGCAGGTAGGTGCTTCAACCTCTACTCCCGCACCTGCCCAGAAGACTGCGGAGGCTCCAGCCGACACGAGGGCGGCTCCCACCCCGAGTGTGACTGCGCCTGAACCAAGGGCCCCGGCTGTTGACACGGAGGAGGCTGGGGCTCCGGTGCCGGAGCCAGTGGCCCCCGAGGCTCCAACGGAGGTGCCAATGTAAAAGCCCATTTTTCGGAAGAACAAAAACGCAAAAATGCGAACTTAAAAGTTTTGAAAATGGACATGGAAATCCAAACTCACATGAACCATATGAGTTAACCAATGTTCACTTAAAATAGGGACTTGTTAAAATTTTACATACAAAACATGTTTGCTAATGTATATTGGAACTTAAGGGGTAAAATCCTTATTTTCCCAGTATTCCCATTTTCAATGAAAAATTAAAAGAGAAAAGAAAACAAAATAGAGAGAAAGAAAAAGAAATTTTTCCAACCCTAAAATTGGACATCCAAAAATATTCAAATCTCAGGCCGTAAATTTTTCCATGACCTTCTAATATTCCAAATAGACTCTCGGTAAAGTTTCAAAATTTTTGAAGCACGTTTCCCATTTATTGGACACGTACTGGGAGTTTGATCAACGTCGACTTCAAATTTAAACTTTGTGCTCAACCTTGTCCAAATCAACTCCAAATTTTTCCTGAGGTCCCTTATGGTTCAAAAAGGGTAACTTCAAAGTTTCAGGATTTTTGAACCTAATCTACTATTTACTTCCTTGAGTCAAGTATCACCACTTGAATTCAAATTCAAACCTGAGTTCAAATTCAACTTGCTCAGTTTTGAAATCTGATTGCACCATAAAATTCTCCACATTTTATTTAGTCATTGGGTCAAAGTTGAATATTTTTGAAGCATGTTTGCTAGCTCTATTTGAATTTTGAAAAGAGAAGGGAGAAGAAAGTGGGACCCACATGTCATACTTATCCTCAGTACTAGGAAAAAGTGGTCCCCACCTGGCAGGTCGGCACCGGCTTCCTCTTTCCTCCCCTGCCTCCACGCAACCGCATGCAGCGCCACCGCGACGTTCCCGGTCCTTATCACCGCGCCCGACCCTCTCGGTCCTTATCGTCGCGCCCGCTCCTCCCTCCGGCTTGCCCCGCCCCCCCACGGCACCTCGCCTCTCCCAGGCGCGCCGCTCGCGCCCAGCGTCGCTCGCGCCCAGGCCGCCGCCGCCCTAGCTGCCCACGGCGAGGCTTTGCCCCGCACCCGACCGCAGCGCCGAGCGCTCCCACGCCCGACCTCCCGGTCGCCGCGACGTCGCCCCCGCCAGCTCGCGCCGCCGCTGGCGCCGGCGCTCCACCTCCCCGCACCGCACGCTCAGTCCGCCCCGTAGGCCGCCTCCTCGCCTCCAGTGCCGTCCCGGTGCTGCACGACCCGCGCGACGCCCGACCCCGCGCGTCGCCATCCCGCCGCTCCCGACCGCCGTCAGCCGTGCCCCCTTGCGCCGGTCCGCGCGCCTCTTCCGCTGGCCCCCCTCAAGCTCGCCTCCGGCCACAGGTTTGCGCCCCACTGGCCGCCCCTGCACTGCTCCTTCGACGCGCGCCCTCCTCGCCTGGCCGCGTCCCACCAACCCTAGCGCGGCCGCCATGGAGTTCCCCACCGTCCACCAAGCCAGCTCCTCCCTGCGGCGACCCAGCTTGCCCCACCCTTGCTCAGTCTGGCGGCCACTGTCGACTCTCCACTGCTCGCCGAGCTGTGCGCCTCCATGTTCGCGCCATTTGCTGACGATGCTCGTTCCGCTCGCTGTGTTCCGGCCCTCACCACTGTCCAATACTCCCTAACCAGCGCCAACACCCAACCTCACCACCGTTACGTCACTGGCAAGTCCATGTGGGCGCTTGTATTGCTTCGACGGCTGCTCGTTCCAACGCCATCACCTTGATCGTGTAGTCGCGGCGTTCCGTGTCGTGGCTATGTCCTGGAAGCAAGGCGAGTAATGGGTGTGATGGATGAAATGCAGGAACACGTCATTGACACACCCGCATCGACAACTGGTCCAAGGTTAGCTCTTATTTTGCAAGAGTGATTGGATCAGTGACTACATCTAAGGTGTTCGATGAAATGTTTACGAGGGATGAACCAACTTCTTTGATGTTCAGAGCTGGTCTATGATGCAGGGGTAGAATGATGTGGCAATCGACAAGGACATGTGCCAAGATACCCTTTTAACGGTGATGAAGCGACATAATCAAGTACCCATCCAAGATGTTCGGCGAAATGCCTACAAGGTGAGCCTTGCCCTAAAATGCCTTGTTTGACATCACCGAAGTCCGTTCGTCGTGATCGCTAATGATACACATGTGTTGTCAAGTCGTATGTCCATGTTCCGCATTGATATCATTCCTATAGGAGTCCCTAAGTTGACCTCCTTTGTTGTTTGTATCAGTTGGCATATCCGTGCGTGCTCGTGATGCTCCGCCATGAGCCGCATCGACGTCATTGACCACATGACGTCGTCGTGACATTCCGAGCCGTCATCGTGCCCTGGCATTGAGATGAAGGATGCCTGTGATGAGTGTGGTGCTGAAACACCAGCACGACTCGTCGTACAATGGTCGTTTAGCCAAATTAGGGTTTAGACGAGGCGAGACTCGTCGAGCCCTGGGTGTAGTCAGGTTGCTCGATGAAATGTCTTCTAGGTCAAATCAGGTGTGTCGGTGATCACTGATGACCTGGAGTAGAGGTATGCAAGAACGTTGCGACCAACAAGGAGAACTAGACCAAGGGGAACCTTGGATAAGAGTTCCTTGGTTGTGTCGAGGATGTTCCCTAACCGATCACAAGATTGGTTAACTTGGTGTACCAGTTAATCGACGGCAGGTCCGTCGAGTCGCTTATCAACAACCGAGTCGACATCACTAGCCTTAAGACTCACTAGGTGGTGTTCGGGATTCTGCTCACCCCATTGACGAGTTTGGGTCGATGTGGACCTCGCTAATTCGATCTTCTCGTGATGGCAAAGAATGACCATCACGACAAGGTCTCGCATCATGTTTAAGTCCCGATAGCTTACCGAGCTCACCTGGACAGACTTGCGGGAGACACTACATTAGTGTCGTCGTGTAAGCACCTGAACGATGCTTGCGATGTTAGTCGTAGCAACCGGTTTACCTAAAAGTCATTTGAACATTGTCTTGGTACTCATGCTAGGTTAATAGTGCTTGTAATGACTTCTTAAGTCCAAGCCATGTTAATCTAAATTCAGTCCCAAGTGTCGTTAGGTTCCATCATAGTTCATCCTAAGTCAGGACCCTACGACAGCACTGCTCACTTAACTAGGTTTACTCCTTTATGAGTTAAGTCAAGTTCAGTGGTCGATTGCTAAATCGCGACCTTCGTCTTGTACACCACTCATACTCAAGCTTTCGATGCCACCTTGACACTTAGGTCATCCTTACACTACCAGTCCAACACTTCCACACCATTTAGCTGTATCGTCCTTGAGTGGCTTAGCTTCGAGTGTTGAGTGCCAAGTTGCAATGTGTGCTTACATTGCACCTTTCAATTCACATCTCGATACTACTATGACCACTTGACTCCATCCTTTGTTTATCCACACAACAGAGGGATATCTGTCCTTCCTAGTCAAACTCCTCACTCTTAGAGTTTACACAACCCCGTGGAGTCTATTATTAAATTACTTAATTACTTAATTACTTTATTGCATATCATGTCAATAGGAACATGCTGATAGGTGACCGACAAGAAACTTTGCTTGGAGGAGAAGGCCAAGGTGTTTCCACTGAAGTTCCATGGCAGGTTCTCCGGAGGAAGACCAAGCCCTAACAATTGACATTTATTCGAGTCGCAAACTAAGGCAAGCCCCGGTTTGCATTTAAGTCGTTTATAAAATTTTACTTTATCACTATGATGAGTAGTCTATGAATTGTGCATTACGTTTAGGATGATTGATACTCCACTTGCATGGCCAAAAATCCCAGGGATTGGTGGGAACGAGTTACAACTTGACCTATAGTAACTGCTTTGCTAATGCATAGGAAATTCAGTAGAAGTCGAGTAGTTGGAATCTACTCGCGAGAGATGTAGGACATATCTCACAGGATTGGTTAGATAGAAAATGGCTGAATATAATGAAATTGAGACCGGGCAGGGAATGGATAGGAAGCGGCGAGAATTGAGTCTCGGTCGCATAGCCCTACCTGTGTCGATTAAGGCCCGTCCGTATGCAGCCCCTTCGGACAAGCTTGAATTGTACCGGAAATATAATGGACATATGGAATCCAATAAACTGACGTAGCTTGGTCACTTGGGTGTCGAGGCATACCGTTCCATTTTATAGGTGTGGGTTGAGGGCAGCAAGGTGTAAATCCGCTGGTGGGCACGTCAGAGTACGCCCCACGTAGGGACCTCCTGCTCGTGACGGATCGATCGGTTCGGCATTTGAGTGTCTCGCGAAAGGTTGCCATATACGCCTAATACTGAAGTGTTATGTAGGTACAGGTGTGCTCGCTGACACTTCCGAACGATGTATGTGTCATGTTGTCCGGGTGTGTCCTGATTGCAATCACCATCCCTCGCGGTAATAGAGTACCACTTGTTCACTGAGCGGCAACGTAGTAAATACTAAAGAAGCCAGAAAATCATATTGTATTGAATTTTAATTACTTTGTAACCTTGTATGATTTAGAGATAGTACAATTAAAAGTTTACATTTTCCCCATACTTTAGCTGTAATAGCATTATGTGCTCTAAGCATGTCATATCATTGGTAAAGTGTTTCTTGTTTGATTGTGGAGCCCATGATGTGCCGTGCTTGGAGAATGTCATTTGCTACTTAAAACTTGATTATAAGGATCCACTTGTAGGCGAGTCATTTATGCTTCACCTTACCTATGTTTAGTGTCCCCTTGCATATGTCTAGTGAGACGGGTTAGTCTTGCTGAGCCTTATGCTCACGTTTGCGCTTTAACGATTTTTGCAGGTATTAGTTTTATTTCTGCTGTTCAGGTTGTACATGAGACTCGAGGTGTCGAGCTAAATCTCATGTGAACCACGCCGCTGCTGAATGTTCTTCTTGATGCTAGTGAGAATCGTCCTAGGGCATTGACGTCTTCTCTCCTGCTTAGTTAGTTGAGATTACGAGTATGTATTTTCCGCTACGTGTGTACTTCTGTGGTACACTCTTTTATAAACTCTTCTTATTATGAAATGAAAACTTTATATGTTTTGGTATCCTTTTTGTGTGTGCTGTTAGGTGCCGCATCGCACGACACCACCCCATGAGATCCTCGGATGTCGGGATTCCGGTCCCCACAGACATGGTATCAGAGCTTCATTGGGAATAGCACGCTCGAAAAGAGCCTATTTTCGAAAACTCCGAAGTAGTCGAGTGAGGATTAGCTATATGCCCGTTAAGGACTATTACTAGTATAAATTATAAAGGTGGTAAACTAACTTGTTATATTATTCTGTAACGACGCTCCGTCTTCAAGGTAAGAGGTAAGGTATGCCGCCGAGAGCGGATCAATCTCGGTAAACTCTGCATACGAGATGTGGTATGTAATATTTCCGTGGCTTGGCACAGAAAGTCAATATGAGTCTCTGAAAACTTTCCATGTTTCTGAGAACATATGACACGCGGTACCCCAGCGTGACACAAAATTAGTGGGAGCCCCCGTCAGGTGGTGTATAACCCGATAGTATGCATATCTAGAACTATTCATGTTCTATGGGATCATGCGAAACACGTATGCCCGAGCGTGTATAAGCCGGTTCGTGCGGGAGTCTTTGCTGTACAGACATAGTGCAGCCATGTACCTCGAGACATGACTTCGCTCGAGGGCGACTCACACCAGAGTCGTATGCATTTACTTTTATATATATTATTGTGACTGCCTGTCGTGTTTCCCCGTGCCGCCCTTGAGGTGTGAAGGTGTGAAAGGGGATTGTTGTCTTCTGCATGTACACTAACTCCGGTAGCGACCCGTGTAGAATACGTTTGCGCGTGATCGATATTAGGACCACCTATAGACGTATCCGTATATACTGGGTTATACTTTTTCTTTTAGTAAGGCACGTAGTACCGTCAGTATCCCACTTGATACTTTGACCATCCCCCACGAAAGAAATGGCTTCATATTCATATTAAGTCCAAGTATCAGTTGCTGATATCTTGTGGACAAGGTAAAATGTTTCTTTTCAAGAGTAGGTGAACCAGAGTTCTTTGTTCCTGACGAGAGTTTAGCTCGACTTCGCCGGAGTAAGACTTTGGTTAAGTATGAAGATCTCTAGTGATATGCTATGGGTAAGAAGGTCGTCAAGTATCTTTTAAGATTCCATTTGGTTCCAAAGAAAATTATTTGTTGTGAATCAAGTTCTAGCCATCGGACTTGAGTTTTGAGCTAAGTTTCAAAATTTGAGTTTGTTTCCAACTTCTTGTGTTTCGAAGCCGGTGAGTTCTGTTTTCGAACAGAATTGACCTGAATTTGAAAGTCCATATCTCTTCAATCTGGAGGGCTTTGGAGTCAAGTAAATACTTTTTGGAAAGCTTTTGAAGTCTTCTATATGTTTCCTATTGACCTCCAAGCCAAAAGATGCTTTTATGGTGATGAAAATGCACCATTGACACAGCAGCTGCTGTTCTGAAACTACACGGACCAGCATATGAATTTTTGCCATATTTCCTTGTAGGAAGCTCTTCTATTCCATTATGATACATTTCTGAAAAGGGGAAGAGCTATTCTACAACTTTGTTATTCAGTGATACCTCAAATTCAGTTTATAACTAATTAGGAAACAGAGTTGAAGATAGTACATGTATATAAATGCTATCTGAAACAGTCAGAAAAATTCTGAACTTTGAACGGCCATAAATCTTAAACCAGAAATGCAAACTATGCATTTTTATACATATATAGAAATCTTAAAGAATCCTCTATCAACTTACTATTCAACACAAAGGCTAAAACTCACATTAACAAGGTCTAAATTGAAGTGTCGTTTAAGAGGTTCTGACAGCCCGGAAGAGGGGACAGAATCTGAACTCTTCACCCATTGAATCATAACTTTTTGCAGACTTCACCTATGCAGGCCTACTTTATGTGATAGGAAAGTATAGAGAGTCCCCTACAACGTTTCTATAGAACTCCAGAGCAGAATCCATCTCTAACATACTCAAAATTTCAAATTTCTAAACTTGATCAAATCTGGACAGCGAGTGGACAATGCTGTATACAGTTACTGTTTCTCGCATAACTTGCTGTAGAATTGACGAATGACTTCATGTGATGCAATTCTGAAATCTTGAGAATGTATGCAACAAGTTTTCTATGTATTATTTTTGCAAATGTTGATGTTTGTATATCTGAAAGTTGTGGACAAAATCAGCCTTAAACAAAGGAGGTGCTGTCCAAATTTTCAGAAAAACTGTCAACTTGCAAAATGCCATATCTTCTCAACCAGAAGTGCTACGAGGGCAAGAAGGTACTCCTTAGAAAGTTTTGGAAGTACTTTACAAGTTCTCTATTCAGTTCAAGACCAAAATCCTTTTCTAGGTGGGTGAAAATTGGATAATCGCAGAGACTGTCCAGGCATACCCAAACTGGACAGCAATCTGTACACCTCTGAATTTAATCCATAACTCGCAGACCCTTGATCCAATGGTGTCGCGCGAGTAACCGTTGAAAAATTTAGAGAGTCAGCGACAATTTTTGAAATTGGCTCCAGACCTGAATCGGTCATTTACCTATTCCAAATCGAGTTTGAATACAGAGTGGTCAATCTGAACTGAATTCAATTCTGAATGCTGAAATTTTACCCAACTTCAAAAATTCATATGTTTTGAACCAGAACCGATATGAAGACAAGTAAGTACATTCTGGAAATCTTATTACATTTACTACAACTTTGTCAATGAGAATATTTCCAGATTTCCATCAGAACAGTCTGAAAACTGTAGATCAAAACTGTTACTTTTTAAGCAGGTTCTGCTGAAAGTGCAGAAAATTCTGTTGACTTTAAAATAGCATAACTTGCAAACCAGAGATGATCTAGAGGCAAACCAATACTTTTTGTAAAGGTCTTGAAGTGTAATTTAACTTTGTTATTCATCTCGAGATCTGATTTTGCCATTAACTAGATCAAAATCGAGTTTGCGTCCAGGTTGGTCGTTTGTCACCATAGTCTGGTCAGTTTGAACCTTTTGGTTTTTGTTAGGATTTCGGCTCTCGATTTCAATTCGAAGAGTGTCGTAACCAACCAAGAGTTAGGACTCAACTAATTACCAAGTTGAAGGGAGTGTTAAACTCATTGAATCATTTTTCCTTGGGATAGGCATACTAGTGTCTAATTTATGTGACTTGCCACATCACATCTTGTGATGTTGAACGCAGGTTGCAATTACTTGAGTTGCATCTCGTCTTTCCTTGAGGACTGTTTGAAGTACGCTTCAACATCCTGGTTTGGAACTTTAAGGGGGAAGGCGAGCACTCAAGTAATGGTGGTATTCAACCATCAACCTTGGTTACAACGAGTCGTGTCAACAAGAAGACGATCAAGTAAGATTACATCTTCAAGAGGATCTAACATCCACCACTAGATTGAGTTACTCAAAGAAGAAGTGTGACTTTAACTTCACTAAAGTGATCACTAAGGATATCAGTTCCTCTTGCCAGATCGAAGCGAAGGTTAAGTGAAGCATCACTAGAGACATATAGTGAGTTGTTTTTCTTCTGATGAAGATACAATCAAATTGAGTAGAACATGCACAAGATTTCGAAAGGTCGAGGTAACATGGTATATTTCCCACATTCCTCATCCCATTATGAATTCCTTAACTGTGGTCGAGACATGAAGGTAACGCTACTCATTGAGTGTCTTTCACGACCACGGTATCCAACCCTTGCAAATCATCAGACAATACTTGAGTTTTGTGGGTGTTGTTCATTTAGTCTTGCTCAAACTATAAAAACTACTGCACCATGCATGTGCACCATTTGCATCATACATATGCATCATTTGCACCATACATATGCACCATTTGCACCATACCATATGCATATTCATTGCACCATACAACATATGATGCATCATGAAGCATCATTACCAATGTAATACCAATGATAGAATGCATGATAATACAAAAAATTAGAGCAAGATTGTGTACCCCATTCAAACTATTCTAAGGTGTCTAATGACTACGATCATTTCACCATATTCATTTGACTTCTTACATTGTTGATCTTCTTTCTATTGAGTGATAACTGGGCAGCCGATCACTCAACCACCCCCCCCCCCCCTTGCAACTAAACAAACACTTGAACTTCTATCCTTGACTTGTTTTAGTTCAAGTACCTTGATTGTTGCAACTATACCGTTCGTCATCGAGTAGTCATCAGTCGATGATCAACCTTGTAAAATCCATGAAATTTCCTTCCTCGCGAGGATACAGTTCGATTGTCAACCTCGTGAAACTCTTTGGGTCCATCTAAGATCTTGCGTTGGTATATGGTAACCTTGATACTCCAAGAACCCTGTAGTTACCATATGATTGAGTTCTTTGCTGTGTTGAAACATATGAGGATGCTGAATCTTTAAATCCTCGTGTGCCACCGCAAAGGGTCTTCATCTTTTGTTTTTATTGTTTGAAGACGTTGATATACCCAAAAACCTTGTAGTCGCCATATCTTCAGTATTCCTGCTGTATTGATTACATAAGAGTGTTGAGTGTCTTGCTACTCTTATGCTACGGCTAAGGAATCCTATGGTTGACTAAACATCAAACGATGTTAATGATTGTTATTTAACCTTGTAAACCATCTTAACTCATGTCAAGGGAAATACCACATCGAGTTATAAGGACCTATGCAAAACCAAGCAAGCAACCAAGAATTAATGCAAGGATAGTTGCAAACTATCATGGTGACCTAGAGAAGCAGAGAACAAGTGCTGATTCTTCAAGTCAAGACTAGGACAGGACAAGATGTCATGTCAGTGTAAGAATACAACAATAAAAGGTCAGTAACAGACATGAAAGTTTTACGATGTGATATTGTCATGTCGAGCTTCCTGTCAAGGTTATCAACCTAAAGACTGGAATAACTTGAAGCAGACTTTAGAATTTCTTAAGATGCCTAAAGATAATCACTATTTCGTAGAACCCAAGTCTTTAAGGGCATTGTCATTTTCCTTAGTCAATGACCCTCTTTTACGGATCATTCCCTCATTGTTTCTGTTATTCTACTTGTTAGAATCTCGGGACGAGATTCCTTTAAGGGGGAAGGATTGTAAAAGCCCGTTTTTCGAAAGAACAAAAACGCAAAAATGCGAACTTAAAATTTTTGAAAATGGACTTGGAAATCCAAACTCACATGAACCATATGAGTTAACCAATGTTCACTTAAAATAGGGACTTGTTAAAATTTTACATACAGAACATGTTTGCTAATGTATATTGGAACTTAAGGGGTAAAATCCTTATTTTCCCAGTATTCCCATTTTCAATGAAAAATTAAAAGAGAAAAGAAAACAAAATAGAGAGAAAGAAAAGGAAAATTTTCCAACCCTAAAATGGGACATCCAAAAATATTCAAATCTCAGGCCGTAAATTTTTCCATGACCTTCTAATATTCCAAATAGACTCTCGGTAAAGTTTCAAAATTTTTGAAGCACGTTTCCCATTTATTGGACACGTACTGGGAGTTTAATCAACGTCGACTTCAAATTTAAACTTTGTGCTCAACCTTGTCCAAATCAACTCCAAATTTTTCCTGAGGTCCCTTAAGATTCAAAAAGGGTAACTTCAAAGTTTCAGGATTTTTGAACCTAATCTACTATTTACTTCCTTGAGTCAAGTATCACCACTTGAATTCAAATTCAAACCTGAGTTCAAATTCAACTTGCTCAGTTTTGAAATCTGATTGCACCATAAAATTCTCCACATTTTATTTAGTCATTGTGCCAAAGTTGAATATTTTTGAAGCATGTTTGCTAGCTCTATTTGAATTTTGAAAAGAGAAGGGAGAAGAAAGTGGGACCCACATGTCATACTTATCCTCAGTACTAGGAAAAAGTGGTCCCCACCTGGCAAGTCGGCACCGGCTTCCTCTTTCCTCCCCTGCCTCCACGCAACCGCATGCAGCGCCACCGCGACGTTCCCGGTCCTCATCACCGCGCCTGACCCTCTCGGTCCTTATCGTCGCGCCCGCTCCTCCCTCTTGCTTGCCCTGCCCCCCCCCCCCCCCCCCCACGGCACCTCGCCTCTCCCAGGCACGCCGCTCGCGCCCAGTGTCGCTCGCGCCCAGGCTGCCGCCGCCCTAGCTGCCCACGGCGAGGCTTTGCCCCGTGCCCGACCGCAGCGCCGAGCGCTCCCACGCCCGACCTCCCGGTCGCCGCGACGTCGCCCCCGCCAGCTCGTGCCGCCGCTGACGCCGGCACTCCACCACCCCACACCGCACGCTCAGTCCGCCCCGCCGGCCGCCTCCTCGCCTCCAGTGCCGTCCCGGTGCTGCACGACCCGCGCGACACCTGACCCCGCGCGCTGCCATCCCGCCGCTCCCGACCGCTGTCAGCCGTGCCCCCTTGCGCCGGTCCGCGTGCCTCTTCCCCCGGCCCCCCTCAAGCTCGCCTCCGGCCACAGGTCTGCGCCCCACTGGCTGCCCCTGCACCACTCCTCCAACGCGCGCCCTCCTCGCCTGGCCGCGTCCCTCCAACCCTAGCGCGGCCGCCATGGAGTTCCCCGCCGTCCACCAAGCCAGCTCCTCCCTGCGGCGACCCAGCTTGCCCCACCCTTGCTCAGTCTGGCGGCCACTATCGACTCTCCACTGCTCGCCGAGCTATGCGCCTCCATGTTCGCGCCATTTGCTGACGATGCTCGTTCCGCTCACTGTGTTCCGGCCCTCACCACTGTCCAGTACTCCCTAACCAGCACCAACACCCAACCTCACCACCGCTGCATCACTGGCAAGTCCATGTGGGCGCTTGTATTGCTTCGATGGCTGCTCCGTCCAACGCCGTCACCTTGATCGTGTAGTCGCCGCGTTTCGTGCCGTGGCTATGTCCTGGAAGCAAGGCGAGTAATGGGTGTGATGGATGAAACGCAGGAACACGTCATTGACACACCCGCATTGACAACTGGTCCAAGGTTAGCTCTTATTTTGCAAGAGTGATTGGATCAGTGACTGCAGCTAAGGTGTTCAATGAAATGTTTACGAGGGATGAACCAACTTCGTTGATGTTCAGAACTGGTCTATGATGCAGGGGTAGAATGATGTGGCAATCGACAAGGACATGTGCCAAGATACCCTTTTAACAGTGATGAAGCGACATAATCAAGTACCCATCCAAGATGTTCGGCGAAATGCCTACAAGGTGAGCCTTGCCCTAAAATGCCTTGTTTGACATCACCGAAGTCCGTTCGTCGTGATCGCTAATGATACACATGTGTCGTCAAGTCGTATGTCCATGTTCCGCATTGATATCATTCCTATAGGAGTCCCTAAGTTGACCTCCTTTGTCGTTTGTATCACGTTGGCATATCCGTGCGTGCTCGTGATGTTCCGCCATGAGCCGCGTCGACGTCGTTGACCACATGATGTCGTCGTGACATTCCGAGCCGTCATCGTGCCCTGGCATCGAGATGAAGGATGCCTGTGATGAGTGTGGTGCTGAAACACCAGCACGACTCGTCATACAATGGTCGTTTAGCCAAATTAGGGTTTAGACGAGGTGAGACTCGTCGAGCCCTGGGTGTAGTCAGGTTGCTCGATGAAATGTCTTCTAGGTCAAACCAGGTGTGTCGGTGATCACTGATGACCTGGAGTAGAGGTATCAAGAACGTTGCGAC
Organism: Tuctoria greenei; assembly: GCA_036927565.1. Lineage (NCBI taxonomy): Eukaryota > Viridiplantae > Streptophyta > Magnoliopsida > Poales > Poaceae > Tuctoria > Tuctoria greenei. The sequence continues at coordinate 61,414,284 of JAYESD010000011.1, read as the reverse complement.
CAACAAGGAGAACTAGACCAAGGGGAACCTTGGATAAGAGTTCCTTGGTTGTGTCGAGGATGTTCCCTAACTGATGACAGGATTGGTTAACTTGGTGTACCACTTCATCGATGGCAGGTCCGTCGAGTCGCTTATCAACAACCGAGTCGACATCACTAGCCTTAAGACTCACCAGGTGGTGTTCGGGATTCCGCTCACCCCATTGACGAGTCTGGGTCGATGTGGACCTCGCTAATCCGATCTTCTCATGATGGCAAAGCATGACCATCACGACAAGGTCTCGCATCATGTTTAAGTCCCGAGAGCTTACCGAGCTCACCTGGACAGGCTTGCAGGAGACACTACATTAGTGTCATTGTGTAAGCACCTGAACGATGCTTGCGATGTTAGTCGTAGCAACCGGTTTACCTAAAAGTCATTTGAACGTTTTCTTGGTACTCATGCTAGGTTAACAGTGCTTGTAATGACTTCTTAAGTCCAAGCCATGTTGATCTCAATTCAGTCCCAAGTGTCGTTAGGTTCCATCATGGTTCATCCTAAGTCAGGACCCTACGACAGCACTGCTCACTTAACTAGGTTTACTCCTTTATGAGTTAAGTCAAGTTCAGTGGTCGATTGCTAAATCGTGACCTTTGTCTTGTACACCACTCATACTCAAGCTTTCGATGCCACCTTGACACTTAGGTCATCCTTACACTACCAGTCCAACACTTCCACACCATTCAGCTGTATCGTCCTTGAGTGGCATAGCGTCGAGTGTTGAGTGCCAAGTTGCAATGTGTGCTTACATTGCACCTTTCAATTCACATCTCGATACTACTATGACCACCTGACTCCATCCTTTGTTTATCCACACAACAGAGGGATATCTGTCCTTCCTAGTCAAACTCCTCATTCTTAGAGTTTACACAACCCTGTGGAGTCTATTATTAAATTACTTAATTACTTAATTACTTTATTGCATATCATGTCGATAGGAACGCGCTGATAGGTGATCGACAAGAAACTTCGCTTGGAGGAGAAGGCCAAGGTGTTTCCACTGAAGTTCCATGGCAGGTTCTCCGGAGGAAGACCAAGCCCTAACAATTGACATTTATTCGAGTCGCAAACTAAGGCAAGCCCCGGTTTGCATTTAAGTCGTTTATAAAATTTTACTTTATCACTATGATAAGTAGTCTATGAATTGTCCATTACGTTTAGGATGATTGATACTCCACTTGCATGGCAAAAAATCCCAGGAATTGGTGGGAACGAGTTACAATTTGACCTATAGTAACTGCTTTGCTAATGCATAGGAAATTCGGTAGAAGTCGAGTAGTTGGAAGCTACTCGCGAGAGATGTAGGACATATCTCACAGGATTGGTTAGATAGAAAATGGCTTAATATAATGAAATTGAGACCGGGCAGGGAATGGATAGGAAGTGGCGAGAATTGAGTCTCGGTCGCATAGCCCTGCCTGTGTCGATTAAGGCCCGTCCGTATGCAGCCCCTTCGGACAAGCTTGAATTGTACTGGCAATATAATGGACATATGGAATCCAATAAAATGACGTAGCTTGGTCACTTGGGTGTCGAGGCATACCGTTCCGTTTTATAGGTGTGGGTTGAGGGCAGTAAGGTGTAAATCCGCTGGTGGACACGTCAGAGTACGCCCCACGCAGGGACCTCCTACTCGTGATTGATCAACCGGTTCGGCATTTGAGTGTCTCACGAAAGGTTGCCATATACGCCTAGTACTGAAGTGTTATGTAGGTACAGGTGTGCTCGCTGACACTTCCGAACGATGTATGTGTCGTGTTGTCCGGGTGTGTCCTGATTGCAACCACCGCCCCTCGCGGTAATAGAGCACCACTTGTTCACTGAGCGGCAACGTAGTAAATACTAAAGAAGCCAGAAAATCATATTGTATTGAATTTTAATTACTTTGTAACCTTGTATGATTTAGAGATAGTACAATTAAAAATTTACATTTTCCCCATACTTTAGTTGTAATAGCATTATGTGCTCTAAGCATGTCATATCATCGGTAAAGCATTTCTTGTTTGATTGTGAAGCCCATGATGTGCCGTGCTTGGAGAATGTAATTTGCTACTTAAAACTTGATTATAAGGATCCACTTGTAGGCGAGTCATTTATGCTTCACCTTACCTATGTTTAGTGTCCCCTTGCATATGTCTAGTGAGACGGGTTAGTCTTACTGAGCCTTATGCTCACGTTTGCGCTTTAACGATTTTTGCAGGTATTAGTTTTATTTCTGCTGTTCAGGTTGTACATGAGACTCGAGGTGTCGAGCTAAATCTCATGTGAACCACGCCGCTGCTGAATGTTCTTCTTGATGCTAGTGAGAATCGTCCTAGGGCATGGACGTCTTCTCTCCTGCTTAGTTAGGTGAGATTATGAGTATGTATTTTCCGCTGCGTGTGTACTTCTGTGGTACACTTTTTGTAAACTCTTCTTATTATGAAATGAAAACTTTACATGTTATGGTATCCTTTTTGTTTGTGCTGTTAGGTGCCGCATCGCACGGCACCACCCAATGAGATCCTCGGATGTCGGGATTCCGGTCCCCACAGCCAAGTGTCGGCCCAGCTCAAGAGTCGGCGGGGGCTCCACCCCTGGTGCCGGGGGCCACCGAGGTATCGACCCTAGCGCCCCTGCCAGATCAAGAGCCGGCGGAGACTCCACCTCTGGTGCCAGGGGCCACCGAGGGACCGGCTCCCACGCCATCTTCTGAGGAGGTTTCGACGCCCTGGCCGGACGTAGCTGAGGAGCCAGCCCCCATGTCAGACACGGAAGTGGCTCCGGTCGGAGTGCCAGGAGTGGTCAAAGAGCCGGTCCCCACACCAACTAATGCGGAGGTTGGGGTGGCCGACCCGGTGGTCGTCGAAGCACCCTCTCCCACTCCAGTGCCTCAGTCAGCGGCGCCCAGTGTGCCCGCAACTGTGCTTCAAGCCACGGAGGCTCTGGGCGCACGTCCCGCTTCTCACGCATCGGGGGCTGAGCCGGGAGCACCGGGGGCTGGACTGGAAGCGTCTACGGTTGCACCGGAGGGTCTGGCAGAGGCCCCAGGCGTCTCGAGCCCGCAAGTGCCATCGCCTTCAAGGGGTAGCCCCTCCCGGGTGACGGCGGACATCTTGGTGGAGACGGGGGAAGGGGCACCCCTATCCGGTCCAACACCCCTTCCCTTAGAGCTGGCCATCGACAACGCTCGCTCCAGCTTTCAGCAGGTCGCCGTGTCCTTCGAGCACAACCTCAAGGCTCTAGAGGAGGAGCGTAGGAGGCTCCGTCAACATGAAGAATGGGTCAAGGGCGAGCAAACCTAGCTGGCTGAGCAAGGTGAGATCCTCAACGCGAGAGAGGCTACCCTCGAGGCTCTCGACCAGAAGGCTCAAAAGATCTATGAAGAAGCTGTGGAATGCCACAGAGCTGCGGACCAGCGCCAAGGTGGTTTAGCTGCTGGCATGAGAACCTCCAGAGGCGCTAGCAGGAGCTCGACTTGGGTGAGTCCAGGCTCGCCGAGAAGCTGGAGGACCTGACTCAGAGAGAGGAGGAGCTCTCCCACAAGCTGTCGGCGGGCGAGCAGAGTTTGGCGAACCATCGTGAACAGTTTGAAGCGTGGTGCAAGCTTGAGGCATACAGGCTCTGGAAGCGGGGGCAAAGCCTCAACGAGCGGGAGACCAATGTCTCTGCCAGGGAAGCCACTGTCCGGGGCCAGGAGGAGGACTTGGCGGAGTGCCAAAACCGCATCTTTGTCAAGGAGTTGGAGCTCACTGATCGCGAGCGTCAGCTTGCCAAGAGCATCCAGCAGCCCGGCAAGGAGGCCGAGCACCTCGCAAAGGAGGGTGCAGAGCTGGCAGCCACCAGGAGGGCTCTAGAAGAGTTGCAGGGCTCGAGAGTGTCCGAGTCCCAGTGAGTGTGGGACTTCCTGGGGCGGGCAGACAGATCACTGGCATAGTTTGGCCTCAGCCCTGTACGTTTGGCCCACCCAGTGCCGGAGCTACACGATGCGCTGGCGGCTCTTGGCTCTGTTGGCAGCAAGCTCAACACAGTGGTCGACATCGTTGCCAACCAGCTAGAGATGGAGAGGAGGTCCCCGATCAAGAAAGTCACCGAATACGTGCTAACGTGCTACCGGAGCCGGGACCCCCACTTCCCCCTGAGTCCAGCAGTCGAAGGGTCGATCGCGGCAGAGCTGGACACTGCCCGGGAGAGTGTTCAGGAGGCCGCCGAAGCTGTCGCCCCAGCTATCCGTAGGACTTAGGCCTTTCTTCTCTCGCTCCCCCTTGTATGCCTCCAACTTTGTAAGAAAATCTTTTAATGAGTGGAGTCCTCTTGATCTTTGGTTCTGATATTTTTGTGTCCTGCTCCCTGGTATATGTACGCAACTCTGATTATGTACTTGTACCAAGAGGGACTAGCACTTGCTTCAGGAACACCGCCCCCCTGGGGTTGTTGAATCTTAGGAGCTTTGGCAACATTCGTGATCTCCATAGGAGATGCCACCGTTGGGTCCCCTAGGGTTGTTGGAGCTTAGGAGCTCTGGCAATATCCATGGTATTCTCAGAGGACACCACCACTGCCCCCCCCCCCCCCCGGATTGTCGGAGCTTAGGAGCTCCGGCAATGCCCATGACCTTCGTAGGAGACGTCACACACCGCCTGGCCCCCTGGGGTTTTCAAAGCTTTAGGAGCTCCGGCAACACCCACGATCTCGGTAGGACGTCGACGCCGTGTCTCCTGCAATTGCAGGGGCTCAGGAGCTTAGGGGTTGTACCTTAGGGACCTGAGCACATGACAGACAAAAGGTAATTCCGCTCTCGAGTCAATCTTTTGCCTACGCTCTATTAGTGTCGCTTGTCTCACGTTCCGTTGCCATTGTGGAGGCTTGAGCAGATACCCAAAGCGGACTGCCGACAAACGGACAGCAATGCTCCCACTATTGCAGAGATGAAGGAAAGATTGATCACACCCATGCTAGGTGAAGAGCTAATGGCAAATGCGAGACATCATTCATAAGAACTAAAGATAATTTCAAATGAACAAGGCATTCCAGGGTAGGGCAAACAACTTTTTCATTATAACGCTCATACGAGAGAACATACTTCACATGAGGAATGACCTGGCCCGGGCGACAAGGAGCTGAGTGTACCTTCCCTGGGTACCGGACCACGCCGAGTGAGGCAAACACTCGGAGCTCATTTCCCCGGCCTTAGTTAACCCAAGTACTGTATCTAGACACTATTCCAATTTTATAACAAAAGAAAAATAGAATGCCCTTCCTCTGGTTATGGATAGAACTTATGGAGGTGTTCGATATTCCATGGGTTGGGTACCGGTTGACCATCCTCCGTAGCTAGGCGAACACACCCTGGGCGACAAACCTCTGTGACCCGGAAGGGACCCTCCCACTTGGGGGAGAGTTTGTTTGTCCCTTCACGGGAAAGCAGAAGTCGCAGGACCATGTCGTTCACCTTGAGCTCCCTAATGCGCACGATCCGCTGGTGGTAGCGTCGGAGCGCTTGCCTGTACCGTGCGTTTCGGAGGGCAGCTCGTACGCGTCCCTCGTCGACGAGGTCGATATCTTCACACCGGAACTGGTCTACGCGGCTTCTTCGTACATCCGGGCACGGGGGGAGCCCATGGTGATCTCTGGGGGAAGGACGGCCTTCGCCCCGTACACCAGGCAGTAGGGCGTTTCTCCCGTAGCCTGGCTTGTTGATGTCCGGCTAGCCCACAGCGCATATGGCAGCTCATCCACCCAGTTTGCACCATGCTTCTCGAGGCTTGAGTATGTACGAGTCCGGAGGCCCTTGAGAATCTAGGCATTCGCTCTCTCTACCTGTCCATTGCTCTCAGGATGGGCGACATAGGCATAACAAACTTGGATCCCAAGGTCCTCGCAGTATTCTTGAAACGCCGCAGTCGTGAATTGGGTCCCGTTATCAATCATGATTCTGTTCGGGACTCCGAACCTGCAGACAATCGACTTGATAAACTTCACTACGGACTGCTTGTTAATTGTGACGACTTGGGTGGCTTCTGGCCATTTGGCGAACTTATCTACGGCGATGTAGAGGTGCCAGAAACCTCCGACGGCTCTTGGGAAAGGTCCCAGGATGTCCAGTCCCCACACGGCGAATGGCCACGAGGGAGGGATCATCTGTAGCGCTTGAGCTGGTGTGTGGATCTGCTTGGCATGGAACTGGCACGCCTTGCATCTCTTAACCATGTCAGCGGCATCCTGGAGTGTTGTGGGCCAGTATAAGCCATGCCGAAAGGCTTTGCTAACCAGCGTACGGGCCAATGCGTGGTTCCCGCACTCACCTCCATGGATTTCTGCAAGCAAGTCGCAACCCTCCTCCCGGGTAATGCAACGCAGTAGGATGCTGTTGGTGCCACGCTGGTAGAGATCCCCCTCTACCAGCGTGTATCTTTTAGCCATCCGCACAATCTGTTCTGCTAGGGCATGTTCTTCGAGAAGGTAGTTGTCTTTCAAGTAGTCCCGGATCTCTGAGATCCATGCATCGGGACCTCCTTGAGCTTCTGGTTCTTGGGCACCCAGCTGCTCGGAGCTCCTGGAGGCGCATAGGAACCTTGGCGGGCACCATGGCTGTAGCGCCGTCGGGGTTCCTAGCTTCGAGGTGCTAACTTCACCCCCTTCACCCGGTTCGGCAACTCGGGCGGTTGGTCGCAATAACGTCCTTGTAAATACCCCTGCAAGCACTGGTGCCTCTGTAGAAGCCTTTGTTGACAGGTCGTCTGCAACTGAGTTGTCAGCTCGGGGTACATGGCATAGATCTAGGACCTCGAAATCTTTCTCCAGCTTCCTGACATGTAGTAAGTATGCTGCCAGCTGGGGGTCATTGCAACTGCACTCCCCTTTGACCTGCTTGACAACTAGCTGGGAATCACCCTTGGCAAGGAGCTGGCGGATGTTGAGGGTCAGTGCTGTCTTCAACCCGTAGATGAGAGCCTCGTACTCTGCCATGTTGTTAGTGGCTTTGAAGCAAAGACACACCATACATTTGAACTGCTCCTCCGTCGGGGCTATGAGCACCACTCCGGCCCCGACCCCCTGCTTCCGAGCAGAACCATCAAAGTAAAGTGTCCACAGGGTTTCAATGAAAGTCGGTGCCCCAGGCAGTGTGTCTCTGCTGACTGGGCTTTCGGGGTTGCCAGGCGATGGAGTCCACTCGACCAGGAAATCTGCCAGGGTCTGGCTTTTGACTGCATGTCGAGGAAGGAACTCGATCTCGAACTCTGCTAGCTCGGTTGCCCACTTGTCGATGTTGCCGGTAGCATTAGGGCTGTGGAGGACCGTTCTCAGTGGAAAGGAGGTGACCACTGAGACCTTATGACCCTGAAAGTAGTGTCAGAGCTTCCTCAATAAAATCAACACAGCGTACATCAGTTTATGTATCTCCTGATATCTTGTCTTTGCTTCATGGAGGACTTCGCTGCTGTAGTAGACCGGCCTCTGAGTGGTTCGGACTCTGTCCGAGAGGTCCGGTCCTGCGTTGGATCGAGGTCCGGGGGTTCCTGGCTCCCGGGACCCACATCATATTTCGGGGGCTGGGGGCCGACGACTTCCTAGCTTCCGGAGCCCTCCTGAGAGAGGTTCATGACTTGGTCTGGGACCGGAGGCTCGGTGCTTGCGCTGCAGGCTCCTCCTCGTGTATTGCAGTAACATACAGCAGTAGGGGCTCTCCGGACTCCGATGCCACCATAACCGGGAGGGACGTCAGGTGCCTCTTGAGCTCCTGAAATGCTGCTTCCGCTTCTTTTGTCCAAGCAAAGGGACCTGCCTTGCGCAGAATCTTGAAGAAGGGAATTGCTCATTCTGCCAACCTCGAGATGAAGCGGCTAAGGGCCGCGAGGCAACCGACAAGCTTCTGTACATCCTTGATACGCGCCGGGGGTCGCATCCGTTCTATTGCCTTGATCTTCTCTGTATTGGCTTCGATCCCCCAGTGAGAAATCAGGAATCCCAGCAGCTTCCTAGAAGAGACCCCGAAAACACACTTTTTGGGGTTCAACATTGTGCGAGTAAGGCGCATCCTGCTGAGTACTTGTGCTAAGCTGTCTAGGAAGAACGTGCGGTCTTTGATTTTGACCACGATGTCATCAACATACACCTCTACCAGGTCTCTAATGAGGCCCCCAAATGTGTTATGCATCGCACGTACAAAGGTAGCGAGAGCATTCTTAAGACCGTAAGGCATGCAGACATAACAATACATGCCATCTACTGTTACAAAAGCAGTGTGTTCCTCATCATCTCTAGACATAAGTATTTGATGGAAACCAGAATACGTGTCGAGGAAACACAGCAGATCACAACCTAACGTAGAGTCTACAATTTGATCTATCCTGGGGAGCGGGAAAGGATCTTTTGGACATGCCTTGTTTAGGTTGGTGTAGTCGATGCACATCCGAAGTTTCCCGCCAGCCTTGGGGACGACAATAGGATTGGCCAACCACCGAGGGTGGTGAACCTCCCAGATGAAGCTGGCGTCGAGCAACTTCTTGATCTCCTCCCGGATGAAGTTCTGGCGCTCAACGGACTGCTTCTAGGGCTTCTGTTGTATCGGGCGGGCATCAGGGTAGATCTTCAGATGATGCTCAATCACCTCCCTGGGGATCCCGGGCATCTGCGATGGTTGCCAGGCGAACACATCGACATTGTCCCGGAGGAAGGTGACGACCGCGAATTCCTATTTGCTGTCCAGGTTACCCGCTATGCGGGTTGTCTGGGCAGCCTCAGAGCCGATCCTGACGACTTTCACTGGGACGTCATCTTTGGCAGGCAGCACGCGCGGGGCTGCGGCAGGGGTCCATTGAGGTGGCCCTGACTTGGTTGGCCCTCCCTTGCATCGTCCAGGTTCGGGGTCCGCCCCACAGTGAGTACTTGGAGCTGCTCCAAGGCTGATACCGCTATGGTGCGATCCCCCCGGACCCTTAGGACTCTGGATGTCATTAGGATCTTCAGGACCAGATAACCATAGTGGGCTATGGCCATGAACTGGTAGAACGCCAGCCTTTCGATGATGGCATTGAAGGGGAGCTCAACATCCGCCACGTCGAATAGGATATTCTCCATGTGGTAGTTCTCTGGGGTACCAAAGGTAACCGGGAGGTGGATACTTCCACTGGGCACAATCTGCCCTGGGCCCACGCCTGAGAACGGGCTCGAAGGTGCAAGGAGAGACATGGGTATCTGCAGCTTCTGGAAAGCTGTAGTGGAGATGAGGTTGAGGCTGGCCCCGCCATCGATCGGCACGTAATGGAGCTTCACATTAGCGATAGTTGGGGCCACGAGCAGCGGGAGCACCCCAGCTTCTGCCATGTTCTTCGGGCAGTCCGAAGCATCAAAGCTGATAGCCGTGTTCATCCACTTGCTGTGGGGAGTCGGGCTTGGCACTGGGGCCACTACCGCCATGATGCGTCGTAGGACTTTCACTGTGTTTTGAGACACAGGGTTCGAGGCACCCCCATAGATGACATATAGGAGCTTTCGCCGCTCCTGATCACTACTAGTGTCCGAGTCAGCACCCTCGAACACTGCTTTCACTGCTCTATGGGGCTCCTGGTACCCCATGTCATCGTCCTTCTCTCCTGCAAGGTCTACCTTCTGCTTACCCTCCCTCTGGCGGGGGGGGGGGGGGGGGGGGGCTCGCTCTCCTGACGCTGCTGCTTCTGCCACTGCTCACGGAAACGCTCCGCGGGTTTCTTGACTTCCCGGCACTCGCTCGCACTGTGACCATTGGTCCGATGCACCGGGCATCTGAAGTCAACATCATCCCTTTTGGGGGACGGTGCGAACGCTTATCCTAACGCGAGCTCCGGGCTCTGCTAGGTGCCGCAGCTGCCACCATGGGAACTCCGGGCCTCGGCTTACTCCTGCCGCGGCCCCAGTTCTTCTTCTTGCCCCCACCTCTGACAACAGCCTTCGCTTCATACTGTACAGGCTCCCCGCTTTCCGAGGAGGTTTGGGCATGCCAGTTACGCCCCTCTGTAGCCTTGGCACATCTGTCCGCCAAGGCAAACAACTCGGAGACATCGCGCACGTCATGCGTGGCGAGCTTCTCGAGCATCTTCTTGTCCCTCACACCCTATCTAAATGTAACTATGACAGATGCATTGGATGGTGTTCCGTACCTGGGAGAATCGCTGGATGAAGGCCAGTAGCGGTTCTCCCGATCGCTGTCTAACAGCGTGAAGGTCGAGCTCCGTGCCGGGGCGCTCATACGAACTTCCAAAGTTCGCTACGAACTGCCGGCACAACTGCTCCCAGGAGGTGATGGATCCCTGGGGCAGGTTCATGAGCCATGACCGGGCCGGACCGGCCAGAACCATGGGGAAGTAGTTGGCCATGATGACCTCGTCACCCCCAGCGACCAGAATGGAGGTGGAGTAGATCTGTAGGAACTCACTCGGGATGACGCTCCCGTCATACCTCTCCAGCGTGTGTGGCCGGAACTTGTGGGGTCACACCACCCTTCGTAGGTGTGGAGCTAAGGCTGCGCATCCACCTCCTGTACTTGCGGGCGGCAAGTTTGGCGCTGCATGGTCGTAATGAGCTGGCTGCGCTGCGTATGCCGGTTGCTGGGGTATTGCGGCCGACGCTTGGTGCGGCGGAGGCACACCATATGCCTGCGGTGGAGGAGGTGTAGCATACACTTGGTGCGGGGGAGGCGTCATGTACGCCTGGTGCTGTGTCGAGGCGCCGCATATGCCTGACGCGGTAGGTGAGCATCGTGCACCTTGGCCCCAGCGCCCGACAGGCTGTAGTCAGCCTCGAGGTTGCGGCGACGCTCCCGTTGTCACTCGATGACGACCCGGCAGTCCTCGCCGGCTCTGCGGTAGTGCTGCAACCTCATCCGCAGGTCCGCTGATGAAAGCCTAGTTGAACGACTATCAGCGGTCCACCGGTCGATGGTAAGCGTGCGTGATAACGAAACAAATGTTGTTGCCGCTCGCCTTCCGCCTTGCGGAGTCGCCTGGAGTGCAGCGACGACCAGATGGTCAATGTCATTTACCTACTACTGGGTTGCCCCTTTAGGGGCTCCTGCAGTTGGTGCGTTGCGAAGCAACTCATGCGCAACAAGAAGCGTGCTCTCTGGGCTTGCCGCCGGTGGTGCCGTGACAACTTTCGCTGCAGGGGTCCGCCGTGCCCCATCGTGCTTACCTGCAGTCGATGGGGTGGCTATTTGGCGACGCGATGACCCAGATCTTCCCGCTCCGGAGCGGGACCCGTCTCTGGGGTGAGATGAAGCTTGGTCCTCACGTGCCACCTGCTGTCGGGGCTGTGGCCTTGAGGAACTGGCATTGGAACGAGTGTTCACCATACTGCTGGTGAAGATTCTTGCAGGAGAAACCCCCTACCTGGCGCGCCAAATGTCGAGGTGTCTAAACTGACACCTCCCCCGGACCTACTCAGGAACAGTCCGCAAAGGTTCGATGTGTTATCGGGGGGCTAGTCCTAGAAAGATCAAGCTCAAAGAATGATGAACACGAGGGATTTACATGGTTCGGGCCGCTTGAGCGTAATACCCTACTCCACGGTGAATTTTGTGTTGTATTGCTTGGGTGTGAGAGAGCTTGTATTAGTCGGTGGCTGCTCGATCCTTTTATAGTTCAACGTCGAGCAGCTTACACGTGGGGCCCAGAGCCTGACAGGTGGACCTGGGAGTACCAAATCCATCGTAAGATCTGGGAGTAAATGCTATCCACTGACAACGGCTTCAATGTGCCTCCTGTCCATACCCTGCCATAGGGCTACGAATAGCCCCTCATCATGGTCGGCCGTGTCTTGTGTGTCTCATCGAGGCCTCTCATTGGTCCACTGTACGTAGTAGTTTGGCTCTGACTAGTCATGACAAGACCGACCACAGTCCACTTGACTTATGAGTGCGAGCTCCCGCCTACCTAGGGAACATGCGTGTCCTTCTAGCTTTGGCATACCGAGCACGCCTTCCTTTACTGCTCCTTCCGCGAACAGGCTCAGGCTCAGCGCTGCCAGACACGTGGCAGCTCCTAGACCTTCCCTCAGCGGGACGTCCAGGTCCGGGAGGTTGGGTCCGAAGTTTCCGGGAACGTAGCAGCATCGGACCCTCTCCCCACGAGAGGAGGTCCGGGGTCGCCGACCTAGCGAGCATGCCGGACCTTCTCTCGGCAAGGTGGTGGACCCAGTGTTGCAGGCCACGTGGAGGCACTGGACTTTCTCTCAATGGGAGATGCTACTGCACCGCTTGCCACATGGCTCCCTGGGCCCATGTCAGGTCTCGCCCCCGTGGGCGGTGGGGCCCAACGTGCATTTATCCCTGTACCCAGGGATACCCGATTCGCCAGGCACCAACAGCTGCAATAACAAAATTTGAAGTTTAATCAATACAATTATTTGAAGCAATCTAAGTATTATGTTAAAAATTCATATCATTCTTTGTTTCATTCGCGCATGTCCATCTGGCCCATAGTAATGCTTTTCAGGCTTGCTCATCCAATTTTTTCAGTTTTATCCGAAACTAACTTGAACTCATCCGATGCCCAGTACTCACTTAACTGTTCCCAAGCTTCCGGATTCACACATATCCAATCCACGTTGCTATTCAAGTACTCCTCCTTAGTTAGATGTAATTTGGCTACTTAATTTTTTTATATACATGTCAACAACTTAGTCTTATAGTACACAATCACAACTTTGATCCGTGCATTGGAGAAGGAGTCCTTTGTGCCCCTTTTTGCTGACTCATGGAAAACCGCTCTTGCATATGCTTCACTCTCACCTTCCTACAAATGAAACACACCCTGCAATACAAACAACAATTTATGTCAATCAAAACAAGATGTAATATAATTGAAGGACTATGAATACACTTACCCAAAACATATCCCAAACCCTATTCTGACAAGTACCTGCAGGGGCATACTCTTTCAGTGGATAGTGATCCCAAGTATGCGCGACAATTTTTCGACCGTCCAACACAACCATCCTGGGAAAGCAAAATCGGATGGTGTTTCCCAACTCCATGTTAATTACTCATCGATGCCCCTCTGCCATTCCAATTAACCTCAACCCAACATCTAGTACCCTTCGGCTTTATAACTATCCGCTCATCCAAGCTTTTGCTTGGAGTACATAAAAGGTTCCTCCGTAGTTTGTTCAAAAAATATTAGTTAATTAGTTAACAATAAAATAAAGATAAAAGATAGCTTATCAATTAATCTGAAATAGTACTTGAAAAGGCATCGAGAGGGTGGTTGACTTGCCTCAGCTAGTTCCGCATGTCTTGCCAACCTCTTATTTCGCGCGGGGTCATCGCCCTCTTCGTCATCGCCACCCTCATCGTCCCCCTCATCACCACCCTCAGAGGAGGATCGCCCAAAGACCGCCGCAATCATACGGTCTCTCATGTCCGAACTTGAGTCTCCTCCCTGCTCTGATGACTGTCTCATAGTATCTATATCCTCCCCGTGAAAGTCCTGAGCCAGACTAAGCTCTGGCTGTCGTGAGGGCTCTGACTCTGCGACACACTGCATGAGCTGCCTCTGCCTATCCACACTTACGCTTGTACTCTGCAAATGAAAATAAACATGTAACAAATATTAGATAGTTAATTATAATACTAATATGTACTTAAAAATAAACAAGTACCTGAAACAAGCCTGTGTGCTCCGAACTACTAGTGTGGTCCGAACTACCACTGCACTTTTTCCTGGCAAGTTTGATATGCTTGAACATCTACATAACTTTCAAAATAATGATTAGTTATATAAAACAAATGATAAATAATAAAAGATACTCAAAATGCGTATAATAAGAATCAAAATCTAACAGAATGCATACAACAAGAATAAAATATCATCAGCATCAGAATCTGCTTTTGCCACACGTGCTTGAAGATGTTCACGTATCTCTTGTTCTTCTATCTCTTCTTCAAACTCTTCTCCTTCACTATCTTGATCAAATCTTTCTTGATCCTCAATAATCCTTTTCTGCTTTTTTGTAATCCTTTGTGACTGTGAAATACGTTTCCTCGAAATGCCAGTATGTTCTTCAGACATTAACTCAAATGTACCACTAGCTATCTCTACTAGTCCCGTCCTGTAAGATATGCTAAAATATTCTACTTACTTGACTTCATCTTGATAGACACCACCATCATCATCTTCCTGATTCTCTATGTATCCATCATAACGATGATGGTCCACTTTAGGATTAACTTTGTATACAACCCACCAATTTTTGAAACTTGGATGAGGATAACTTAAATAGTACACTTGTTTCACTTGATGGGCAAGTACAACATTGTTGTTATGAGCTGTGGTTAACCCCCACCATTCCAAAATCATCGACTCGTGTGCCCGATGTTCGAAAAACAATTGATAGTCGAAAATCACAAGCTTCAGTTCTTTTGGACCACGAAATGTGTACTCGATTATTTTTGAAGAACACCATAGTAAGCATTGACTTCTCCACTACCCTTTGTCGTCGTTATCATTACTCCACTATTTGATGTGGCTGCAAGTGGGCAGCTTGCTTCTAAACTTGCCGACAAAAATGGTATTTGTTGATATCGTATCGGTTAAATTCTCTTGCTTTCAATTGACCATGCGAAATTTTCGCAAGTCATCTGAGATGTTGCGATCTTGCATACACTACATAAATAGACAAAGTTAGCATCTTACGACAAGCATGTGAACTATGATTGAAGACAAAAGACGGATAGAAACATTACATGTTCACAGAACCATGCCACAAAGCTTAGTCCATCATTTATGCCATCCTAACGCATCTTATCCAATTGACTTTGTGTAGGTCTTTGAGAAGATGTCCAATACAACTTGTCAAATATTTCAAAATATTGTAACACTTCCTCCATGTTGAAAAACATGTAAAGCATGGTATATTTCCTCTCTTGCTCTGAAATATGATGAGAAGTGGCAGCTCCAACACCTTTACCCTTCCAATTAAAAATCTTAAGCTCAATCATATGTTGCTCTTCTACATCATGATATCGTGTCTTAGATGCATTCACATTGTTGGCACGTGAGAAATATTTCATAGAGAAGTTTATAATCTCTTTAGCTACAAATGCCTCTGCAATACACCCTTCAACTCTTGCCTTATTGCACATTGTAGCTTTAAGTTTTTTCAATTCCCTTTCTTGACTATACATCTACCTGAACTGTGTAGGACCCGCTACCAACGCTTCATAAGGTAAATGCACCAGCAAATGTTGCACAACATTCATAAAACCAGGTGGAAAGACTTTTTCCATCTTACAGACAAGCACAACGATTTCTTTCTCCCACTGTCGCATCATCTTCTTCAACACTTCCTTAGCGCATATCTGTCTATAAAAGTAGCTAAGTTCAGCAAATATCTTCCACAAATCAGGTTTGAAGTATCCACAGAACATTACGGGCACAAGTCTCTCCATCATAATATGGTAATCATGACTCTTCAACCCATTTAGTTTACCGGTACTAAGGTTAACACATCATTTATGTTTGTTGCATAGCGGTCTGGAAACTTCAATGTTTTCAACCAAGTAAGTATTTGCATCCTTTCTTCTGGCTTGACACAGTAAGGAGCTTGTGGCCTACTATCGTTTCCACTTCTATTAGTTATAATCTCAAGCCCATAATGATCACAAAGATCATCTAAGTCTTTCCTTGCTTTCATATTATCTTTGGTCTGACTGGTGAAATCAAAACACATGCTTATGATGCTTTCAGCCACATTACACTCTTGGTGCATCAAATCTATGTTGTGCAGTAAAAGCAACACGTTTTATTGGTAGCTCCCAAAGAAAAGAAATATGATTACAGTTGTGTTTTGTACCATAACCTTCGAAACCACCTTCAGCGAACTCTTTTAACTTTGCATGCCATGCCATTTTTTGTTCGCTTGTCAATCGACGAGACGAACCTTTTCTAACCATTTTGCCTTTCCGGAATGATTGTGTATCATTCTTGAAAGGATGGTTTGAAGGAAGGAATCGTTGATGACAATCAAAGAAGGTGACTTTTTTCCATACTTTAACCTGAAAGCATCATTGTCAGCCATACATATGGGACAACACAATTGTCCGTGAACACACAACCCAACCCAAATGCCAAATGCCAACAAATAATGGATCAACCATAGATATGCAGCACGTAAAGTAAATTCACATTTCAGATGATTGTCATATGCCTTTACACCATGCCATAACTCTTTCAGCTCTTCAATCAACGACTGCATAAACACATTGATTTTCTTCCCAGGATGTTGAGGGTCAGGAATGATAGCTGTGAGAAATATGTATCCTTATTTCATACACATGTTGGGAGGAAGATTGTATGGCATGATAAATATAGGCCAACAAGAGTATGGGCTGCTACTGGTGCTGAAAGGAGTGAAACCATCTGTTGACAATCCGAGACGAACATTTCTGGGATCTCTTGCAAACTCTGGATCAAAACGGTCTAGAGCTTGCCATGCCACACTATCAGAAGGATGCGTCATAATATCATTGTCATCGCTCTCACATATCCTTTCAGAATACCACCTCATCTATTTCTCTGCTTCTTGGGACAAGAACAATCGTTTTAGCCTTGTTGTGACAGGCATGTACAGAAGCTGTTTAATCGGTACTTTTGTAGTTATTTTCTCTCCATTATCGTTTAGAACCTTGACATATCTAGATGCATTGCAATACATACAATGGGTATCATCCATGTGTTCCTTCCAAAACAACATGCAATTATTATCGCACGCATGAATCTTCTTATATTTCGTGCCCAGATCGCTCAAAAGCTTCTTATGGTGGTATATGTCTTCCGACATCTTATGCCCAGATGGAAGGAGATTACTAATCAGCTTCACGATACCATTATAGCAATTGTTTGCGAAATTGAACTTGGACTTCATCGCCATAAGTCGTGTCACCCCCTGCAAAACAGTCACAATGGTGCTCTCATGCACTATTTCACCTGAGGCGGCAAGAAGGTCGTAAGACTCCTTCACCTCCTTCGGCGTTGACCCCTCTTCGTCCTCTCTACCAATGTCCGCTAACATCTCATCCATCCGATCATCATCCTCGTTTCTGTCCAACTGATTGTCATGAACCATATCAACATGCTTGTGCCATACTAGGTAGTCAGGCATAAAATCGTGCTTGCAAAGGTGCAACTCAATTTTATCCTTATATAGATGTCGGCGATTTCAACACTTGCTACACGGACACTTCGCAAGATGAGTACCACTAGCAAAGGCTTGGTTGATGAAAACACCCGCGATACGAAACCATTCCATAGTGTGCGCACCACTTGAACTCGAACCATCATACATCGCTTTACGATCGTCACTCATTTTTGCTGATACCTTCAAAGCAGAAAATGTAAAAAATCTAATAGATAATACACACAGACTATATAACTATATATAAGATGTATCGTTCTTTTAAGATGACAACATGGAAACTCACTCTACATTACCTAGTGAACATAACACACTAAAAATAACCGCAATTTTGTAATAAGAGTCTAGAAAGAAAAGAATCAATCAATTATGCTATCACTAATAGCTAAAAATGTATGTTAAAATACATTTCAAATATACATTTTAACTCAACTAATAGCTAGAAACGCAAATAATGGCTACAAACATACATTAGAAATTCAACTAATTAATGTCAAGAAATGCAACTAATAGCTAGAAACATACATTAGAAATTCAACTAATTAATAGCTACAAATACAACTAATAGCTAGAAACATACATTAGAAATTCAACTAATTATTAGCTACAAATGCAACTAATAGCTAGAAACATACATTAGAAATTCAACTAATTAATAGCTACAAATGCAACTAATAGCTAGAAACATACATTAGAAATTCAACTAATTAATAGCTACAAATGCAACTAATAGCTAGAAATAAAACTAATAATTAGATTTTACCTTGCCCAATTCTTTTTTGTTGAAGCAACCGGAGGGAATATGTGTGCTGGGAGACCGGATGGTGGGCGGGCGCCGGAGGACCGGACGGGGGCGCCGGGGGGCCGGAGGGCCAGAGGATAGCGTCGCGCGGTCGGAGCTAGGGCGGCGGGGGGGGGGGGGGGGGGTGGCGTCGCGTGGGCAGAGCTAGGATAGGCGGCGACATCGCGCGGGCGGAGGGCGAGCGCCGGACGGGCCGGCGCCGGGGGCCAGAGGGCGGGCGCTGAGGGCGACGACGCTCGAGCGGAGGGCTAGGATGGCGGGCGCGCGGGCGGGGAGTGAGAAGTGGCGGGCGGGAGTTAGGGTTAACGTGCCACATGAGCTGGGCCCACTTATGGCTGTCGGTGGCGCTCCCCTGACGCCAATAAATTAACACCGTCGGTCCTTTCTCAAGACCTGACAGCCATAACCCTCCAACCACGGGACCCTTCTCGACCGCTCGCCGGGCCAAAATTAAAAACGTGAGCTGGACCCCAGGCCCGGACGACCATAATAGAGTTGTCGGTTTCTGACGAGGGACCGATGGCTTTAGACTTAAGACAGTCTGTCTAATAACTCTAGCTGACATATTTAATTAAGGACGTCGGCTGGCCGACACTCATAAACTTATGAACGTTGGGTAGAAAAAACCGACACTTTTAATTTATTAAGTCCGACGGCCTCGACTGTCTTATTTCAAACCAACGCCCGTTTACCCGTTTCCTGTAGAGATTGTTATCTGTTGTACCGTGTTACTCTTGGTACCGTAAACAAAGTAATGGAGTTCCTATGTCTAGGTGGCAGACGTTCGGAGGGAATACATGTCTCGTAATATCATATATACCTCCCTCCATAGGCTACCTCCTGTACTGCCACGTGTTGAGAAGAGCCGGACCTGCCTCCCTCGATTGGGTAGCTCCGATGCTGCCACATGTCTCGCAGAGCCAGACCTTACCTCCCTCTTCAGGGAAGCTCTAGTACTGCCATGTGTCCAATAGCACCAGACCTATCACCTAGTAGAGGGAAGCTCTAGAGCTGCCACGTGTCAACACCCGGACCTAAGTCTACAATGGAAAGACAACAAGATCTCCAATGGTGCGGACATTCAAGGGCCATCAATTGGTCATTACAAGACCTGGTTAATGTGTCATTAATGCAATATTAATAAGGCATGATCAAAAGGCTATCAAGACTGGTAACGCTTCTATTAAGGCACATTATCATGCTATTAACAACCCTTAACACCATAGAACGTGTATAAGGTAGTGATTATAGTCGGGGCCACCTGTCGGGTGTTGACGGCTGTTACATACCAATTTCACCCATCAATATAACTCAATTATGTGAAGGAAATATCATTTCTTGCACACAAGACCTTTCTATTTAACCTATTTCCCCTTGTACTTGGAAAAATTGGTGCATGCAGGTATTCTATACAGAAATAAAGTGAAACAAGGGGATAGATCTTATAAAATATCATCCCAACTAATCAAGCGCCGACATGTGGTACCACATGGATCAAATGGCCCACAAATAGAAGTATTCGAGGCCATCCAACGGTATAGCACCCATATCAAGGGTTGGTACCCACCTGGAAGTCACCCAGAGAAAGCACAAACTGTTTGGAGGACTTACGAGGTCGGCCAACCCCCCTAGTCGGCCGACCTGGTCTTTCCTCCAAACTCGATCAGCTTCCACGTGTTGGCTCCTCCCGGTTTGAAGAAGTCAGTGTGACTGATTCGTGCGTTTTTGGTGGCAAGAACCGACCCTTCTCCAAGCTATAAATAGGACCCATCACCCCTCGCTTCAACACACACCACTTGAGCATCATTCTATTGTATACACTAGTTCTCTTAGTCCTTAGTGGAGTTAGGCTATAGAGAGGAGAGCCTCTAGTCTCAAGTCCAAGTTGGGAAAGGTATGGCTCATGTATCTTTTCTTATCTTTGTGACTTTATGCATAATAAAGATATTATCTTTAGTCTTCTTTTATTCATATACTTGGATGAAGTGTTTCTTGTTTGATTGTGGATTCCATGTATGTGGTAGAAGTAGCCTTTATGATTATTCCATATCACTCCTAATCTATCATCATAAACATTACAAACACCCACTATAGTCTAATTAGTTATGATATGATCATGTTAATATGAATAACTCATGCTATGTCTCAACAATGGTTCAACGATGTTTAGGTTAGTCATTGCCTTAGAGAGGTACTTGTACTCGAGCCTCTAAGGTATTTACTTAGTATGCTAGCATGGTGCTAGAATAGTAAGTAGCGTTGGATGTCTTGTAGAACCACGGCTTGAAGAGGTAGGCAATAGGTGGTGACAGCCTTATCTGTCCTTTGTAATCCTCCACGTTCGTCTATGCCACATGCTCTTGACAGGAGTCGCCTAGTGTTGCTAGGAGTAAACCCGTGCCCGATGTGTTGAACAACTTAGCATAAGTATTCACCATTGACATGCTCATTAGTATCTAACCTAGGCTATGTATATGTATATTAGAAGCATTGTAGGAGCAACTCCCCAACTCTAGGTCTAACCTCCATTAGGACCCATTTACCCCTTAGAATAGATTGCTTAGGTGTGTGTCACATTACCCATATATTATCAACTTACCCCTGTCTTGATAATTGATTAGTATCCAATAGCTTGATCATAAGAGTACTGTTTACTTTAGTCTATTGCCTTCCTTTGGGGTAAATACGATACCCTTGGGAATACTCTTAGGTTAAATGCTACACGATAGTTTTCGTGCGCTTGCGGACCTCATTTCTTTTGAGAGATGATCTATGACATAAGAAACATCAACAAGCATTTCTGGCGCCGTTGCTAGGGAAGGCAATGGAAGTGAAGGATAGCTATCACTTGTGATTAAGCTATAGGTGCTAATAGTTATTAGACAGGATTACCCTTGTTTGTTTTCTCCTTTTGTGGTGAAAATAGTGTAGTGTTGGCTAACCCATTTCATGGGATGGTCGACGAGGACGCTAATGCTCAACTGCAAGATGATTCATGGCATACCTAAACAAATGTCCGCTAGGCAACACCATTGCCTCTGCAGAAGAATTTCAGCTTCCAGTAGGTGCCAAAGACATCCATTCCCAAGCTTGGGGGGAGGCCCCAAGAGTTCTTCTTGGTTTGCCTCCACCATAGTGTGGATAGTTGGCTCCTCATCCAACATTCATGTCATGGGTTGGTCCACCAATCCATGACCACCTTTGTGCTGGAGCTCAAGGAGTCCTATTCTCATTCATCATGGATGAGAATATGGTCTCTGCTCAAGGGGTGGATTGAAGAGTGCTCTAGTTCCTTTATCTTGGCATGCACACCACTTAATAAGGTGGACATGTTGGCTAAGGAACTACACCTCCCATTGAAGTATCATGAAGACCAAAGCAATTGAGGAGTGTTTGGATGATCCAGTCCATGGATATTCACATGATTTGTGACAATCCAAGTCATCGTAGGCCACTTTGGGAATCATTTCCCTAAAGACCCGTGAGGATTCTGCCTTCCAAACACAACTCCAATGGCTATCACCTACAAGGAGGTCAAGGATGAATCAACACCACCCTTGTAATCAAGGAGGTTATGCAGATTTCAAGGGATTTAAGTTTAACTAGCCTACCTTGAAGTATCTTGTCCATGGCCAAACAAGAAATCAAGACAACATATACATGAAGTTCTTGGACAAGGACAAGAAACTTAAAGAGCATTCAAGATCCAAGATATCCCACAAACACTTGTTGGGATTCCTACCCTTCAACCAAGTGCATGCAACCTAGGGCAAGCGACATTGTGGATGAAGCGTTTCTTGTTTGATTGTGGAGTCCACATGTCATCATGCCCAAGGAAGCTTTTGATCCATAATCAAGGTATGGGTTGACCTTAATGAATATCAAGAAGGTCGAAGTGACACCCCTAAAAGAAAGACAAGCCTCACCATGCTCATGAGAGAATATTTTCAAGAGGGAAAAGCCGTCACTACATCAACAAGTCTTCATCAAGATGACGGAGAGGCTCGGGCCACCATGTGGCCCACATGTCCGAATGACATGCCAAAGCAGATTTGGCCCACATGTCCGAATGACATGCCAAAGCAGATTTGGCATGACAAGTAAGAGAAGTTGTCCACATCTTCAACTCCGGCATTGGACAACAAATCATCGCACTAAACAGGACGGAGGTAATTCCCACTCATCAGACTTTCAAAATTCGGTGAGTCCTTGCCAATAGGTTAATTGGTAGTTATCTCATATTTGATTTCCCAAATTGCATATTTGAATTTCCCATCGAATCTTGCATTTGCATTTAGCATGTTTGAATTTTAACACTTGCATGTTGGAAAGTAAAATTTCCAACCTTCCTAAAACTAAAATTTTGAATTAGGAAATAAATTTATTTGGATATGAACCTTGGGTGTAACCACTTGAATTCATCTTCCTAATTCAAACCAAAAATATTTTTGTTAAATATTCATTACATTTGCAAGTTGTTTCGATTTGGGCAAAACAATTTGACGAAGGGTACAACATGTTTTTTAGCTAACATAACCCAATTTTGAGTTTTTTTGTTTGTTCTTAATTATTAGTGCAGTCAGGACAAAATTAGTGAAAAGGTTGGAAAGCCCCATCAAGTGCATATCCATCCATCGATCTCATATTGAGTTCATGGTGAAGGAGTGCTCAAGATGGTGACCCAATGAAAGAGCAAGATGAAACTCATTCAACCCCAACCTCAACTTGGCAGGAGATATTGATCATAAAGGCTACACCAAAACCCATGGTCGTTAGTTTCTCACATAACGACCTTCAACCAAGACTACTCTTCAATTGAGGTACAAGTTCAAATTTTCCGTCAATTGAATTGCATTAGGATTGAATGACTTTTGGTTACATTGGTAAGGAAGGTTTACACCTTCTCATCATTCAATTCTTATGCATCCTCACGAGAGTAAGTGTTGACATTACTCTTTTTGATTCTTCAAAAAGGAATATCACCTTACCTGGGAATGAATTTAAACAACTACCTAGAATTTCATAAGCATTGCTAAAATTGACTTAGACATTTTCTGCCTATGCAATGCTTATGAAATGACTTAATGGTTTAATTGGTATGTAGCAACCTAGGAATAGTGATGTCCATAAATTTGATTTGAAACTCATTCATGCATGGATCACTAAATTTCAAATTCCTATGCAAAAAATAAAAAAATGTTTATGAGGATAAAATTGAGAATATTGTTTGCCATGATCCAAATGACAACATTTGCTCTTGTGCAAAACTTTGATGGTTAGACATTTTATAAGATGAAAGGATCCATATAGTGTATTTATATCACTTGCATTGCTATGAGTAGGAGCTTTAGAAAATGTTCAACTTGATTTATCTATAAAGCCCCACTCCTAGCAATGATTTACACATTGTTCATGGATAAACTTGGAAGACCCAATGCATCTTTGATTTTTATCTTCCCCGTATGTACAAATGAAAATTCGGTTATCTAACCCTAAAATTCATTTGTACAAATATCGAGAGCTAACCATCCCTCTATATCATAAAGAGGAAGTTTGCAAGAGTAAGATATTATGCATGCATTAAAAGATCCGATTGTTGGAAACCCTAAGAGGATTCCATATCAATATCTCTTGGCCAAGGAGTAAATTAGGATTGTTGGAAATTAAGCCTGAAGGTCAACCATAACTATACGAGGCCGAAGATTTGACATGGAAACCCTCTATGAGCAACCAATGGGCTGTTACGAATATGTGAGAGCATTATGCTCTCAACTATTCTAAGCACTCATTCAAGCTCAAGGGAATTGCCACCATCATTGGGTGTAAGTCATTCCTTTGTGGCTAAAAGATATGATGCACCTTAACCAAGGAATGATAAGGTCACATCCAATGTATATTGGGTGCAAGTTGTTCCTATGTGGCCAGAAGGTATTTTATATCTTAGCCAAGGAACAACGGATCATACTCAACCCATGTTGAGTGCACTTCATCCCTTTGCGGTTATAGGTATGTTGTACCTTAGACAAGGAATAGCATATCGTACTCAACACATGTTGGGTACATGTCACTCCTTTGTGGCTAAAGGTTATCATTACCTTAGCCAAGGAATGACGGATCACACCCAATGCATGAGAGGTACAAGTTATTCCCATATGGAAAAAAGGTATGATACACCTTAGCCAAAGAATGACGGAACACACTCAACCATGTTGAGTGCACTTCATTCCTTTGTAGCTAAGGGTTATCATTACCTTAGCCATGGAATAACCAAGTACATCCAACCTATGGGAAACTTGAGGTGTAGATAAGCGACATCGACAACACTCTCCTCGACCACACTCGTGGAACCCATGGAAGGCAACCTAACATCACTCAACCCCTCCAATATCAAAGCCATGCTGCAACAAGGGTAGGCCAACCTCATGGCCTACATCCGTCGTTAGGGTTTCAGCCCCTACAGCGGACCTTCAACAAGAACAATCTTGGGGGAGGACCCCCACTTGAGGTAACTTGTATCACACCCCTTGCATATTTATTTTCCATTCACCCATCATACATCTTGCATATAAAAAAAAGAATAACATAAAAATAAGTAGAGTAGATTTGCTTTCAAAATAAAGTAAAAGACGTGCGGTAAGAATGGTTTGAAATTCACATAGATGAAATGATGAATAGTTGCTTTGATTTAATTTCCTAAGTCCCTAGTTTACAACTTACTACTCTCCAAAATATTGCTCTCATTGGATAAAATTGCTTTTGCCTTGATTTGGAAATTGTGGGTAGCAAAAGCTTAATCCATTCTAAGTTGTTTTGAGGTATGATATAGTGATAGGGCTACTATTCCTAGTTTGATAGTGAAACTTATATTTCTGGAGAAATTCTAAAAAGGTTTATGTTATCCTCATTTGATTGAAAATACCTACCAAAGCCATATGATACATTATATTGATAGACCTTATGCATATGCTATTTGCCTTCACATTGAGCTTTGTCAAACTAGTACAGACCTATGTGAGATTTTATTCATTACTTTTGAATTCAAGACTTCACTTTCACATGTTATACTTCTACACTAGAAGTAAGCAAATTCCCACCATACCACCATTTCACAACAAAAAGAGAAACTCCATATCATCCATGCTTAGTACTCTCTCCAAAATCCATTGCATAAAAAGGGAGTAGAAGACATGGCTACAAGAAGAAAAAAAAGAAAATGCATGCCTACAACATAAGCATGAGAAAAATAAAAGAAGAAAAAGTGGCCATATTTCACCCCTGCAAAATAAGAGAGTTCACTCAAAAAGGATTCATCTCAAGATCCACATCCACTCCATTCCATCACACATGCACAAGTCTTGAATCAAATTGTCTTGAATTGATTTCTCCTAAGGCTTGCTCTTTTGACTTAGCAATATTATGTGTTGTAAATATGTCTACTCTATTCCCTACCAAGCTCCACATACAAGCCTTATGTAGATGTAGGATGAATTTAAGAAAAATGCCTTGGTGAGTAAATATTTCCACTATATATAAAGGAGAGACTTGAAAGAATCAAATTGAGATACTTAAAATCTAAATTGAACTCTCCAGAATTTGAGTGGAACTTAAGTTCTAGGGTATGTGTGCCCTATTTGCTGTTCTATCTTTTAACCACCCATGAATAGGAGATGGCATAAACCCCATAATGACTTAAGATGGGTGAAGTACCATGCCAATTTTTGCAATACTAGGTAGAGTATTTTTTTGTGCACATGGTACTTGTGAAATGTAGAACATTGTAGCAACTCCTGGTCATCAACCTAAAGTCTTGACTTTGCTCGGGACGAGCAAAGGATAAGCTTGGGGGAGTTTGTTGATGGTTGTTATATACCAATTTCACCCATCAGTATAACTCAATTATGTGAAAGAAATATCATTTCTTGCACACATCACCTTTCTAACCTATTTCCACTTGTACTTGGAGAAATTGGTGCATGCAGGTATTCTATACAAAAATGAAGTGAAACAAGTGGATACATCCTATAAAATATCATCCTAGCCAATCAAGAACTGACGTGTGGCACCACATGGATCAAATGGCCCACAAACAGAAGTATCCGATGCCATCCAACATTGTAGCACCCATATCAAGGGTTGGGACCCACCTGGAAGTCACCCAGAGAAAGCATAGATCGTTTGGAGGACTTACCAGGTCGGCCGACCCCCCTAGTCGGCCGACTTGGTCTTTCCTCCAAACTTGATGAGCTTCCACGTGTTGGCTCCTCTTGGCTTGAAGAAGTCAGTGGTGACTGATTCTCGAGCTTTTGGTTGCGGAAACCGACCTTTCTCCAAGCTATAAATAGGACCCCTCACCCCTCACTTCAACACAAACCACTTGAGCATCATTCTATTGTATACACTAGTTCTCTTAGTCCTTAATGGAGTTAGGCTATAGAGAGGTGAGCCTCTAGTCCCAAGTCCAAGTTGGGAAAAGTATGGCTCATGTATCTTTTCTTATCTTTGTGACTTTATGCATAATAAATATATTATCTTTAGTCTTCTTTTATTCATATACTTGGATGAAGCATTTCTTGTTTGATTGTGGATTCCATGTATGTGGTAGGAGAAGTCTTTATGATTATTCCATATCACTCCTAATCTATCATCATAAACACTATAAACCCCCACTATAGTCTACATAGTTATGATATGATCATGTTAATATGAACAACTCATGCTATGTCTCAACATTGGTTCAATGATGTTTAGGTTAGTCATTGCCTTAGAGAGGTACCTGTACTCGAGCCTCTAAGATATTTACTTAGTATGCTAGCATGGTGCTAGGATAGTAAGTAGTGTTGGATATCTCGTAGACCCACAGATTGAAGAGGTAGGCAGTAGTGTCCAATAGCTTGATCATAAGAGTAGTGTTTATTTTACTCCATTGCCTTCCTTTGGGATAAATACAATACCCTTGGGAATACTCTTGGGTGAAATGCCACACGATAGTTTTCGTGCGCTTGCAGACCTCATCTCTTTTGAGAGATGATCTGTGACGTAAGAAACATCAACATCGGGCCAGGCACAAACTATAACAGTCAGTCCTTAGCATATAAAAGGGTTGCTCTGCACGGTAGAAGGACAACTTATCTCATACGCACTCAAGCTCAGGCTCACATACACTCATACATTAAACGAACCCCCCGTGAAGTAGGGTATTACGCTCAGGCGGCCTGAACCACGTAAAACCCTTGGTGTTCATCTCTTGTCTCGATCTTGACTCGTGCCCCAACTGAATACGAACCTCCGTGGACTACTTCTTAGTAGTACTGGGGGAAGTGTCCTAGTCCACACTTCGACATTTGGCACACCGAGTAGGGGGGCGATTCAAGATTTCAAGATGGTGAACTCTGCTGCCGCTTCATCCAACAGACCAACCGAGTAGCCAACTGGAGAAAATCTCTTCAATGTGCAGCAACCGGCCAATGTCATTGTCCTGGTAGGCGTTGCACCACTCCCACCACCTGCTCTAGCAGCCAATGCTGGACAACAGGATGGGGTGTTTGCATCGGTCACTGCATCGACGAACAACCCCGAGAACACGCTGAACATAGCGCAAACTCTACTCCAGCATCCACCAGCGCCGGGAGCTCCTCTCGCCGCGCTAGAATAGTGGCGCGCTGATGTTGAGCATCTAGTTGAAGCTACAGCCAATGCAATCCGCAACCAATGTCTGCCCCACGCAGGACACCTTCTCTGAACAGGACCTTGTCTGGTAGACATGGTCCTCAGGTGTTGCAGCTCAGGAGATGTGTGACCTCCCAGCAAGTGACGTGACTGCCCTCTAGGCCTCGCCGTACTCACACAGTGATGAGGCTCCCGACTCAGGATTTTTGGTCGGAGCTAGACCACCGTTACATGCGGCAAGACGGCCGTGTGAACATCGAGCGTGCTCGCGAGAGGCGAATTGCTCAAGAAAACCCTTCTGCTCTTGGTGTTGGGGGTGGTTGTTCGGCCATTGCTATGCACCTCCGCATGATCGAGTGGCCACCCAAGTTCCGGCCTCATCTACACGAGAAATACGACGAGACAGTCAACCCCGTCGAGTTTCTTCAGATCTACTCCATCGCAATCCCCGCGGCTGGAGGTAATGAGGCTGTAATGGCCAATTACTTCCCCATGGCTCTAACTGGGACTGGAACGTCCTGGTTTATGAGCCTACCGTCTGAATCCATCTACAGTTGGGTGGAACTCTGTCGCCAGTTCACCGCCAACTTCGGGAGCTCCTACACCTAGCCTGGCACCGAGCTCGACTTGTTCGCCGTACAACAGAAGTCGGGGGAGTCGCTACGATCCTTCATCCAGTGATTCTATCAGGTACGGAACACATTTCCTTCTATCTCCAATGCTTCTATTGTCGTTGCATTTCGACAGAGGGTTAGAGATAAGAAGATGTTGGAGAAGCTGGCAGCCAAGAATGTCAGCAGCGTCATGAAACTCTTCAGCCTGGCTGATAAATGCACCAGATCTTTGGAGGACTGTGATATGCACTCCAAACCAGCTGCGGAGGCCAAGCAATCTTCCTCCAAAGCTGAAGTTGCTGCCTCCGACAGTAGAAAAAAGAAGAAGTCACTTGCTGACACAACTATTGTTGCCTTTGTTGCAACTCCGGGTGGCTGGGGGCCACGCCCTGACAAGCAACCTCGACCATCATCTGAAGATGGCGATAGTGAAAAGATGTGGTGTCCAATCCACAAGTTGACAAGCCACAATCTTGAAGACTGTCGTGAGGTCAAGAGGCTTGCTGAGCGCAACAGCAAGCGTCAAGACAAAACCCCTTTCCACCAGCGGGAAGGAAAGCAAAAAGTCAACGAAGCTCCGTCTGATCAGGAGCTAGGCTTCCAAGACGCCAAAAAGGCATTAAAGGCGGTCTTTAACACCGTCGACGACGACTCTGACATCTCCGACAATAATCACCTCCCGGCGCATCGTGAAGAGTATGTGTCAGGAGATGGCTGCTACTGCTCCTACTGCCAGGGCGGAACCTCATTGGAAGTGGATGGATACTTCCATTACTTTTGATGCTTCGGATTATCCGAAGAACATGGTGGGAGATGGACAATTGCCCATGATGGTCTCTCCGACAATCAACAATATCCATCTCTACCATGTCCTGGTGGATGGAGGAGCGATGCTCAACCTCCTTAGCTTCACAGCTTTTGTGAAGCTACAACTCAACCTCCAGGACCTAAGGCCCTCACGCCCATTCTCCGGAGTGGGTCCAGGAGCTATTACACCTCTTGGATCGGTTACTCTACCTGTGACCTTCATGACACGGGACAACTACCGGCTTGAGAAGTTAGTGTTTGATGTGACTCACATCAACCCAATTGTTGTACCAAAGGCTGGTGGGAAGCTTCGGGTGTGCATCGACTACACTACACTGAATAAGGCATGCCCAAAAGACCCTTTTCCACTACCTAGAATAGATCGGATAGTGGGTTCTACCTCCGGGTGTGAATTACTGTGTTTCTTAGACCCTTATTCTGGATATCATCAAATTCCAATGTCTAAGGAAGATGAAGAGCATACTGCCTTCATCACAGTAGATGGGTTATATTGTTATACGACCATGCCTTTTGGTCTTAAAAATGCTGCCTCAACTTTTGTGCGAGCCATGCATAAAACTTTTGGGGAGCTGATTAGGGACCTGGTGGAAGTCTACGTTGATGACATCGTCATCAAGGTGGAGAACCAGGACTCACTCCTGGACAATCTTCAAGCCGTCTTCGACAAGCTGCGCCTGTCACGCACGAAGCTCAACCCGGACAAGTGTGTCTTCGGGATTAGGTCCGGAAAGCTCCTTGGTTTCTTGGTGACTCATTGAGGAATTGAGGCAAATCCGGGAAAGATCAATGCCATCAAAGAGAAGCAGCCTCCAGACTGTATCAAGGATGTCTAGAAGCTTACTAGGTGTCTAGCTTCGCTCAACCGATTCATCTCAAGGCTGGTAGAGCAGGCGCTTTCCTTCTTCAAGCTGTTGAGGAAGTCCAGACCATTCCATTGGTCTAAAGAAGCAGAGAAGGCATTCAAAGAGCTCAAACAACTCCTCACCACACTACCAATCATGGTAGATCTGGAACCTGGTGAGCCTCTTTTGCTTTACATAGCTGCAACTATAGAGGTTGCATGGTTCTAGTTGCGGAGAGACCAAAAATATTTTCAACTCAGGAGCCTAGACCCCTCTGGGAGGGTCCAGAGCTACCTGAAGGCGAGTCTGGGTCCTAGCCACCAGGCACGAATCCTAAAGGCAAGATGCCTGTGGATCAACCTCCCTCATCCGAGGGAGTACCTACTCAAGATGGAGATCTAGACCCTCCAGGGAGGGTCCGGGTTGATGAAGAAGAAAATCCGAACCCCTCTGAGAGGATCCTAACTGTCCAGAGGTCAGTGTACTTCATTAGCGAAATACTGCATGACGCCAAGACAAGATACATTGAGGTGCATAAGCTGCTGTACGCAATCCTGATTGCCTCAAGGAAGCTTCATTACTACTTCCAAGCCCACAAGATATCAGTGGTAACTTGCTATCCACTATGAGCAATTTTATATAAACCCAATTCTACGGGAAATATCGCCAAGTGGGCAGCGGAGTTGGCAGAATTCAACCTCGAATTCCTGTCCCGACATGCGATCAAGAGTCAAGCGCTGACTGACTTCGTCACAGAGTGGACACCTTCTTCATCAACTCCAGGGGGCCTCGACGAGTAGAAGCCAAAACCTAAGCTCATGATCTTCAGTGAGCCTCACTGGACTCTCTACTTCGACGGCTCCATGCAGAAGCAGGGGGCTGAAGCAAGAATACTTCTCCTCACTCCTACAGGGGTGAAGGTCAAGTACATGGTGTGCCTCGACTTCAAACCAACCAACAACATGACAGATTATGAAGCTCTCATCTTCGGACTCAAGGTGGCACTATCATATGGCGTCCGGCAACTCCTGGTTAAGGGTGACTCACAACTCATCATCAAGCAAGTCAAAGGTGAATGCAGTTGCAATAACCCTTAGCTTGCTGCTTATCTACTTGAAGTCCAGAAGTTGTAGAAGGACTTCCATGTCCTGGACCTCCGCCATGTCTAGCGTCTCAACAATGTTGAAGCTGACGACATCTCAATGAAGGCTTCAACCGGGGTTCAAGCTCCCGACACTGTTTTTGTCAGAAGATTACCAACACCTGCCGCTCAGCCTGCTAAACTTAGTGATGGGGGCAAGACTAGCACCCCGAAGCTGGCGGTCCTGGTGGCCCTGTTACCATGGCGCCCACCAAGGATCGTAGGTGCTACAGGATGCTCTGAGCAACCAAGCGCGCAAGATCCAGAAGCTCAAGTCAGTCCTGATGCATGGATCTCAGAGGTCTGGGACTACTTGAAAGCCAACATCCTTCCTGAAGATGGTGTATCCGCTGAGCGAATTGTCAAGTTGGCTAAAAGATACACGTCGGTAGAAGGGGATCTCTATCAATTTGGCGCAAACGACATTCTAATGCGGTGCATTTCTTGGGAAGAAGGTTGCAAACTCCTCGCAGATATCCATGGAGGCGAGTGTGGGAACCACGCATCATCCCGCACGCCAGTCGGTAAGGCCTTTAGGCATGGTTTTTAGCCTACAGCACTCCAGGATGCATTCGAGCTGGTCAAGAAGTGTGAATTGTGCCAGTTCCACACGAAGCAGATTCACACACCGGTGCAGTCACTGCAGATGATTCCTCCAACGTGGCCATTCGTTGTGTGGGGGATGGACATTTTGGGACTTTTCCCAAAAGCTGTTGGAGGTTATCATTTTTATGTTGCCATCGACAAGTTCACAAAGTGGCTGTAAGCAACTCCAGTTGTGACTATCAACAAGCAATCAACCATCAAATTCTTGAAGTCCATTATCTGTAGATTTGGAGTTCCGAACAGAGTCATCACTGACAACAGAACACAATTCAGAAGTGCAACTTTCCAAGAGTACTGCGAAGAAGTCGGCATCCAAGTCAGCTACACATCAGTAGCTAATCCAACAAGCAATGGCCAAGCTGAGAGAGCAAATGCAAAAATACTCAAGAGACTCAAGACGGTCACTTATGAGCGCTTGAAGAAACAAGGCGCCAACTGGATAGAAGGGCTTCCATCTGCATTGTGGGCAAGTCAGACTACACCGAGCCGAGAAACAGGAGAGACATCATTCTTCTTGGTGTACGGAGCTGAAGCAATCCTTCCTCCAAAGATCACCATTGGTTCACTCCAGGTCGGGACCTTCGATGAAGCCACGCAAAACCAGCTCCGACATGAAGACCTAGACCTCGTTAACGAGGCAAGGTGCCAAGCAACTGTCTGAAATGTGTGCTACTGTTAGGTGCTTTAGCGCTATCACCAAATGTTTATGCACAACCGGCAGTTGGGGGATGGAGATCTAGTGTTGTGGAGAATACTTACTCGAGAAAGGATGAACAAACTTTCCCCCAGCTGGGAAGGTCCCTTTCAAGTCATCAATGTTTCCTGTACCAGATGCGATCACTTGGCAACAAAGGATGGGATACCACTTCCCAATCCCTAGAACATCGAGCACCTTCGTAAGTTCTACACTTAGTAGCACGGAGGTGAGTCTATATTTGCATCAGAAGTATCTTATAGAGTCTATGATCAAAGTCGGGGGGGGGGGGGGGATCTTAGATCAAAAGTGCACCTAACTTGGTCCTGTACTTTAGGTGTGTCTTTATGTTTCCTGGGTTAGAACAAGATGAATGGCACACTTAACTTGGTCCTGTAACGATGAGGACATCAACACCCTCAATACATCCACACCAACTCAGCTACCGGTTTCTGGTCCTATCATTCGCGCTCGTGCACGTCAACTAAACTATCAGGTGAACTCGTTCTTGGCCTTATGTCCATCTTATATAGACCATAGAACTACTTTCTTTCTTGTTTTGCTTAGGAACAATGGATAGGAGCCAAAGGGAAGGGAATTCGCGCGGACGGGATTTGGATAGCAGAACAGCACCAACATGTGACGGCCACCACGACTTCATGCGGACTCCGATCTGGACGTTCAAGTACTTCCTGGAAAGATTATCAAGTCTATTTTCAAACGGATCTCGCATCATGTCCATATAAACTCGAAGTTGGCCGCAATCGCTATTTTAATACCAAGACCTTTTTTGTCCATGGTGCTGCATCACCAAAATTGGGCCCATGGCCCATGTATCGTTTGGAGTCCATTAGGGACTGGTGATTAGGGTTTTTCACGACCCTAGGGAGGTAATAAATAGTAGCCTCCACCCTCATTCGCGCGTGTCGACCCTAGGTGGGTTTTGTTTATTCGTAAGTTAACTTCTGCTGCTTTCTTGTACACGCGCGTGTCGACCAGATCGTCCGTCCACTTGTGTCTAGAACCCCACTTTAGATTTATTCATTAGATAAGTGCTTGTTCTTCTTGTTCTTGCATGTTCTTTGATTACTTGCAGGAACAAAGGCCCTCGTGGTCAGGTTGATTGTGCACCAGCAAGATCAATACAACTTCGGAGTTGGTGTACCGATCGCTAAGGCGTACCGTCTCGGGGACGTTGTAGTCGGATCGCCAACGTCTTCTCCTCCACAATTCGAACCCTCCTATTCTCATCAAAAGATTGGGAACCAAGATCGTATCAAGTGGTAATCACAGCAAGGTTAATCGGTGAGAGTGCTACTATTACTTTTCTTTCCGCTGTTATCATCCTATAGTCCAGAAAAAGCCCACACAAAAAATACCAGATCTATTTTTCTATTATTCCTAGACCATTGTGCCTTTTACTTTCCCTACTTGGTCTAGACTTGTTGAGTTCATGGTTGCTTCAACGAGTCATGTTGTTGGTGTTTAGTTTTGCACCACTAGAGTTTCGAGTTCGTGTCACATTCGGTCACCTAGTTCGAGTCAGATTCGTAGTTTGAGTTTGAGTCGGATTACTAGTTCGAGTTTGAATCAGATTGGTACTTCGAGTTTGAGTCGGATTGCTAGTTCGAGTTTGAGTCGGATTACTAGTTCGAGTTTGAATCAGATTGCTACTTTGAGTTTTAGTCAGATTAGTAATTTGAGTTTGACAACAAGAAAAAGGCAAGTGCAAAATCAAAAGCCGCACAAAAGCCACAACCAATTAGAGAAGAAAAAGGCAAGTGCAAGATAAAAAGCCACACTATATCAACTACAAAACCAAACTTTAGAGAGAGAGAGAGAGAGAGTTTGAAAGGCGCATGTGCAAATTTTGTTCTAGGGTGTCCTGATTCCATCTAGAGAGAGTTTGGGTGACCACCCCAACAAAAAAAAATCAGATTGTTGTTTGGGGTGTTTTTGGTGATGACATTGGTGTCTCGACTCGCGTCTCTAGTACGATCTAGACTAAGACCAGCACAATACTGTCATAGAACATTTATTCAGCTTGTTGTGACTAACGTGGTGAAAGTTTGCTCCTTGTGCTAGTTCAGCCACCTAAAGCCATGGATTGCCACCTGCTCTTGAAGTTGTTAATTACTTGCTGGTTACCATCACCTCCTTGCTGAGCTTGGTAAGAACAGGTAAGAGCTTGATTGAACTGGTTGAGAGTGAGCGAGTTATCCCCACTAGCACCCTTTGTAGCTAGGGATAACATTACCCTTTCATATTGGATTGTTCCTTTTGTCTACTAACCATGGCAGGAGGAGCAAATACAAATGAAGATGTGCTTTCACCTCGCACACGAGGAATTATACAGCACTTCGAATGACAAGTGCAGATATGCACATAAGTTCTTGATGAGGATTTTCGTGTTACCAATGAACACCTTGGTCAATTGAAAATGTGCAGATCGACACCAAGACCAAAATCAGCACGTTGGAGATTTCCATTCAAACATTGAACACTTCTATTGGAGCCATCCTGCAGCTCCTTGAGGAGAGGGATCCTGGATGCACCGCGGATGGACAGGTGAGCAATGCTCCTAGTATTGTACGTGACAATGAAGATGACTATTCTGCAGATACGGGGGTTCGGGAAGATGGGGAAGCTAGGCCACGGCGCCGACTACAACACAACCGTCAAGGTATGGGTGGACATCTTCGGCGTGAGGGACACAATCATGATGCTACTTTTAACAAGATCAAATTTAAGATACCACCTTTTGATGGTAAATATGACCCTGACGCATATATTACTTGGGAGATTTCTGTTGATCCAAAATTTGCATGTCATGAGTTTCCTGAAAACACAAGAGTTAGAGCAGCCACTAGTGAGTTTACTGATTTTTCTTCTCTTTGGTGGATAGAACATGGCAAGAAAAATCCTAATAACATACCAAAAACTTGGGATGCTTTGAAACGGCTCATGCGGGCTAGATTTGTTACTTCTTACTATGCACGTGTTCTATTAAATAAGTTACAACAATTGAGACGGG
Organism: Tuctoria greenei; assembly: GCA_036927565.1. Classification (NCBI taxonomy): domain Eukaryota; kingdom Viridiplantae; phylum Streptophyta; class Magnoliopsida; order Poales; family Poaceae; genus Tuctoria; species Tuctoria greenei. Next base: position 61,378,870 of record JAYESD010000011.1, on the reverse strand, counting down.
GAGCTCAAAGTGTGGAAGAGTATTTTCAGGAATTACAAATGGGTATGTTGAGTTGTAATTTAGACGAGTATGAGGAACCAGCTATGGCTAGATTTTTGGGTGGTTTAAACCGTGAAATTCAGGACATACTTGCTTATAAAGATTACAATAATGTTACCCATTTGTTTCATCTTGCTTGTAAAGCTGAAAGGGAAGTGCAGGGACAATGAGCTGGCTCTAGAACTAATATTTCTGCAGGAAAGACTAGCTCATGGCAACCACACACGACTACTCCTTCGATTGGGCGTGCTTCCCTGCCATCTTCTTCACCAAGTCGGGCAGTACCTTCTTCCTCCGGCAACAAGCCACGTGCTCCTTCCACTAGCTCAACAGTAAAGACCACCCAAAAGCCCACCGAGAGTGCTTCTTCCGTAGCATCTACCGGACAATCTAGAGACGTTCAGTGTCACAAGTGCAAGGGTTTTGGCCTTGTGCAGCATGACTGCCCAAGCAAACGTGTTCTAATTGTTAAAGATGACGGTGAGTATCATCTGCTAGCGATTTCAGTGACGATACATGTGTTTTGCTTGCAGCTGACTATAAAGGTAGCGGTGAACATCAAGAAGAGCATATTGGTGCAGAAGATGCAGCGCTCTATGATAGTCTCATTGTGCAGCGTGTGCTTAGTGCACAAATGGAGAAAGTGGAACAAAATCAAAGGAACACATTATTCCAAACAAAGTGTGTCATCAAAAAGCGATCTTGCCGCATGATCATTGATGGAGGTAGCTGCAACAACTTGGCCAGTAGTGACATGGTGACCAAGCTGGCACTAAGCACCAAACCGCACCCACATCCCTATTACATTCAATGGTTAAACAACAACGGTAAGGCAAAGGTAACTAGACTTGTGCGAATCAATTTTGCTATTGGATCATATAAGGATGTCGTTGAATGTGATGTTGTGCCTATGCAAGCCTGTAATATTCTGCTAGGAAGACCTTGGCAATTTGATAGAGATTCTATGTATCATGGTAGATCAAATCAGTATTCTTTTCATTACCATGGTAAAAAAATTGTGTTGCATCCTATGTCTCCTGAAGCTATTGTGCAAGATGATGTTGCTAGAGCTAGGAAAACTAAATATCGGGACTATGCTAATATTGAGAACAATAATAATGCCAAATCCGTGTTTGATAAGAAAAATGAGATATCTCTGAAGGGAAAATGCTTGTTTGCTACAAAATCTGATATTAATGAACTGATTGCTTTCACCTCTGTTACCTATGCTTTGGTATGCAAAGATGCTTTGATTTCCTTTTACGATATGCAACATTCTTTGGCTCCTGCTGTTGCTAACATTTTGCAAGAATATTCTGATGTGTGTCCAAGTGAAATACCACAAGGACTACCACCACTTCGAGGGATTGAGCACCAGATAGACCTCATTCCCGGGAGATAGACCTCATTCCTGGTGCTTCATTGCCCAATCATGCACCATACAGAACAAATCCGATAGAAACAAAGGAGATTATGCGCCAAGTACAAGAACCACTCGACAAAGGTTATGTACATGAGTCTCTTAGTCCTTGTGTTGTTCCAGTTATTCTACTACCTAAAAAGGATGGATCCTGACGTATGTGTGTGGATTACAGCGCAATCAACAATATCACCATTCAATACCGTCATCCTATTCCACGCTTAGATGATATGCTTGATGAATTGTGTGGCGCTGTTGTGTTCTCAAAAGTTGATTTGCGTAGTGGTTATCACTAAATTCGCATGAAACTAGGAGGTGAAAGAAAAACTGCTTTCAAAACTAAGTTCGGTTTATATGAGTGGTTAGTCATGCCTTTTGGGTTAACTAATGCACCTAGCACCTTCATGAGATTAATGAACACGGTTTTGCGTGCATTCATTGGAAAATTTGTTGTTGTGTACTTTGATGATATATTGATTTATAGCAAATCCATGGATGAACATCTTGATCACTTACCTGCTGTTTTTAATGCTTTACACGAGGCACAATTATTTGGTAACCTTGAGAAGTGCACCTTTTGCACGGATCGAGTCTCTTTTCTTGGCTATGTTGTTACTCCACAGGGAATTGAAGTTGATCAAGCCAAGGTAGAGACTATTCAGGGGTGGCCTGTACCAAAGACCATCACATAGGTGCAGAGCTTTCTAGGACTGGCTAGGTTCTATCATCGCTTTGTGAAGGATTTCAGCATCATTGCTGCTCCATTGAATGACCTTACGAAGAAGGGAGTGCCTTTTTCTTGGGGCACCATACAAGATAACGCCTTTACCATACTGAAAGATAAGTTGACGCATGCACCTCTTCTCCAACTTCCTGATTTTTCTAAGACTTTTGAGCTTGAATGTGATGCTAGTGGGATTGGATTGGGTGGTGTTTTGTTACAAGAAGGAAAACCTGTTGCATATCTTAGTGAGAAAATGAGTGGGCCTGTTCTGAATAATTTTACCTATGATAAGGAATTATATGCTCTTGTACGAACTTTAGAAACATGGCAGCATTATTTGTGGCCCAAAGAATTTGTTATCCATTCTGATCATGAATCACTAAAGCATATTAGGAGTCAAGGGAAACTGAACCGTAGGCATGCTAAGTGGATGAAATTTATTGAGTCTTTGCCTTATGTCATTAAACACAAAAAGGGAAAGGATAATGTTATTGCTGATAATTTATCTAGACGTTATACTCTTCTATCTCAACTTGACTTTAAAATTTTTGGATTAGAAATGATTAAAGATCAATATGAACATGATGCTGATTTCAAAGATGTATTGCTGAAATGTAAAGAGGGAAAAACATCGAATAAATTTGTCCTCAACGATGGATATGTGTTTAGAGCTAACAAGTTATGCATTCCAACTAGCTCTGTTCGTTTGTTATTGTTACAGAAAGCGCATGGAGGCAGGCTGATGGGGCACTTTGGAGTGAAAAGGACAGAGGACATACTTGCTGGTCATTTCTTTTGGCCAAGTATGAGGCGAGACGTGGAGCGCTTCGTTGCTCGCTGCACGACATGTCAAAAAGCTCAGTCACAACTTAATCCACATGGTTTGTACATGCCTCTTCCTATTCCTAGCATGCCTTGGGAGGATATTTCTATGGATTTCGGTTTTAGGACTGCCTAGAACAAAGAAGGGGAGGGATAGAATCTTTGTTGTTGTGGATAGATTTTCTAAAATGGCACACTTACCTTGTCGTAAAAGTGATGATGCTACACATGTTGCTGATCTGTTTTTCCGAGGGATTGTTAGGTTGCATGGTGTGCCAAACACAATAGTTTCAGATCATGATGCTAAGTTTCTTAGCCATTTTTGGAGAACATTATGGGTAAAATTGGGGACTAAGCTTTTATTTTCAACTACTTGTCATCCCCAAACTGATGGTCAAACTGAGGTTGTGAATAGAAGTTTATCTACCATGCTTAGGGCTGTTTTGAAAAAGAATATAAAAATGTGGGAAGAGTGTTTGCCTCATGTTGAGTTTGCTTATAATCGTTCCCTACATTCTAGTACTAAGAGATGCCCTTTCGAGATTGTTTATGGATTTGTACCCCGTGCTCTTATGGATTTATTACCTCTTCCTTCAATGGAACGAGTGGATTGTGATGCTAAACATCGTGCTGAATTGATCTTAAAATTGCATGAAACCACTAAGAGGAATATAGAGTGCATGAATGCCAAGTACAAAATTGCTGCTAGTTTGGGAAAGAAACCTATCACTTTTGAACCTGGTGATTTAGTTTGGTTACATTTGCGAAAGGATAGGTTTCCTGATTTGAGAAAGTATAAATTGTTACTTCGAGCTCATGGTCCATTCAAAGTGTTAGAAAGGATTAATGATAATGCATATAAACTCGAGTTGCCTGCGGATTTTGGGGTTAGTCCCACATTTAACATTGCAGATTTGAAGCCATATTTGGGAGAAGAAGATGAGCTTGAGTCGCGGACCACTCAAATGCAAGAAGGGGATGATGATGGGGACATCAACACCCTCGATACATCCACACCAACTCAGCTACCAGTTTCTAGTCCGATCACTCGCGCTCATGCACGTCAACTAAACTATCAGGTGAACTTGTTCTTTGCCTTATGTCCATCTTATCTAGACCGTGGAATTACATGCTTTCTTGTTTTCCTTAGTAACAATGGAGAGGAGCCAAAGGGAAGGGAATTCGCGCAGACGGGATTTGGAAAGCGGAACAGCACCAACTTGTGACGGCCACCACGACTTCACACGGACTTCGATCGGGGCATTCAAGTACTTCCTAGAAATATTGTCAATTCTACTTTCAAACGGATCTGGCCTCATGTCCATATCTATTCGGAGTCGGCCATAATTGTTATTTTAATACCAAGATCTTTTCTATCCATGGTGCTGCGTCACCAAAATTGGGCCCATGGCCCATGTATCGTTTGGAGTCCATTAGGGACTCGTGATTAGGTTTCTCACGACCCTAGGGATGTAATAAATAGTAGACGCCGCCCTCATTAGCTGGTGGGTTTTGTTTATTCGTAAGTTAGCTTCTGCTGCTTCCTTGTACACGCGCGTGTCGACTAGATTGCTCGTCTACTCGTATGCAAAACCCCACTTTAGATTGATTCAACAGATGAGTGCTTCTTCTTGTTCTTGCGTGTTCTTCGATTGCTTGCAGGAACAAAGGCCCTCGTGGTCAGGTTAATTGTGCGCCAGCAAGATCAATACAACTCCGGAGTCGGTGTACCGATCGCTAAGGCGCACCGTCTTGGGGACGGTGTAGTCGGATCGCCAACGTCTTCTCCTCCACAAATTGAACCCTCCTATTCTCATCGGAGTATCAGAAACCAATATCCTATCATGTAATTTAAGTGTGTCCTTGTATCCCCTATTATTCGGACGTATAATTAAATACATTTGTGCCAGCAGACTCTACGTGCATTTATTTTGCGCAAGCTCATTATTTTCATCACTTTTTACATTCTTGTCAATAGCAATGTTGTGCAATCCATTTGAAATTTAGTCCAACAGATTCATGTGATATATAAGCTTTATTGGTAATCTTCTGTCGGATCTTAGTATTGCTAGATGGCCTACTCGCCTGAAAACCAAAGCCAATGACATGTCCGGAGTGCACTATCGACTTAGCCTGGTCCAGCAGCCTAAGTACGCCACTCTACCTATTCTAGTGGGTCATAGTAGGCGAGTCCGGAAAGCATTCAGATCTTAGGAAGTTTACTCAATATACTTATGTTGCCATGTTGAGTTTGTTGGGAGCCAAAGTTCAAAGAAGGATAATAAGTTGCAAATGATCTATAGACAAGAGGACGAATTTTACTACTTTTCTTGTCTCTTATGCACAGGAAAAATGAACAATTGATGACAATTAGCAGGATCATGGTGGATGCTGTCGGAGCATCAAGCTCCGACAACCCCCAGGAGGCCCGCCGTCGACGTTTCACGTGTTGACAGTGGACGCTGTCGAAGCAAACAAGCTCCAACAACCCCCAGGGGGCCCGCTATGGACATTTAACGCATTGACAATGGGCGCTGTCGAAGCATCAAGCTCCGACAACCCCGGGGGGGCCCGTTGTCGACATTTAACGTGTTGACAGTGACCGTCGTCAAAGCATCAAGCTCCAAAAAACCCCAAGGCGCCCGCTGTCGACGTTTCACGCATTGACAGTGGGCGCGAACGAAGCATCAAGCTCCGACAACTCCCAGGGGGCCCGCCGTCGATGTAACAAAGGGTCCTTGGAGATTTCGGAAGCAAGAATTGGACCCCGGAGCTATCATACTAGCTACGAGTTCGGAGCAATCAAGTTTTCAAGACATTGTCTAAATTGTCATGGTAGATGTCCTCAATCCATTGAACACATCTACCAGGAGGCAAACAAGATAAAGGGCAATGTATTGAAGATACAAAAATGGAATTCGAAAGGACTCATTCATTCAAAATTTGAGATTGACAAGGTGAAGGTACAAAGAGAAAGGTCCTAGCTATTGGAGTTCCTCACGAAGAACGAAGCAACTTACTCGGCGGCTTCTTGGACGCTAGCCTTTGGCAGCTCCCTCCTCCTCGGCGATGGGTCCTTCGAACACAGGAGCTAGAGACATTGAGGAGTCTCGGCTTCAGAAGTACGCCAGCACATACTCTGCGACACTCCGAGCCAGAGATTTCCCTTCAGTTTCAATCCCGTCGACGACCACATCTCCCAGATCCTCCAGCTTTGTGCACGCAGAGTTGAGTGCCACCAGGCCTTGTCCATCTCTAGCTCCGGATCAGCCGGTCAGACCGGGCTGAATTCAAAAGGTACCAAAGATTCATTCGCCCGCCCGAGGAAATCCCAGACCTACTGGGAATCAATTGCTCTCGCGCTTCGGAGCTCCTCCAGCGACCTCCTAGTAGAAGAAAGCTCCGTAGAACCCTCCTTGGAGAAGCGCTCGACCTCCTTGGCATGATGTTGGATCTGTTCAGCTAGCAGCTTCATTTGGTCGGCAATATTCTTCTCTTAGAGGTAATACAGCCTCTCCTGTCTGCAGGGTCCTTCTCCTTGACCTTCATCTTGTCCTATCGGATAGAGACATCACTTTCTCTTTTGCTCACATCTTAACCTGCCCGCCATAATCGTTGCTTCTCTTGCTCGCACCAAGACTTGTATTCTTCCACGCGGTTAGCCAAGTCTTGCCCGCCGCGTGCTAGCTTTTGGGAGAGCTCATCCTCCCTCTACTAGATATTTTCTTTTTTATTTTGAAGGTTAACCTCCTTATTATCAAGTTCATCCCGGCGCTTGAGGAGATCTTCCCTCAACACTTCGAGACTCTCTGAGCACCTGTTGGCCATTTCACGGGCCTTCTTGTCAAGGGTCTTTATAGCGACCTCTCTTTCATCCAATGCCTTGTTCAGGCATGACTGTCGGGCCTCTTCTGATGCCACCCACTCTTTCTGGTTTGTAAGTCGGGACTGCGTTAGCTTCGTCTCGAAGTAGAGCTTCTAGTGCCAACGCCCTAGCATGGCACACTCTTCTTCAAGAGACCTCTGGTCGTAGTCGAAGGAAAGCTGGACCTGTCAGAGGCTGGAGCAAACATTGTCAATTGACAACTCTAGAGGGATTGACTCTGGGCCTTCTTGGGGGTCGTCCTCGGATTCCTCCAAGTCTTTTGGGACGGTCGTTGGAGCCCATGGCACGAGCATGGACTCCAACAACTTGACATCGGCGGGACCAACCTCTAGCAGTTCATCCATCTCCGGTGTGGGTGAGGAAGGTCCTGCAACCAGATATTCCACCTCCGGAGGTGACAAGGAGGGTCTCGCAACCGGATCTACAGCCATCGGCGCAGAAGTCGAAGGTTCCGCATTCGAATCCCCTTGTGCAGGATCGGACACGGTCACTCTGGTGCTGCCACCTCTAGAGCTGGCGCTGGGACGTCCATCAGAGCTTCATTGATTTCTGACATTGATGTCGGAACCTGCGCAGCTGGCTTCGAGACAGCCAGAGCTCGCTCAGACATTTCTTCCTCATGGTCCGATGCTGCCATGGGCTCTTCGATTGTTGGTGCTGAAGTCGTCTCAGCCGGCGCCGGAGCTGTCATGTCATCTGCCACAATCATAAGAGGATGGGCTGGAGCAGTAGTTGGAGCTTCAGCTGGCGCAGTCTCCAGGGCTGCAGTGGGCACCGAAGCTGCGGTTCCTGTTCTCGACACTCTAGAAATAGAGAATAGAGAACTCAAGAAAAAGCAAGAAACAAAATCAAGATAGAAGCTAAATATCTCGCCCTTACCTAGGGACGTTGCCGCTCCAGTTGGCACGGATTTTCTTCTTCGGACGCTTGGAGCTAGAGCCCGCCGTCGTCGGTGTGGCAGAAGCTCTGGGCTCTGTGCCAGGCGTTGAGGCATCCGTCGGCACTGCCTCATCTGGTACCTCCATCGTTGGAGGATTCACTCTAGACCTAGAGCCCTCTGCTAGTACTGGGGTCGAGTCGACTTGCTAAACCCAACGCTCTCTGTGGACACCAGATCCGAAGGATCTGCTAGAGCTGGAGGCACAACCAGCACATACCTCAACCGAGGCTGAGGGGTTGCTTCTCTCGGAGGGTCCCTCACATAGCTCTCGTTGCTTCTTGCCAACTTTCGCTTGCGACTTGGGGTGACTACAGGGTCTTTCCCCTTGCCTCAGCTTGAGGTCAACTCTTTGGAAGATGGAGCTGCGGAGCCCTTGCCTTTGCCGCTGACTGGCATAGGATCGGATCTTTCATAAGGACAAGGAGCTCCGGAGATCACGACCCTCGCTGGAGGAGTGCTCTGATGCCTATCAACAATGCCTGCATCGTCAAGCATCGACATCTTCTTCCGCAGCTCCCTTCTGAACTCTGGAACCATGTTCAAAGGCAGAAATTCCGCCGAAGGTGTTAGGTCGTCGGGATTGATGGTTCTGTGGTGCAACTTTTGGAGATGAAGCTTCAAAGCCTTTTCATCCAAATTTGACTCAACACCAAAATCATTCTAGTATGGGTCCATTTCTCCACTGAATGCCCATGCTGGCCATTCCCTCATCTTCAACGGAGCCCGATGGTTGGTCAGGAAGTTTGCGATCACCAACAGAGGGGTCACTCCTCCCTCCATGCAACTCTGTATCCTGGAGAAGATTGGATTGTACCATTCATCCAGCTCCTGGAGCTCCTCCCAGGTGTTGGTGTCAGTGGTGGGAAGGCCGTCAGGCAGCTCCAGCCTATCATGGTGATCCACTCTGACGATTACCCAATCCTTCTTGCAGCCATCCCACTTCCCAGAAGGAAGCATCTTCAAGTGATTAGGACATCAACACCGTCGTGACATCCACACCCACTCAACTACCGGTTTTCGGTCTGATTACTCACGCTCGTGCACATCAACTAAAGTATCAGGTGAACTCATTCTTGGCGTTATGTCCATCTTATCTAGACTGTGGAACCACATACTTTCTTGTTTTTCTTAGGAACAATGGAGAGGAGCCAAAGGGAAGGGAATTCACGCGGACTGGATTTGGACAGTGGAACATCACCAACTTGTGACGGCCACCACGACTTCATATGGACTCCGATCCGGGAGTTCAAGTACTTACTGGAAAGGTTACCAAGTCTACTTTCAAACGAATCTGATCTCATATCCATATCTATTCAAAGCCTTCCACGATCGTTATTTTAATTCGGAGACCTTTTTTGTCCATGGTGCCGCGTCACAAAAATTGGGCCCATGGCCCATGTATCGTTAAGGGCCCATTAGGGACTCGTGATTAGGGTTTCTCACGACCCTAGGGAGGTATTAAATAGTTGCCGCCACCCTCATTAGATGGTGGGTTTTTTTATTCGAAAGTTAGCTTCTGCTGCTTCCTTGTACACGCGCGTGTCGACTAGATCGCCCGTCTACTTGTATTTGGAACCCCACTTTTTGATTGTTTCAATAGATCAGTGCTTGTTCTTCTTGTTCTTGCGTGTTCTTCGATTGCTTGCAGGAACAAAAGCCCTCGTGTTCAGGTTGATTGTTTGCCAGCAAGAATAATACAACTTCGAAGTCGGTGTACCGATCGCTAAGGCGCATCGTCCTGGAGACGGTGTAGTTGGATCGCCAACGTCTTCTCCTCTACAAATCAAATCCTCCTATTGTCATCGGAAGATTGGGAACCAAGATCCTATCATGTGGTAATCAGAGCAAGGTTAATCGGTAAGAGTTGTACCATTGTTGTTCTTTCCGCTGTTATCATCCTATAGTCCAAAGAAAGCCAATAAAAAATACTAGATCTGTTTTTTTATTATTCCTAGACCATTATGCCTTTTACTTTCACTATTTAGTTCAGACTTGTTGAGTTCATGGCTTCTTCGACGAGTCAAGTTGCTGGTCTTAGTATTTAGTCCTTTAGAGTTTTGAGTTCTTGTCACGTCTGATCTGCAAAAAAAAAGCGCCATCATCCCCACCATCATGAAATTAAGGAGATACTCACGTCCTAATTTGCATCTCCAAAAGAGGAAATAATCAGATCAGATCTGATTTCGAGTATCTTCTTTGTTTTGGAAGAAAAAGATCGTAACTTCTTCATACGTTCCCCGTTTGGAAAGTGTAAGCATAATATGGAAAGGTTTATCTCGCCATCTTTCCGACGGATGAAACCTTGCCTAAAAATTCCATCTGTGCGCATCACAATCACCAAAGATAATTCGAGATTTTCATGTATTTTTTCTTTGGAAAGCAATATTTATAAGACCTGCAAGGAACCTGCGAAAATAAGTGTGCTATATGTGGTATTTGGTAGCTTATCATCCGATCCTTGTGTAATCTTTATGACTGCAGGGCTTTGTAAAAAAAAAGAAAGAAAAAAAAGAAAAAGAAAGAAAGAAAAGAAAGAAACAAAAAGTGAGCTTCAGTTGCTGCTGTTGTAGGCTATTGTGTGACTGGTGTGTATTCTTTTGTGTCTAGGCTCGCATCTCTAGAACGGACTAATCTAGGACCATCACAGTACTGTTGTAGAACGTTTATTCAACTTGTTATGACTAACGTGGTGAAAGTTTGTTCCTTATGCTAGTTCAGCCACCTAAAGCTCCATAGATTGACATCTACTCTTGAAGTTGTTCATTACTTGTTGGTTACAGTCACCTCCTTGCTTAGCTTGGTAAGAACAGGTAAGAGCTTGATTGAACAGTTTGAGAGTGAGCGAGCTATCCCCTTTTATATTCGATTGTTCCTTTTTTCTACTAACCATGGCAGCAGGAGCAAATGCAAATGAAGACGTGCATTCACCTCGCACACTGGGAATTATACAGCACTTCGAGCGCCAAGTGCGAATACACACAGAAGCGCCTGATGAGGATGTTCGTGTTACCAATGACCGCCTTGGTCAATTGGAAAATGTGCAGATCGACGCCAACACCAAAATCAACATGTTGGAGGTTTCCATACAAACAATGAACACTTCTATTGGAGCCATCCTGCAGCGCCTTGAGGAGAGGGATCAAGGACAAACTGTGGATGGACATGTGAGCAATGCCCCTAGCATTGTACGTGACAATGAAGATGACTATCCTGCAGATACTGAGATTGGGGAAGATAAGAATGCTAGTCCATGACGCCAGCTACAACGCAACTGTCAAGGTATGGGTGGACATCGTCGTCGTGAGGTACGCAATAATGATGATACATTTAACAAGATCAAATTTAAGATACCTCCTTTTGATGGTAAATATGACCCTGATGCTTATATTACTTGGGAGATTTCTGTTGATAAAAAATTTGCATGTCACGAATTTCCTGAAAATGCAAGGGTTAGAGTAGCCACTAGTGAGTTCACTAATTTTGCTTCTATTTGGTGGATAGAACATGGCAAGAAAAATCCTAATAACATACCCCAAACTTGGGAAGCTTTGAAACGGCTCATGCGGGCTAGATTTGTTCCTTCTTACTATGCACATGATATATTAAATAAGTTACAACAATTAAGACAGGAAGCTAAAAGTGTAGAAGAGTATTTTTAGGAACTACAAATGGGTATGTTGCGTTGTAATTTAGATGAGGATGAGGAACCAACTATGGCTAGATTTTTGGCTGGTTTAAACCGTCAAATTCAGGACATCCTTGCTTATAAAGATTACAATAATGTTACCCGTTTATTTCATCTTGCTTGTAAAGCTAAAAAAAATGTGCAGGGATGACGAGCTAGTTCTAGAAGTAATATTTCTGCAGGAAAGACTAGCTCATGGCAACCACGCACGACTACTCCTCCGATTGGGCGTGCTCCCCCGCCATCTTCTTCACCCAGTCGGGTAGGACCTTCTTCCTCCGGCAACAAGCCATGTGCTCCTTCCACTAGCTCAGTAGCAAAGAAAACCCAAAGGACCACCGAGAGTGCTTCTTTCGTAGCATCTACAGGGCGGGCTAGAGATGTTCAATGTCACAGATGCAAGGGATTCGGCCATGTGCAGCGTGATTGTCCGAGAAAACGTGTTCTAGTAATTAAAGGTGATGGTGAGTACTTATCTGCTAGTGATTTCAATGACGATACATGTGCTTTGCTTGCAGGTGACTATACAGGTAGCAATGAACATCAAGAACAACATATTGGTGTAGAAGATGCAGCACGCTATAAAAGCCTCATTGTGCAGCATGTGCTTAGTGTCCAAATGGAGAAAGTGGAGAAAAATCAAAGGCACACATTATTCCAAACAAAGTGTGTTGTCAAAGAGCGTTCTTGCCATATGATCATTGATGGAGGTAGCTGCAACAACTTGGCCAGCAGTGACATGGTGGCCAAGCTGGCACTAATCACCAAACCGCACCCACATCCCTATTACATTCAATGGTTAAACAACAACGGTAAGGCAAAGGTAACTAGACTTGTGCGAATCAATTTTGCTATTGGATCATATAAGGATGTCATTGAATGTGATGTCATGCATATGCAAGCTCGTAATATTCTGGTAGGAAGACCTTGGCAATTTGATAGAGATTCTATGCACCATGGTAGATCAAATCAGTATTCTTTTCTTTACCGTGATAAAAAAAATGTGTTGCATCCTATGTCTCCTGAAGCTATTGTGCAAGATGATGTTGCTAGAGCTAGGAAAACTAAATCTCAGGACCATGCTAATGTTGAGAACAATAACAATGCCAAATCTGTGTTTGATAAGAAAAATGAGATATCTCTGAAGGGAAAATACTTGTTTGCTATAAAATCTGATATTAATGAACTGATTGCTTCCACCTCTGTTACCTATGCTTTGGTATCCAAAGATACTTTGATTTCCCTTTATGATATGCAACATTCTTTGCCTCTTGCTGTTGCTAACATTTTGCAAGAATATTCTGATGTGTTTCCAAGTGAAGTACTACAAGTACTACCACCACTTCAAGGGATTGAGCACCAGATTGACCTCATTCCCGGTGCTTCATTGCCCAACCGTGCGCCATACAAGACAAACCCAGAAGAAACAAAAGAGATTCAACGCCAAGTACAAGAACTACTCGACAAAGGTTATGTATGTGAGTCTCTTAGTCCTTGTGCCGTCCCAATTATTCTAGTACCTAAAAAGGATGGATCGTGGCGTATGTGTGTGGATTGTAGAGCAATCAATAGTATCACCATTCGATACCGTCATCCTATTCCACGCTTACATGATATGCTTGATGAATTGGGTGGCACTGTTGTGTTCTCAAAAGTTGATTTGCGTAGTGGTTATCACCAAATTCGCATGAAACTAGGAGATGAATGGAAAACTGCATTTAAAAACAAGTTCAGTTTATATGGGTGGTTAGTCATGCCTCTTGGGTTAACTAATGCACCTATCACCTTCATGAGATTAATGAACGAGGTTTTGCGTGCATTCAATGGAAAATTTGTTGTTGTGTACTTTGATGATAAATTGATTTATAGAAAATCCATGGATGGACATCTTGATCGCATACGTGCTGTTTTTAATGCTTTACGTAAAGCACGTTATTTGGGTAACCTTGAGAAGTGCACCTTTTGCACGGACCGAGTCTCTTTTCTTGGCTATGTTGTTACTCCACAGGGAATTGAAGTTGATCAAGCCAAGGTAGAGGCTATTCAGGGGTGGCCTGTACCAATGACCATCACATAGGTGCAGAGCTTTCTAGGACTGGTTGGGTTCTATCATCGCTTTGTGAAGGATTTCAGCACCATTGCTGCTCCATTGAATGACCTTACGAAGAAGGGAGTGCCTTTTTCTTGGGGCACCACACAAGATAACGCCTTTACCATACTGAAAGATAAGTTGACGCATGCACCTCTTCTCCAACTTCCTGATTTTTCTAAGACTTTTGAGCTTGAATGTGATGCTAGTGGGATTGGATCGGGTGGTGTTTTGTTACAAGAAGGAAAACCTATTGCATATTTTAGTGAGAAAATGAGTGGGCCTGTTCTGAATAATTTTACCTATGACAACGAATTATATGCTCTTATACGAACTTTAGAAACATGGCAGCATTATTTGTGGCCCAAAGAATTTGTTATCCATTCTGATCATGAATCACTAAAGCATATTAGGAGTCAAGGGAAACTGAACCGTAGGCATGCTAAGTGGATGAAATTTATTGAGTCTTTGCCTTATGTCATTAAACAAAAAAAAGGGAAAGGATAATGTTATTGCTGATGCTTTATCTAGACGTTATACTCTTCTATCTCAACTTGACTTTAAAATTTTTGGATTAGAAATGATTAAAGATCAATATGAACATGATGCTGATTTCAAAGATGTATTGCTGAAATGTAAAGAGGGAAAAACATTGAATAAATTTGTCCTCAATGATGACTATGTGTTTAGAGCTATCAAGTTATGCATTCCAACTAGCTCCGTTGTTTGTTATTGTTACAGGAAGCGCATGGAGGCGGGCTGATGGGGCACTTTGGAGTGAAAAAGACAGAGGACATACTTGCTGGTCATTTCTTTTGGCCAAGGATGAGGCAAGACGTGGAGCGCTTCACTGCTCGCTGCACGACATGTCAAAAAGCTCAGTCACAACTTAATCCACATGGTTTGTACATGCCTCTTCTTGTTCCTAGCATGCCTTGGGAGGATATTTCTATGGACTTCGGTTTTTGGACTGCCTAGAACAAAGAAGGGGAGGGATAGCATCTTTGTTATCGTGGATAGATTTTCTAAAATGGCACACTTACCTTGTCGTAAAAGTGATGATGCTACACATGTTGCTGATTTGTTTTTCCGAGGGATTGTTAGGTTGCATGGTGTGCCAAACACAATAGTTATGGGCAAAATTGGGGACTAAGCTTTTATTTTCAACTACTTGTCATCCCCAAACTGATGGTCAAACTGAGGTTGTGAATAGAAGTTTATCTACCATGGTTAGGGCTGTTGTGAAAAAGATTATAAAAATGTGGGAGGAGTGTTTGCCTCATGTTGAGTTTGCTTATAATCGTACCCTACATTCTAGTACTAAGAAATGCCCTTTCGAGATTGTTTTTGGATTTGTACCCCGTGCTCCTATTGATTTATTACCTCTTCCTTCAATGGAACGAGTGAATTTTGATGATAAACATCGTGCTGAATTGATCTTAAAATTGCATGAAACCACTAAGAGGAATATAAAGTGCATGAATGCCAAGTACAAAATTGCTGGTAGTTGGGGAAAGAAACCTATCACTTTTGAACCTGGTGATTTAGTTTGGTTACATTTGCGAAAGGATAGGTTTCCTGATTTGAGAAAGTATAAATTGTTACCTCGAGCTCATGGTCCATTGAAAGTGTTAGAAAGGATTAATGATAATGCATATAAACTTGAGTTGCCTGTGGATTTTGGGGTTAGTCCCACATTTAACATTGCAGATTTGAAGCCATATTTGGGAGAAGAAGATGAGCTTGAGTGGCGGACGACTCAAATGCAAGAAGGGGAGGATGATGGGGACATCAACACCCTCGATACATCCACAACAACTCAGCTACCGGTTTCTGGTCTGATCACTCGCGCTCATGCACGTCAACTAAACTATCAGGTGAACTCGTTCTTGGCCTTATGTCCATCTTATCTAGACCGTGGAATTACGTGCTTTCTTGTTTTCCTTAGGAAAAACGGAGAGGAGCCAAAGGGAAGGGAATTCGCGCAGACGGGATTTGGAAAGCAGAACAGCACCAACTTGTGACGGCCACCACGACTTCACACGAAATTCGATCTGGGCGTTCAAGTACTGCCTAGAAAGATTGTCAATTCTACTTTCAAACGGATCTGGCCTCATGTCCATATCTATTTGGAGTCGGCCGTAATTGTTATTTTAATACAAAGACCTTTTCTGTCCATGGTGCTGCGTCAGCACCCTAGGGAGGTAATAAATAGTAGACGCCGCCCTCATTAGCTGGTGGGTTTTGTTTATTCTTAAGTTAGCTTCTGCTGCTTCCTTGTACACGCGTGTGTCGACTAGATCGCCCATCTACTTGTATCCAAAACCCCTCTTTAGATTGATTCAACAGATGAATGCTTGTTCTTGTTCTTGCGTGTTCTTCGATTGCTTGCAGGAACAAAGGCCCTCGTGGTTGGGTTAATTGTGCGCCAGCAAGATCAATACAACTCCGGAGTCGGTGCACAGATTGCTAAGGCGCACCGTCTTAGGGACGGTGTAGTCGGATCGCCAACGTCTTCTCCTCCACAAATTGAACCATCCTATTCTCATCGGAAGATCAGAAACCAATATCCTATCATGTAATTTAAGTGTGTCCTTGTATCCTCTATTATTCAGACGTATAATTAAATACATTTGTGCCAACATACTCTACGTGCATTTATTTTGCGCAAGCTCATTGTTTTCATCACTTTTTACGTTCTTGTCAATAGCAACGTTGTGCAATCCATTTGAAATTTAGTCCAACAGATTCATGTGATATATAAGCTTTATTGGTAATCTTCTATCGTATCTTAGTATTGCTAGATGGCCTACTCGCTTGAAAACCAAAGCCAATGACAGGTCCGGAGTGCGCTATCGACTTAGCCTGGTCCAACAGCCTAAGTACGCCACTCTACCTATTCTAGTGGGTCACAGTAAGGCGAGTCCGGAAAGCATTCAGATCTTTGGAAGTTTAGTCAATATACTTATGTTGCCATGTTGAGTTTGTTGGGAGCCAAAGTTCAAAGAAGGATAATAAGTCGCAAATGATCTATAGACAAGAGGACGAATTTTACTACTTTTCTTGTCTCTTATGCACAGGATAAATGAACAATTGATGACAATTAGCAGGATCATGGTGGATGCTGTCGGAGCATCAAGCTCCGACAACCCCCTGGAGGCCCGCCTCGATGTTTCATGTGTTGACAGTGGACGTTGTTGAAGCAAACAAGCTCCAACAACCCCCAGGGGGCCCGATGTGGACATTTAACACATTGACAATGGGCGCTGTCGAAGCATCAAGCTCCGACAACCCCAAGGGGGCCCGCCGTCGACATTTAACGTGTTGACAGTGGGTGTCGTCAAAGTATCAAGCTCCAAAAACCCCCAAGGGGCCTGCTGTCGACGTTTCACGCATTGACAGTGGGCGCCAACGAAGCATCAAGCTCCGACAACTCCCAGGGGGCCCGCCGTCGATGTAACAAAGGGCCCTTGGAGATTTCGGAAGCAAGACTTGGACCCCAAAGCTATCATACTGGCTACGAGTTCGGAGCAATCAAGTTTTCAAGACATTGTCTAAATCGTCATGGTAGATGTCCTCAATCCATTGAACACATCTACAAGGAGGCCAACAAGATAAAGGACAATGTATTGAGGATACAAAAATGGAATTCGAAAGGATTCATTCGTTCAAAATTTGAGATTGACAAGGTGAAGGTACAAAGAGAAAGGTCCTAGCTATTGGAGTTCCTCACAAAGAACAAAGCAACTTACTCGGTGGCTTCTTGGACGCTAGCCTTAGCAGCTCCCTCCTCCTCGGTGATGGGTCCTTCGAACACAGGAGCTAGAGACATTGAGGAGTCTCGGCTTCGGAAGCACACCAGCACATACTCTGCGACGCTCCAAGCCAGAGATTTCCCTTCAGTCTCAATCCCGTCGAAGACCACATCTCCTAGAGCCTCTAGCTTTGTGCCGGCAGAGTTGAGTGCCACCAGGGCCTTGTCCATCTCTAGCTCTGGATCAGCCGGTCGGACCAGGCTGAATCCAAAAGGTACCAAAGATTCATTCGCCCACCCGAGGAAATCCCAGACCTACTGGGACTCAATTACTCTCGCGCTTCAGAGCTCCTCCAGCGACCTCCTAGTAGAAGAAATCTCCGTAGAACCCTCCTTGGAGAAGCGCTCGACCTCCTTGGCGTGATGTTTGATCCGTTCAGATAGCAACTTCATTTGGTCAGCAATATTCTTCCCTTAGAGTTAATACAGCCTCTCCTGTCCGCAAGGTCCTTCTCCTTCACCTTCATCTTGTCCTATCGGACAGAGACATCACTTTCTCTTTTGCTCACATCTTCACCTGCCCGCCATAATTGTTGCTTCTCTTGTTCGCACCAAGACTTGAATTCTTCCACGCGGTTAGCCAAGTCTTGCCTGCCGCGTGCTAGCTTTTTGGAGAGCTCATCCTCCCTCTGCTGGATCTTATCTTCTTTATTTTGGAGGTTAACCTCCTTATTATCAAGTTCGTCCCAGCGCTTGAGGAGATCTTCCCTCAACGCTTCGAGACTCTCTAAGCACCTGTTGGCCATTTCACGGGCCTTCTTGTCAAGGGTCTTTATAGCAGCCTCTCTTTCATCCAATGCCTTGTTCAGGCATGACTGTCGGGCCTCTTCCGACGCCACCCACTCTTTCTGGTTTGCAAGTCGGGACTGCGTTAGCTTCGTCTCAAAGTAGAGCTTCTAGTGCCAACGCCCTAGCATGGCATGCTCTTCTTCAGGAGACCTCTAGTCGTAGTCGAAGGCAAGCTGGACCTGTCAGAGGCTGGAGCAAGCATTGTCAATTGACAACTCCAGAGGGATTGACTCTGGGCCTTCTTGGGGGTTGTCCTCGGATTCCTCCAAGTCTTTTGGGACGGTCGTTGGAGCCCATGGCACGAGCATGGACTCCAACAACTCGACATCGGCGGGACCAACCTTTAGCAGTTCATCCATCTCCGGTGTGGGTGAGGAAGGCCCCGCAACCAGATATTCCACCTCCGGAGGTGACAAGGAGGGTCCTGCAGCTGGATCTACAGCCATCGGCACAGAAGTCGAAGGTTCCGCATTCGGATCCCCTTGTGCAGGATCAGACATGGTCACTCCGGTGTTGCCACCTCTAGAGCTAGCGCTGGGACGTCCATCAGAGCTTCATTGATTTTCGACATTGATGCCGGAACCTCCGCAGCTGGCTCCGAGACAGCCAGAGCTTGCTCAGGCATTTCTTCCTCATGGTCTGATGCTACCATGGGCTCTTCGGTTGTTGGTGCTGAAGTCGTCTCAGCCGGCGCCGGAGCTGTCGTGTCATCTGCCACAATCATAAGAGGAGGGGCTAGAGCAGTAGTAGGAGCTTCAGCTGGCGCATTCTCCGGGGCTGCAGTAGGCACTGAAGCTGCGGTTCCTGTTCTCGACACTCTAGAAACAGAGAATAGAGAACTCAAAGAAAAAACAAGAAACAAAATCAAGACAGAAGCTAAAGATCCAGCCCTTACCTAGGGATGTTGCCGCTCCAGTTGGCACGGATTTTCTTCTTCGGACGCTTGGAGCTAGAGCCCGCCATCGTCGGTGTGGCAGAAGCTCCGGGCTCTGTGCCAGGCATTGAGGCATCCACCGGCACTGACTCATCTGGTACCTCCATTGTCGGAGGATTCGCTCTAGACCTAGAGCTCTCTGCTAGTACTGGGGTCGAGTCGACTTGCCGGACCCAATGCTCTCTGTGGACACCAGATTCGAAGGATCTGCTAGAGCTAGAGGCACAACCAGCACATACCTCAACCGAGGCTGAGGGGTTGCTTCTCTCGGAGGGTCCCTCACATAGCTCCCGTTGTTTCTTGCCAACTTTCGCTTGCGACTTGGGGTGACTACGGGGTCCTTCCCCTTGCCTCAGCTTGAGGTCAACTCTTTGGAAGATGGAGCTGCGGAGCCCTTGCCTTTGCCGCTGACTAGCACAGGATCGGATCTTTCATAAGGACAAGGAGCTCCGGATATCACGACCCTTGCTGGAGGAGTGCTCTGATGCCTATCGACAATCTTCTTCTGCAGCTCCCTTCTGAACTCTGGAACCATGTTCAAAGGCAGAAATTCTATCGAAGGTGTTAGGTCGTCGGGATTGATGGTTCTGTGGTGCAAATTTTGGAGATGAAGATTCAAAGCCTTTTCATCCAAATTTGACTCGACACCTAAATCATTCTGGTGTGGGTCCATTTCTCCATTGAATGCCCATGCTGGCCATTTCCTCATCTTCAACAGAGCCCAATGGTTGGTCAGAAAGTTTGCGATCACCAACAGAGGGATCACCAACAGAGGGATCCTGGAGAAGATTGGATTGTAATTCATCCAGCTCCAGGAGCTCCTCCCAGGTGTTGGTGTCAGTGGTGGGAAGGCCATCAGGCAGCTCCAGCCTGTCATGGTGATCCACTCTGACGATTACCCAATCCTTCTTTCAGCTATCCCACTTCCCGGAGGGAAGCGTCTTCAAGTGATTAGGACATCAACACCATCGTGACATCCACACCCACTCAACTACCGATTTTCGGTCTGGTTACTCGCGCTCGTGCACGTCAACTAAACTATCAGGTGAACTCATTCTTGGCATTATGTCCATCTTATCTAGACCGTGGAACCACATACTTTCTTGTTTTGCTTAGGAACAATGGAGAGGAGCCAAAGGGAAGGGAATTCACGCGGACTAGATTTGGACAGCAAAACATCACCAACTAGTGACGGCCACCATGACTTCATATGGACTCTGATCCGGGAGTTCAAGTACTTCCTGGAAAGGTTACCGAGTCTACTTTCAAACGAATCTGATCTCATATCCATATCTATTCGAAGCCGTCCACAATCATTATTTTAATTCGAAGACCTTTTTTGTCCATTGTGCTGCGTCACAAAAATTGGGCCCATGGCCCATGAATCATTAAGGGCCCATTAGGGACTCGTGATTAGGGTTTCTCACGACCCTAGGGAGGTATTAAACAGTTGCCGCCGCCCTCATTAGATGGTGGGTTTTTTTTATTCGAAAGTTAGCTTCTGCTATTTCCTTGTACACGCGCGTGTCGACTGGATCGCCTGTCTACTTGTATTTGGAACCCCACTTTTTGAAAATGCAAGGGTTAGAGCAGCCACTAGTGAGTTCACTAATTTTGCTTCTGTTTGGTGGATAGAACATGGCAAGAAAAATCCTAATAACATACCACAAACTTGGGAAGCTTTGAAACGGCTCATGCAGGCTAGATTTGTTCCTTCTTACTATACACATGATCTATTAAATAAGTTACAACAATTAAGACAGGAATCTAAAAGTGTAGAAGAGTATTTTTAGGAACTACAAATGGGTATGTTGCATTGTAATTTAGACGAGGATGAGGAACCAACTATGGCTAGATTTTTGGCTGGTTTAAACCGTCAAATTCAGGACATCCTTGCTTATAAAGATTACAATAATGTTACCTGTTTATTTCATCTTGCTTGTAAAGCTAAAAAAAATGTGTAGGGACGACAAGCTAGTTCTAGAAGTAATATTTCTGTAGGAAAGACTAGCTCATGGCAACCACGCACGACTACTCCTCCGATTGGGCGTGCTCCCCCGCCATCTTCTTCACCCAGTCGGGTAGGACCTTCTTCCTCCGGCAACATGCCATGTGCTCCTTCCACTAGCTCAGTAGCAAAGACAACCCAAAGGACCACCGAGAGTGCTTCTTCCATAGCATCTACAGGGCGGGCTAGAGATGTTCAATGTCACAGATGCAAGGGATTCGACCATGTGCAACGTGACTGTCCGAGCAAACGTGTTCTAGTAATTAAAGATGATGGTGAGTACTTATCTGCTAGTGATTTCGATGAAGATACACGTGCTTTGCTTGCAGCTGACTATGCAGGTAGCAATGAACATCAAGAAGAGCATATTGGTGTAGAAGATGTAGCACGCTATGAAAGCCTCATTGTGCAGCGTGTGCTTAGTGCTCAAATGGAGAAAGCAGAGCAAAATCAAAGGCACACATTATTCCAAACAAAGTGTGTTGTCAAAGAGCGTTCTTGCCATATGATAATTGATGGAGGTAGCTGCAACAACTTGGCCAGCAGTGACATGGTGGCCAAGCTGGCACTAATCACCAAACCGCACCCACATCCCTATTACATTCAATGGTTAAACAACAACAATAAGGCAAAGGTAACTAGACTTGTGCGAATCAATTTTGTTATTGGATCATATAAGAATGTCGTTGATTGTGATGTCGTGCCTATGCAAGCTTGTAATATTCTGCTAGGAAGACCTTGGCAATTTGATAGAGATTCTATGCACCATGGTAGATCAAATCAGTATTCTTTTCTTTACCATGATCAAAAATTGTGTTGCAACCTATGTCTCCTGAAGCTATTGTGCAAGATGATGTTGCTAGAGCTAGGAAAACTAAATCTCAGGACCATGCTAATGTTGAGAACAATAACAATGCCAAATCTATGTTTGATAAGAAAAATGAGATATCTCTGAAGGGAAAATACTTGTTTGCTACGAAATCTGATATTAATGAACTGATTGCTTCCACCTCTGTTATCTATGCTTTGGTATGCAAAGATACTTTGATTTCCCTTTACAATATGCAACATTCTTTGCCTCCTGCTGTTGCTAACATTTTGTAGGAATATTCTGATGTGTTTCCAAGTGAAGTACTACAAGTACTACCACCACTTCGAGGGATTGAGCACCAGATTGACCTCATTCCCGGTGCTTCATTGCCCAAACGTGCGCCATACAAGACAAACCCAAAAGAAACAAAAGAGATTCAACGCCAAGTACAAGAACTAATCGATAAAGGTTATGTATGTGAGTCTTTTAGTCCTTGTGCCGTCCCAATTATTAGTACCTAAAAAGGATGGATCGTGGCGTATGTGTGTGGATTGTAGAGCAATCAATAGTATCACCATTCGATATCATCATCCTATTCCACACTTACATGATATGCTTGATGAATTGAGTGGCGCTATTGTGTTCTCAAAAGTTGATTTGTGTAGTGGTTATCACCAAATTGGCATGAAACTAGGAGATGAATGGAAAACTGCGTTTAAAACCAAGTTCAGTTTATATGAGTGGTTAGTCATGCCTTTTGGGTTAACTAATGCACTAGCACCTTAATGAGATTAATGAACGAGGTTTTGCGTGCATTCAATGGAAAATTTGTTGTTGTGTACTTTGATGATATATTGATTTACAGCAAATCCATGGATGAACATCTTGATCGCATACGTGCTCTTTTTAATGCTTTACGTAAAGCACGTTATATGGGTAACCTTGAGAAGTGCACCTTTTGCACGGATCGAGTCTCTTTTCTTGGCTATGTTGTTACTCCATAGGGAATTGAAGTTGATCAAGCCAAGGTAGAGGCTATTCAGGGGTGGCCTGTACCAAAGACCATCACACATGTGCGAAGTTTTCTAGGACTGGCTGGGTTCTATCGTCACTTTGTGAAGGATTTCGGCACCATTGCTGCTCCATTGAATGACCGTAAGAAGGGAGTGCCCTTTTCTTGGGGCACCACACAAGATAACGTCTTTACCATACTGAAAGATAAGTTGACATCTGCACCTCTTCTCCAACTTCCTGTTTTTTGTAAGACTTTTGAGCTTGAATGTGATGCTAGTGGGATTGGATTGGGTGGTGTTTTTTTACAAGAAGGAAAACCTGTTGCATATTTTAGTGAGAAAATGAGTGGGCCTGTTCTGAATTATTCTTCCTATAATAAGGAATTATATGCTCTTGTACAGACTCTAGAAACATGGCAGCATTATTTGTGGCCCAAAAAATTTGTTATCCATTCTAATCATGAATCACTAAAGCATATTAGAAGTCAAGGGAAACTTAACCATAGGCATGCTAAGTGGATGGAATTTATTGAGTCTTTCCTATGTCATCAAACACAAAAAAGGAAAGGACAATGTTATTGCTGATGCTTTATCTAGATGTTATACTCTCCTATCTCAAGTCGACTTTAAATTTTTGGATTGGAAAAGATTAAAGGTCAATATGAACATGATACTGATTTCAAAGATGTATTGCTGAAGTGTAAAGAGGGAAGAACGTTGAATAAATTTGTCCTCAATGATGGGTATGTGTTTAGATCTAACAAGCTATGCATTCCAGCTAGCTCCGTTCGTTTGTTGTTGTTACAGGAAGCGCATGGAGGTGGGCTCATGGGGCACTTTGGAGTGAAAAAGACGGAGGACATACTTGCTGGTCATTTCGTTTGGCCAAGTATGAGGCGAGACATGGAGCGCTTTGTTGCTCGCTGCACGACATGTCAAAAAGCTCAGTCACAACTTAATCCACATGGTTTGTACATGCCTCTTCCTGTTCCTAGCATGCCTTGGGAGGATATTTCTATGGACTTTGGTTTTTGGACTGCCTAGAACAAAGAAGGGGAGGGATAACATCTTTGTTGTCGTGGATAGATTTTCTAAAATGGCACACTTCATACCTTGTCGTAAAAGTGATGATGCTACACATGTTGCTGATTTGTTTTTCCGAGAGATTGTTTGGTTGCATGTTGTGCCAAATACAATAGTTTCAGATCGTGATGCTAAGTTTCTTAGCCATTTTTGGAGAACGTTATGGGCAAACCTAGGCACTAAGATTTTATTTTGAACTACTTGTCATCCCCAAACTGATGGTCAAACTGAGGTTGTGAATAGAAGTTTGTCTACAATGCTTAGGGCTGTTTAAAAAAAATATATAAAAATGTGGGAAGAGTGTTTGCCTCATGTTGAGTTTGGTTATAATCGCCCCCTACATTCTAGTACTAAGAAATACCCTTTTGAGATTGTTTATGGATTTGTACCCCGTGCTCCTATTGATTTATTACCTCCTCAGTCAATGGAGCGAGTAAATTTTGATGCTAAACATCGGGCTCAATTGATCTTAAAATTGCATGAAACCACGAGGAAGAATATAGAGTGCATGAATGCTAAGTACAAACTTGCTCGTAGTAAGGGAAAGAAACCTATCCCTTTAGAACCTGGTGATTTAGTTCGACTACATTTGCGAAAGGATAGGTTTCCTGATTTGAGAAAGTCTAAATTGTTACCTCGAGCTGATGGTCCATTCAAAGTGTTAGAAAGGATTAATGATAATGCATATAAACTCAAGTTGCCTACGGATTTTGGGGTTAGTCCCAAATTTAACATTGCAGATTTGAAGCCATATTTGGGAGAAGAAGATGAGCTTGAGTTGCGGATGACTCAAATACAAGAAGGAGAGGATGATGAGGACATCAACACCATCTATACATCCACACCCACTCAACTACCAGTTTTCGGTCCAATTACTCGCGCTCGTGCACGTCAACTAAACTATCAGGTGAACTCATTCTTGGCCTTATGTCCATCTTATCTAGACCGTGGAACCACGTGCTTTCTTGTATTGCTTAGGAACAATGGAGAGGAGCCAAAGGGAAGGGAATTCACACGGATTGGATTTGGACAGCAGAACATCACCAAGTTGTGACGGCCACCATGACTTCATATGGACTCTGATTCGAGAGTTCAAGCACTTTCTGGAAATATTACTAAGTCTACTTTCAAATTGATCTGACCTCATATCCATATCTATTTGGAGCCGGCCGCAATCGTTATTTTAATTTGGAGACCTTTTCCGTCCATGGTGCTGCATCACCAAAGTCGGCCCATGGCCCATGTATTGTTAAGAGCCCATTAGGGACTCGTGATTAGGGTTTGTCACGACCCTAGGGAGGTATTAAACAGTAGCCACTGCCCTCATTAGATGGTGGGTTTTGTTTATTCGAAAGTTAGCTTCTGTTGCTTCCTTGTACAAGCGCGTGTCGACTAGATCGCCCGTATACTTGTATTCGAAACCCCACTTTTTGATTGTTTCAATGGATCAATGCTTGTTCTTCTTGTTCTTGCGTGTTCTTCGATTGCTTGCAGGAATAAAGGCCGTTGTGGTCAGGTTGATTGTGCGCCAGCAAGAACAATACAACTTCGGAGTGGGTGTACTGATGACTAAGGCGCATCGTCCTGGGGACGGTGTAGTCGTATCGCCAACGTCTTCTCCTCCACAAATCGAGCCCTCCTATTCTCATCTAAAGATCAGGAACCAAGATCCTATCATCAAGTACTTGTTGGGAGAATTCTTGCACTTCACGAAGTAGTCGAAGCCAAGAAACTCGTTCTTCTTTCCAGTTGTGTGGACCGTGAATGGTAGGATCTTGGTTCCCGATCTTTCGATGAGAATAGGAGGGTTCGATTTGTGGAGGAGAAGACGTTGGCGATCCGACTACACCGTCCCAAGACGATGCGCCTTAGCGATCGGTACACCGACTCCGAAGTTGTATTGATCTTGCTGGCGCACAATCAACCTAACCACGAGGGCCTTTGTTCCTGCAAGCAATCGAAGAACACGCAAGAACAAGAAGAACAAGCACTTATCTGTTGAATCAATCTAAAGTGGGGTTCTGGATACAAGTAGACGGGCGATCTAGTCGATACGCGCGTGTATAAGGAAGCAGCAGAAGCTAACTTATGAATAAACAAAACCCACCAGCTAATGAGGGCGGCTGCTACTATTTATTACCTCCCTAGGGTCGTGAGAAACCCTAATCACGAGTCCCTAATGGACTCCAAAAGATACATGGGCCATGGGCCCAATTTTGGTGATGCAGCACCATGGACAGAAAAAGGTCTTGGTATTAAAATAACTATTGCGGCCGACTCCGAATAGATATGGACATGAGGCCACATCCGTTTGAAAGTAGACTTGATAATCCTTCCAGGAAATACTTGAACGCCCAGATCGGAGTCCGTATGAAATCGTGGTGGCCGTCACAAGTTGGTGCTGTTCTGCTGTCCAAATCCCGTCCGCGCGAATTCCCTTCCCATTGGCTCCTCTCCATTGTTCCTAAACAAAACAAGAAAGCATGTAGTTCCACAGTCTAGATAAGATGGACATAAGGCCAAGAACGAGTTCACCTCATAGTTTAGTTGACGTGCACGAGCGCGAGTGATCAGACCAGAAACCGGTAGCTGAGTTGGTGTGGATGTATCGAGGGTGTTGATGTCCTCATCATCCTCCCCTTCTTGCATTTGAGTCGTCCGCGACTCAAGCTCATCTTCTTCTCCCAAATATGGCTTCAAATATGCAATGTTAAATGTGGGACTAACCCCAAAATTCGCAGGCAACTCGAGTTTATATGCATTATCATTAATCCTTTCTAACACTTTGAATGGACCATCAGCTCGAGATATCAATTTAGACTTTCTCAAATCAGGAAACCTATCATTTCACAAATGTAACCAAACTAAATCACCAGGTTCAAAAGTGATAGTTTTCTTTCCCCTACTACCAGCAAGTTTATACTTGGCATTCATGCACTCTATATTCTTCTTAGTGGTTTCTTGCAATTTTAAGATCAATTCAGCACGATGTTTAGCATCAAAATTCACTCGTTCCATTGAAGGAAGAGGTAATAAATCAATAGGAGCACGGGGTACAAATCCATAAACAATCTCAAAAGAGCATTTCTTAGTACTAGAATGTAGGGAACGATTATAAGCAAACTCAACATGAGGCAAACACTCTTCCCACATTTTTATATTCTTTTTCAAAACAGCCCTAAGCATGGTAGATAAACTTCTATTCACAACCTCAGTTTGACCATTAGTTTGGGGATGACAAGTAGTTGAAAATAAAAGCTTAGTCCCCAATTTCACGATCTGAAACTATTGTATTTGACACACCATGCAATCTAACAATATCTCAGAAAAACAAATCAGCAACATGTGTAGCATCATCACTTTTACGACAAGGTATGAAGTGTGCCATTTTAGAAAATCTATCCACAACAACAAAGATGCTATCCCTCCCCTTCTTTGTTCTAGGCAGTCCTAAAACAAAGTCCATAGAAATATCCTCCCAAGGCATGCTAGGAACAGGAAGAGGCATGTACAAACCATGTGGATTAAGTCGTGACTTAGATTTTTGAGATGTCGTGCAGCAAGCAACAAAGCGCTCCACGTCTCGCCTCATCCTTGGCCAAAAGAAATGACCAGCAAGTATGTCCTCCATCTTTTTCACTCCAAAGTGCCCCATCAGCCCGCCTCCATGCGCTTCCTGTAACAACAACAAACGAACGGAGCTAGCTAGAATGCATAACTTGTTAGCTCTAAACACATAGCCATCATTGAGGACAAATTTATTCAATGTTTTTCCGTCTTTACATTTCAGCAATACATCTTTGAAATCAGCATCATATTCATATTGATCTTTAATCGTTTCTAATCCAAAAATTTTAAAGTCAAGTTGAGATAGAAGAGTATAACGTCTAGATAAAGCATCAACAATAACATTATCCTTTCCCTTTTTGTGTTTAATGACATAAGGAAAAGACTCAATAAATTCCATCCACTTAGCATGCCTACGGTTTAGTTTCCCTTGACTCGTAATATGCTTTAGTGATTCATGATTAGAATGGATAACAAATTCTTTGGGCCACAAATAATGCTGCCATGTTTCTAAAGTTCGTACAAGAGCATATAATTCCTTATCATAGGTAGAATAATTTAGAACAGGCCCACTCATTTTCTCACTAAAATATGCAACAGGTTTTCCTTCTTATAACAAAACACCACCCAATCCAATCCCACTAGCATCACATTCAAGCTCAAAAGTCTTAGAAAAATCAGGAAGTTGGAGAAGAGGTGCATGCGTCAACTTATCTTTTAGTATAGTAAAGGAGTTATCTTGTGTGATGCCCCAAGAAAAAGGCACCCCCTTCTTCGTAAGGTCATTCAATGGAGCAGCAATGGTGCTGAAATCCTTCACAAAGCGACGATAGAACCCAGCCAGCCCTAGAAAGCTCCGCACCTGTGTGATGGTCTTTGGTACAGGCCACCCCTGAATAGCCTCTACCTTGGCTTGATCAACTTCAATTCCCTGTGGAGTAACAACATAGCCAAGGAAAGAGACTCGATCCGTGCAAAAGGTGCACTTCTCAAGATTACCAAATAATCATGCCTCACGCAAAGCATTAAAAACAGCACGTAAGTGATCAAGATGTTCATCCATGGATTTGCTATAAATCAATATATCATCAAAATACACAACAACAAATTTTCCAATGAATGCATGCAAAACCTCGTTCATTAATCTCATGAAGGTGCTAGGTGCATTAGTTAACCCAAAAGGCATGACTAACCACTCATATAAACCGAACTTAGTTTTGAAAGCAGTTTTCCATTCATCTCCTAGTTTCATGCGAATTTGGTGATAACCACTACACAAATCAACTTTTGAGAACACAACAACACCACTCAATTCATCAAGCATATCATCTAAGCGTGGAATAGGATGACGATATCGAATGGTTATGTTGTTGATTGCTCTACAGTCCACACACATACGCCATGATCCATCCTTTTTAGGTACTAGAATAACTGGAACAACACAAGGACTAAGAGACTCACGTACATAACCTTTGTCAAGTAGTTCTTGTACTTGGCGCTGAATCTCCTTTGTTTCTTCTGGATTTGTCCTGTATGGTGCACGGTTGGGCAATGAAGCACCGGGAATGAGGTCAATCTGGTGCTCAATCCCTCGAAGTGGTGGTAGTCCTGGTGGTATTTCACTTGGAAACACATCAGAATATTCCTGCAAAATGTTAGCAACAGCAGGAGGCAAAGAATGTTGCACATCGTAAAGGGAAATCAAAGCATCTTTGCATACCAAAGCATAGGCAACAGAGGTGGAAGCAATTAGTTCATTAATATCAGATTTCGTAGCAAACAAGCATTTTCCCTTCAGAGATATCTCATTTTTCTTATCAAACATAGATTTGGCATTGTTATTGTTCTCAATGTTAGCATGGTCCTGATATTTAGTTTTCCTATCTCTAGCAACATCATCTTGCACAATAGCTTCAGGATACATTGGATGCAACACAATTTTTTGTTCATGGTAAAGAAAAGAATACTGATTTGATCTACCATGATGCATAGAATCTCTATCAAATTGCCAAGGTCTTCCTAGCAGAATATTACAAGCTTGCATAGGCACAACATCACATTCAACGACATCCTTATATGATCCAATAGTAAAATTGATTCGCACAAGTCTAGTTACCTTTGCCTTACCGCTGTTGTTTAACCATTGAATGTAATAGGGATGTGGGTGCGGTTTGGTGCTTAGTGCCAGCTTGGTCACCATGTTACTGCTGGCCAAGTTGTTGCAGCTACCTCCATCAATGATCATGCGGCAAGATCGCTCTTTGACGACACACTTTGTTTGGAATAATGTGTGCCTTTGATTTTGTTCCGCTTTCTCCATTGTGCACTAAGCACACGCTGCACAATGAGACTATCATAGCGCGCTGCATCTTCTGCACCAATATTCTCTTCTTGATGATCATCGCTACCTGCATAGTCAGCTGCAAGCAAAACACATGTATCGTCATCAAAATTGCTAGCAGATGAGTACTCACCGTCATCTTTAACAATTAGAACACGTTTGCTTGGGCAGTCACGCTGCACATGGCCAAAACCCTTGCACTTGTGACATTGAACGTCTCTAGATCGTCCGATAGATGCTACGGAAGAAGCACTCTCGATGGGCTTTTGGGTGGTCTTTACTGCTGAACTAGTGGAAGAAGCACGTGGCTTGTTGTCGAAAGAAGAAGGTGCTGCCCGACTTGGTGAAGAAAATGGCGGGGAAGCACGCCCAGTCGAAGGAGTAGTCGTGCGTGGTTGCCATGAGCTAGTCTTTCCTGCAGAAATATTAGTTCTAGAGCTAGCTCGTCGTCCCTGCACTTCCCTTTTAGCTTTACAAGCAAGATGAAACAAACGGGTAACATTATTGTAATCTTTATAAGCAAGTATGTCCTGAATTTCACAGTTTAAACCACCCAAAAATCTAGCCATAGCTAGTTCCTAATCCTCGTTTAAATTACAACGCAACATACCCATTTGTAATTCCTGAAAATACTCTTCTACACTTTTAGCTCCCTGTCTCAATTGTTGTAACTTATTTAACAGATCACGTGCATAGTAAGAAGGAACAAATCTAGCCTGCATGAGCCATTTCAAAGCATCCCAAGTTTGTGGTATGTTATTAGGATTTTTCTTGCCATGTTCTATCCACCAAACAGAAGCAAAATCAGTAAACTCACTAGTGGCTGCTCTAACTCTTGCGTTTTCAGGAAACTCATGACATGCAAATTTTTGATCAACAGAAATCTCCCAAGTAATATATGCATCAGGGTCATATTTACCATCAAAATGAGGTATCTTAAATTTGATCTTGTTAAAAGTATCTTCATGATTGCGTAACTCACGCCGACGATGTCCACCTATGCCTTGACGGTTGCGTTGTAGCCGGCGCCGTGGCCTAGCTTCCTCATCTTCCCCAATCTCCGTATCTGCAGAATAGTCATCTTCATTGTCACGTACAATACTAGGAGCATTGCTCACCTGTCCATCTACGGTGCGTCCACGATCCCTCTCCTCAAGGCGCTGCAGGATGGCTCCAATAGAGGTGTTCAATGTTTGAATGGAAATCTCCAACGTGCTGATTTTGGTGTTGGTGTCGATCTGCATATTTTCCAATTGATCAAGGCAGTCACTGGTAACACGAAAATCCTCATCAAGCGCTTCTGTGTGTAGCTGCACTTGGCGTTTGAAGTGTTGTATAATTCCCCGTGTGCGAGGTGAATGCACGTTTTCATTTGTATTTGCTCCTCCTGCCATGGTTAGTAGAAAAAAAACAATCCAATATGAAGGGTAATGTTATCCCTAGCTACAAAGGTGTTGGTGGAGATAACTCGCTCACTCTCAACCTGTTCAATCAAGCTCTTACCTGTTCTTACAAAGCTCAGCAAGAAGGTGATGGCAACCAGCAAGTAATGAACAACTTCAAGAGCAGGTGTCAATCTATGGCTTTAGGTGGCTGAACTAGCACAAGGAGCAAACTTTCACCACGTTAATCACAACAAGCTGAATAAATATTCTATGACAGTACTGTGCTGATCTTAGTCTAGACCGTACTAGAAACGCGAGCCGAGACACCAATGTCGTCACCAAAAACACCCCAAACAACAATCTGATTTTTTTTTTCTTTTTTTTTCGTTTTTTTTGTTGGGGTGGTCACCCAAACTCTCTCTAGATGGAATCAGGAGACCCTAGAACAAAATTTGCACATGCGGCTTTTGATCTTGCACTTGCCTTTTTTTTCTTCTCTAATTGCTTGTGGCTTTTGTGCGGCTTTTGATTTTGCACTTGCCTTTTTCTTGTTGTCAAACTCAAATTACTAATCTGACTCAAACTCAAAGTAGCAATCTGATTCGAACTCGAACTAGTAATCAGACTCAAACTCGAACTAGCAATCTGACTCAAACTCAAAGTAGCAATCTGATTTGAACTCGTAATATGACTCAAACTCGAACTAGCAATCCGACTCAAACTCAAAGTAGCAATATGATTTGAACTCGTAATCCGACTCAAACTCGAACTAGTAATCCGACTCAAACTCGAACTAGTAATCCAACTCAAACTCGAAGTAGCAATCTGATTCAAACTCAAACTAGTAATCCGAATCAAACTCGAACTACGAATCTGACTCGAACTAGGTGACCAAATGTGACACGAACTCGAAACTCTAGTGGTGCAAAACTAAAGACCAGCAACTTGACTCGTCGAAGCAACCATGAACTCAACAAGTCTTGACTAAGTGAAGAAAG
Source organism: Tuctoria greenei (assembly GCA_036927565.1). Taxonomy (NCBI): domain Eukaryota; kingdom Viridiplantae; phylum Streptophyta; class Magnoliopsida; order Poales; family Poaceae; genus Tuctoria; species Tuctoria greenei. The sequence goes on along the minus strand of JAYESD010000011.1, from coordinate 61,346,522 downwards.
TAAAAGGCACAATGGTCTAGGAATAATGGAAAAAAACAGATCTGGTATTTTTTTGGGCTTTTTCTGTAGTATAGGATGATAACAGCGGAAAGAAAAGTAATGGTAGCACTCTCCCCGATTAACCTTGCTCTGATTACCACTTGGTAGGATCTTGGTTCCCGATCTTTCGATGAGAATAGGAGGGTTCGATTTGTGGAGGAGAAGACGTTGGCGATCCGACTACACCGTCCCAAGACGATGCGCCTTAGCGATCGGTACACCGACTCCGAAGTTGTATTGATCTTGCTGGCGCATAATCAACCTGACCACGAGGGCCTTTGTTCCTGCAAGCAATTGAAGAACACGCAAGAACAAGAAGAACAAGCACTTATCTGTTGAATCAATCTAAAGTGGGGTTCTGGATACAAGTAGACGGGCGATCTAGTCGACACGCGCGTGTACAAGGAAGCAGCAGAAGCTAACTTACGAATAAACAAAACCCACCAGCTAATGAGGGCGGCTGCTACTATTTATTACCTCCCTAGGGTCGTGAGAAACCCTAATCACGAGTCCCTAATGGACTCCAAACGATACATGGGCCATGGGCCCAATTTTGGTGATGCAGCACCATGGACAGAAAAAGGTCTTGGTATTAAAATAACTATTGCGGCCAACTCCCAATAGATATGGATATGAGGCCACATTCGTTTGAAAGTAGACGTGATAATCTTTCCAGGAAGTACTTGAACGCCCAGATCGGAGTCCGTATGAAATCGTGGTGGCCGTCACAAGTTGGTGCTGTTCTGCTGTCCAAATCCCGTCCGCGCGAATTCCCTTCCCATTGGCTCCTCTCCATTGTTCCTAAGCAAAACAAGAAATCATGTAGTTCCACAGTCTAGATAAGATGGACATAAGGCCAAGAACGAGTTCACCTCATAGTTTAGTTGACGTGCACGAGCGCGAGTGATCGGACCAGAAACCGGTAGCTGAGTTGGTGTGGATGTATCGAGGGTGTTGATGTCCTCATCAGTGAAGAAGGTTCGGAAGAGCTCGATGCAGGGCGGCACACCCACCCACATCTCGCAAAAGTGGACGAATGTCGCCACTAGCAAGAAGGAGTGGGGGTCGAGGTGGTGAAGCTGCAACCCATAGAAGTCCAACAGCATCAGCAAGAAGCTGGAGAACGGCGGGATGAACCCCACCATGGTAAACGCCGAGAAATACATGAACTCGCTGGCACTTTCTTACCTGAAGGGGAGCTTGCTGAAGCGAATTGAGTTGTTGAAGGAATAAATTGACCATCCCATGTAGGTGTGGACTCTCGACAACTCGGCGTTGTTCTTGACTCTGCTTCGAGGAAGACCTAACTCAATCGCCACAAAGTGGAGCAGTAGTGGAAAAGTGTTGCAAAGGCGGAAAATTCTAAGCGCGGGATCAAATGAAAGCGTAAGGACTTCTCTTCTCGTGCAAAATTTCTCCCTTTAGTAAGCTTCCGCAACGCTTGGATGGAAATTACATCTGGACTCGAATCACAAATAACCTCATCAATGACAAGGGGACTCGGGTCCACTTTATTAAAAGGTCGCACCAGGTGAACCGTTGTCATGATGGAAGTTGGAAGCCCGGAGGTGGCAGCTGATAGGGCTACAAAGATTACGCTGGGAATCGATACGAAGTTCATATTGGGAACCGGCGACCTTCAATTACGTGAGATCCGTACGCCAGGATCCCACTCACCATATCAAGAAGTGCCACACGGCGATGGTATAATTGTGTACCATCGCTTCAACCGCTCAAGAAAAGATCTCAGAGCAGCAATATGAGAATCGATGATGGCCCCACCTCCGGTAGCATAACCTCTCCCTGAGGTGGGCCCGAGGGCCACTGTTGGTACCCTGCGTACCGAGTACCCCTTGGCACCGTAAACAAAGCAATGGAGTTCCTATGTCCAGGAGGCAGACTCCCGGAGGGAATACACGTCCCGCAGTATCAGATCTGCCTCCCTCCATAGGGTGGCTCCAGTACTGTCACGTGTCCAGAAGAGCCAGACCTGCCTCCCTCAGTTGGGTAGCTCCGCTGCTGTCATGTGTCTCGCAGAGCCGGACCTTGCCTCCCTCCTCAGGAAAGCTCCAGCACTGCCACGTGTCCAATAGCACCGGACCTACCCCCTAGTAGAGGGAAACTCCAGAGGTGCCACGTGTCAACACATGACCTAAGTCTGCAACGGGAAGACAACAGGATCTCAAACGGCGAGAACATTCAAAGGCCATCAATTGGCTATTACAAGACTTGGTTAATGCATCATTAATGCAATATTAATGACGCATGATCAGAAGGCTATCAACACTGGTAATACTACTATTAAGGCACGTTATCATGCTATTAAGTACCCTTAACACCAGAACGTGTATAGGGCAGTGATTACAGTCGGGGCCGCCTCTTGGGTCAGGCACAAACTGTAACAACCAGTCCTTAGCATATAAAAAGGTTGCGCTTCATGGTAGAAGGACAACTCATCTCATACGCACTCAAGCTCAACCTGATATACACTCATACAATACAGAACCCCCCACCCCCCGTGGAGTAGGGTATTACGCTCAGGCGGCCCGAACCACATAAAACCCTCGATGTCATCTTTTGTCTCGATCTTGACTCGCGCTCCCACCGAATACGAACCTCTACGGACTACTTCTTAGTACTACCAGGGGAAGTTCCTAGTCCACACTTCGACATTATCCAATGCTTTATATTTAATAGGGGTTCTCCTTAAAAGGTAGATGCATGAAAGAGCTTATATAAGAGATTGGCTAGCTGGACAATATTACAGTGACAAATCCAAGTGTGCAGTGCGCATATTTGGATTTTTTACTAATAAGCAATTTTTGAATTTTTTTAATATAAACAAAACACAAAATAATAAAATTTCAAAGCTGACCCACCTTTCGTCCGTGTCATGGACGAAATTCAAATTTCGTCCGTGCCAAGGACGAAATTCATTTTAAGCTGCCGTAGGTATGTTTTATTGAGTTTTGAACCTCGGTTTTGAAACATTTAGAGGTACTATTGCTACAAATTGTTATATAATTTATTGTAGTGTTAGATTTGATGAATCCAAGAAATGAGTTTCCAATATATTTCGTCCATTTAATTGAAAGATATTGATTTTCGAAGTTGGTATTACAAAAACATAAACTGAATTGCTGAGTACGACATGTGCTCACCCTTGCAATTCCCCCACCAACAATTTCAGGTGATGTTTTGGAGTACCGTGAGGATAATGTGGAGTACTAGGTTGTTTGCTGCCGTCGACTTGCCTGTGGTGTTGCTTGGAGCCGCGCTATCCCCTATGCTTAGTTTGATTAGCTACATGTTTAGATTACTTCCTCTGCATTAGTTTCAGATTTATTAATAATGGTCATTAGAGTTTGTAATTTGAGGATTATTTGAATATTGTAATAAAAGTACTTGTTTAATAATTTGTGTTGTGATAATTTTCTGTATATCATTTGTGATGCACTCGTGTATGTGTGTTGAACATCCTGGACACAAGTGTGTCGCATTTGGTTCATTTTTGGAATTGGGTGTCACAAATTGGTATCAGAGCCACAAGTTGACCATACAACGCATCCTAGATAGAATGGACACTTTAGAGCACATAGGAGCACTTAAAAATAGTTGAGGTTGCTTGGTGTGTTGATTGCTATGTAATGTTGCTTGTATGCTTGTGTGCTTAGTAGAGGATTGTGAGATGCTTTAGTGCTTGTCACATCCATATAGGCTTATATAGGTAGTTGCTTAGTTTCATATTGCTTGATGCATATAGTTGGGGACGTTTTCTAGATTCTTCTATCTCTTGCTCTTTTCTTCAAATGTCGATGACTCGCAACCAAGGGAATTCCAATGAGGATGAGGAGAACAATGGGGTGCCTCAGAACAACAATGGACTTGGACCTGAGGCTAGCAACCTTGAGCAGTTATTGGCTATGCAGAATCAGCTTATGCAGACGGTGATTCAAACTTTGGGACAGTTGTAGGCCAATAACCAGAATCAGCCCCATATGCCTCCACCACCACCACCACCCCCACGGCCTCATAACAGATTAGGAGAGTTTATGAGGACTAGGCCACCTACCTTTGCTCAAGCCAATGATCCTATGTAAGTTGATGATTGGCTTAAATCTTTGGAGAAGAAGCTCGATTGTCCAATGTAATGACCGAGAGAAGGTTCTCTTTGCTTCCCATCAACTAGTTGGAGCAGCTGCGGATTGGTAGGACTCACTTTGCAATGCCCATGCAAATCAGGAGAGGATAACTTGAGCCGAATTCAAGGAGAGCTTCTGTTCTCACTTTGTTCTGGAAGGTGTTATGATTTTGAAGAGGCAGGAATTTGAGAACTTAAGGAAAGGAAGGTCGAGTGTGAGTGAGTATCTCAATAAATCCACTCAACTCTCAAGGTATGCTCCAGAGGATGTTAATCAGGACTGCCAAAAGCAATATTTGTTCATGAGGTGCCTAAACAAGGAGATTCAAGTCCAATTGCTCAATTGTGGCTATGCAAATTTCCAGAAGCTTGTGGATAAAGCTATTGTGGTTGAGAACAAGGTTCGCGAGATGGAGCAATATAATAAGAGGAAGGCACCATATCAAGGATAGCCACAAGGAAGCAATGTTTGCTCCCCCTTTGCACCACCAAATGCGCCATACTACAACCCCTATGCTCCTGCATATCGCGCTGCTATTCCACCACGTCCAGCTCAGCCCATGCAGCAACGCCCTACCATGGAAGCTCTTCGCCCTTCAATGCCTCATGCAGCTGTGCTAATTTTCCTGCAATGCTCAAAACCAAGCTCGCCCTAACAATTCTGGTGCAACAAGGTTGTGCTATACTTGTGGTGAGGTGGTACACTTGGCATCTCAATGCCCTAAGTCAGGCCTTGGTCAAGGGAACGATGTTCCAAGACAGAACCCAAGACTGAATGGAGGAGCACCGCAAGGCAACCATGGATCGTAGAATTTTTTTTGTGGCAAGGTGAACCATGTCTCTACGGAGGAAGCTCAACAAGCGGATGACGCAGTGATTGGTATGTTTCTCCCAAACTCCAACCCAGTGACTATGTTATTTGATTCTGGAGCATCACATTCATTTATTGCATCAAAGTATGTTGCCAATATAGTTTGCCCATATCCCATATGAAGTATACCTTGTTGGTTAAATCTCGTGAAGGGGAGACGAGGATGAATATAGTATGTCCAAAAGTAAGCCTTAGAATAAGGGGGGTACACTTCTTCGCCAACCTTATTATTTTGGATTCACAAGGATTGGATATAATACTTGATATGGTCTGGTTAAGGAAGCGCAATGGGATAATTCAACGTGCTACAAAGGCGGTGAAGTTGACAAACGAAGAAGGGGTCAACATAGAATTTTGAGCATCTCAACACACACCAAAGCAGGTGGAGCTGAATCAAATGGACGATGCCGCAATTGAGGAGATTCTAGTGGTGTGTGAATTTTTGGATGTGTTTCCGGATGAGTTGCCTGGTATGCCACCTGATCATGACATAGAGTTTATTATTGATTTAATACCTGGAACTGCACCTATAGCTAAGAGGCCATATAGGATGCCTCCTATGGAGTTAGCGGAGCTCGAGAAGCAAATTCAAGACTAGCTAGAGAAAGGTTTTATTCGCCCAAGGTCTTCACCTTGGGAAGCGCCAGTGCTTTTCGTGGATAAGAAGGATGGATCCCAAAGGATGTGTGTGGATTACCGAGCTCTCAACGAGGTGACGATTAAGAACAAGTACACGTTACCTCGTATAGAGGACTTGTTTGATCAAATGAAGGGTGCATGTGTTTTCTCCATAATTGACTTGAGATCAGGTTATTTCCAAATGAAGATTACACCATCGGATATACCCAAGACAACTTTTCGGACACGGAATGAATCCTATTAGTATACTGTTAAGTCTTTTGGATTGACCAATGCACCTGCATACTTTATGTACCCCATGAATAAGATTTTCACACATTACTTGGATAAGTTCTTTGTGGTGTTCATTGATGACATTATGATCTACTGGAGAAGTGAGAAGGAATACGAGGAGCATTTGAGGCTCACATTGCAGAAATTGAGGCGGCACCAATTATATGCCAAATTCAGCAAGTGCCAGTTTTGGTTAAGGGAGGTGTCATTTTTTGGACATATTATCTCCGGAGGAGGAGTATTGGTTGACCCAGGAAAAGTGAGGGACGTGCTAAAATGGGAACCGCCACAGAATGTGAAGGAAATCCTGAGTTTTCTCGGAATGGCTGGATATTACCGTCGGTTCCTCAAGGCCTTTTCCAAAGTAGCCAAGCCCATGATAGAATTGTTAATGAAGGGAAAAGATTTCCAACGGACTCAAGCTTGTCAAAACAGTTTTGAGAAGCTAAAGAAGAGGTTGGTAATAGCACATGTGTTGGTATTGCCAGATGTGACCAAAAGTTTTGATATTTATTGTGATGCATCGAGACAAGGACATGGATGTGTGCTCATGCAAGAAGATCAAGTGGTAGCTTATGAATCGAGGCAATTAAAGAAACATGAGCAGAATTATCCTACACATGATCTCGAACTTTCAGCTGTGGTGCATTCCTTGAAGATATGGAGGCACTACATTCTTGGTCATAGGTGTGAAATTTATACAGATCACAAGAGTCTCAAGTACAGTCTCACACAAACATACTTGAATTTGAGGCAACAAATATGGTTGGAGCTCATCAAGGATTATGATGTTGTAATCAATTATCACCCGGGGAAGGCTAATGTAGTGGCCGATGCTTTGAGTCAGAAATGAGTAAGACACCAACTCATAGTTCGGGAATTGCCATCCGAGCTATGCAAGGAGTTTTAAAGATTCAACCTTGGATTTGTGAATGACATGGGAGTAATGGAGTTAAATCTGACCTTGGAACAGAAAATTTGAGAAGGTCAAATGAAGGATAAGGAAATCCAAGAAATCAATGAAAGGACACAAGAAGGGAGATAATTCAGATTTGATGAGGATGATCATGATACATTATGCCTTGGAAAATGGATTGATGTGCCTAATGTGAAGCATCTCCGAGAGACAATATTAAAGGTGGCACACGACTCGCCTTACTCAATTCATCCCGGTTGTACGAAGATGTACAAGGATTTGAAGACTTGCTATTGGTGGGATCGGATGAAAAAGGACATAGATGAATATGTTGCTCTATGTGATGTGTGTCAATGAGTCAAAGCTGAACATCAAAGGCCAGCTGGACTATTGCAGCCATTGAAGATTCCAGAGTGGAAGTGGGAAGAAATCGGTATGGACTTCATAGTTGGATTACCTCGAACCCAGTCTGGTTATGACTCGATATGGGTTATTGTGGATCGGTTGACGAAATCAGCACATTTCATTCCCGTCGGGACAAACTATAGCACCGCGAAGCTAGAAGAATTGTATATGGAAAATATCACATTTGACATGGGGTTCTGAAGAAAATAGTGTCTGACCGAGGTTCTCAATTTACCTCTAGGTTCTGGGAGAAACTGCATGAAGCTATGGGTACAAGGTTAAATTTCAGCTCAGCATATCACCTGCAAACCGATGGACAAATCGAGTGGTCAAATCAAATTTTGGAGGATATGTTGAGAGCTTGTGATTTGAAGCATGGGCGCAGCTGGGACAGGAGCTTGCCATATGCTGAATTTTTCTAAAATAACAGTTACCAAGGAAGTTTGAAGATGTCACCATATGAAGCACTATATGGAAGGAAGTGTAAGACACCCTTGCTTTGGAATGAGACAGGAGAGAACCAAGTATTTGGACCTGATGAGTTGCTAGAAGCTGAAAAGCAAGTTTAGACAATTCACGATAATTTGAGGGCTGCTCAATCAAGAAAAAAAGGCTATGCAGATAATAGGCGAAGATACTTAGTTTTTGAAGTGGGGGACTTCATATATATATCAAAGTGTCACCTATGCGAGGACATAAGTGATTTAATGTCAAAGGCAAGTTGGCACCACGCTATATTGGACCATTCAAGATTTTGGGCAAATGTGTAGAAGTGTCATAAAAGTTGGAGATGCCAGCACATCTTTCCGATGTTCATGATGCATTTCACGTTTCTCAGCTCAAGAAGTGCTTAAGGATACCAGAAGAACAAGTGCCATTGGAAGAATTAGAATTAGAGGCAGATTTGACTTATGTCGAGCAACCGGTCAAAATCATGGAAACCAAGGAGAGAGTCACTAATGAGGACATGACTAGCATTCACTCATCTTTAAATGAAAATCCACTTGATATAGCTGGTCCAATTACAAGGAGTAGAGCTAAACAATTGCAGAAGGAAATTCATTCTCAGGTAAACGCTAACCTTGTGTTTAATAATCAATCTATGTTGAATGAGCCTATACTTTTGAGTTCTTGTTTCAATGTCCTTAGGAATGATGGAGTGTATGAATCAGCATGGAATCAAGATGGATTCAAGCCTCTGGACATCTGAACCAAGAAGCCCATGGTGTGCATGAATAAAATTGTGGTTCATCACCTTAACATGTGAATGCAACCAGAAGCTAGATGACTAACATATGGTATGAATTCCAAGCATGACTGCGGACAGAATACAAGGAGTTACACGGTGTTCTATAAGTGGATGGAAGTGTTTTTAAGTCTACTTTCCAGCCCATCAAACAGTTCATTATTTGGATGTTTTAATAAGGAGTTATGATCATTTTAGTAACTGCTGCCAGAAGCTAAAAAGACGCGTGAACCAGCCACAAAATCCACTAGAGCATGCGCATGCAGCCATTTACTCAAAGCTGAATGTCCCTATCTCTATATATATCTTGTACTAGACAATGCAAAGGGGGAGAGCTTATTTTTATTGAATTCAGAATACACAGATTCAAGGAGTTTTGTTTATGGGCGAGTCTTGAGAGACTTACAATACTTGTTCTTTCGATTCCTGAGGGAGTTCTAAAACGCCGAACTGCGGTTCACCCAGTTCGTGCCTTCACGTCTATAGGGCGTGATTGCGTGGGCTGTTTCGTCGATACGTGGAAGGGTGATTGTCTCGGTAGTTTGTCGCGTGGACAGCTTCGCGGTGCGCTGCCTCTTCACCAGGTCACGGAGCGACAATTTATCAAGTTCGCAGATTCTACGAGAAGATCGGGCCACAACAACTTGCTACACGTGCTGCTTAGGAATGTGCATATCATTTGGTATCAAAGCGAGGTTTATTCAGTAGGATTATTCTTGCTTTTGGTAGGATAGATTTTTATATACCTACTGTCCACTAATAGCCAAAAAGAAATTGTGCAAAGTACACCATGTTCAATGGAAGCATCATGCAGAATCGGAAGCAACTTGGGAGCTGGCAGATGATCTCAAGAGAGAATTTCCCTATCTCTTCTCTTTTATGTAGAATCTTGAAGGCGAGATTCATTTTAAGGGGGGTAGGTTTGTAACACCCTCATTTTCAGCCATCATGCATAGCATACATTCTTATACATGTTTAACATTAAGCAACACAAAAGGAACAAAATTAAAATGAATTAGAACCAAAATAGCAATTAAAACTTGTATCAGTGCGGACTTGTCTGGATTGGACCTTGGACTTGTCCATTTTACTCTCTGTTGTCCTCCGGACTTATCTGCTTTTGGCCTTGGGTTAGTCCGGACATGTTTCTATTGTTGTCCGAACTTGTCCGTTCTCCGGGTACGGACTAGTCCAATCTTCGCAACTGGAAACTTTCAGAGTTGTCCGGTAATTCCTTATTTTAGTCCGATTTTTGAATATTTGAGAAGACCTCCGGACTTGTCCGGTGGCATACCAGACTTGTTCGTTTGGCTTTCTGGAACAGTTCTGACTCGTCCGGATCTCCACCGGACTTGGCCATTCAACTTTTTGTCCCATATCGGACTTGTCCGGCCCTGAGCGGACTATTCCGGTGTGCCCGAGTCCGTATATATTTCTTTCTTCCCGATGGGATTTTGGGTAATTACTTAATTGGGCCCAAGAACGTCATGCCTAACACCTGAGGAGCCCATGTGGGACCCCACCTAGGCCTCCATCACCTTATACACGAATTCCACCCAAACTCTACCATCTCCACCCTATATAAACAACCCAACACTCACCCTTTCATCTCTTTGCCACAATTGAAGAAAACCCCTAACCCTAGTTCATGAGAGCTGCCATCAAGGAGAGAAGAGCTCACAGCCAGGGGAAGGAGGAGGAAGATAGGAGGATCAAGCAGGATCAATCTTCGTCAACTCATCGACATCATCGTCAATTCTCCATCAATTTTTCATCTTCTTTTGATCTAGACGTCAAGATCTCGAGTTTGGTCAAATCCTCGACCTTTGAACTCAAGGATTCACGGTAATTATCTTAGATGCATCTTTACTATGTAAATTATGATTCCATATTAACTCAAACTATGATCTAATTGAAAATTTGCCAAAACCCTAGCCATAATGTACTTGTCCGGTCCAGTGCGGACTAGTCCGATCAACTCTCTGGTCCAGAACTGGACATGTCCGGCCTCACTGCGGATAACATGCATTAAAATTTCCTTAATAATCTCCAAAATGACTTAAAACTTGTTTTAACATGTAAAACTTAGTTGCAACTAGTTATTAAGCAATGATAACAACTTGATAACATACATTACCCCATAATTGCATTATTCATGCATGTCATGAAATATTGAGTAATATATGAGCATTTATTGATTGTAATGTTTGTTTGTATGTTTGTTGCGCGGAATAGAAGGTGTTGCTCTAGAGTGTGCTGCCAAGGACCTCCAGCACCAGAACATCGAAGCTTTTGATCCTAACTAATCTCAAGAGCAAGGCAAGTGTCCTTGAACATTTTGATCTTGTTTTTTTAAACATTTTGTTTGTAAAACTGCATGCTTGTGTCAAATTGATGGGAAACCCAGAATAGGTGTTTACTAGTCTAGTTTGACCATCCTTGTCGCTTGAAATTTGTTGTAGAGAGTCAGGAAGGGTATTTTATACTCTTTGCTTTGCTCTAATTAATTGGGATGGGAAAACAACCACTACAAGGATTCCGACCTGTTGCAACGATTGTACTGCAATGAATACAAAATCGTTGCAGTAAGCTTGGCTTTTTGCCACGAGTCACTAGTTTGCAGCACTAGGATCTATCGCCACGGAACACAATCGTTGCATTAGGATTTGTTGCCACGAGTCACTAGTTCGTGGCACTAGGATCTATCGCCACGGAACACAATCGTTGCATTAGGATCTGTTGCCACAAATTACTGGTTCATTGCGTTACAGGATCTATCGCCACGAAACACAATTATTGCATTAGGATCTGTTGCCACGAATCACTAGTTCGTGGCATTACAGGATCTATCGCCACGGAACACAATCGTTGCATTAGGATATGTTGCCATGAATTACTGGTTCATGGCGTTACAGCTTTATTGCATCGGAACACAATCGTTGTATTAGGATATGTTGCCATGAATCAGCAAACAATTGCATTTGGAGCGTAATGCATCGAAACAGAATCGTTGCATTAGGATGTGTTACCACGATACTCTGGTTCATGGCGTTAGTATAAATGGCCACGGACCCCAATCATAGCAATTAGGATGTGCGGCCACGATTCAATTTTTCGTGGCGTCGGGATGCTAATGCAATGAAACACAATCGTTGCATTAGGATCTGTTGCCACAAATCACTAGTTTGTGGTGTCAAGATGCTAATGGAACGGACCACAATCGTTGCATTAGGATCTGTTGCCACAAATTACTGGTTTGTGGCGTTACAGGATCTATCGCCACAGACCACAATCGTTGCATTAGGATCTATTGCCACGAATCACTGGTTCGTGGCATTACAGCTTTATTGCCACGGAACACAATCATTACATTAGAATCTGTTACCACGAATCAACAAACAATTGCATTTGGACCGTAATGCAATGAAACAGAATCGTTGCATTAGGATGTGTTGCCACGATACTCTGGTTCGTGGCGTTAGTATCAATGTCCACGGACCCCAATCGTAGCAATTAGGATGTGTGGCCACGATTCACTTTTTCGTGGCGTCAGGATGCTAATGCAATGAAACACAATCATTGCATTAGGATGTCTTGCCACGATTCACTGGTTCGTGGCATCAGGATGCTAATGCAACAGACCACAATCATTGCATTAGGATCTATTGCCATGAATTACTGGTTCGTGGCGTTACAGGATCTATCGCCACGGAACACAATCGTTGCATTAGGATGTGTTGCCACGATACTCTGGTTCGTGGCGTTAGTATCAATGGCCACGGACCCCAATCGTAGCAATTAGGATGTGTGGCCATGATTCACTTTTTCGTGGCGTCAGGATACTAATGCAACAAAACACAAGCGTTGCATCAGGATGTTTTGCAACGATTCACTGGTTCGTGGCTTTAGGATCTATCACCACGGGACCACAATCGTTGCATTAGGATGGAGCTACATGAAGTTGCATCCGAGGACATGGCTTGTATACTCCCATTCAGTGCTTCCATGCGTGCTCCTACTTAAGTGTCATGATTGTATTGGCCCTTTCATTTACCTAACATAATGTCTGATTTAACTTCAACCAATTAGATGATGACACATAAGCGCGGAGTACGCATGGAAGCACAAACGGGAGCACCAAAGTTGCATCCCCAGATAGTTGCCACGTACGTTCATGCTCCAAATCTTACAGCCAAGGGCGCATTGCACGGTTCCCGCGACTGTACCACCCTGTCCTGATGATTGCCACGTACGCGAGCGCACCGAATCTTGCAGGGCGCACGGGCACACACGAACTCCACGTCTGAACTTTGCTTAGCAATCCGAATAACTCGGCACTCGGCGTGCACGATCGATCATCATGCGCATGAATAATATTATGAAATTATCAACTTTGATGATTCAATAATCTCAATCAAGTTTCATCCAACCTACCAACGAAAAATTGGATCGTCCAGTCCATCCAACCAAACGTTAATTTGGATGATCCAAGACATAAAGAAATGGATGATCTATCTCCAATCGAACTTCGACGTCAAATCAAACGCAATTGATGACTGAGCACTTTGTCACATGTCACTAGAGTGTACGCACAAATGACAAATACACGGCCTCAACACCGGGTTTAGGGTGCATCGTGGACTAACCACATGACCCGACCAAACACTCACATAATTACCATACACTTGCAAGAGCAACCATTTGGCTGCATCCACCAACGCATCCTGACCCTGCAAAAGGATGACGAGTAGCGGTAGGTGAACACGTTGCAGCGGCGGCGCAATGGAAAACGGTGGCAGCGGATGGTGACGTACCTGGATGTTGGCGTAGTCGACCTCGCACATCTTCCGCGAGTCGTTCACCTTCTGTGGCGAGCTGAACCACACTGGCAGGAACTCCTCGGTTTTGCAGTCGAAGCATGACTTGGAGAAATGGGCCACCAACGCATCCCGACCCTGCGAAAGGATGACGAGCAGCGGCAGGTGAACACCATGTAGCGGCGGCGCAATGGAAAATAGTGGCAGCGGACGGCGACATACCTGGATGTTGGCGTAGTCGACCTCGCACATCTTCCGCGAGTCATTCACCTTCCAACAGAAGCCATGCAGGTGCTTCGTCCACAGCCAGAACGCCGCATCTGGCAATGTGACGTTGACAAAGCAGTAGCCCTTGTTGGCCTCGGACCTTGGCAAATGCAACAAACGAGGTTAAGTATCAATCAGTAAAAGACTGGAGCTTGATTAGTATAATCATATATTTCAAAGCATAGGCGTGGTACTTAAAGGAAAATGGAACATGAATAAAATCATAAAACCGACTTGACGCGGCCAACTGCAATTTTTGCATTCTCCTCGGCACAATGCTGATCAATGATGTTCATTACTTTTTGCCTCCTGACGACTCAGTGCTGGACTAACAACGCTGATGATCCGCAACATACTCAATGATGTAAAACATCAGATATTAACGCATCAACAAATATGAGGGGGAGAATACCAACGAGCAGATTTAAAAGTATGTTGCGGATCATCAGCGTCCTCAGTCCAGAAGCAGGGTAGAAGCGGCGCCGTGGCCGCCGCGAACTCGAGAACGGATGAGGAGAAGGCTCATCGTCAATGGATCGAGGGGACGGAAGCTACCCGACTGCTATGGGCTATGAGCCTTCCCCTCGATCCGTTCTCGAGTTAGGGGCAGGCCGGCGGTGGGGGCGCAGGGGCGGTGGGCTGGCGGCGGAGCCGGGGGCGTGGCGGCGGGGGCGCGGCAGGCGACGTTGTGCGATAGGGCAGCAGAAAATTTATTTCTGCATTCCTAGGCCCAGAGCCGGGCCTGCCTTTAAGACCATCCGCAGTGGTTCACGGTAAAGCGATGGATGGGACACGGAGCAGTTCCAATAGAATTCAAAGATGCGCATGCGGGATGCATAACCTCTGCGGTACTGCAGGTGCAGTAACAATCACTGACATGTGGGCCCCACGGCTAGCTGGACCCACATGTCAGTGACTGTTACTGCACCTGCAGTACCGCAGGTGATTTCAACGCATGCGCTGCGCGCGTCTAAGGCGCCTCGGTGACTGGCGCGCATGTAAGCTCGGTGCGCCCGGTCGCATCAGCCGCCTGTACAAATGGCTACGGCTTGAACGAAGGACGGAACCTTATGTGGCAAACAGTAACGTATAATACTTCCTCCGCCCCAACTCAACTCTATTTCTGTTTTGGTCGAACCAATTACCTTTGACAAATGATTTATATGGAATTTATTAACTTCAATAACATGTAGTACTAGATTGTATATTATGGAAATATTTTCATGGTGAATCTAAAAGTACAATTCTTGTATTGTTAAAACAGATCAGAATTGCGTAAATCTGAAAGATAGATTTGACGAAACCTAAGACTTCCCTTTGAAAAAGTTTTATACTTTACATTAGTTTTACATATGTAATATGCACATAGGATATATCACTAAATAGTTTTGCAAAAAAACATGCAGGAGAAATATGTATATCCCATATATATGCTACTACTATGTAAATTAGGGGTGGGCAAATAAACCGAGACCGAAAAACCGAAACCGATAAAACCGAGACCAGAACTAAAAAGACCGAAATATCGGGTATCGGGTACTTTTTGGGTAGCAAATATAAATAACTGAAAAATAAATGTCGGGTTCGGACGGATGAATTCATTGTGGAGCTACATGTCACATACTTAATTATACTAAAAATCATCATCTTCGCTGTCATCCCCGCACAATGAAGCTACATGACCATCATTGGTATATGTATCGTCATCGTCGTCGTCTTCATTTTCTGATGCAACTCCATCTACCTCAAACCGATCACCTGACGTTGTCATTATAAGAGTGGAAGCATCGCCGTTGGCTCCCTCAATGTCATTCCTAGCCCATGCGGTCGTATCCTCATTATTGATATCATCAGTAAGCAGATCATCATGAAATGTCTCTGCCTCCATCGTCTCAGTCACATTATTTTCACTGTCTCCAGGGGCATGGCAAAAAGGTTCTGTGGCTTCATTTTAACAACTGTAGCCCATTTAGGATGCTTCATACTTGGAACATAAAAACTTGTTCTGCTTGGGTGGCTAGAATGTAAGGCTCATACTGGAATCGAAATAGAGTAGTGTCAACATCTATCATTCCGTATTGATCCTTTTTGTAGCCTCTGCTTTGGTTCTGACTGCTTCCAAAAGGCCGATCAAACCATTCACACTGAAATAACAGAACCTCTTGATTTTTTTTTCAAAATCAACATCAATGATTTTCTTGATTACTCCAAACCAATCATGATCAGTGCCTGAACAACAATACCACTCTTTTGGGTCCGTAAATCTTTTTCCACATCTGTAGTTTGAAAGAAGAAGCCATTGATGAATAACCGACTAAAAAAATGTGCCCGACGATCAGGTCCTCTAGATAATGCATACGGATAATCGGTTGCTTTGCCTTCTTTGTGTAATGTCATAATCTGTACACATTAGTATAACGGGGGTTATCGACGACAAACCAATTTCAGAACACATATTTGTTCAATATTTCATGCAAACTTGCATGTACTTACTCGTTTCTGAAACCAATCAACAAACTCATCTCTATGGCGTTTATCAACATCACGAGAATGAATCTTTTTCAGTTCTTCAATATGCTCACTGAAAAGGGTACAAAATTAAATTATCCATCTACAATAAGCCATATATATAGTATACAACATCTGAGTTATACGTTATTACTTCATCCATGGAGCAACCTCTTCAACGTTAGTAATAAGATAATGCCTGATGTTATGTAGTTCCACCATAGTAAGTTGGTCCCATTTATACTCTTTTTTAGAATTATCAACTTCTGTAAATATGTTAGAATTATCAACAGAAGGTTCATTTGTAGCTATAGCTTCATGACGTTCTGGCCTATTACGCTTGGTGCTGATGTTATCCAAAAACTGACTACAAAAAGTCATACACTCTTCGGCAATGTATCCCTCAGCTATAGAACCCTCCGGGTGAGCTTTGTTACGTACATACCTCTTTAATGTACCAAGGTACCTCTCAATTGGATACATCCATCTGTAAGAAACAGGTCCACCCAACCGTGCTTCTTCGACAAGATGGGTTGGAAGATGTACCATGATATCAAAGAAAGCGGGAGGAAACAACATCTCAAGCTTACAAATTGTTTCAGGAATTTGTTTGCTCATCTTGTCCAAATCTGGTTCCGCCAATTCTTTAGAACAAATTCCAGAAAATAATGTGCTAAACTCAATTAAAGGTGCAACAACCTTTTCAGGCAATATGTTACATATTGCAATAGGAAAGAGCTTCTGAAATATAATATGGCATTCATGAGTTTTTAGACCCGATACCTTACATGCTTTTATGTCCACACATCTCTTGATGTTTGAGGCATAACCATCGGGCACCTTCACATTCTCCAAAAACTTGCACAAGGTGGTCTTCTCATCTTTGTCCAAAGTATATAATGCTGGTGGGAATGTGTACTTGCTCTTTATGAACTTCAGATGTTGATCTGGTCGTATACCCATATCCTTCATATCAAGATGAGCTTGTAGACTATCTTTTGTTTTACCATCCATAGCAAGCAATGTCCCCAATATGCTATCACAAATGTTTTTCTCAATGTGCATGACATCCAAGTTATGCCTTATTAGCAATGTCTTCCAATAAGGGAGGTCGAAAAATATACTTTTCTTCTTCCAATTATGCCATCTATTTTCCTCGGTGTGCTTTCTCTTATTATTCGTCGGTCCAAAACTCACTTGATCAAAACACTCGTGTTGTTGGAGTACTTCATCACTAGAGAGTGATGTTTGAGCCTCTCTATTCTCTGCCTTGTTGTTGAAAGAACCTTTGTTTCGACGCCATCTGTGATCCTGAGGTAGGAAACAACGATGACCCATTTAACAATGCTTTCGTCCATATTTCAACCAGAAGGCGTTAGTGTTTATATGGCAGTATGGACATGTTAGCTTCCCTTTTGTGCTCCATCCACATAGCATTGCATATGCTGGAAAATCATTTATTGTCCACAATAAAGAAGCTCGCATGAAAAATGTCTCTTTCTTTAAACTGTCATATGTTTCAACACCATCAGACCATAATTTCAATAGCTCATCAATTAAAGGCTGCAAATACACATCAATGTTGTTTCTGGGTGACTTTGGCCCATGAATTATCATTGACATCACCGAATAAGACTGCTTCATACACAACCAAGGTGGTAGATTATAAGGGATTAGAATCACAGGCCATGTACTGTAAGAAACTTTCATTACTCCAAAAGGATTGAAACCATCAGATGCTAGGCCAAGTCTTATGTTGCGAGGATCAGATGAGAAATTTTGGTGAATGCTATCAAAATGCTTCCATGCTTTTGAATCGGCGGGATGGCGTAATATTCCATCATCAGCACGACCTTCTTTGTGCCAGCGCATGTTTGATGCCGTTGATTCTCCCATATAAAACCTTTATAGATGGGGCATAAGAGGGAAGTAACGTAGAATCTTGCGTGCTACAAGCTTCTTGGATTTTCCACAAGGTAAAGCCTCTCTTGCATCCCCAGCAGTACTATTTTTCCATCTTAATTCACCACATTTTGGGCAACTATTCAGCAGAGAATAGTCCTTCCGGAATAACACACAGTCATTGACACATGCATCGATCTTTTGGTAGTCCAGCCCGAGGTCACGAACAACCTTCTGAAGTTTATCAAGTGTATTAGGAATGCAGTGGCCCTTTGGAAGCGCAAATGAGAATAGTTCAAGTAACATCTCACCAGCTACTTTGCTCATACCAGTTAAACACTTTATCTGGTAGAACCTGACAATGTAGGATAATTGGGTCAGCTGCGAACAACCTGGATACAACTCCTTTTTAGCATCAGTTAATAAGTCATAGAATTTCTTTGCATCCCCAGTTGGCTCCTGCTGGTTTATAGCATTTTCTTGATCATCAACATCTGCTGAAGTACCACCATGATCAATGCCTCTAAGTAGACTGGACAACATATTTTGCATAGCACCATCATCAGAAATTATCTCCTCATTATTTGCTGATTCCTCAGCAATATTTTCCTGAACTCGTATTTCTCCATGGTGTATCCAACAAGTATAATCCAATAACATCCCATTTCTGAGCAGGTGTAAATGAACTCCCTTGTGTGTCTTGTGGCAAATATTACGACATCTCGTGCAAGGACAAGGCATAGTTCCTCCTTCACGAGTGCCCTGAAATGCAAAATTTAAAAATGACTTCATTCCATCCTGCCACTCCCTCGTATGCCTGTCTTTCCCCATCCATGTCTTATCTTCTGACATCACTTCCTACAATTCAATCAGCCATCAGCCTATCCGTAAGAGGATAGATGTACAAGAACACATTATGTGAGCAATTGTACCTAGCTGTTGTTACTCCACGCGCTGCGGCCAGCGAATTCTCCTACAAGCATGGCGGCCGGCGGATGCTCCTCCAAGCGTGGCGGCCGGCGGTTGATCCTCCAAGCTTGGCGGTCGGCGGATGCTCCTACAAGAGTGGCGGCTGGCAGATGCTCCTACAAGCGTGGCGGCCGGCGGATGCTCCTCCAAGCTTGGCGGCCGGCGGATGCTCCTCCAAGCGTAGCGGCCGGCGGATGCTCCTCCAAGCGTGGTGGTCGGCGGATGCTCCTCCAAGCGTGGCGGCCGGCGAATGCTCCTTCAAGCGTGGCGGCCCGCGGATGCTCCTACAAGCGTGGCAGCCGGCGGATGCTCCTACAATCATGGCGGCCGGCGGATGCTCCTACAAGCGCGTTGCGGAGAGGGGGCCGACGTTGCGGGTCAAAGGGTACCGTAATAAAATATTATTTTCGTTTCTTATTTTCCTTCTTCATTCGGCGTGACAAAAATTTCCCGCCGCGGGCAGGCAGGCAGGCAGGACGAAAAAGCGGGGCCACTTGTTATTTGTGGGCTAAAACTGCGCTGATTCACTTTATATTCAAGCTGGGCCTTCGCGCATTCATGACGCTTGCATAGAGTCGAAGGCCTCGAAAGGTCCGGTCCTATCACCGGATTTTTGTGCGATCGTCAGGGGATGCTGCTTCCGATGTTTGGCGCATGGTCACATTGCGGCAGCGTGCCATGACCCACCGCATCTGGGACTGGTCGGCCCACGGGCCCTTTCACAATTAAAGTCGGTCTGCTACTTCCCTGATCACCGCTCCAGTCGGTGCCATGTGCCCAAGGGGCCAGATGGCAAGAGTCCTATTCATCCTCGCCTTCTTAAACCACCCCCCCCCCCTATTGCTTCCAGTCTCAAGTTCCCGACTGATTCCCATCCATGCTCCCGTGTGTTGCCTGAGAAGTCCTTTGCCTCTGTTGTCGCAGCGCCATGCCTCGCAACCATATTAGACGCGAGCAGGTACCTGCAGGCTCACCGTCCCTGCGCCCTCGTGAGGGGCAATGCACGGTGGTCAACAACCGCCTCATGACGATGAAGTTTATCTGTTTGCATCGCCAAGCAGCTATTCTGGGACCCAGAGGAGGTCGCAGCGAGGTGACGCCCATGGAGATCACTCTGGCCATCCATCACCAACTCGAAATCCCGCATTGGGCTTTCACCGTGTCCACGTTTGGGGATGGTGAGTTCCTGGTGCGATTCGCCCGTGATGACTATCGGGAGCTCGCCATCGAGACGGCAATCATCTCAATGCCGGATGATAACCACTACTTCCGGCCATGGATCTTTGGCGTCGGTGTGCCGACCGTTGGGTGGTTCTTCCACGTGCAGGTTGTCATCGAGAACCTCCCTCTGCATGTCTGGTCTGCGGAGGGCATTAGACAGGTTCTGGGTGATGTCTTCCTCTTTGATCACTTCGATGCTTCCACTTACCACCGGGAGTGTGCTGACTTGTGCACGGTCGTTGGGTGGATGAAAGACCCAAGCCTCTTGCCTCAGGCCAAAATGGCCACCTTCTTTGCAGGAAGTGATGGCCGGACTGGGAGTGATGGCGGGCCGCTGGCGGAACCTTTTAACCATGCCGCAGTGGTCCGGCCTGGCAGCCTCACGACGGAGCTCATCATCCACCTGGATCACTACCTCGACTATACACCGCCGGTCCACCCCAACTCCCCGGCCTCCTCATCATTAGGCGACTCTTCTGACGGACACTCCTCGGTGTCCTCGAACTCTTCGGGGGACACCTTCCCATGACCGAAGAGATTCTACTGGCAGCATGGGGAAGTGGATGACGCGGATAAGCAGCTCTTTTAGTATGGCTACCAATGTGTCCTAGCTCATGTATTACGTTTCCTATGGAAACTAAAAATCCTTTACAAATCCTATCCTTCAAAGGGAGCCTATGTTTGAGAGGATTACGACTGGATTAATTTCCGTGAAAAGATTTCCTGTTTAACATTTCGGTTGTCCTTCCTTTTCTCAAACATTTTCTTCCTCGTATTGTCTTTACTTTTTTCTTTCCAGTCCTAGCTACCGGCCTGTTGCATTTTCCTGTTACTACTACTTTACAGACCGCTTTGCGGGCCCTGCTGCGGGCGATCTCCTGGCAACTCCACCAGTTTGGGGACAAGGAGGGTTTGGAGATCGGAAAATTCGAACTAATTTTGCACAGATAGTACATCCATGAACAAGAACACCAAGTACATTTAACTTAAAAACATTACTCCCTCCGTCCCAAATTATTTGTCCCTTTCGATGGAGGGCGTATCTCCGTCCCAAAATACTTGTCGCTTTGGATGGAGGGAGTATATTACAAACACAAGAAAAGATAAACTACAACTAAAACCATGAAACGAAAAACTACAACTAAAAACATGAAATGAAAAACTACAACTAAAAACATGAAAAGAAACACCTAAATACTACTCTACTCAGCCTCCACCTCCTCCTCCTCGGGTGGGTCCTCGGGCTCCTGAACCTCCTCTAGCGCCTCGGGCTCCAGCGGCGGAAGGTGACCCAGTCTCAAGGCCGCCGCCACGACGAGGTTGCGACGACCCACGACACCGAGCTCGACCACCATCGTCTCCCAGAGGGAGTCGAGACGAGAGGCCACGTGCGAGAGCCCGAAGACGTAGTGGCCCGTGGTGTCCATTCCAGTACTTCGTGGAAGGGTACCGAGCCCAAGGCGTTCCATGGAGTGAGATGTGTCCGTAAATACATCTCGGGCCATGTTGAACAGGAGGGTATCCTTCACGCGCGGCGGCGAGGGGGAGGTCCAGCCGCGGCCGCTTACCGGTGATCGGGTCCCTCAGTGGGCTCGGTGGCGGAGGGTTGCTCGAGCTAGAAAGCATTTTTTGTATACTAGCCGCGGCTAGGTTTTGTGGAGAGAAGAGAGGATGTTGGAACGGTTGTGCGGAAAAGACGATGGCGCGGGTGACCATCTTATACTCCCTCCGTCCCAAGTGAACTCTATTTTTAGGATTCAAACCGCACATCAGTCAACACATAAAATTACCCTAACACCCTTCATCAATACATATCCTCCCACTTTCCATTCAATGCCAGCAAGTTGCTACGGCAACAAAGGACATTAGCTGAAAATGTGCAGAGCACACAACTGACATGCCCATACAGTGAAAGTAAAGTTGAGTTGGGACAAAAAAAATTGGCTGGAAATAATCTTCAGCTAGGACGGAGGTAGTAGCATTGTAGCAGTGGTCAGGGGAGGGGACACGTCAAATTTAATTCAAAGGACGTGCAT
Organism: Tuctoria greenei; assembly: GCA_036927565.1. NCBI lineage: Eukaryota > Viridiplantae > Streptophyta > Magnoliopsida > Poales > Poaceae > Tuctoria > Tuctoria greenei. The sequence goes on along the minus strand of JAYESD010000011.1, from coordinate 61,324,272 downwards.
GCGCTGCGCGTGTTACTCGCCTCGGTTACTGGCGCGTACGGTCGCTCTATGCACCCGGTCGCATCAGTTTCGCGAAAAGATTTCCTATTTCACATTTCGGCTGTTATACCTTAAATCATACATTACGTACTCCCTCCATCCCCAAAAGTATGAAGTTTTTAGAACTAGTTCTAACATTTTTGTTAGAACTATATTTTTAGAACTATATTGTTCTAACATATAGGAGTACTTCATATATTTTTCTAACATTTTTGTCGTCCTTTCTTTTATTTTCTGGAGTTCATTGCCTCCACTTTTCTTTCCAGTCTTCGCTACCGGCCTGTTGCATTTTCCAGTAGTACTACTACTTTACAGACCGCTTTGGAGTTCAGTGTCTCCACTTTTCTTTCAAGTCTTCGCTACCAGCCTGTTGCGTTTTCCAGTAGTACTACTTTACAGACCGCTTTGCAGGCCCCGCTGCAGGCGATCTCCTGCCTCTTGGCAACTCCAGTGGCTAAAGTAGCGTACAACTGCACTTTAAAAGCCATAACTCCAGCGCTCGTATTTTGTTTAGCCCCATTTGCATCAAAGGAAACTAACGGGACAGTTTAAAGGAATGGAATCCTCCGGAAGGGAAAGGCATTCGTACGTAGTTTCATAAGAAGCATTCCAAATGGTGCACTTTAGAAGCCATAACCATCACTGCGCGTCTGCGCGCGTCTCATCGTGTTCTCGGCGCGTACTAAAGACACACGTCACACACCATCCTCTCCCCCCCCCCCCCCCCCCCGCCACACCACGCGTTCACATCCTCTGCAGTAACTTCCCACACACCACCATGCGGAAGGGAATTCTCTGCGGCAGGGCTGCACGTCCGCCCGCGTGCGACCCTGCCCCCATACCGTTCATTCCCACCCGCGTGAATCGTAAAGAATGTCGCTCATGCTCAGCTCTGATGGAACACGCTCCCGTTCGGCTTCGAAGGCCAGCTCGCCTCCCGCGTCCCGACCCGGGAGGAGGCTGTACCTACTGTACATCCTACGTCGGCATACATACGTCGACATAGGTTGTACGTGTTTGATCCTTGCTCTGATCGTCCAGTCAGGCAGGTGAGTAGTACAATACCGCTAGTACTGTAGGATTTTATACTCACCGATGGCATTCCTCCTCTTCTGGCTTCTCTGCTATGCTGCGCTGTGTGTACAATACATTACATTGTCTCGTCATTTTGGTACTGCTATACGTGAGTATCCTAGGTTTCAATCAACCTCTGCGCAAACTAAGCAAGGCAAACTGTTTAGAAATTTTTTTCACGGTTTTACATTGCACGAGAGCTTTTAGTATTTGGTACACCGCTTTTATATACTGTGGGAGTAAATTAATCGTGCCTAACCACTGCTTTGCTGCCTCCTGACGGGTGAAGACGTAATTCTAAAGCACACGTAGTAATTCCAGAATACGAAGCGAAGCGACTGCTGCACGGAGGCAGACTAGGCGAGCTGGCCTTTGAAGCCGAGCGGGGCGACGTCTTTGCGATTCACGCCGGCGGGAACGAATGGTATCGGAGGCAGGGCTGCACGTGGGCGGGCGTGCGACCCTGCTGCAGAGAATTCCCTTCCCCACCATGCCCTCTTCTCCGCGCGTACTAAAAATCATTGGGCGTCTCATTGTCTTCTCCGCGCGTACTAATAAGGAGTAGTAAGACGACACACCATCCTCTACTCTGCCACACACACCATCCTCTTATCCGCGCGTACTCTTCCTCTCCGTCGCGCGCGCCCTCATTGGTTCCCTTCAAAGCCCATGGAGTTCCCCTTGACGCATGATATTGCAGTCCTGATCGCGGGGTGGGTCGCCGCAACCTCCACCCAGCCCATGGACGACCTCTCCAGTCTGCGCGCTACCTGCAAGGCCATGCACGCGGTGTGTCGTAATCCCGCCGTGGGCAGGCATGTAGCCCTAGGGTGGGAGAGCAGCTGGGAGTGGTTCCAACGGCACGGGAATGGGAGCTACGACGCCCTCGTGCAGCGCCTGGCCAACGTGGGCAACCCTCATGCGTGCTATGTCACCGGGTTCGACCTCGTCTTCAACTACGGCCGCGCGCAAGTGCAGCGGGGCACCCAGTTCCTTGCCCGGGCGGCCGTGAATGGCCACAAGGTGGCGGCCTACGTCCTCGCCATGCTCCGCTACGACGCCGACCGCGGGGACTGTGACACCCTCGAGTATATCCAGCAGGTCGAAGGCAAGGCCCACGTCGGCGACAACGCGGCCGGGTCCGTCGCGATGAAGAGGACCAACACGGAGTGCTGCTGGTGTCGGAATCAAGCCATGCAGAGGCTCTAAGTTTTCGTGAGCTGGAGGTTACTGCGTAGGCCTCCTTCGGGACCGCTGCCGGTGGCGCTGCCCGACAATGACGATGGCGTTTGCCGTTGCCCAACAGGGGGAAACCAGGGGCCTGCCCGCTGCGGCCGGCGAGGGTGGTACGAGTGAACCGTCTTCTATACTGAGAACTGTAGGATTGAGAGTGAGTATGACCTATTCTGCCATAACATGTTGTACTCTATGGGTTATATTCCCTCCATTCCCTTTTGGATGCGCTACCCCTAGTTCTCTCAACGCCAATGAAAAGTGAACAAAGGGAGTATATAAAATAGACTTGTATAAGGCATGTTGATGTGTTTCTCCTATATATGCATGCTCGTCTCTCTGATGAATGTTGCACTTGTTGTGTTTCCCCTATGCGCGCTCGTCTTTTGTTTAGCCCCGTTTGCAATAAAGGAAAACTCACGGGGCAGTTTAAAGGAATGGATTCCTCCGGAAGTGACACATGTGCTTTAAAAAATCTAGGTTCTATAAATTTTGTCTTCACTAATAACAAAGTTGTATAAACTGCTACTTCTATACAGGTTCATAATTAAGTACTACTAGATATGAACACAATGATATAAACAAGGATTAAAATAAAGCTTACGCATAAAATCTCTTCAACCAGCAACACAGTGATATAAACAAGGATTAAATACTAGATATAAACATCGACAGAACCAAACAATAGTGTTCAACGTACCATTCCAGGCAACAAACTAATTAATTTGACAGTACTAGCTCTTACATAATCAAAAAACACAAAATAAACTAATCGGCACATCTAGTCCGCACCAAATCTCTTCAAGCAGCACCTTCAGTCCGTCAGCTAGCTCCATGCATCGTCCTGCACCACCACCTTGCTTGGGTCTACCTCCATGCATCCTGCATCACGACAACCTTGCTTGGACCACCGTCATTGTTTTCAGCAGCAATTAGTTTATGGCATCATCAAATCTGGAGTAATTTTTCTAGATCATTTGGGGCCGAAAAAATAGTTAACAAGCTATATATAAGGAGAAATATTAGGATATTATATGCTACATGCGCCATGGACAACATATCCGACGCTTCATTCTGGTTGCCAGGATCATTCTGCCCCAAGTCATCTGGGGCAGCACGCAGAGGACCTTGATCATCAGGATAATATATATATATTATTGGATGACTATATAAATCTCTCAACAAAAAGAGAAAATTAACTCTTGTTTGCATCCTCTCGGGTATCGCAACTCCGCGCTCGACGAGGGCGATGGGAGTTCTGGTAATGATGACACCGCGTATAGGGGCATAGGGCCAGTGGTGATAAGTACTTCCGGCCGGTTCCAGCCGTTGCATCACAAAACAAGAAAAGAAAAACATTAAAAACAAGAAGAGAAAACAACATCAGGACTGGATTAATCTGCGTCAATCGATTTCCTATTTTGCAGTTTGGTTCTCCACGTTCGGATGGACAGAGTCCTCCAGCTTAAAGGAATATGAATTGGTCGGTGGCCCTGGTTTACTCCAAACCGCGGTTTGCATCCTCTCGGTCCCAACGGCCCGACGCATCCCATCGGCATAAGAGAAAATTAACACGTGTACGCCACACGTCCGACTATCCGAGCATTAATGCTTTGTCTTGATCATGTATGATGGTCGGACATGCATGCATGCTTTTGAAAGAGAGCCAACGAGGTCTCCATCATGTTTCATGCATGATTGATCACTTATTGATGAGGATTTGTGATGTTGATTTTCTTGTTTCATGAATACATTTCTCTTGTTTTGTAATGTTCTATGTTACTGAACTCAATGTTGTTCGTCTATTCCATATGTTATTTTCTTCTCTGTCTGTTGTCTAATGAACTACGTAATATGTATTTGTGTTCTATGTGTAACATGCATGTGCAAGACCTTGATCCACGATCATGTTAAATTGATGATGTTATACAAGTGTTTTCTCTTTTTGTTGAAAAAACGATCGTCATGTTTATTATTTGTATATTATTAATTAATATACATTAGTAAAATAAAGAATTAATATATAAATAAATATTATCATATGAAATATCAATATGGATGGTCCAATCCAACCTACGAAACAAAAACTTTTTGATCGTCCAGTACATCCAATGAAACATCAACTAGCATGTATCGAGATCCAGTATACAAAAACATGGATGATCCTATCGAATCCAACTTTGACAACAAAAAAAATGCACGTACGCAATAGTCGTTCATTAACAGATAATACAAATATATAGAACCGATAGTTCATTAAATAACAGACAGAAAACAAAATAACAGATGGAACAGAGGAACAATGACATTGAGTTCATTAATATAAAACAATACTACAAAACTAGAAAAATAACATCACGAAACAAGAAAACCAACATCACAGACCCTTTCTTCCTCCTCGCGCCGAGGGCGCGCGCGTAGCGCCACCGTGGCGGGGCTCGCCAGAGATCTCGCAGCTGGCATTTCCAGTGCGCCAAGCTTCACCAATCTTGCCACTTGGGGGTTTTTCACCACACGGAGCACATCGGTGTTGCCCCTGGGGCTTGCCGACGGCTGGAAACGGCGATGCGATGGCGGCGGCGGTGGCCACAGCTCCGGCAGGGTAGAACTCCCTTATCTCTAGCTCAAACGACTTGGTTTCTCCTCCAAAAGCTTTCTTGTGCCTTGAGGATCATGAACCAGGACTAGGAAAGGAGAAAAATGGCTGGAAACTAGGAGCTCGACGGTGAATTGTGGCTTTCTCACAGGCGGCGACCAAAACTCGGCTATCTCAATCGGTCATCACTCGTTGATGGTCTTCAAATCTTTTCGATCCGGAGTGTTCGCAGGGAGATAGGTAAACTATCCCCTAACTATGGTCAAGAATTATTAGATGTATAAAATGAATTAAATCCATGACCTAGAGACATAGGTATGAACTATCATCGGGGAAACTGGCAATAAAGACGCTACAAGGCATGGCATGGCTTGAAACTTAGTGAGCATGCTTAAGGCGCGATAACACACCTTTCCCTTATAGAAGTTGGGGCCTGTAGAGGCTTCCTCCGGCTTGTCGACGGTGAAGTAGGGGCGGGTCTCGGCAGCTTCACCCGCGGTCGTCGGGAAACTGCGAAATACCGCCCAACTAATTGAGGAAACACCGAAACAAAAGGTTGAGAAGGTGCGCAAGCAAGTTGTGAACAACTTTGCTAAAGGACTCTCGGTCGATCCTTGCCTAGTTGGCAAGCTATCATTGGAGTTCCAAGGTGAGGTCAGCGGCGCGCGAGCGGGGCAGAAAACGCGAAAGAGAAGAGAGGAACCGAGCTAGCTAGAGTTGTACTAATTCCTCATTTTGATGTGTACTAATTCCTCTTTTTGATGTTTGATATCGTCTAGAGTTGTAGGCTCCTTGATCATGCATGTTTGGGGCGTAGCATACATCAGCAAGGCCTCATACTCTGACGATATCCATCATCAAAACGAGAAATTAAACACGTATTAATTGGTTGAACATGTTTGGGGTGCATGCAAGTTAGACATAGAAAATACCTCAGTCACGTTTGACAAAATTAATATGCATACCTCAAACAAGACGATCTTTCAACAAAAAGAGAAAACACACGTATAAGTGGGCGTGTGGAGATGATCGGACGTTAGAGGAAACTGCGCTTATGAACTGGTCGGTGGACCCGATTTACTCCACACCGCGGTTTGCATCCTCTCGGTCCCAACAGCTCGACGCGTCCCATCGGCATAAGAGAAAATTAACACGTGTACGCCACACGTCCGACTATCCGAGCATTAATGCTTTGTCGTGATCATGTATGGTGGCCGGACATGCATGCATGCTCTTGAAAGAGAGCCAGCGAGGTCTCAATCATGTTTCATGCATGATTGATCACTTGTTGATGAGGATTTGTGATGTTGATTTTCTTGTTTCATGATGACATTTCTCTTGTTTTGTAATGTTCTATGTTACTGAACTCGTCTATTCCATATGTTATTTTCTTCTTTGTCCGTTGTCTAATGAACTACATACTCCGTATTTGTGTTCTATGAGTAACATGCATGTGCAAGATCTCGATGCACGGTCATGTTAAATTGATGGTGTTATACAAGTGTTTTCTCTTTTTGTTGAAAAAACGATCGTCATATTTATTATTTGTATATTATTAATATACATTAGTAAAATAAAGAATTAATATATAAATAAATATTATCATATGAAATATCAACATTTATGGTCCAATCCAACCTATACAAAACAAAAACTTTTTGATCGTCCAGTACATCTAATGAAACATCAACTAGCATGGATCGAGATCCAGTATACAAAAACATGGATGATCCTATCGAATCCAACTTTGACAACAAAAAAATGCACGTACGCGACGGTCTTTCATTAACAGAGAATACAAATATATAGAACCGATAGTTCATTAAATAATAAACAGAAAACAAAATAACAGATGGAACAGAGGAACAATGACATTGAGTTCATTAACATAAAACAATACTACAAAACAAGAAAAACAACATCACGAAACAAGAAAACCAACATCACAGACCCTTTCTTCCTCCTCGTGCCAAGGGCGCGCGCGCGGCGCCGTCGTGGCGGGGCTCGCCAGAGATCTCGCCGCTGGCCTTTCCAGTGCGCCAAGCTTCGCCAATCCTGCTGCTTGGGGGTTTTTCGCCATGCGGAGCACGTCGGTGTTGCCCCCAGGGCTTGCCGACGGCTAGAAACGGCGGTGCGATGGCGGTGGCGATGGCCACAGCTCCGGCAGGGTAGAACTCACTTATCTCTAGCTCAAACGACTTGGTTTCTCCTCCAAAAGCTTTCTTTTGCCTTGAGGATCATGAACCAGGACTAGGAAAGGAGAAAAACGGCTGGAAACTAGGAGCTCGACGGTGAATCGCGGCTTTCTCACAGGCGGCGACCAAAACTCGGCTATATCGATCGGTCATCACTCGTCAATGGTTTTCAAATCTTTTCGATCCGGAGTGTTCGTAGGGAGATAGGTAAACTATCCCCTAACTATGGTCAAGAATTATTAGATGTATAAAATGAATTAAATCCATGACCTAGAGACATAGGTATGAACTATCATCGGGGAAACTGGCAATAAAGATGCTACAAGGCATGGCATGGCTTGAAACTTGGTGAGCATGCTTAAGGCGCGATAACACACCTTTCCCTTATAGAAGTTGGGGCCTGTAGAGGCTTCCTCCGGCTTGTCGACGGTGGAGTAGAGGCGGGTCTCGGCAGCTTCACCCTCGGTCGTCGGGAAACTGCGAAATACCGCCCAACCGATTGAGGAAACACGGAAACAAAAGGTTGAGAAGGTGCACAAGCAAGTTGTGAACAACTTTGCTAAAGGACTCCCGATCGATCCTTGCCTAGTTGGCAAGCTATCATTAGAGTTCCAAGGTGAGGTCGGCAGCGCGCGAGCGGGGCAGAAAACGCGAAAGAGAAGAGAGGAACCGAGCTAGCTAGAGTTGTACTAATTCCTCTTTTTGATGTGTACTAATTCCTCATTTTGAAGTTGGATATCGTCTAGAGTTGTAGGCTCCTTGATCATGCATGTTTGGGGCGTAGCATACATCGGCAAGGCCTCATACTCTGACGATATCCATCATCAAAACGAGAAATTAAACACGTATTAATTTGTTGAACATGTTTGGGGTGCATTCAAGTTAGACATAGAAAAGACCTCAGTCACGTTTGACAAAATTAACATGCATACCTCAAACAAGATGATCTTTCAACAAAAAGAGAAAACACACATATAAGCGGGCGTGTGGAGATGAACGGACGCTAGAGGAAACCGCGCTTATGAACTGGTCGGTGGCCTCGGTTTACTCCAAACCGCGGTTTGCATCCTCTCGGTCCCAACGGCTCGATGCATCCCATCGACATAAGAGAAAATTAACACGTGTACGCCACACGTCCGACTATTCGAGCATTAATGCTTTATCGTGATCATGTATGATGGCCGAACATGCATGCATGCTTTTGAAAGAGAGCCAGCGAGGTCTCCGTCATGTTTCATGCATGATTGATCACTTGTTGATGAGGATTTGTGATGTTGATTTTCTTGTTTCATGATGACATTTATCTTGTTTTGTAATGTTCTATGTTACTGAACTCAATGTTGTTCGTCTATTCCATATGTTATTTTCTTCCCTGTCCATTGTCTAATGAACTACGTACTTCGTATTTGTGTTCTATGTGTAAAATGCATGTGCAAGACCTCGATCCACGATCATGTTAAATTGATGGTGTTATACAAGTGTTTTCTCTTTTTGTTGAAAAAATGATCGTCATATTTATTATTTGTATATTATTAATATACATTAGTAAAATAAAGAATTAATATATAAATAAATATTATCATATGAAATATCAATATGGATGGTCCAATCCAACCTATATGAAACAAAAACTTTTTGATCATCCAGTACATCCAATGAAACATCAACTAGCATGGACCGAGATCCAGTATACAAAAACATGGATGATCCTATCGAATCCAACTTTGACAACAAAAAAACGCACGTACGAGACAGTCGTTCATTAACAGAGAATACAAATATATAGAACCGATAGTTCATTAAATAACAGACAGAAAACAAAATAACAGATGGAACAGAGGAACAATGACATTTAGTTCATTAACATAAAACAATACTACAAAACAAGAAAAACAACATCACGAAACAAGAAAACCAACATCACAAACCCTTTCTTCCTCCTCGGGCCGAGGGCGCGCGCGCGGCGCCGCCGTGGCGGGGCTCGCTGGAGATCTCGCCGCTGGCCTTTCCAGTGCGCCAAGCTTTGCCAATCTTGCCGCTTGGGGTTTTTTCACCACGCGGAGCACGTCGGTGTTGCCCCCGGGGCTTGCCGACGTCTGGAAATGGCGGTGCGATGGCGGCGGCGGTGGCCACAGCTCCGGCAGGGTAGAACTCCCTTATATCTAGCTCAAACGACTTGGTTTCTCCTCCAAAAGCTTTCTTGTTCCTTGAGGATCATGAACCAAGACTAGGAAAGGAGAAAAACGGCTGGAAACTAGGAGCTCGACGGTGAATCGCGGCTTTCTCACAGGCGGCGACCAAAACTCGGCTATCTCGATCGGTCATCACTCATCGATGGTTTTCAAATATTTTCAATCTGGAGTGTTCGCAGGGAGATAGGTAAACTATCCCCTAACTATGGTCAAGAATTATTAGATGTATAAAATGAATTAAATCCATGACCTAGAGACATAGGTATGAACTATCATCGGGGAAATTGGCAATAAAGATGCTACAAGGCATGGCATGGCTTGAAACTTGGTGAGCATGCTTAAGGCGCGATAACACACCTTTCCCTTATAGAAGTCGGGGCCTGTAGAGGCTTCCTCCGGCTTGTCGATGGTGGAGTAGGGGCAAGTCTCGGCAGCTTCACCTGCAGTCGTCGGGAAACTGCGAAATACCGCCCAACCGGTTGAGGAAACACCGAAACAAAAGGTTGAGAAGGTGCGCAAGCAAGTTGTGAACAACTTTGCTAAAGGACCCCCGATCGATCCTTGCCTAGTTGGCAAGCTATCATTGGAGTTCCAAGGTGAGGTCGGCGACGCGCGAGCAGGGCAGAAAACGCGAAAGAGAAGAGAGGAACCGAGCTAGCTAGAGTTGTACTAATTCCTCTTTTTGATGTGTACTAATTCCTCTTTTTGAAGTTGGATATCGTCTAGAGTTGTAGGCTTCTTGATCATGCATGTTTGGGGCGTAGCATACATCGGCAAGGCCTCATACTCTAACGATATCCATCATCAAAACAAGAAATTAAACATGTATTAATTGGTTGAACATGTTTGGGGTGCATGCAAGTTAGACATAGAAAAGACCTCAGTCACGTTTGACAAAATTAACATGCATACCTCAAACAAGACGATCTTTCAACAAAAAGAGAAAACAAACGTATAAGCGAGTGTGTGGAGATGATCGGACGCTAGAGGAAACCGCGCTTTCGGTGGCCCCGGTTTACTCCACACCGCGGTTTGCATCCTCTCGGTCCCAACGTGTGACATGCGTACGGGTCAGTGACGTGGGTACGTACGCATGACGCGTGGGTCCTCTAGGAGGGACACGGTATGGTATGTATGCCAGTACTGAACGTATGGACGTGGCCAAGAGGGGACGTTCCTGGCTTGGGAGTTGACCGACGAGGATGTCGGTCTTCTAAGGGGGGTGGATTGTGACATCCTGACTCAAGGCTTAATAGGATTGATAGAATACTCATACCACCAAGGTATACCTTCTTTTCCGGGAGCCCACCTGCAAAGAACTCCGAGGTTAAGTGTGCTTGGGCCGGAGTAATTTGCGGATGGGTGACCGACCGGGAAGTCCTCCCGAGTGCGCACGAGTGATGACAAAATGCGGAGAAAAGACTAGTGGTGGTCTGTGGGTCTAGTCTGTGATCCTAAAGAACTGCTAGAAGTAACGACCGTCAGGCCCGTAGTTGTTGGGGTGTTACAAAAATATTGTGACATCCTGCCTCAAAGCTTAATAGGATTGATAGAATAGTCATACCACCAAGGTATACCTTCTTTTTTGGAAGCTTACCTGCAAAGAACTCTGAGGTTAAGCGTGCTTGGCCCGGAACAATTTGTGGATGGGTGACCGACCGGGAAGTTTTCCCGGGTGCGCACGAGTGAGGACAAAATGCGCAGAAAAGAATAGTGTTGATTTGTGGGGCTAGTCTGTGATCCTATAGAGCTGCCAGAAGTAACGACCGCCAGGCCCTGTAGTGGCTGGGGTGTTACAAAATGGTATCAGAGCCGACCCTCGCGGTTTCACGGGTGCATACGGGTCAGGGACGTGGATACGTACGCATGACGTGTGGGTCCTCTAGGAGGGACACGGTATGGTACGTATGCCAGTACTGAACGTATGTACGTGGCCAAGAGGGCACGTTCTTGGCTTGATAGTTGACCGACGAGGACGTCGGTCTTCTAAGGGGGGTGGATTGTGACATTCTGGCTCAAGGCTTAATAGGATTGATAGAATACTCATACCACCAAGGTATACCTTCTTTTCCGGAAGCTCACCTGCAAAGAACTCTGAGGTTAAGCGTGCTTGGCTCGGAACAATTTGTGGATGGGTGACCGACCGGGAAGTTTTCCCGGGTGCGCACGAGTGAGGACAAAGTACGCAGAAAAGACTAGTGTTGGTCAGTGGGGCTAGTCTGTGATCCTATAGAGCTGCCAGGAGTAACGACCGCCAGGCCCGTAGTGGCTGGGGTGTTACAAAATGGTATCAGAGCCAACCCTCGCGGTTCCACGGGTGCATACGGGTCAGGGACGTGGGTACATACGCATGACGCGTGGGTCCTCTAGGAGGGACACGGTATGGTACATATGCCAGTACTGAACGTATGGACGTGGCCAAGAGGAGACGTTCCTGGCTTGGCAGTTGACCAATGAGGACGTCGGTCTTCTAAGGGGGGTGGATTGTGACATTCTGGCTCAAGGCTTAATAGGATTGATAGAATACACATACCACCAAGGTATACCTTCTTTTCCGGAAGCTCACCTGCAAAGAACTCTGAGGTTAAGCGTGCTTGACCCGGAGCAATTTGTGGATGGGTGACTGACCGGGAAGTTTTCCCTGGTGCGCATGAGTGAGGACAAAGTGCGCATAAAAGACTAGTGTTGGTCTGTGGGGCTAGTCCGTGATCCTATAGAGCTGCCAGGAGTAACGGCCGCCAGGCCCATAGTGGCTGGGGTGTTACAGTTATTTTCTTCTCTGTCCGTTGTCTAATGAACTACATACTTCGTATTTGTGTTCTATGTCTAACATGCATGTGCAAGACCTCGATCCACGACATGTTAAATTGATGGTGTTATACAAGTGTTTTCTCTTTTTGTTGAAAAAAAGATCATCATATTTATTATTTGTATATTATTAATATACATTAGTAAAATAAAGAATTAATATATAAATAAATATTATCATATGAAATATCAACATGGATGATCCAATCCAACCTAAGAAACAAAAACTTTTTGATCGTCGTACATCCAATGAAACATCAACTAGCATGGATCGAGATCCAGTATACAAAAACATGGATGATCCTATCGAATCCAACTTTGACAACAAAAAAACACACGTACGTGACGGTCGTCCATTAACAGAGAATACAAATATATAGAAGTGATAGTTCATTAAATAACAAACAGAAAACAAAATAACAGATGGAACAGATCTCGCCATTGGCCTTTCCAATGCGCCATGTAACTGATGCGCCGCACGAGGTCTGCGGAGAAGTTAAGAAGCCGTGGTGCAGGGACGCATGCGCGACGTTCCACATGGATACAAGAGAGATGGAAGGATCTCTGAAGATCGTATTCCATAGTGGTTTAATTGCGCCGCACGAGGTCTGCAAAGAGTTCAATGCGCGGGAAACGAACCGCTCCCTCGTCTACTCTACACAGACCATATATAAGGCGCGTCGTCGGTTATGTACAAGCACATAACTTTTGCACTCCTTTCTTCTTCTTCCATCATTCCACCTCCTAGCCCGGCGCCGACGAACCACCACAGCCATGGCCAACCTTCCGCCTCCTAGCCCGCCGAGGCAGCCACCCTGCAAGCGGATATGCTGCAGCTCCCCCGAGAGGGTGAACGACGACCAACGCCTCATTATGGCACGAGAGGTGTACAACAGTACGTCTCGGGCCTTGGACTCCTTGGGTCTTGGTACCCTTCTCGAGTTTCCGGGAATGGATACCACCAGCCACTACCTCTACGCCCTCACGGGTGTGGCCAATCGTCTGGACATCTTGTCCGGGACGATGACCTAGGAGCTCAGCGCCGAGGGCCGTAGTGCCCTGGTGGCGGCGACGGAGAGGAACTTCCGTCGCGGCGGGGTTCCACCGCCGGTGCAGCCGGAGCAATTGGCTCAGCCGGAGCAGCCGGCCCACTCTCCTGCTGCATCGTCACCAGAGGAGGAGGAGGAGGAGGAGGAGGAGGACGACAACGACAATGACGACGATGATGATGACGACGATGATGACGATGGCGACGATGACGGCGACCACCACCACCACGATGACGATGACAACGACGACGACGACGAGGAGGACTGCTTGTCGTGGTTTGAGAAGTTGGGGGAGAGGGCGGAGGAGTCGGGGCCGGCAGAGTAGTTTTAGGAGTTCTTGTACATATTTCTTTTGTAGTTTTAGGAGTTCTTGTACACGTTTAGCTTCAATTCTGTTCTTGTACATATTTCTTGTGTTTTGTAATATATATGTGTTCATTCTTGTCAATGAATACTGGTGTGTTAGAATTTCTAGATTTCAATCAAGTGAATGTGCTCTAAGTTTAGTGATGTGTTAACCTGTCACAAGTGAACCAAGCAAATTGGACAAAAACAAAATATCTTAGGGTTTGAAGCTCGTCTCGATTTGTAATTACAAAGCTAAAGGAGACAAACAATGACTTTAAGCGCGTCTCGTATCACTTTGTGATCGATGGACATCCGATCTGCCGCCCATCATTGTCTCCTATTTGGGTTTCTTACGTAGTGTAATTGGTTGATCATGTTTGCGGTCCATGCATGTTAGACATAGCTAGAATTAAAACACCTCGGTCATGTTTAACAACACTAACATGCATGCATATATATATATATATATATATATATATATATATATATATATATATATATATATATATATACCTCAAATAGTACATGATGATCTTTCAACAAAAAGAGAAAACACACGTATAACATCATGAAACATGATCGTAGATCGAGGTTGCACATGCATGTTGAACATAGAACATAAATAGTATTAGACAACAGATAGAGAAGAAACGAACATATGGAACAGGTGCAAAGGATTAGTCCCAGCACGGAAAGTTGAGGTCGGTGCACCGATGTTATAAGGCATGGCACACAGTTGCAGTTAAAAATCCGAATGAAAGGAATGCGTGCAAGACTAGGCCCATATTCGTTGCAAGGCATCCGCTGGCACAGACGCGTGGTCACAAAGTCGTCTTAGGCGTGTAGGGATGGATTTTTTTATATAACGAAAAAATTGTTTTTCCCCACGTGTAAATTTACTCCTAAAAAACTGCCACTAAAGTAGATGGGACGCGTCGAGTCGTTGGGACCGAGAGGATGCAAACCGCGGTTTCGAGGAAATCGGGGCCACCGACCGGTTCATAATTAAGCGCGGTTTCCTCTAGCGTCCAATCATCTCGACACGCCCGCTTAGACGACGACCCGCTATAAAGGCTCACCGTCCTCTTGCTTCTCCGCCGCACCACTCCTTAGATCCTAGCCTCTAAACTTCTCCCCCCGCCATCGTTGACCACCTCTCGCTCTTTCTCTGCACCTCTGTCTCCACACAAATGGGTAGCCCCGCGCCGAAGCGCTCTAGACCATCGACGTCCTCCGAACCTCCTTCTCTGTTTCCATCGCCGCCGGCAATGCCGGTGGAACTGATGGCGGCGCCCGCATCTCCGCCCGCGGTGCCTGCACTTCCTCATCTCGGTTGGGTTGAGCAGACTCTCAGACTCCTCACCGACCGCATCGATGAACTCGATCGGTGCCTTAAGGTGGCCACCGACGCCAAGTCTGCCACCGCTCATAGCGCACTAGCGCTCAATGCAGTGGCGCGGAAGGTCTCTTCCGACACAGATTGCTCATGTCGTCGTCTGGGTCTTAGGACCCTTACCCTCCACACGAGCATAGACACCGCGGGCCACTACTACTACGTGTTGATGACTGTGGCCGGTCGTCTCAACGCCCTCCACAAGACGATCGCGGAGGTTGCTAGGGTAGAGGGCCGCCTGAAGATTCTGCACCGCGTCGTCGGGAAGCTTCGGACTGTGACAAAGGTTGAGGAGTATGAGGTGGCTTGGGCAGCGGCGGTAGTGGAGGAGGCAGAGCAGGAGGCGTCTCTTGAGGCGGAGGTGGACGCGTCTATGGAGGCAGCAGCAACGGCGGAGGAGGAGCAGGAGGAGGCGGCAGCGACGGCGGAGGGGGAGGCAGAGGCAGCAGCAGCGGTGGCAGCGGCGGCGGCGGAGGAGGAGGAGGAGGAGGCGGCACCGGCGGAGGAGGAGGAACAGGAGGAGGCGGCAGCGGCGGAGGAGGAGGACGTGGTTTTCTCCCAGTAGAGTAGTATTAGGAGTAGTTTATCTATTTCGTGATCTCTAAGTAGAGTAGTATTAGGTGTAGTTTATCTTGTTCTTGCTGTCTACTACGTGTTTTCCTATTACTTGTTTGTTAATGAAATATGTCTTTATGTTCATGAACAATGTGTTCTATATATGCAGTATCGAAAAACTTCTTTTATCGAAAACATCTCCTATGTTTGTAACTTGGGACCATCTTATATTTCATGTGGCTGAATGAATGAAATCCGGTAAACATTATCCTTACAAGTAATAGAACTAACAATAGACATGATGCATAATTAACTTGATTAGGAAATTACGTCATCTAAATTGCTAACTAGTCCATCGCCTGATGCAACAGGTGCATGAAAAGTACTTTATCTGTTGTAACTAATATCCGATGACATTGTTGATATATATATATATATATATATATATATATATATATATATATATATATATATATATATATATATATATATCGTATGTACCTATGATACTCGTATCACAGGCGGCTTTGGATCGACGGCTTGAAGATTAGACATCACAGGGGAAAATGTTTTTTTTTTGTAGTAGTAGTATATACTTTGTATATGTTATCATTTCAATGCGACGAATGTTATATATAAAATGCTGATTGTTTACCTTTTACTAGACCATGGATTTGCCGTCCTCCTTTCGTGGACTTGGGTGTTCTGTATTTGCATGTCGTTTGCATTAGCACAATGATACATTTGGTGATTCATATTTTTGTTCGTATTTTTTTTTGAAATGTCCCAATACCACATGACTGCTTTTACATCTCCATGAAAACAAAGATGAACGGCAGGTAGCGGTCCCATGGTGAGGCAGCAGTCCGAAGAGGTCTACCCCTCTAGCTCTAGGTAGACGTACCGATGAAGAGTAAAACCATGTGCACGAATCGTCGTGACATTACATGAATTTAATCACGATTGCATGCGTGCAGAGGGGCACAGCGCCAAATTCTGCACGCCCTCGAAAATTTTTTCGTTCTTCTTGGCGCGCACAATTGAGATTTTCACAATTGAAACTTCACTCCGTGCACCCAAAATTCCAGTCCCGCCCATTTGTAGCTAGCCACGATGAATATAAATGTGTGTCTCCCTCTAATCCCGCAGTGGCTTCCGTTCCCGGCATACATGTTCTCCTCTTAGTGTTGTGTTCCAAACTTGCATTCCTAAGAAATTCCCGTGTGAGTGGTGGTGGTGACTGTGAGTACAACGTCGAGCAACCAAGTTTGACGGGCTCTACCGAACCTCTTCGTCGCCGACCCGCCCAGCGATATCCCGGACTCCAGTTTTGTGCTACGTAAGTTCTACACGATCCATGCCTTCTTTTATAGAGCTACTCCCTCCTTGTTGCTTTAGTTGTCGTCCCAACAGCTGCAGCCAGTTCATTCCTATTTGTCGTCCCAACTCCTTATATGCTCTTATGTTTCATGAATGTCTAGTATAAAATCTGATTAATAGTGCAATCGTGCAATCAACTATCCTCAATTGTTAGATCTGCATCCTATAGTCGTTTCATCTTTTTATTTTACCCTAGCATCTGATTGCATTATACTTGTTTCCATATATAAAATACACTACACCTCTGCCCCGAAATAAATGTCGCTCTGACAGTTTATGGTAGTGTATTTCTAGTATATTTCCATGTCAGGAAAGATAACTATTAAAAACCGCATGTACTATGTAATTTCTTGATTTAGAAGTAAATGACGCCAGGGTTATCTTATCAACCACACCCAATGTTGTACTCTCATTCTTGTGTTCCAAACTTGTATTCCTAAGATTTTCAGTTCCCACGGTTTATAAATGTTTTTCTTGTTTTTCTTTCTCGGATTGTACGGTTTTTTTCCTACTCCTTCATTTCTAATTCCTCCGTTCAAAACAAACATTTTCAGTTCATAGCAACCACACCGCCCGATCTAAAATACACATCCTCTTGTAATCTGACGTTATCACTGTTACTTACTATATATACTCTTTACTTTAGGAACAAGACACCAAACCATCATGTCGTCTACAAGTAATCGTGATGGGCAAATGGCACCTGGTATAACTATAAATGTGTTTACTATCAAAATACACATATTTATAACACGTTAATTCCTTTGCATCGTATGCAGAGAATATTGCAGCACCTGATGCTCAGGAACCCCGAGATTCGTCATCCCATGCTGGTACTACAAGTATAAATATGTACCGGGCTCTACTAAATATTTTAGCATTGCGATTGTAGTTTCGTAGTCCCAGTTAACAGTTAATCAGTACATGTGATGGCATGATTTATTGATGCCTACACACGCACGATGGGCTCTCTCGCCACCGGCCACTCCGGCTCTGGCGACCACACCCTGCTGCTGCTCACTTCAGTGTCCTCCCCGACGCGTCTCCCTCCACCATCGCCACGTCCCATCCTTCGCGTGTCATGATGACCCCGCCGCCCGCAAACCTCTGTCGCCACCGGTCACTCCGGCACCAGCCAGCACCCACGCCCTGCTGGTGAGTATATGTGATGGCGTGATTTATTGATGCCTACACGCACACGCTGGGCTCTCTCGCTTCCGCCACTCCGGCACTGGCGACCACACCCTGCTGCTGCTCACTTCAGTGTCCTCAGAAACGCATCTCCCTCGACCATCGCCACGTCCCATCCTTCGCGTGTCATGATGACCCCGCCGCCCGCAAACCCATGTCGCCGCCGGTCACTCCGGCACCAGCCGGCGCCCACGCCCTGCTGGTGGTCACTTCACTGTCCTCCCCGTGGCGTCTCCCTTCATCTCCACATCCCATCGTTCGCGTGCCATGATGACCCCGCCGCCCGCAAACCCCTGGCCATTACGGCGTACCTACATGCTATGCCCCATATGACATGGCATACGCTGGAAAAAATAGTCCAATATCATTAACCCCTGTCCACTAAGAAATGTTAGTATCATATAGTTTAGAGATGCATGTACATGAGGGTTCATTGCTGCTTATATGATCTCAATTCTGTTTTTTACACTGCCAAATGCGTTGCTAATGTCTGGTAATTAACGCAAGATTATATTCATGTATCCGTTCTAGCACTTTAGGGCAAGATGCTAACATGCAGAGCAAAATATCAGTATGCAATCCACCTAAATTTAATTCCTAGATCCGCCACACTGTCCTCCTAGCCTCGAGACTTGCTCCGGGGTGATATCAATGGACGTAGATCACCTGACTTATACGTTTTTACTGCACGCGATGCAGTAAAGATCCAACGGAATCACACCGTTGGATCTTTACTGCATCGCCTGCAGTAAAAACGTAAGTCACGTGTGATCACCGATATGATCTGGATGTCGATTCTCTGACTTAAATGTGGCCACTGCACTGCCAGACCGAACCCTAGCTTTGTTAAACGTCGCAAGCAGCCCGCCTCATCTGTCTTGCATCCTCTACCCGCTAATACCGCTGATGTCCATGACTCGCCCTGCCACCAATTCGCCTCGAGACGCGCTCCTGCTGATATCGGTCAGACCGAACTGACAGTACTGCAGAGGATGAGCACCCAGCAAACCCTCTCTTTCTCTAGCATCGCCAGCTACTGTCTTGCCTGCTTCGTAGCTGGATTGAAAATCCTCTGCAGTACTAAGGGTGCTGTAGCGCCACTGACTACTGCCTAATGCCTGACTGTAGGGTATGAACAGCAACAAAGAAGTCAACAAGTCGATGCATCGCCCAATATGGAGCAAAATGATGTTGTGACGCGGTGTTCCCACGCTCGTATCTGCCGCACTCGTCCTGAAGATGGTAAAATATCAGACTTCTTCTTCTTTCACACTATTTGTACATGATACTAGGCCTGGTCAGTTGCTAATTTGCTTTAAATGTTTACCGTTTAAATGACACTAACAGAAGGAAAGAAGTATGGAAGAGAGGTGGCTAAAGGACTTAAGGTTGCTAAATTGCGCTATCTAGCATCTGCAAATAGAACGAATGATCAGAATCGGAAGCTACAAATTCAGTGGTCCGATAGGTTGGGTGCTGCGGTTGGTCCTAATCAGCAGCACTTTGTCGATGATGTGGTTATTACAACAAAAAAATGCACCCCTCGCTGGTGTAAGGAAGTGGGCAGAGGTTGGCGATACTTCGAAGAGCGTTATAGTGAGACATTCTGGTTAGTGTTATGACACCCCACATAAGTATTTTTCTAGCGACCTCCATCTTGTACGTTTATAACAGTGTGATATACAATGTACATAATGCCTGGGACTTGGAGGACACATATGATACCAAAAGAAAAATATTGAAGATTGCTGGTGAGCGCTACAAGGGGTGGCGATCAACATTGCATGCCACCTATAAGAAGTATTCAGCCGATAAGGAACGTATACAAAACAAGCCTGTTGACGTAGCAGATTCCGATTGGTTGGCGCTTATGGACTATTTTGGGTCCGAGCGATTCAAGGTCAGCTAGCTTTCTAATACCTTCATATCCTACAAAAACTATTTGATAACACCCATTCGTGAAATTAATTCTTAAAATTGCAGTCAATAAGCAGAACCAATTCACGAAATCGAAGTACTCAAAAGACAAAACACTTGCTTGGCTAGAAATCCTACGCCCAACTTAGTTACAAGAAGGTATGAAAACTAAATCATGCTTTTACTTTGCACTGCAATCATTCAATCAAATTTTACTTGTATTTGATGTAGCGATACCCAGAGACCAGAAAAGAACCCGATGACATAGAACTGTGGGAGGCAAGCCATGTGAAGAACGGTCAATGGGCAAACGAGCAGGCAGAAGCTGTACATGTGAGAAACACTTCAAACAGTCCCCATTTAAATAAAGATTTGCAATGTACACGTGACTTTTCTTTTTGTATATAGACCCAGGCACGTGCCCAAATCAACGTCAAGGAAGCTGTGCTGGGAGTCCCAATCCCAGATGAGGAAAGAAACAACATCTTCTAGCTTACTTATATATCCGCAACCGGTTCTGGAGGATCACAGTTTCGGGGGCGTGGTTATATGGCTAAACCTAATGTTTCTGAAAGACTGCGTATCCAGATGTCTGACTAGCTCAACCAGCAAGTTCGATCCTTGCAAAATAGAAATGAAGACCTCAGCTCTCAGGTGCAAGAGTTGGAAGGAAGAAATGATCATATGACCTCCCAGATGGATGGCTTCGTCCAGGCAAATGAACAGCTCAACCAGGAAGTCTGGGCTTTACATGATCAGATGGTAGCCAATTCTGCACGGCAAGAAAAGGAGCTAGCAGACATGCGCAGAATGATGGAGAGCTTGCAAAATCAACAACAGCTAGCAGCAACTCCACAAAAGGCTCCTGCTCGCACCAAGTCGAAGCTGGATGTTCAAGAAACTATTCCTAATACTACAACTTGTCGCGGTGCTATTTTAATGGGTGCAATGTTGCAAACTGAAAAAACTGTAAATAACATCGTCTCGCAACGACGCAAGAGTCCTTGAGCGTTGCATCAATTGTTGGATGTTTGTTGTTAAGTCGACAGACATATCATGTGCGAATAAATTGATTCTGTTGCCACTAATTTTCAAACCTGGTGCATTAGGATTCTAGTGCCGCTAATTATAAAACATGGCATTAACAGATTATTGCGACGAAAATAAATTGTTGCAATAGGAAGCTAGCTATTGCCACAAATTATAAAACATTGCACTACAAACATTTGGCTATGACCAAAAAAGCGTTGCACTAGACTACTATTGCCACCACCCAGAGAACGTTGCGTTACGACCCTGTTGCAACAGATTTGAATATGTTGCATTACAGACCTATTGCCACACATCAGGAATCGTTGCAATACAATATTGTTGCCACAGTTTTGAAATCGTTGCAATACCGTACTATTCGCCATGAACGTGAAATCGTTGCAATACCGTATTATTGGTCACGGCTGTGAAATCGTCGCGATACCATATTATTCGCCGTGAGTGTGAAATCGTCGCGATACCGTACTATTCGACATGGAAGTGAAATCGTTGCAACACCATAGTATTCACCACGAATGTGAAAAATGTCTCGATACGATATTATTCGCCACGAGTGTGAAATCGTCGCGATACCATACTATTCGCCGCGGATGTGAAAATGTCGCGATACCATATTATTCGCCACGGGTGTGAAATCGTCGCGATACCATACTATTCGCCACGGATGTGAAATCATTGCAACACCATACTATTCGCCACGAATGTAAAACATTGCCATATCGTACTATTCGCTACGGATGTGAAATCGTTGCAACACCGTACTATTCACCGCGAATGTAAAAACGTCGCGATACCATACTATTCGTCATGAGTATGAAATCACCGCGATACCGTACTTATCGCCACAGATGTGAAATCATCGCAAATAATGTACTATTCGTTGCAATACGTTAAATCGTCGCAATATGTTAAACCGTTGCAATACCATACTATTTGCCACAAACGTGGAGTCGTTGCAATACCATATTTTTTGCCACGAATGTGGCATCGTTGCAACATCGTTGTTTTCGTTGCAATACGTTAAATCGTTGCAATACATTAAACCGTTGCAATACCATACTATTTGCCATGAACGTGGAGTCATTGCAATACCATACCTTTTGCCACGAATGTGACATTGTTGCAACACTGTTATTTTCGTTGCAATACGTTAAATCGTCACAATACGTTAAACCGTTGCAATACCATACTATTTTCCACGAACGTGGAGTCGTTGCAATGCCATACTTTTTGCGATGAATGTGGCATCGTTGCAACACCGTTATTTTCGTTGCAATACGTTAAGTCGTCGCAATACGTTAAACCGTTGCAATACCATACTATTTGCAACGAACGTGGAGTTGCTGCAGTACCATACTTTTTGCCACGAATGTGACATCGTTGCAACACCGATATTTTCGTCGCAATACGTTAAATTGTCGCAATACGTTAAACCGTTGCAATACCATACTATTTGCCACCAACGTGGAGTCGTCGCAATACCATATTATTTGCCACGGATGTCAAGTCGTCGCAATAACCTATTGCCATAGCTGTTATCGCCATGAGTCGGAAAAACTATCGCGACGTTCTATTTCGTTGCGACAACAAGCTATCGCGACAAATTTCGACCTATTGCAACGATTTTTTTCACCGCAATAAACCGGCATCCTGGTAGTGAACCAAATGGCTTAAGTATGAATTAATGAGTTTATGGATGGTGTGAATTGATGAACCTGATTAATTGGTAACATGGGACTTGGGAGATCTAAAAAAGCATGGTTTGTGGATTAAGTTAAATGGTATGGTGGTTTGCTTGCCTTAGATCTAAGGACCGGTTCATGCGAGAATAAGCCAGCACAACAATGTCACCACAAGGCCAAGTATGGGTGCAGCTTAGCTAATTAATTAGGTGTATTTCCAGCATTGTTCGGATCATTTAGAGGAGCGGGGAATGGCAGTTGACTGGGTTTGCAATAGTGGCAGGACTGTCCTGGGATTCAAACGGCACAAGAGGGGGCCCTTGGTTGGATGTGCTCAGTTGGAGGCATCACCACCGGTGAAACATCAGTGGGTCTGAATATGCTGGTAATCTCTTTGTAAAGGCTATTTTATGATCTCTTGGCCATACACCTAAGGAAGTGTAATTCGCACAAGGGAGTTTTAATTTCTTTAGTCACCGACGGGTGACGAAATCACGAACTTGTGGGTAAAGCAGTACAACCTCTGCAGAGCGTTAAAGAAAATATCATGATAGCCGTGCTCCCGATTAAGAGCACCTGGATGACCTACATGATTAGAGGGAACTTGGGAATTGGGATGGTTTAATTATGGTTATGGATGGGATGGTGATAAATGGGCATGGTTAATGATGATGGTAAGAATATGACATATGGCTGGATAATGAATGATGGATATGAGTTATTATATTTATTTGGGATATGATGCAATAAATTTCACATAAACATTGTAACATGCTTTTTATATATTTTAATTGTACTTTTCTGCAAATAACCATTATTTATTATTGTTCCTTGTTTAAGCTACATGTCATTATTTCTCACACTTGCTGAGTATGACATGTGCTCACCCTTGCAATTCCCCCACCATTAGTTTCAGGTGATGTTTAGAAGTACCCTGAGGATAATGCGGAGTACTAGGTTGTGTGCTATCGTCGACTTGCCTGTGGTGTTGCTTGGAGCCGCGCTATCCCCTATGCTTAGTTTGCTTAGCTAAATGTTTAGATTACTTCAGTTGCATTAGTTTCAGATTTACTAATAAGGATCATTAGAGTTTGTAATTTGAGGATTATTTGAGTATTTTAATAACAGTACTTGTTTAATAATTCGTGTTGTGGTAATTTTTTGTATATCATTTGTGATGCACTTGTGTATGTGTGTTGGACATCCTGGGCACAGATATGCATCGCAGTTGCTTCATTTTCGGAACCGGGTGTCACAACTTCAATGAGACTTTCCTTTCCTAGTGTTGGGATGTGATTAAGACCGACTTCCTCATGGCAGAGGAGCAATTCTGCTCCCTCAATCAGCAAGGCCTGCACTATATAAACCATGCTCTTGTAGTGCTCATACCAATGAAGGAGAACTCCCATAAGGTGTCAGGCTACAGGCCAATCAGTCTCACATACATTTTTGCGAAGGTGATATCGGAAGTACTGGCTAACAAGTTGGTGCCAGAATTGGATCGGGTAATATTCCTCAACCAAAGTGCTTTCATAAAGAAAAGGTGCATCCATGATAATTACATCTTCGTGCAGCAAGCCATCAAACATCTCCAGCAGAAAAGAGTATCGACTCTCTTCATGAAGCTCAACATATCTATGGATTTCGACACTGTCAACTGGGTCTTCCTCTTGGATACTATGGCATATCTAGGGTTTGGGTAGAAATGGAGAGGTTGGATCTCGGCTCTATGGGGAACCTCATCATCAACGATTTTACTTAACACGGAACCTGAAAGAAGGATCATTCAAGCACGGGGTATCCACCAAGGTGACCTCTATCGCCTATGCTCTTCCTCATTGCCATGGAGCCGCTCCTTAAGGTTTTCCATGCTGCATAGGAGCATGGCCTCCTGGGAAGCCTCCCCGGTCTCAATGACCAGTTGAGGGTGTCGTTGTGCGCGATGATGCAGCTTTGCTCATTCGGCCTAAGGAATGTGCTACAAGTTACAAGGCACATTCTACATCTGTTTGGACTGGCCATTGGCCTCCTCACAAACAATGAGAAGACATAAGTGTTTGCCATCCGGTGCTCCGAGTAGGAAAGACAGGAGGTCCTCGCACTACATCCGCAAATTGGGGAGTTGCCATGCAAATACTTGGGACTTCCACTCCACGTGAGGAAACTACCCCGATCGGCCTACCAACCTCTGATTAAAAGAGTAGCCAGTAGGCTTTCAGGGTGGAAGCGTAACTTACTCTCTTATGCAGGTAGGGAAATGCTCATAAAATATGTGCTATCGGCCATGCCAACGTACTTTATGACAGTGAACAAATTGCTGGCTTGGATCATCAAGGAAATCGACAAGGTCCAAAGGTCTTTCCTCTGGCCTGGAGAAGACCCTGATAAAGTAATGGGGGGACATTGCTTGGTGAAATTTAAGGGGTGTGCCAAACCCAAGCGATGAGGTGGACTGGTCATCAAGGACTTGGACAAATTTGGCTGACTACGGCTTAGGTGGTTGTGGCACTCCTGGGATGAGCGTGACAGACCGTGGAAGATGCTTTTGAGGCATCAAAATGCTAGGGACATGAACTTACTCTTCGCCTCAACTCGCATCACATTGGGCAACAGAAGAGACACGCCTTTCTGTGAAGGAAACTGGCTACATGGATGGGCAACGAGAAACTTAGCGCCGACCCTGTATCGCCAAGCAAGGTTTAAGAGCAGAAGTGTAGTGAGGGAACTACCAAACTTTAACTAGATTAAGAGCCTCACCCCTGCCACTCAGTGCGGACACGATGGATGAAATCATTTTGCTGACAACTACCATTGGGGACACTTTTTTGACTGAGGACAAGGATAGTATCCACTGGCGTTGGACACCAGATGGGTAATTCTCAGTGGCATCAGCGTACGAGGCCCAATTCTATGGAAGTATGCATGTGCATGGTCAGACGTCATTTGGTCTGCAAAGATGAAGCCTGAATGTAGGTTCTTTGCTTGGCTGGTCATGCACCGGAGGACCCTAATAGCAGACTTGTTAGACAAGAAAGGTTGGTCAGCTGATCCTAACTGCCCCCTCTGTCATTGCCTCGATGTTGACAACTACTAAGAAACACTAACAAAACATCCCTGGCAACATCGTCATAAATGATTGTTGACGTTTCTCATGTCACAAATCATCTCTCAAAAGAGATGAGGTTCGCAAATGCACAAAAATTGTCATGTAGCATTTCACCCAAGAGTATTCCCAAGGGTATCGTATTTATCCCAAAGGAAGGCAATGGAGTAAAGTAAATACTACTCTTATGGTCAAGCTGGGATACTAATCAATTATCAAGACAGGGGTAAGTTGATAATATATGGGTAGTGTGACACACACTTAAGCAATCTATTCTAAAGGGTAGATGGGTCGTAATGGAGGTTAGACTAAGAGTTGGGGAGTTGCTTCTACAATACTTCATATATATATATATATATATATATATATATATATATATATATATATATATATATATATATATATATATATATATATATATATATATATATATATGGCCTCGTATAGTTATGGTTGACTTTCGGGCTTAAATTCTGATAGGTAGCAACCATCCTAATTTACTCCTTGGCCAAGAGATATTGAAATGGAATCCTCTTAGGGTTTCCAACATCGGATCTTTGAATGGCTACATAGTTATTTTACTCTTGCAAACTACCTCTCTATGATAGAGAGGGATGGTTAGCTCCCGATACTTGTACAAATGAATTTTCGAGTTAGGTAACCAAATCTTCATTTGTACGTATGGGGAAGAACAAGACCAAAGACGCATTGGGTCCAATTTCCAGTGCTTCATGAACAATGTATGAATCATTGCTAGGAGTGGGGATTTATGGATAAATAAAGTTGCACATTTTCTAAAGCTCCTACTCATAGCAATGCAAGTGATATTAATACACTCTATGGATCCCTTCATCTTGTAAAATTTCTAACCATCATAGTTTTGCACAAAAGCAAATGTTGTCATTTGGATCATGGCAAACAATATTCTCAATTTTATCCCCCTGAACATTTTTTATTTCTTGCCCAGGAATTTAAAATGTAGTGATCCATGCATGAGTTTCAAATCAAAACTATGGACATCACTATTCCTAGGTTGCTACATACCAATTCAATCATTAAGTCATTCTATAAGCATTACCTAGGCATAAAATGTCTAAGTCAATTTCACCAATACTCATGAAATTTTAGGTACTCGTTTAAATTTATTCCCAAGTAAGGTGGCATTCCTTTTTGAAGAATCAAAAAGAGCAAAGCCAACACTTACTCTCGTGAGGATGCATAAGAATTGAATGATGAGAAGGTGTAAACCTTCCTTACCAATTTAAGCAAAACCATTCAATCCTAATGCAATTCAAACGACGAAAAATTTGAACTGGTACCTAATTTGAAGAGCAGTCTGGGTTGAAGGTCCTTGTGTGAAAAACTCACGACCATGTATTTTGGTGAAGCCTTCATGTTCAATGCCAAGTTGAGGTTGTAGTGGAATGAGATTCATCTTGTTCTTCCATTGGACCACCATCTTGAGCATTACTCCACCATGAACTCAAAATGAGATCAATGGAGGGATATGCGCTTGATGGGGCCTTCCAACCTCTTTGCAAATTTTGTCCTGGCTGCACTAAAATCAAGAAATAACAAAACAACTCAAAAACGGGTTACGTTAGCTCAAAAGCATGTTGTACCCTTTGTCAAATTATTTTTGCCCAACTTGAAACAACTTGGAAGTGCAATGAATACTAAGGGAGTATTTTTGGTTTGAATTAGGTAGATGAATTCAAGTGGTTATGCCCAAGGTTCATATCCAAATAAATATATTTCCCAATTCAAAATTTTAGTTATAGGAAGGTTGGAAATTTTACTTTCCAACATGCAAGTGTGGAAATTCAAACATGCTAATGCAAATGCAAAGATTGATGAGAAATTCAAATATGCAAGTGGAATTAAATATGAGATAACAACCAACTAACCTATTGGCAAGGACTCACCTAATTTTTTTTGAAGTCCGATGAGTGGGACTTACCTCCGTCATGTTTAGTGCGATGATTTGTTGTCCAATCCTGGAATTGAAGATGTGGACAGCCTCTCCTGCTTGACATGCCAAATCTCCTTCGGCATGTTAGTTGGACATGTGGGCCACATGGTGGCCCTAGCGTCTCTGTCATCTTAATGAAAACTTGTTGATGTAGTGATGACTTTTCCCTCTTGAAGATATTCTCTCATGAGCATGCTGAGGCATGTCCTTCTTTAGGAGTGTCACTTCGACCTTTTTGATATTCCTTAAGGTCAACCAATACTTTGAACATGGATCAAAAGCTTCCTTGGGCATGATGACATGTGGTCTCCACAATCAAACAAGGAACACTTCATCCACAATGTCAATTACTTTAGCTTGCATGGGCTTGGTCAAAGGATAAGAATCCCAACAAGTAATTGTGGGACATCTTGGATCTTGAATGCTATTTAATTTTCTTGTCCTTGGCTATGGGCTTCATGTGGATGTTGTCTTGATTTCTTGCTTGGTCATGGACAAGATACTTCAAGGTAGGCTAGTTGAACTTAGATCCCTTGAAATCTGCATAGCCTCCTTGATTGCAAGGATGATATTGGTTTCACCCTTGACCTCCTTGTAGGTCATAGCCATTGGAGTTGTGTTTGAAAGGAAGAATCCTCATAGATATTAGGGAAATGATTCCCTAAGTGGCCTATGTTGACATGGATTTTCACAAATCTTGTGAATATCTATGGCTTGTATCATCCAAACATTTCTCAATTGGCTTGATCTTCATGATACTTCAATGGGAGGTGTAGTTCCTTAGCTAGCATGTCCGCCTTGTTAAGTGGTGTGCATGCCAAGCTAAAGGAACTAGAGCACTCTTCAATCCACCCCTTGAGAGGAGACCATATTCTCATCCATGACGAATGAGAATAGGACTCCTTCAGCTCCAGCACAAAGGTGGTCATGTATTGGTGGACCAACCCATGACATGAATGTTGGATGAGGAGCCAACTATCCACCATATGGTGGAGGCAGGCTTGGGGATGGATAACTTTGGCTCCTACTGGAAGCTGAAATTCTTCTGCGAAAGGCAATGGTGTCGCCTAGCGGATATTTGTTGAGGTACACCCTTCAATCGTCTTGTAGTTGAGCACTAGCATCCTTGTTGGCCATCCCACAAAATAGGTTAGCCAACACTACCCTGTTTTCACCACAAAAGGAGAACACAAACAAGGGTAATCCTGTCTAATAACTATTAGTACCTATAGCTTAATCACAAGTGATAGCTATCCTTCACTTGTTTTTCCTTCCCCGACAACAGTGCCAGAAATGATTGTTGACAGCTACTAAGAAACATTCACAAATCATCCCCGTCAACAGCGCCAGAAATGCTTGTTGACGTTTCTTACGTCACAAATCATATCTCGAAAGAGATGAGGTCCGCAAGCGCACGGAAACTGTCATTTAGCATTTCACCCAAAAGTATCATATTTATCCCAAAAGAAGGCAATGGAGTAAAGTAAACACTACTCTTATAGTCAAGCTATGTGATACTAATCAATCATCAAGATAGGGGTAAGTTGATAATATATGGGTAGTGTGACACACACCTAATAAATCTATTCTAAAGGGTAGATGGGTCATAATGGAGGTTAGACTAAGAGTTGGGGAATTGCTCCTACAATGCTTCTAATATACATATACATAGCCTAGGTTACATAATAATGAGCATGTCAATGTTGAATCATTATGATAAGTTGTTCAACATATCGGGCACGAGTTTACCCCTAGCAATACTAGGAGACTCCCGCCAAGATTAGCCGAACGTGGAGGATTACAAATGACAGATAGGATTGTCACCATCTACTGCTTACCTCTTCAATCTGTGGGTCTACGAGACATCCAAATCTACTTACTATCCTAGCACCATGCTAGCATACTATGTAAATACCTTAGATATCCTAGCACCATGCTCGAGTACAAGTACCTCTCTAAGGCAATGACTAACCTAAATATCGTTGAACTAATGTTGAGACATAACATAATTTATTCATATTAACATAATCATATCATAACTAATTAGACTATAGTGGGGGATTTGTAGTGTTTATGATTATATATTAGGAGTGATATGACATAATCATAAACACTACTCCTACCACATACATGGAATCCACAATCAAACAAGAAACGCTTCATTCAAGTATATGAATGAAAGAAGACTAAATATAATATCTTTATTATGCATAAAGTCACAAATATAAGAAAAGATACATGAGCCATACCTTTCCCAACTTGGGCTTGGGACTAGAGGCTCTCCTATCTATAGCATAACTCCACTAAGGACTAAGAGAACTAGTGTGTACAATAGAATGATGCTCAAATATGTGTGTTGAAGTGAGGAGTCCTATTTATAGCTTGGAGAAGGGTGGGTTCCCACAACCAAGAGCGCGCGAATCAGACACCACTGACTTCTTCATGCCGGGAGGAGCCGACACGTGGAAGCTGATAAGGTTTGGCGTCAGGAAGAGGTCGGCTGACCTGGTCCTGGCTCCAAACTGTCTGTTCTTTCTCCAGGTGGCTTCTAGGTGGGTCCCATCCCTTGATATGGGTGCTACACCGTTTGATGGCCTCAGATACTTCTATTTGTGGGCCATTTAATCCATGTGGTGCCACATGTTTCTTGATTGGTTGGGATGGTATTTTAAATGATCCAACCCCTTGTTTCACTTCAATTCTATATAAAATACCTGCATGCACCAATTTCTCGAAGTACAAGTGGATATAGGTTAAATAGAAAGGTGATATGTGCAAGGAATGATATTTCCTTCATATAATTGAGTTATATTGATGAGTGAAATTGGTATACAACAGCTGTCAACAATCCATGAGACAACGGACCACCTCCTGTGCCACTGCAACTTCACGAAGGCGGTTTGGCATCGCCTTGTTGACACTCTGCAGCTGCCTGGGAACTTGAGACCAGTGCTCATGGATGGTGCGGAGCCGTGGCTCCTCTCGCTCTCTGCATCTTGCCCTCGAAGCCGACAGAAGACGTGCTACCTGCTGTTGTTTTGGTGGGATATTTGGAAAGAACGGAATCACCGGATATTCCAGAACAAGGAATGCTCCCACCTCCAAGTAACCGCCGTCCTGCTGGAAGAATTTGCACTGGGCCATCCGGCCAGGTCACTTGCTCCAGGCTTGTTGTGTGCTTCCTTGCCTGATCTGCTCATAATCCAAGGTCCTGCCTGATTTTGTGCACCGCTAGCCAAAGGCTATTGGTGTTGTAAGGTTGACCATGGAGTAAAAAAAGAAAAAGAATAAATAGAATCTGCAGCTTGCGCCTCTTATTTTCTTGCGCTCTCGCCGTCGCCCGCCGCTGCATACTTTGCGCTCTCGCCATCGCCTATGTCTGATCAGGATGACTTCTTCTTTGGGCGGGGTTTCAGTCTTGCGTTGTTTGCTACTTTTCAATGACCCCATTTATCGTGAATGGGTTCCTCGCATGCATCTACATATGTGTGATATGCGTCTTTGGGAGTTTCTCATGGGTGATCTCAAATGCCCATCATCTCCTGTTGTTCCTTCACAACCTATCATTCGAGAGAAGACTACTGATGATGAGAAACAGAAGTTACTTAAATATAATGAGACTCGTCTGGCTACCTATGTGTCTCGGTTCAGTGTGTAAACGATGTGGTTGGAAGAGGATGTTCGGTCAGGTGCTATTCTTGCTGCTAGTATGGAGGATCATTTTGCTGCTGATATAGTTGAGTTTGAGTTTGCACATCAGATGTGGACTTTTCTATGTCACCATTATGAGCCTACTTGGAGTTTACCTATCTTGCTGCTATTCGTGAGGAGCATCTATTACAACAGGGAGATGCTATAGTGGATGAGTTCTTTGCTCAGTTTATGCTATTTGGTGTCAGCTTGACACTCTTGGTACTCGGTTATCACCAGATACATGTTCATTGTGTCAAAGTCAGAAGGATGCACTTGAACTTCGACACGTCTACGACTTCTTGATCCGGCTTCGTGACAAGTTTGAGCCCCTTCGTGCTCGGCTGCTCACTTGCCACCCTTGTGTCTCTCTTATGGACACCCTCGCTAGTGTTCGTAATGAGGAGATTCATCTTTGTGATGCTGGATTGTTGCTGACCCCTTTGGTTTTGGTTGCTCGTTCTTTAGTTACTCGACACACTGCTGGTGCTCAGACTCGTCGTTCTTCACAGGGTACTACTGGTGCTGGTTTGGAGGATCTCAAGAGAGTTCTCCTACTACGGATGCTCAGTTGCTCGAGCTACTTTATCACATTGTTGCCTCTACATCATCATGAGCTGCTAGTTTTGTGACTCAGGCTTCTGCACCTTCAGGTTCAACTGTTGCTTCTCACTCTTCCTCTGAGGGACCACCTTCTACTTCTTGTTCAGGTACTCGTCCATGGATTCTTGATTCTGGAGCTTCGTTCCATATGACTCCTTATGCCACCTGTTTATCTTCTTTGAGTCATTCCTCTCATTCTCTCACTGTTCATACTCTGATGGTTCTCCTCTTTCAGTTGTTGGATTGGGCAACCTTTTATCTGACTTTTTGATGTACCTGATGTTTCCTACGTTTCCAACCTGATTGTCAATACCCTGCATACTAGGTATCCCTTCGTACCAGAAGAAGACGTGTTGAGTTCCACCTTCCAGTGTTGTGGACTTCCGGAGGCAACACGTGTCCTGCAGTGCCGGTGGGAAGCTTCAGATGTGCATCGACTACACCACATTAAATAAGGCATGCCCAAAAGACGCCTTTCAACTACCAAGAATAGATCAAATATTGGATTCTAGCTCTGGCAGTGAGCTTCTATGTTTCTTAGATGCATATTCTGGATTTTATCAGATACCTATTTCTAAGGAAGATGAAGAGCACACTGCTTTTATTATGGTACATGGTCTCTATTGTTACACAACAATGACTTATGGTCTCAAAAATGCACTCTCGAACTTTGTGCGAGCTATGCAAAAAAACCTTTGGGGAGCTCATTTGGGACATAGTGGAAGTCTACGTCGATGACATTGTTGTCTAAGTGAAGAACAAAGACTCACTACTCGACAACTCCAATCTGTCTTTGACAAGCTGCGGCTGACGCGCACAAAGCTCAACCCTGACAAGTGTGTCTTCGGGGTTTCCCCTGGAAAACTTCTTGGTTTTTGGTGACCCACCGAGGAATTGAAGCAAAGCCAACCAAAATAAAAGACATTGAAGCAATGCGGCCTCCAGCCCGCATCAAAGATGTCCAGAAGCTTACTGGATGTTTAGCTTTGCTCAACCAGTTCATCTCAAGGCTGGCAGAGCGAGCAATCCTCTTCTTCAAACTACTGAAGAAGTCCAGACCATTCCATTAGTCTGAAGAAGTAGAGAAGACGTTCCAAGAGCTCAAGCAACTCCTCACCACACTACCAATCATGGTAGCTCCAGAACCTAGTGAGCCTCTTCTGCTTTACATCGATGCAACTACGGAGGTTGTCAGCATGGTCCTGGTTGTGGAAAGAGCAAAGACATCTTCAACTCAGGAGCTCAAGCCCCTCTGGAAGGTCTGGAGCTACCTGAGGGTGAGTATGGGTCCCAGACCCCATGCACGGATCCTAAAGGCAAGATGCCTATGGATCAACCTCGCTCACCCAAGAGAATATCTACTGTTCAAGAAGAAGATCCGAACCCCTTCGGGAGGGTCTGTATTCATGAAGAAGAAACTTTGGACCCCCTCCGGTAGGGTGTGAACATTCCAACGGCCAGTATTCTTCATCAGTGAAGTACTTCATGATGCCAAGACCCGATATATTGAGGTGCATAAGCTGTTGTACACAGTTCTTATTGCCTTTAGGAAGCTACGTCATTACTTCCAAGCCCACAAGATATCAGTGGTAACATCTTATCCACTGTGTTTTTTTTGCATAACTCCAATTCAACAGGAAATATCGCCAAGTGGGTTGTAGAGCTGGCAGAATTCAATCTCGAATTCCTGCTTCGACATGCAATCAAGAGTCGGGCGCTGGTTGACTTCATAGCGGAATGGACACATTCTCCATCATGTTCGGGGGGCCTCAGGGAATAGAAGTCTCAGTCTTCACTGAGCCTCACATGACTCTCTACTTTGATGGCTCCATGAGGAAGCGGGGGCCGGAGCTGGAATCCTTCTAATTGCTCCGACTGGGGAGAAGGTCAAGTACATTGTATGCCTAGACTTCAAGGCAACCAACAACATGGCAGAATACGAAGCTCTCATCTTTGGGCTCAAGATGGTGCTATCATTTGGCATCCGACAGCTGCTGGTGAAGGGAGACTTGCATCTCATCATCAAACAAGTCAAGGGTGAATGTAGTTGCAATAACCCTCAACTTGTTGCATATTTGCTTGAAGTCTAGAAGTTGGACAAAAGTTCCAGGTCCTGGACCTCTGCCATGTTCAGCGTCTCAACAATGCTAAAGCTGATGATCTCTCAACGAAAGCTTCAGCCGGGGCTCAGGCACCCGATGGGGTTTTTGTCAGGAGATCATCAGCACGTGTTGCTCCGCCCGCCGAACTGAGTGATGGGGGCAAGATCAACACCCCGAAGTTGGTGGTCCCGGTGGCCCTGTTACCATGGTGTCTACCAAGGATCGTAGGCTCTACAGGAAGCTCCGAGTAACCAAGCGCGCAAGTTCCAGAAGCTCAAGTAAGTTCTGATGCATAGATCTTACTTGAAAGACAATATCCTTCCTGAAGATGGTGTGTCCATTGAGCGAATTGTCAGATTGGCTAAAAGATACACGTTGGTGGAAGAGGATCTCTCTCGACGTGGTGCCAACAACATTGTAATGTTGTGCATTTCTTGGGAAAAGGGTTGCAAACTTCTCGTAGAGATCCATGGATGCGAGTGTGGGAATCACGTGTCATCCTGCACGCTGGTCGGTAAGGCCTTCCGGCATGGTTTTTATTGGCCTACAACACTCCAAGATGCAGTCGAGCTGGTCAAGAAGTGCGAGGCATGCCAGCTCCACTCAAAGAAAATTCATACATTGGCATAGTCATCGCAAATGATTCCTCCCTCATGACGATTCGCTGTTTGGGGGATGGATATTTTGGGACCTCTCCCAAAAGCCATCGGCGGGTACCGGTTCTTATCGGTAGCCATCGACAAGTTCACAATGTGGCCGGAAGCAACTCCAGTTGTGACAATCAACAAACAATCTGCCATTAAATTCTTCAAGTTCATTATCTACAGATTTGGAGTTCCGAACAAAGTCATCACTGACAACAAGACCCAATTCATAAGTGCAACGTTCCAAGAGTATTGCGAAGATTGTTGACGGCCGTTATATTCCAATTTCAACCGTCAATATAACTCAATTATGTGAAGGAAATATCATTTCTTGCACACATCACCTTTCTATTTAACCTATTTCTACTTGTTCTTGGATCATATAAAATATCATTCCAACCAATCAAGCGACGCAAAATGGAACCACATGGATCAAATGGCCCACAAATAGAAGTATCCGAGGCCATACAATGGTGTAGCACCCATATCATGGAATGGGACCCACCTGTCAGTCACCTGGAGGAAAAACTGGTTGGTTGGAGCAAGGACCAGGTCGGCCGACCCCCCCTAGTTGGCCGACTAGTTCCTGGCACGACACGCGGTCAAATGCCACGTGTTGACTCCTCCAAGCTGGAAGAGGTCATGGGTGACTGATTCGCACGCTTTTCGTGGTGGGTACTGACCCTTCTCCAAGCTATAAATAGGACCCCTCACCCCTCACTTCAACACACACCACTTGAGTATTCATGCATTGTACCCACTACTCTCCATAGGTTTAGAGGAGTATAGGCTGTAGAGAGGAGAGTCTGTAGTCCATAGTACAAGTAGGAGAGGAGTAGAAGGAGTCTCTTCCCAATCTCCAATTGGGAAAGGTATGTCTCCCATATTCCTATTTGTATTTGTGACTTTATTCTTAATAAATATGTTATCTTTAGTCTTCCATTGTTCATATACTTTGATGAAGCGTTTCTTGTTTGATTGTGGATTCCATATATGTGGTAGGAGTAGTATTTATGATTGTCCTATACCATTATCATTATATCATTATAAACACTATAAACCTCCACTATAGTCTAATTAGCTATGATATGATTATGTTAACATGAATCACTTATGCTATGAATTAACATTGGTTCAATGATGATTTAGTTCATTGCCTTAGGATGGCTTGTGCCTAGGCTCTTAAGGTAATTACTTAATATGCTAGCATGGTGCTAGGATAGAGAGTAGTGTTGAATGTATCGTATGTCCATGGATTGAAGAGGTAGGTAGTAGGTGGTGACAACCCTATCTGTCCTTTGTAATCGTCCACGTTCGGCTATGCCACAGGCTCTTGGTGGGAGTTGTCCTAGTATTGCTAGGGGTAAACCCGTGCCTGATGTATTAATCCACTTAGCATGAGAATTCATAATTGACATGATCATTAGTAACTAACCTAGGCTATGTATGTACATTAGAAGTATTGTAGGAGTCTCTACCTAGTTCTTAGCCTAGCCCCTCTTTACCATATTTACCCCTTAGGATAGAATGCTCCTGTGTGTGTCACACTACCTCAACTACCCTTTATCCATCCTTCCTAGAACCCTACCTAGGCCAACCTAACCTTTCCACTCGATGATTGTTTTATTTTCATATAGCTTTCCTTTGGGAGAATATAAATGACACCCTTTGGGAATACTCTTATAGGGGAAATGCTACATCGATATTTTCCGTGCGCTTGCGGATTTACATGTATAATATAAAACCTATCAACAAGCATTTCTAGCACCACTCCTAGAGATGAATTGTTAGTAGTGCATAGGAAATATCCACAAGCATATCAACAAGGATTCACAACTAGCACGACGATCACCATTGCTGGTCCAGATTGTCCTCAAGTCACAAGCTCATCGATTTGTGATGAACATGAAGAAGAAGAAGCTTGTGAAGTGTCCACTCCCCTCCGGGTTCTCAAAAGTCATCCTCCACAACAAATTATTGGAAGCTTGCACGAACGAGTCACATGGTCCAGGTTTTGCTATCCAAACTCTCATGTTCATTCTTCTTTTGTTGCTTCTTTTAAACCCAAAGATATATCACATGCATTCACTAATGAATCTTGGATTATTTCCATGCAAGAAGAGTTAGAAATTTTTGAAAGAAATAAGGTTTGAAAACTTTTACCTCCACCTCAAGGTCACACTTTAATTGGAGTTAATTGAGTGTTTAAAAATAAACAAAGTGAGGGTGGGGTTGTGAACAGGAATAAGTCTAGGTTGGTTGCTCTAGGTTTCACACAAGCTGAAGGTCTAGATTTTGATGAAACTGTTGCTTTTGTTGCTAGATTAGAAGATATAAGAATATTGTTAGCCTTTGCTGCATCTAAAGGTTTCAAGTTATATCAAATGGATATTAAAAGTGCTTTTCTTAATGGCTACATAGATGAGTAGGTTTATGTCAAGCAACCATCGGGTTTTGAAAATCTAGATTTTCCTAATCATGTTTACAAACTATCCAAAGCCTTGTACGGTCTCAAACAAGCCCCCAGAGCATGGTATGATAGGTGAAAAACATTCCTACTTGAAAAGGGGTTTACCATGGGCAAGGTTGATAAAACTCTTTTTGTACTTAATCATGGCAATGACTCATTATTCGTTCAAGTGTATGTGGATGATATTTTCTTTGGTTGTGCTTCTCATGATCTTGTGTCCATGTTTTTAGCTATGATGAATTCTGAATTTGAGATGAGTATGATGGGAGAACTCACATACTTTTTGGGGCTGCAAATCAAACAAACTAAGGAGGGTACTTTTGTTCATCAAACGAAGTATACAAGAGACCTTCTTAAGCGCTTAAACATGGACAAAAGTAAGCCTCTTCGGACACCAATGGGTACAGCAACAACACTGGAACTTGATGAGGATGGTGATCCGGTCGATCAAAAAGAATATAGAAGTATGGTTGGATCACTTTTGTACCTCACAACATCAAGACCGGACATACAATTCACCGTATGTCTTTGTGCACGATTTCAAGTTTCCCCACATGCTTCACATCGTCAAGCCGTCAAAAGGATACTCAGGTACTTACATGGAACTAAAGAATTTGGCATTTTTCTTCCTTCTTCCTCAACCATTATTTTGGAAGATTTTTCGGATGCCGATTTTGAGGGTTGTAGGATTGATAGGAAAAGTATTTCAGGTGCATGTCATTTTCTTGGTAATTCACTTGTTGCTTGGTCCTCTAGAAAACAAAGCTCAGTTGCACAATCCACAACCGAATCTGAATATGTAGCTGCTGCTAGCGCTTGCTCACAAATTCTTTGGATCGTTCAAACTCTTAAGGACTATGGGGTTGATCTAGATAGTGTTCCATTGTTTTGTGATAACACTAGTGCTATTTGCATTGTTAAAAACCCTGTGCAGCATTTTAGAACCAAGCACATTGACATTAGGTATCATTTCCTCCGTGATAATGTTGAAAAAAAAACATTGTGCTTCACCATGTAGATACCGAACAACAATTGTCTGACATTTTTACAAAACCTTTGGATTTCACTCGTTTTTGTTACATTCGTAGTGAAATAAGGGTTATGCATCCTCATGGCTTAAATTGAGGGGGAGTTTTGAAACTTGGGAAGTCTATGTGTGAATCTGAAATTAAAATAATATGAGTATAGTATTTCATACATATATGACTTTGTGATTCCTTTTACATGCTGAAAGTTCTTACTACATTACTCGTGTTATACATTTTGTAGATTTTGCCATGACTAGTAATTGGAATAATTACTTACACTAAATTTGGTCATGATCGAACTTTCTTGCTGTTTTGAACTTGTTGCATGATCACAAGTGCTTATAATCATGAAAAATTAATCAATCAACTATTCTCATGTTGAGCTTTTATGATCAAATAAATTGAGAAAAGATCAAGAGAATATGCATGCATCGCACTTCTTCTTTTGGGATGGCTTATCATTGCACTTACATATGGACTTGGAAGAAGTTGTGTATGACTAAAACCATGTCTTAAGTTTCTGATTGTCAAATGACATAGGCTTGGCTTGGTTGGTTAGAATAAGGCAGATGCGGCATATAATCTCTTGCAAATGTCATATGATCTGAATTTGTGCTTTGAAAACTAATACAAATGCAACAACAAGTGTCATGCTTTCAGTTTTTGAAATAGTTAAGTTTGTGATATCATGACTTGCTTAAATTGAAAATTACACTTGATCTCTAGCATGGCTTACATTACTTTATGTATCTCATTGATGTGTAAGTTACTTGATAGTATGACATGGATGAGCCTTGTTTTATATGTATGTGTTACAATATGGTCATAACAATTGAAATTTCTCTTTTGAACCTTGCTGAATACATTGTCAAAGGGGTAGAAATATGTATAGGGGGAGAATTTTGTTTTCAAAACTTTTCAGGTGAATAAGCCAATGTTCGGATTCTAAGCAGTGTTGCCAATGCATTCATCAAGGGGGAGATTGTGAGACCTATGTGTGCCGAATACATTGGCTATGACAATAAAAGTTTTGAATATCACCAAAACACCTTTTTCAATAAGGTCTGAATCTAGGTCCGAGCTCCAGCAAGGTCCGACAATAGGTCTGACTTGTTTTGGGTAGCTTCGGCAAGGTGCAACGTAAGGTCCGACTTGCTTTGTCTAAGTCCGACTTACTTTGGCTAGGTCTGACTTCTTTGTCTAGATCCGACTTACTTTGGCTGGGTCTGACTTCTTTGTCTTGGTTTGACTTATTTTGGTTAGGTCTGACTTGCTGTGGCTAGGTCTTACTAGCTTTGGTAAGCTCTGGTGCTATGTCCTTCTAGCTTTGGTAAGATCCAGCTCAAGATCCGGGTAGTTTTGGCAAGGTTCGAAGCTAGATTGCAATGGTTTTGCTTTTACCTTGAAATGATTCAAACTTGTTTTACATTGATGGGAAGTATGCTTAGTATTCTTTTACTAAGATTTTGGTGTGTCTTGGTGGTTATGGTAGTTAATGTTTTGATATCGTTTTACTATGGTTTGCAACATGGTTATGTTAGGTGCTCACGTAAGGTGTTGTGGTTATTGGAACTAACGTGAGTCAAGTCGAGGACTTGTGCTCGAAAGTATTGGTTGTTTATTCATGTGCAGGTGTTGCTTGAGTTCAAGACATGGTTGGTAATGGGATCTATTGAACTAGTCTTAAGGAGAAGATGAGGTTCAACAACCAAGTTCAGGAGGAAGGTTGAGTTGATCGGGAGGTCGCGCATCATGTTTGGATCAAGAACATTGCATATGAAGGTATCGTGGACGTCGTTGGAAGATGTTTGCACGTGTGCAAGGAGTGCATGGATGTGGCTGCATGGTTCTGAGGCATGATGAAAAGATGTGGATGTAAAGAATTGGTCGAAAATGTCCAACCGACTAGGTTATGAACTCAGGCTGCTACTGAGTCGGGTTTGACTCAAATATGGAAACATTTGAGTTGGTTATGATAGAATTTCGTGTGGGTCACAAAGTTGGGTTTTGTTAGGAATGTCTGATAAATTCCTAAAATATTTGGAAGTCTTAAGATTGCTTCTATCTGCGTATGGAAGAGTCTTGAGTAGTTATGGAAAGTTTCGGTTGAATCTGAGTTGGATTTGAGTCCTAGTTAGGATTGGGTTGGCCTAAGGGCTGGTTATATAAGCAAGGGAGACCAGAGATCATGGACACAACTTTGGGGCTGTTCCTCTTGTGGTTTGATCAATAAAATTTGTAGTTTAAGGGAACTTTTGTGCCTTGTTCGCCCGACTTGTTTTCTTCAAGTCTTTCTCATCGAGTTTCCGCACAACACTACCTTGCTTCGGTGGTTTTATCATAAATCAAGTTTTACAGATCCGATTGACGTGATTCATTTTGGGTTGTCTTCATGACTTGATTATCTATCATCTGTGAAACTTTCACAGTCATTGAATTTGTGGTTTCTCATCTACATGAGTTTCTTTGCAGTGTTACAGATCTTGTTTTTACTCGGGTAGAACATATTGACCTTCGTTCAATCTTTTGATTGTAACATGAGTTTTTCTCGACGGTTATTTGTGATTCTTGTTGTCGTGTCTTAGTGACTTGATTCTCCACAATCTATACTGATTTTGTCACGATTGATCATGCTTAGATTAGTTGCACACATGATTTCTTAACAGACTGATTTTCTATCGAGGGTTTTTGGTTGCTTCCGCTAGAAAAGTTTTAATCTACCTTTCACTCCCCTCTGGTAGGTTTTCACGTGATCTTTGATCCTACACTTGTGCTTCTCAATCTGTCGCTCCAAGTCCTTAGCTGTGTAAGAGCTTGAAGAAGTTTGCCAAGTTCGTTACGCTCCAGGTCCTTAGCTGTGTAAGGGCTTGAAGAACTTTGCCGAGTTCGTTAGTTTTTTATTAACCAACGATCGCACAGTTGACATAGCCGATCTGTCGTCAGTTGATGTCCTGCCTATGGAACCCCCTTAGAGGCTCCTTGGTAGATGTGGCCAGGTGGCTGGGCAAACCTACCACTTGATCGCAGGATGTCTTCGATGGCCCCCCAGCGGAGCGAGGGAGTTTGAGTAGATGACCTCGACAGGCCCCTCCAGAGGCACCAAGCTTTGTCTCAGTATAGACATCGACAGCAGGCACTTCGGGTGGTGCCGGAGCTGGCTGCTCCGGCTTCACCCACCATTGCTATTGAAACATCAACAGCAGGGCCCGTGGGAGGTGCCGGAGCTGGCTGCTCTGACGTCGCCCACCATCATTGTAAAAACGTCAACAATAGGGTCTGTTATCGACGTGCCAGGACATCGACGGCATGTCCGTTGGGAGGTGCCGAAGCTAGATGCTCCGGCATTGTCCACCATCAACACGTAGAAACGTCGACAGCGGGCCCCTTGGGAGGTGCCAGGGTAGAATGCTCTGGCGTCATCCACCATCAACACGTATAAACGTAGACGACAGGCGCCCTGGGAGATGTTGGAGCTAGATGCTCTAGTATCGCCTACCATCATCTCGTAGAAACGTTGATGGCGGGCCCCTTGGGAGATCGCGGAGCTGGATGCTCCGGCGTCGTCCACCATTAACACGTAGAAATGTCGACGGCGGGCCCCCTGGAAGATGTCGGAGCTGGATGCTCCAGCATCGACTACCATCAACAAGTAGAAACGTTGACAGTGGGCCCCTTGGGAGATACCGGAGCTTAATGCTTTGGCGTAATCCACCATCAACACATAGAAACATCGACGGCGGGCCCCCTGGGATATGTTGGAGCTAGAAGCTTCGGTGTCGCCTACCATCAACACGTAGAAACATCGATGGTAGGCCCCCTGGTAGATGTTGGAGCTAGATGCTCCGACGTTGCCCACCATCAACACATAGAAACGTTGATGGTTGGCCCCTAGGAGATGCCAGAGATAGATGCTCCAGCGCCGCCTACCATCAACACATAGAAACATCGTCGGCGGGCCCCGTAGGACATGCCAAATCTGGATACTCCGGCGTCGCCCACCCTTAAAATGTAGAAACATCGACGGCGAGCCCCTTGGGAGGTGCTAGAGCTGGATGCTCTAACGTCATCCACCAGCAACACGTAGAAACATCGACGGCGGGCCCCTGGTTGGTAGGAAACAAAAGAATCCTTGTTAGCAACAAAAGCGGGATGAGGGAGCGTACTCACAAATCACCGCTTGTTGCCATTATGTAGAAGAGCATCGATGGGCCCCTGGGATGTGCCGGAGCTGGATGCTCTGGCGTCCCCCACCATCAACACATAGAAACATTGACGACGGGCCCCGTGCTTGCTAATGCTGCTAGTGGTTGTGCTCGAACCGACCTGCCTTGTATGTCCTGCACACACTATAGAGGGGGCATAATGCTGCTCATCAACCACCTTTCTCTACTCTTTTAGTTTTGCTATGTCTTACAGTCCTAGGCTGATACGCGGGTTTGGGTAATTCAGTGTGTTAGCGCCCAGGATCTGGCTCCCGCCTTACTCAGGGTGTGAGTCCTGGCCCTCTGTACTTGGTCGCAATGCTGGGAGGCAGAGTGCGCATGCTTAGGGTGTAGGACCAGACTAAGCAGGTTGCACACTCTGGACCTCCAGCTCAGCATAGGCCTTTCGTGGGGGACCATCTGGCGCCAGGGGCCCCAAGTACGAGAGCAGCCGCGAGATTCCGAAACAGGTTGCAGGTACCTCAAACAACTCCGCCTTCAGCAGGGTTGCATAACTCCACCAGGGGTGATATAGAGAAAAATTGACCAGGTATATGAAGATAATATAAGAAAAAACGAGAATAAACTAATGATCATAGAATTAACGGGTAATTAGATGAACATAAGAGAAAGCACAAGGTAAGATAGTGTTTCTTTCAAATTGGCATTCATACGAGGAGACAAACTTTACAATAAGGCAACGACCCACTCCAGATGGCAAGGGAGGCAGAGTGTTCACGCTTTGGGTGTATGACCAAGCTTAAGTAGGCTGAACACTCTGGACCTGTCCCTCCTGGAGTTTGGTTATCTTGAGCACTGTTCCTGTGCACCATGACACCCTACACTGTCCTACCATTATGCTAGGGGTAAAATTTACGCAGGTGCTCTATGTTCCAAGAATTGGAGAGGGGCTCTCCTTCCTTCGTGGCCAGGCGGATGCACCCGAGGCGGGATACCTGTGTGAATCAGAAGGGGCCCTCCCAGCTGGGGGAGAGTTTGTGTGACCCTCCTCGAGAAAGTATTCGTTGCAGCACCAGCTCACCCGTCTGGAGTTCTCTACTCGCATGAATCATTCCTGGTAGCGTCGGAGCGCCTGCCGGTACCTTGCTTTGTCTACAGGGTCAACATCTTAACGTTGGGG
Source organism: Tuctoria greenei (assembly GCA_036927565.1). NCBI lineage: Eukaryota > Viridiplantae > Streptophyta > Magnoliopsida > Poales > Poaceae > Tuctoria > Tuctoria greenei. Next base: position 61,280,615 of record JAYESD010000011.1, on the reverse strand, counting down.
CTGGTCCTGCGCGGTTTCGTCGAATGTTCGGACCTGGAGGGAGCACCAATTATATGCCAAATTCAGGAAGTGCCAGTTTTGGTTAGGGGAGGTGTCATTTTTGGTACATATCATCTTCGGAGGAGGAGTACCGGTTGACCCAGGAAAAGTGAGGGATGTGCAAAAATGGGAACTGCCACAGAATGTGCAGGAAATGGGAGTTTTCTCGGAATGGTTGGATATTACCATCAGTTCCTCAAGGCCTTTCCAAAGTAGCGAAGCCCATGAAAGAATTGTTAATGAAGGGAAAAGATTTCCAATGGACTCAAGCTTGTCAAAAAGTTTTGAGGAGCTAAAGAAGAGGTTGATAATAGAACCTGTGTTGGTATTGCCAGATGTGAGCAAAAGTTTTGATATTTATTGTGATGCATCGAGACAAAGACTTGGATGTGTTCTCATGCAAGAAGGTCAAGTGGTAGCTTTTGTATCGAGGCAATTAAAGAAACATGAGCAGAATTATCCTACGCATGATATCAAACTTGCAAGCTATGGTGCATTCCTTGAAGATATAGAGACACTACATTCTTGGTCATAGGTGTGAAATTTATATGGATCACAAGAGTCTCAAGTACAATTTCACACAAACAGACTTGAATTTGAGGCAACAAAGATGGTTGGAGCTCATCAAGGATTATGATGTTGGAATCAATTATCACCCGGGGAAGGCTAATGTAGTGGCCGATGCTTTGAGTCAGAAATGAGTAAGCCACCAACTCATAGTTCAGGAATTGCCATCCGAGCTATGCAAGGAGTTTTAAAGATTCAACCTCGGATTTGTGATTGACATGGGAGTAATGGAGTTAAATCTGACCTTGGAACAGAAAATTCAAGAAGGTCAAATAGAAGGATAAGGAAATCCAAGAAATCAAGGAAAGGACCCAAGAAGGGAGATAATTCAGATTTGATGATGATGATCATAGTACATTATGGCTTGGAAAACGGATTGTTGTGCCTAATGTGAAGCATCTCCGAGAGACAATATTAAAGGAGGCACACAACTCGCCTTACTCAATTCATCCCCGTTGTACGAAGATGTACAAGGATTTGAAGACTTGCTATTGGTGGGATCGCATGAAAAAGGACATATCTGAATATGTTGCTCGATGTGATGTGTGTAAAAGAGTCAAAGTTGAACATCAAAGGCCAGCTGGACTATTGCAGCCACTGAAGATTCCGGGGTGGAAGTGGGAAGAAATCGGTATGGACTTCATAGTTGGATTATCTCGAACCCAGTCCAGTTATGACTCGATATGGGTTATTGTGGATCGGTTGACGAAATCAGCTCATTTCATTCCCGTCAGGACAACCTATACCACCGCGAAGCTAGAAGTATATGGAAAAGATCGCATGTTGACATGGGGTTTCAAAGAAAATAGTGTCCGACCGAGGTTCTCAATTTACCTCTAGGTTCTGGGAGAATCTGCATGAAGCTATGGGTACAAGGTTAAATTTTATCTCAGCATATCACCAAAAAACCAATGGACAAATTGAGAGGACAAATCAAATTTTGGAGGATATGTTGAGATCTTGTGCTTTGAAGCATGGACGCAGCTGGGACAGGAGCTTGCTGTATGCTGAATTTTTCTAAAATAACAGTTACCAAGGAAGTTTGAAGATGTCCCCATATGAAGCACTATATGGAAGGAAGTGTAAGACACCCTTGTTTTGGAATGAGAAAAGAGAGAACCAAGTATTTGGATCTGATGTGTTGCTAGAAGCTGAAAAGCAAGTTCAGACAATTCGCAATAATTTGAGGGATGCTCAATCAAGACAAAAAGGCTATGCAGATAATAGGCGAAGATACTTAGCTTCTCAAGTGGGAGACTTATCTCAAAGTGTCACCTATGCGAAGACATAAGCGATTTAATGTCAAAGGCAAGTTGGCACCTCGCTATATAGGAGCATTCAAGATTTTGGGCAATGTGGAGAAGTGGCATAAAAGTTGGAGATGCCAGCACATCTTTCTGATGTTCATGATGTATTTCACGTTTCTCAGCTCAAGAAGTGCTTAAGGGTACCGGAAGAACAAGTGTCAATGGAAGAATTGGAATTAAAGGCAGATTTGACATATGTCGAGCAACCAGTCAAAATCTTGCAAAGCAAGGAGAGAGTCACCAGGAACAAGGTGATTCGATGGTGCAAAGTACAATGGAAGCATCATGCAGAATCGGAAGCAACTAGGGAGCTGGAAGATGATCTCAAGAGACAATTTCCCTATCTCTTCTCTTTTATGTCGAATTGTGAGGGCGAGATTCATTTTAAGGGGGGTAAGTTTGTAACACCCTCATTTTCATCCATTATGCACTGCATACATTCTTATATATGTTTAACATTAAGCAACACAAAAGGAACAAGATTAAAATGATTGGAACCAAAACAACAATTAAAACTTGTCTCAGTGCGGACTTGTGCAGATTGGACCCCGGACTAGTCCGTTTTACTCACTGTTGTCCTCTGGACTTATCCGCTTTCGGCCTCGGATTAGTTCGAAAATGTTTCTGTTGTTGTCCGAACTTGTACGTTCCCTAGGTACAGACTAGTCCGATCTTTGCTACTGGAAACTTTCAGAGTTGTCCAGTAATTCCTTATTTTGGTCTGGTTTTTGAAAATTTGAGAAGACCTCCGGACTTGTCCGACGGCATACCAGACTTGTTCGTTTAGCTTTCTGGAACAGTTCTGACTTGTCCGGATCTCCACCGGACTTGGCCATTCAATATTTTGTCCCATATCGGACTTGTCCGGCCCCTGAGCGGACTATTCCGATGTGCCCGAGTTCATATATATTTCTTTCTTCCCGATGGGCTTTTGGGTAATTACTTAATTGGGCCCAAGAATGTTGTGCCTAACCCCTATGGAGCCCATGTGGGACCCCACCTAGGCCTCCACCGCCTTATACACGAATTCCACCCAAACCCTATATAAACACCCCAGCACTCACCCTTTCATCTCTTTGCCACAATTGAAGAAAACCCCTAACCCTAGTTCGTGAGAGCTGCCATCAAGGAGAGAGGAGCTCGCAGCCAGGGGAAGGAGGATGAAGATAGGAGGATCATGCAGGATCAATCTTCGTCAACTCATCGACATCATCATCAATTCTCCATCAATTTTTCATCTTCTTTTGATCTAGACATCAAGATCTCGAGTTTCATCGAATCCTCGACCTCTGAACCCTAGGATTCACGGTAATTATCTTAGATGCATCTTTTCTACGTAAGTTATGATTCCATATTAACTCAATCTATGCTCTAATTGAAAATTTGCCAAAACCCTAGCCATAACGGACTTGTCTGGTCCAGTGCGGACTAGTTCGATCAACTCTCTGGTCCAGAACGGACATGTCCAGCCTCACTACAGATAACATGCATTAAAACTTACTTAATAATCTCCAAAATGAATTAAAACTTGTTTTAACATGTAAAACTTAGTTGCAACTAGTTATTAAGCAATGATAACAACTTGATAACATACATTACCCCATAATTGCATTATTCGTGCATGTCATGAAATATTGAGTAATATATGAGCATTTATTAGTTGTAATGTTTGTTTTGTATGTTTGTTGCACGGAATAGAAGGTGTTGCTCTAGAGGGTGCTGCCGAGGACCTCCAGCACCAGAACTTCAAAACATTTGATCCTAACCAATCTCAAGAGCAAGGCAAGTGTTCTTGAACATTTTGACCTTGTTTTTTTAAAACATTTTGTTTGAAAAACTGCATGCTTGTGTCAAATTGATGGGAAACCCAGAATAGGTGTTTACTAGTCTAGTTCGAACATCCTTGTTGCTTGAAATTTGTTGTAGAGAGTCAGGAAGGGTATTTTACACTTTTTGCTTTGCTCTAGTTAATTGGGATGGGAAAACAACCAAATGGCTTAACTATGAATTAATGAGTTTATGGATGGTGTGAATTGATGAACATGATTAATTGTTAATATGGGAATTGGGAGATCTAAGCAAGTATGGTTTGTGGATTGGGTTGGATGATATGGTGGTTTGCTTGCCTTGGATCTAAGGACCGGTTCATGCGAGAATAAGCCAGGACAACAGTTCCACCACAAGGCCAAGTATGGGTGCGGCTTAGCCAATTAATTAGGTGCATTTCCAGCATTGTTCGGGTCATTTGGAGGAGCGGGGAATGGGAGTCGGCTGGGTTTGCAATAGTGGTAGGACTGCCCTGGGATTCGAACGACACAAGAGGGGGCCATGGTTGGATGTGCTCAGTTGGAGGCATCACCACTGGTGAAACATCAGTGAGTCTGAATATGCTGGTAATCCCTTTGTAAAGGCTATTTTGTGATCTCTTGGTCATACACCTAAGGAAGTGTAATTGGCATAAGGGAGTTTTCTTTAGTCGCTGATGGGTGATGAAATCACGAACTTGTGGGTAAAGCGGTACAACCTCTGCAAAGTGTTAAAGAAAATATCATGATAGCCGTGCTCCCGGTTAAGAGCACCTGGATGACCTACATGATTAGAGGAAACTTGGGAATCGGGATGGTTTAATTATGGTTATGGATGGGATGGTGATAATTGGGCATGGTTAATGATGATGGTAAGAATATGGCATATGGCTGGATAATGAATGATGGATATGAGTTATTATATTTATTTGGGATATGATGCGATAAATTTCACATAGACATTGTAAGATGTTTTTCATATGTTTTAATTGTACATTTCTACAAATAGCAATTATTTATTATCGTTCCTTGTTTAAGCTACATGTTATTATTTCCCACACTTGCTGAGTATGACATGTGCTCACCCTTGCAATTCCCCCACCATTAGTTTCAGGTGATGTTTAGGAGTACCCTGAGGATAATGCGGAGTACTAGGTTGTGTGCTGTCGTCGACTTGCCTGTGGTGTTGCTTGGAGCTGCGCTATCCCCTATGCTTAGTTTGCTTAGCTAAATGTTTAGATTACTTCAGCTGCATTAGTTTCAGATTTATTAATAAGAATCATTAGAGTTTGTAATTTGAGTATAATTTGAATATTTTAATAACAGTACTTGTTTAATAATTCGTGTTGTGGTAATTTTTTGTATATCGTTTGTGATGCACTCGTGTATGTGTGTTGAACATCCTGGGCACACATATGCATCGCACTTGGTTCATTTTTAGAGCCGGGTGTCACAACTTTCATGAGACTTTCCTTTCCCAGCGTTGGGATGTGATTAAGACCGACTTCCTCATGGCAGTGGAGCAACTCAGCTCCCTCAAGCAGCAAGGCCTGCACTATATAAACCAAGCTCTTGTAGTGCTCATACCAATGAAGTAGAACTCCCATAAGGTGTCAGGCTACAAGCCAATCAGTCTCACACACATTTTTGCAATGGTGATATCGGAAGTACTGGCTAACAGGTTGGCGCCAGAATTGGATCAGGTAATATCCCTCAACCAAAGTGCTTTCATAAAGAAAAGGTGCATCCATGATAATTACATCTTCGGGCAGCAAGCCATCAAACATCTCCAGCAAAAAAGAGTATCGGCTCTCTTCATGAAGCTCGACATATCGATGGATTTCAACACTATCAACTGGGTCTTCCTCTTGGATACTATGGCATATCTAGGGTTTGGGTAGAAATGGAGAGGTTGGATCTCGGCTCCATGGGGAACCTCGTCATCGACGATTTTACTTAACAGGGAACATGAAAGAAGGATCATTCACGCACGGGGTATCCACCAAGGTGACCTTTGTCGCCTATGCTCTTCCTTATTGCCATGGAGCCGCTCCTTAAGCTTTTCCAGGCTGCATAGGAGCATGGCCTCCTGTAAAGCCTCCCCGGTCTCAATGACCAGTTGAGGGTGTTGTTGTACGTAGATGATGCAGCTTTGCTCATTCGGCCTAAGGCTCACGTGCTGCAAGTTATAAGGCACATTCTACATCTGTTTGGACTGGCCACGGGCCTCCTCACAAACAATGAGAAGACAAAAGTGTTTGCCATCCGGTGCTCGAGTAGGAAAGACAGAGGTCCTCACACTACATCCGCAAATTGGGGAGTTGCCATGCAAATACTTGGGACTCCCACTCCACGTGAAGAAACTACCCCGATCGGCCTACCAACCTCTAATTCAAAGAGTAGCCAGTAGGCTTTCAGGGTGGAAGCGTAACTTACTCTCTTATGCAGGTAGGGAAATGCTCACAAAATCTGTGCTCTCGGCCATGCCAATGTACTTTATGACAGTGAACAAATTGCTGACTTGGATCATCAAGGAAATCGACAAGGTACGAAGGTCTTTCCTCTGGCTTGGAGAAGACCCTGATAAAGTAATGGGGAATATTGATTGGTGAAATGGAAGGGGTGTGCCAGACCCAAGCATTGGGGTGGATTGGGCATCAAGGTCTTGGCACCGAGAAACTTAGCACCGACCCTGTATTGACAAGGAAGGTTTAAGAGCAGAAGTGTAGAGAGGGAACTACAGAACTTTAACTAGATGAAGAGCCTCACCCCTGCCACTTAGTGCGGACGCGATGCATGAAATCATCTTGCTGGTAACTGCCATTGGGGACACTTTTTTGACTGAGGACTATCCACTGGTGTTGGACACCAGATGGGTAATTCTCGGTGGCATCAGCGTACGAGGCCCAATTCTCTGTAAGTACGCGTGTGCATGGTGAGATGCCATTTGGTCTACAAAGATGAAGCCTAAATGTAGTTTCTTTGCTTGGCTGGTCATGCACCGGAGGACCCTAATAGCAGACTTGTTAAACAAGAAAGGTTGGTCGGCTGATCCTAACTGCCCCCTCTGTCGATGCCTCCATGTTGACAACTACTAAGAAACATTTACAAATCATCCCTGGCAACAGCGCTAGAAATGCTTGTTGACGTTTCTCATGTCACAGATCATCTCTCGAAAGAGATGAGGTTCGCAAGCGCACGAAAACTGTTGTGTAGCATTTCACCCAAGAGTATTCCCAAGGATATTGTATTTATCCCAAAGGAAGGCAATGGAGTAAAGTAAACACTACTCTTATGGTCAAGCTTTGGGATACTAATCAATTATCAAGACATGGGTAAGTTGATAACATATGGGTAGTATGACACACACCTAAGCAATCTATTCTAAAGGCTAGATGGGTCCTAATGGAGGTTAGACTAAGAGTTGGGGAGTTGCTTCTACAACGCTTCTATATATATATATATATATATATATATATATATATATATATATATATATATATATATATATATATATATATATATATATATATATATATATATATTGCACACATAGCCTAGGTTAGATACTAATGAGCATGTCAATGGTGAATCCTTATGCTATGTTGTTCAACATATCGGGCATGGTTTTACCCCTAACAATACTAGGACGACTCCCGCCAAGAGCCCGTGGCATAGCCGAACGTGGCATAGCCTAACAAAGGATGGATAGAACTGTCACCACCTACTGCCTACCTCTTCAATCCATGGGTCTAAGAGACATCCAACGCTACCTCTTCAAACCACCATCTTGAGCATTACTCCACCATGAACTCAAAATGATATCAATGGAGGGATATGCGCTTGAAGGGGCCTTCCAACCTCTTTGTAAATTTTGTCCTGGCTGCACAAAAATCAAGAACAAACAAAACAACTCGAAAACGGGTTACGTTAGCTCAAAAGCATGTTGTACCCTTTGTCAAATTATTTTTGCCCAACCTTTAACAACTTGGAAATGCAATGAATACTAAGGGAAATATTTTTGGTTTGAATTAGGTAGATGAATTGAACTGGGTATGCCCAAGGTTCATATCCAAATAAATTTATTTCCTAATTCAAAATTTTAGTTTTAGGAAGGTTGGAAATTTTACTTTCCAACATGCAAGTGTGGAAATTCAAACATGCTAAATGCAAATGCAAAGATTGATTAGAAATTCAAATATGCAAGTGGGGAATTAAATATGAGATAACTACCAACTAACCTATTGGCAAGGACTCACCAAATTTTTTTTGAAGACCGATAAGTGAGACTTACCTCCGTCATGTTTAGTGCGATGATTTGTTGTCCAATCCCAGAGTTGAAGATGTGGACAACCTCTCCTGCTTGACATGCCAAATCTCCTTCGGCATGTTAGTTGGACATATGGGCCACATGGTGGCCCTAACGTTTCCATCATCTTGATGAAGACTTGTTGATGTAGTGGCAGCTTTCCCTCTTGAAGATATTCTCTCATGAGCATGCTGAGGCTTGTCCTTCTTTAGGGGTGTCACTTCGATCTTTTTGATATTCTTTAAGGTCCACCAATACTTTGATCATAGATCAAAAGCTTCCTTGGGCATGATGACATGTGGTCTCCACAATCAAACAAGGAACACTTCATCCACAATGTCAATTTCCTTAGGTTGCATGGGCTTGGTTGAAGGATAAGAATCCCAACAAGTAATTGTGGGACCCCTTGGATCTAGAATGCTCTTTAATTTTATTGTCCTTGGCCAAGGGCTTCATGTGGATGTTGTCTTGATTTCTTGCTTGGTCATGGACAAGATACTTCAAGGTAGGCTAGTTGAACTTAGATCCCATGAAATCCGCATATCCTCCTTGATTGCAAGGATGATGTTGGTTCCACCCTTGACCTCCTTGTAGGTCATAGCCATTCGAGTTGTGTTTGAAAGGAAGAATCCTCATGGATCTTAGGGAAATGATTCCCTAAGTGGCCTATGTTGACATGGATTTTCACAAATCATGTGAATATCTATAGCTTGGATCATCCAAACATTTCTCCATTGGCTTGATCTTCATGATACTTCAATGGGAGGTGTAGTTCCTTAGCTAGCATGTCCACCTTGTTAAGTGGTGTGCATGCCAAGCTAAAGGAACTAGAGCACTCTTTAATCCACCCCTTGAGTGGAGACCATATTCTCATCCATGACGAATGAGAATAGGACTCCTTTAGCTCTAGCACAAAGGTGGTCATGTATTGGTGGACCAACCCATGACATGAATGTTGGATGAGGAGCCAACTATCCACCATATGGTGGAGGCAAGCTTGGGGATGGATGACTTTGGCTCCTACTGGAAGCTGAAATTCTTCCGCGAAAGGCAATGGTGTCGCCAAGCGGATATTTGTTGAGGTACGCCCTTCAATCGTCTTATAGTTGAGCACTAGCATCCTTGTTGGCCATTCCACAAAATAGGTTAGCCAACACTACCCTGTTTTCACCACAAAAGGAGAAAATAAACAAGGGTAATCCTGTCTAATAACTATTAATATATATAGCTTAATCACAAGTGATAGCTATCCTTCACTTCCATTGCCTTGCCCGGCAATGGCGTCAGAAATGCTTGTTGACAGCTACTAAGAAACATTAACAAACCATCTCAGGTAACGGCGCCAAAAATGCTTGTTGACATTTCTTACATCACATATCATCTCTCGAAAGAGATGAGGTTCGCAAGCGCACGGAAACTGTCATGTAGCATTTCATCCAAGTGTATTCCCAAGGGTATCATATTTATCCCAAAGGAAGGCAATGAAATAAAGTAAACACTACTCTTATGGTCATGCTATGGGATACTAATCAATCATCAAGACAGGGGTAAGTTGATAATATATGGGTAGTGTGACACACACCTAATCAATCTATTCTAAAGGGTAGATGGGTCCTAATGGAAGTTAGACTAAGAGTTGGGGAATTTGTCCTACAATGCTTCTAATATACATATACATAGCCTAGTTTAGATACTAATGAGCATGTCAATGGTGAATCCTTATGCTAAGTTGTTCAACATATCAGGCACGAGTTTATCCCTAGCAATACTAGGACGACACCCGTCAAGATTAGCCAAACGTGGAGGATTACAAATGACCGATACAGCCGTCACCACCTACTGCTTACCTCTTCAATCTGTGGGTTTACGAGACATCCAAAGCTACTTACTATCCTAGCGCCATGCTAGCATACTATGTACATACCTTAGAGGCTCGAGTACAAGTACCTCTCTAAGTCAATGACTAACCTAAATAACGTTTAACTAATGTTGAGACATAGCATAATTTATTCATATTAACTTAATCATATCATAACTAATTAGACTATAGTGGAGTGTTTGTAGTGTTTATGATTATAGATTAGGAGTGATATGGCATTATTATAAAGACTACTCCTACCACATACATGGAATCTACAATCAAACAAGAAACACTTCATTCAAGTATATGAATAGAAGAAGACTAAATATAATATCTTTATTATGCATAAAGTCACAATTATAAGAAAAGTTACATGAGCCATACCTTTCCCGACTTGGGCTTGGGACTAGAGGCTCTCCTCTCTATAGTCTAACTCTACTAAGGACTAAGAGAACTAGTGTGTACAATAGAATGATGCTCAAATGTGTGTGTTTAAGTGAGAGATCCTATTTATAGCTTGGAGAAGGGTCAGTTCCCGCCACCAAGAGCGCGCGAATCAGTCACCACTGACTTCTTCAAGTCGGGAGGAGCCGACACATGGAAGTTGATCGGGTTTGGTGTCAGGAAGATGTCGGCTGAACCACCAGGTCGGCTGACCTGGTCCTGGCTCCAAAGTGTCTGTTCTTTCTCCAAGTGGCTTCCAGGTGGGTCCCATCCCTTGATATGGGTGCTACACCGTTTGATGGCCTCAGATACTTCTGTTTGTGGGCCATTTGATCCATGTGGTGCCACATGTTAGTGCTTGATTGGTTGGGATGGTATTTCAAAGGATCCAACCTTTGTTTCACTTCAATTCTGTATAAAATACCTGCATGCACCAATTTCTCGAACTACAAGTGGAAATAGGTTAAATAGAAAGGTGATGTGTGCAGAGAATGATATTTTCTTTACATAATTGAGTTATATTGATGAGTGAAATTGGTATATAGCAGTTGTCAACACTCGATGAGACAACAAACCACCTCCTGTGCCACTGGAACTTCACGAAGGCGGTTTGGCATTGCCTTGTTGACACTCTGCAGCTGCCTTGGAACTTGAGCCCCGTGCTCATGGATGGTGCGGAGTCATGGCTCCTCTCCCTCTCTGCATCTTGCCCTCGAAACCGACGGATGACATATGTGGGCTACCTGCTATCGTTTTTGTGGGATATTTGGAAAGAACGGAATCACCGGATATTCCAGGACAAGGAATGCTCCCACCTCCAAGTAACCGCCGTCGTGCTAGAAGAATCTGCACTAGGCCATCCGGCCAGGTCGGGATGGGGATTCAATCCTGACGGGTGTTAATCTTTAGCTTTTTCTTCATCTTCTTTACATAGGGCTATATCTATCTTAATGAATAGCAGAGCTCCTGCCTTATGTTCAAAAAAAATCAAGAGTGCTATTTTGATCGTCAAGAATATACTAGACGCCACCTTTGGATAATATGGGCTGCATCACGTACTAGTCTAGGGGGCTGAGTATGGTGGCTGATGTAGGTCTTCCCTATCTCCTCCTCAAGCCTGTCTCAGCCCGCATTCCGCCGTGACTGTGACAGTCGCTTCTGTTAGAGATATAGGAGATATGTGTTTTCCCTTTTATATAAGGGGTTTCCTGCATATTTTTCTCCTCTCCTGTACTATATATATTTGGACCTGTTGGACTCATATCAATACAAGTGTATTAATAACATAGTACTAGAGCCAGCTAGAGTTTCTTTTCTACCCTAGGTCCACTTCAGTGATTTTTCTTCGTTGCCGCCGCCGCGTTTTCCTCTCGTTGGCTTTTAGCTGTTCGTCCTTTTGGGATTTGTTAAGGCCTGTGCGGATTCGTCAAAATGCATCGTGCGCGTGGGGCTTGGTCAGCCTCGTGGATTGGAGACGCTCGCCCGCTCCAGTAATTCGTGCAGTGCGCGTGGGATCGGGATCGGCGCAACTTCGGCGCTGATCCTCGCCCGCGCCCCTCTCCGTTCGTGTCCGGGGCGCCGCTCTTGATCTGGTTTCGGTGGCGGTCTCGAGTAGCCTCCGCTGCCAACACGTGACAGGAAACGTGGATCTGTCGCCCACTCCAATTGTGGCACGAAGCTGCCTCAATCTGGCTTCCTTGCTTGCTCCAGGCTTGTTGTGTGCTTCCTTGCCTGATCTGCTCATAATCCAAGGTGCTGCCTGATTTTGTGCACCGCCAGCCAAAGGTTGCTGGTGTTGTAAGGTTGACCATGGAGTAAAAAAAATAAAAAAAAATAAAATCTGCACCTTGCGCCTCTTATTTTCTTGCGCTCTCGCCGTCGCCCGCCGCTGCATACTTTGCGCTCTCGCCATTGCCTGGGCCAGATCAGAATGACTTCTTCTTCAGGCGGGGTTTCAGTCTTGCGTTGTTCACTACTTTTCAATGACACCAATTATCGTGACTGGGTTCCTCGCATGTGTCTACATATGTGTGATTTGCGTCTTTGGGAGTTTCTCACGGGTGATCTCAAATGCCCATCATGTCCTGTTGTTCCTTCACAGCCTATCATTCGAGAGAAGGCTACTGATGATGAGAAACATAAGTTACTTAAATATAATGAGACTCGTCTGGCTACCAATGTGTCTCAGTTCAGTGTGTACACGATGTGGTTGGATGAGGATGTTCGGTCAGGTGCTATTCTTGTTGCTAGTATGGAGGATCGTCTTGCTGCTGATATAGTGGAGTTTGAGTTTGCACATCAGATGTGGACTTTTCTACTTCACCATTACGAGTCTACTGGCAGTCTACCTATCTTGCTGCTATTCGTTAAGAGCATCTATTAGAACAGGAAGATGCTACAGTGGATGAGTTCTTTCCTCAGATTTATGCTATTTGGCGTCAGCTTGACACTCTTGGTACTCGGTTATCATTGGATACATGTTCGTCGTGTCAAAGTAAGAAGGATGCACTTGAACTTCGACGCGCCTACAACTTCTTGATCCGGCTTTGTGACGAGTTTGAGCCCCTTCGTGATCGGTTGCTCACTCGTCACCCTTGTGTCTCTCTTATGGACACTCTTGCTAGTGTTCATAATGAGGAGACTCATCTTTGTGATGCTGGATTATTGTTGACCCCTTTGGTTTTGGTTGCTCATTCTTTGATTACTCGACACACTACTGGTGCTCAGACTCGTTGTTCTTCACAGGGTGCTACTGTTGCTGGTATTGGAGGATCTCAAGGGAGTTCTCCTACTACGGATGCTCAGTTTCTCGAGCTACTTCATTGCATTGTTGCCTCTACATCATCATGAGCTGCTGGTTTTGTGACTCAGACTTCTGCACCTTCAGGTTCAGTTGCTGCTTCTCACTCTTCCTCTAAGGGACCACCTTCTACTTCTTGTTCAGGTACTCGTCTATGGATTCTTGATTCTGGAGCTTCGTTCTATATGACTTCTTATGCCACCTGTTTATGTTCTTTGAGTGACTCCTCTCATTCTCTTACTGTTCATACTCCGATGGTTCTCCTCTTTCAGTTGTTGGATTGGGCAACCTTTTATCTGACTTTTTTGATGTACCTGATGTTTCCTATGTTTCTAACCTGATTGTCGATACCCTGCATACTAGGTATCCCTTCGTACCAGAAAAAGACGTGTTGAGTTCTACCTTCCAATGTTGTGGACTTCCGGAGGCAACACGTGTCCTGCAGTGCCGGACCTGCCTCCCTCCTTAGGGAAGCTCCGGCGCTAACATATGTCCTACAGTGCTGAATCTGCCTCCCTCCATAAGGTGGATTTGGCGCTGCCATGTGTCCTGTAGTGTCAGACCTGCCTCCCTCCATAGGGTGGCTCCAGCGCTGCCATGTGCCCAGTAGCTCTAGACCTACCTCCCTCCTCAGGGTGGCTCTGGTGCTGCCACATGCACCTGAGTACCGTGCCTACCTCCCCTACAAGGGAAGCTCCAGTGCTGCCACGTGTCTAGTAGCTCCGGACCTACCTCCCTGCAGAGGGAAGCTCCAGAGCTGCCACATGTCACACGTCCGGATCTATGTCTACAACAGGTGGACACCGGGAACTCCAATGGCTCGTACATTCAAGGGCTATCAATTGGCCGTTACAATACCTGGTTAACTTGTCATTAATGCCATATTAACGACGCACGATCAAAGGACTATCAAGACCGATAATGCTGCTATTAAGGCGTGTTATCACACTATTCACCCCCCTTAACACGCGTAGATCATGTATAGGGTGGTTATTACACCCGCGACCACCTGTCGGGCCACGACACATACTGTAACAGCCAGTCCTTGACATATAAAAGGATCGTGCTGCACGGTAGAAAAAAATCATTTAGACTAGCTCACCAGCATACTCGCTCAAAGCAATCCAATAAATAAACACCACATGGAGTAGGGTATTACGCTCAGCAGCTAAACCATGTATAACGCATTGTGTGACCTCGCTTTTGGATCTTGATTTTGCTCCCTGCCTCAACACGAACCTCCACGAACTACTTCTTAGTAGTACCAGGGGAAGTGTCGTTGGAACACTTCGACATTTGGGACGTCAGGTAGGTGGCGCTTTCAAGATCTTCAAGATGGTTAACTCTGCTGCCGCATCGAACGGACTGGCTGGACAAGTAGTTGGCAGAAATCATGCCAATGCGCAACAACTGGCCATTGTCATCCCACCACCAGCATCACCCGCTACAGCATCAAACACTGCACATCAGGATGGTGACTCTGCGTCGGCCACAGAATCGACCAACAACTTAGAGAATGTGCTGAACACAGCGCGAACTCTCCTCTCAGCGTCCTCCAGTGTCGGGAGCTCCTCCGGCCGCGCTGGAACAATGGTGTGCTAAAGTTGAGCATCTGGTTGCAGCCGCAACCACAACACTCAACAACCGCAACCACAACACTCAACAACTAGGGTCTACCCGATGCAAGGCAGACACCTTCCAATAACAGGACCTTGTCTGGAAGACTTGGTCCTATGGCGTCGCAGCTCAGGAGAAGTGTGCCTTCTCAGAACGTGATGTCTCTACCCTCAGCGGCTCGTCGTACTCATACGACATCGAGGCTCCTGACTCAAGATCTATGGTCAGAGCTCGACCGCTGGTACATGAGACAGGATGACCGCGTAAACATTGAGCGTAGTCACGGGAGTCAACTTGCTCGTGAAAAACCCTTCTCCTCTGGAAGTTGGAGGCGGCTGTTCGGCCCTCGCCTTACATCTCCACATGGAGAAATGGCCACCCAAGCTCTGGCTTCATTTGCAGAGAAGTATGATGGGACAGTCAACCCCGTCGAATTTCTTCAAATATACTACACCGCTATCCTTGCGGCAAGAGGGAATGAGGCCGTCATGGCCAATTACTTCCCATTTGCTTTGACCGAGACTGCTAGGTCCTGGTTTATAAGCCTACCTCCTGACTCCATCTATAGTTGGGGGAATTATGCGGCCAGTTCACTGCCAACTTCAGAAGCTCCTACACTCGGCCTGACACCAAGCTGGACCTTTTCACTATACAGCAAAAGTCGGGAGAGTCACTGCAATCCTTCATCGAGAGATTCTATCAGGTACATAACACAATTCCTTCTATATTAAATGCCTTTGTGATTATCACCTTCTGACACGGTGTTCGAGATAAGAATATGCTGGAGAAGCTGGCAACCAAGGATGTCAGCAGTGTCACGGAACTCTTGAGCCTGGCTGACAAATGTGCTAGAGATGTGGAGGGCCGTGAAATGCCCTCCAAACCAGCTGTGGAGGTTTGTCAGTCTGCATCCAAAGCCGTAGCTACTGCCACTGGCAGTGGCAAAAAGAAAAAGAAGTCAAGTGGCAAGAAGAAGTCACTTGCTGCCACACCTATAGCTCCCGTTGCCGCAGCACCTGGTGGATGGTGGCCATGCCCCGATAAGGAACCTCAATCATCGTCTGATGATGGTGAGAAGATGTGGTGTTCGATCCACAATTCTACGGCCTACAAGCTTGAAGACTGTCGTGAGGTCAAGAGGCTCGCTGAACGCAACAACAAGCGTCAAGATGACACACCTTTTCGCCAGCGAGAAGGAAAACAAAAAGTCGACAAAGCTCCATCTGATCAGGAGTTAGGCTTCCAAGACGTCAAGAAGGTGTTAAAGGCGGTATACAATACCGTTGACGACTCTGACACCAACTTCGACAACGAATGTCAGAAGACTCTCCATATGATGTATGGAGGGTACTCAGACATTACCTCTCGGCGCATTGTGAAAACTTTGCATCGGGAGATGGCTGCTGCTACTCCTACTACCAAGGCGGAGCCCCATTGGAAGTGGATGGAAACTGTCATCACCTTTAATGCTTCGGATTGTCCAAAGAAATGACAGGAGCTGGAACATTGCCCTTGATGATCTCCCCGACTATCAACAATATCCATCTCTTCCATGTCTTGGTGGATGGTGGCGTAGCTCTCAATCTGATCAGCTTCGCAGCCTTTGTGAAGCTCTAGCTCAGCCTCTCGGATCTGAGGCTCTCGTGCCCATTCTCCGGAGTGGGTACGAGAGCTATAATACCTCTCGGTTCAGTTACTCTCCCGGTGAACTTCGGGACACCAGAGAACTATTAGTTCAACGCACATCTAGGCAGGCCAACCCTGTATAGGTTCATGGCGGTGGCCCATTATGGCTACCTTATGTTGAAGATGCCAATTCCATCAGGCGTCCTCCAGACTCGTGGGGATCGCACTGCTGGGGTCACTGCGATGTAAAAGCTTCATGTGCTCGCAGCAGCACAAGAAGCTGAATCCGATAAGGAGCAATCTGCTCAACAACTTTCGAGCACGCGCCAGCGCGGCTCAATCTCTTCACCTCGTGTGCAGCCAAGCGGCAACACCGATGGTCCTGTCAAAGTCGTCCAAATCAGTTCTAATGCCACTCGGACCACTCGTATATTGGGAGGTCTAGGTGAAAAATACAAACTTGCGCTCATCAATTTCCTCTGGGCAAATGTTGATGTGTTTGCGTGGCAGCCATCATAGATGCATGGGATCCCCAGGGAAGTGATTGAGCACCATCTGAAGATCTACCCCGATGCACATCCTATACAACAGAAGCCTGAGAAGCAATCTGTTGAGCGGCAGAACTTCATCCAAGAAGAATTCAAAAAGCTGCTTGAGGCTGGATTCATCCGAGAAGTACATCATCCATGATGGCTGGCAAACCCAGTCGTTGTGCCAAAGGCTGGTGGGAAGCTTCAGATGTGCATCGACTACACCACATTAAATAAGGCATGCCCAAAAGACCCCTTTTCACTACCATGAATAGATCAAATACTGGATTTTAGCTCTGGATGTGAGCTTCTATGTTTCTTAGATGCATATTCTGGATTTTATCAAATACCAATGTCTAAGGAAGATGAAGAGCACACTGCTTTTATTATGGTAGATGGTCTCTATTATTACACAACAATGTCTTATGGTCTCAAAAATGCACTCTCCAACTTTGTGCGAGCTATGCAAAAAACCTTTGTGGAGCTCATTCGGGACATAGTGGAAGTCTACGTCGATGGCATCATTGTCAAAGTGAAGAACAAAGACTCACTACTCCACAATCTCCAATCTGTCTTTGACAAGCTGCGCCTGACGCGCACGAAGCTCAATCCTGACAAGTGTGTCTTCGGGGTTTCATCTGGAAAAATTCTTAGTTTCTTGGTGACCCACCGAGGAATTGGAGCAAATTCAACCAAAATAAAAGCCATTGAAGCAATGGTGATCAACCGGATGTCCTCCAGCCAGCATCAAAGATGTCCAAAAGCTTACTGGATGTTTAGCTTCGCTCAACCGGTTCATCTCAAGGCTCGCAGAGCGAGCACTCCTCTTCTTCAAACTATTAAGGAAGTCGAGGTCATTCGATTAGTCTAAAGAAGCAGATAAGGTGTTCCAAGAGCTCATGCAGCTCCTCACCACACTACCAATCATGGTAGCTCCAAAACCTGGTGAGCCTCTTCTGCTTTACATCGATGCAACTACGAAGGTTGTCAGCATGGTCCTAGTTGTGGAAAGACCAAAGACATCTTCAACTCAGGAGCTCGAACCCCTCTGGGAAGGTCTGGAGCTACCTGAGGGTGAGTCTGGGTCCCAGACCCCATGCACGGATTCTAAAGGCAAGATGCTTGTGGATCAACCTCTCTCACCTGAGAGAATATCTACTGCTCAAGAAGAAGATCCGGACCCCTCCGGGAGGGTCCGTATTGATAAAGAAGAAACTTCGGAACCCTCTGGTAGGCTACGAACTGTCCAGCTACCAATATTCTTCATCAGTGAAGTACTTCATGATGCCAAGACTCGATATATTGAGGTGCATAAGATGATGTACACAGTTCTTATTGCCTCAAGGAAGCTACGTCATTACTTCCAAGCCCACAAGATATCAGTGGTAACATCTTATCCACTGCGTGCTTTTCTGCATAACCCAAATTCAACAGGAAATATAGCCAAGTGGGTTGTAGAGTTGGCAGAATTCAATCTCGAATTACTGCCTCGACATGCAATCAAGAGTCAGGCGCTGGCTGACTTTGTGGTAGAATGGACACATTCTCCATCAAGTTCTGGGGGGGGGGGGGGGCTCAGCGAACAAAAGACGGAACCTAAGGACCCAGTCTTTACTGAGCCTCACTGGACTCTCTACTTTGATGGCCCCATGCGGAAGTGGGGCGTAGTTGGATTCCTTCTCATTGCTCCAACTGGGGAGAAGGTCAAGTACATGGTACGCCTTGACTTTAAGGCAACCAACAACATTGTAGAATACAAAGCTCTCATCTTCAGGCTCAAGATGGTGCTATCATTTGGCATCCTACAGCTGCTGGTGAAGGGAGATTTGCATCTCATCATCAAACAAGTCAAGAGTGAATGTAGTTGGAATAACCCTCAGCTTGCTGCATATTTGCTTGAAGTCCAGAAGTTGGACAAAGAGTTCTAGGTCCTGGACCTTTGCCATGTTAAACGTCTCAACAACGCTAAAGCTGACGATCTCTCGACGAAAGCTTCAACCGGGGCTCAGGCACCGAATGGGGTTTTTGTCAGGAGATCATAAGCACGTGTCATTTCGCCCGCCGAACTAAGTGATGGGGGCAAGACCAGCACCCCAAAGCTGGTGGTCCCGGTGGCCCTGTTACCATGGTGTCCACCAAGGATCGTAGGTGCTAAAGGAAGCTCCGAGCAACCAAGCGTGCAAGTTCCAGAAGTTCAAGTAAGTTCTGATGCATAGATCTTACTTGAAAGACAACATCCTTCCTGAAGATGGTGTGTCCATTGAGCCAATTGTCAAATTGGCTAAAAGATACACGTTGGTAGAAGGGGATCTCTATCAACGTGGTGCCAACAGCATTCTAATGTGGTGCATTTCTTGGGAAACGGGTTGCAAACTTCTCGCAGAGCCATGGATGCGAGTGTGGGAATTAGACGTCATCCTGCACGCTGGTCGGTAAGGCCTTCCGGTATGGTTTTATTAGCCTACAACACTCCAATATGCAGTCAAGCTGGTCAATAAGTGTGAGGCGTGCCTGTTCAACTCGAAGAAAATTCATACACTGGCACATTCGCTGCAAATGATTCCTCCCTCATGGTGATTCACTGCGTGGGGGATGGATATTTTGGAACCTTTCCCAAAAGCCATCGGCGGGTACCGGTTCTTATCGGTTGCCATCGACAAGTTCACAAAGTGGCCGGAGGCAACTCTAGTTGTGACAATACACAAGCAATCTGCCATTAAATTCTTCAAGTCCATTGTCTGCAGATTTGGACTTCCGAACAGAGTCATCACTAACAACAGGACCCAATTCATAAGTGCAACATTCCAAGAGTATTGCGAAGATTGTTGACGGCTGTTATATACCAGTTTCAACCGTCAATATAACTCAATTATGTGAAGGAAATATCATTTCTTACACACATAACCTTTCCATTTAACCGATTTCCACTTGTCCTTGGATCCTATAAAATATCATTCCAACCAATCAAGCAACGCCACATGGCACCACAAGGATCAAATGGCCCACAAATAGAAGTATCCAAGGCTATACAATGATGTAGCACCTATATCATGGAATGGGACCCACCTGTCAGACACCTGGAGGAAGAACTGGGTGTTTTGAGCAAGGACCAAGTCGGCCGACCCCCCTAGTCGGCCAACTAGTTCCTGGTGCAACACACAGTCAAATGCCACATGTTGGCTCCTTCCAGCTGGAAGAGGTCATGGGTGACTGATTCGCACGCTTTTGGTGGCGGGTACCGACCCTTCTCCAAGCTATAAATAGGACCCCTCACGCCTCACTTCAACACACACCACTTGAGTATTCAGCTATTGTATCCACTACTCTCCATAGGTTTAGAGGAGTATAAGATGTAGAGAGGAGAGTCTCTAGTCCATAGTCCAAGTAGGAGAGGAGTAGAAGAAGTCTTTTCCCAATCTCCAATTGGGAAAGGTATGTCTCCCATATTCCTATTTGTATTTGTGACTTTATTCTTAATAAATATGTTATCTTTAGTCTTCCATTGTTCATATACTTGGATGAAGCGTTTCTTGTTTGATTGTGGATTCCATGTATGTGGTAGAGTAGTATTTATGATTGTGCTATATCATTATCATTATAAACACTATAAACCTCTACTATAGTCTAATTAGATATGATATGATTATGTTAACATGAACCACTTATGCTATGAATTAACATTGGTTCAACGATGATTTAGTTCATTGCCCGAGGATGGCTTGTGCCTAGGCTCTTAAGGTAATTACTTAATATGCTAGCATGGTGCTAGGATAGAGAGTAGCGTTGAATGTCTCGTATGCCCACGGATTGAAGAGGTAAGCATTAGTTGGTGACAATCCTATCTGTCCTTTGTAATCCTCCACGTTCGGCTATGCTACAGACTCTTAGAGGGAGTTGTCCTAGTATTGCTAGGGGTAAACTCGTGACTGATGTGTTAATCCACTTAGAATGAGAATTCATAATTGACAGGATCATTAGTAACTAACCTAGGCTATATATATGTACATTAGAAGCATTGTAGGAGTCTCTACCTAGTTCTTAGCCTAGCCCCTCTTTACCATACTTATCCCGTTAGGATAGAATGCTCTTGTGTGTGCCACACTACCTCAATTACCCTTTATCCATCCTTGGTAGAACCTACATAGGCCAACCTAACCTTTCCACTCGATGATTGTTTTACTTCCATCTAGCCTTTCTTTGGGAGAATATAAATGACACCCTTTGGGAATACTCTTAGAGGGGAAATGCTACATCGATAATTTCCGTGCGCTTGCGGATTTACATGTATAATATAAAACCTACCAACAAGCATTTTTGGCACCACTGCTAGAGTTGAATCGTTAGTAGTGCGTATGAAATATCAACAAGCATTTCTGGCGCCATTGCCGGGGAAGGCAGCCAAAGTATTACATGATTGAGTGGATAGGATAGGACCCTGGTAGGTTCTAGTAGGATGATCCTTCTTTGTTTTTGCATTTTATTTGAAAATATGGTAGTATATGTCTGGTTTCTTCTTGTTGGAAAACTTTGTTGAAGATCTCGAATCCCTTCTGAGAGATCGATCTCGTGTCATTACTCCTCATAAGCTTCGAGCGGCAAAGTAAGCTAGCACAACTGCACAAACAACCGAAACACTAATGACCTGGAAGACTCTTCGTGAGTTTTCAGCTCCCTCTACTAACAATGTATTTGTTGGGCCCACTGTTAACTTGGGAGACGTAAACTTCAAAATCAAGACTGACCTTATCACTATGGTGCAAGCCAACCCATTTTGTGGGAAGGCTAACGAGGATTCAAGTGCTCACCTGCAACAGTTCCTTGAGATCTGCAACACTTTTAAGATAAAGGATGTATCCCCCGATGCTATCCGTCTTAGACTTTTTCCATTCTCTCTTCTTGGCAGACCGAAATAGTGGTTCCATGCAAACCGAAGTGTTGTAGATACTTGGTAGAAATGTTCTACGACATTCCTTGCAAGGTTTTTCCCGTTGGGCAAGACCAATGCCCTACGTAGAATAATTTTTAGCTTCCAGCAAGATGCCAAGTTATCTATTACCAAGGCTTGGGAAAGGCTTCAGGAGTACATCCTAGCCTGTCCCACCATGGGATGGATGACTGGCTCATTATCTAAAACTTCTATAACAGGTTGATCCCTTCTGCCCGTGATCATGTTGATGGTGCTGCTGGAGGTGCCTTCTTCTCATTGACGGTGCCCAAAGACAAAGATTTGATTGAGAAGATGGTGTGAAACATGGGTTGGAGCGACAAGCGTCTCCATACCCGCCAGCGAGGCATGCACACCTTGAAGGAGGTGGACATGATCACTGCCAAATCGGACCTTCTTATGAAAAAGATTGATGGACAAGGCAATAGTGAGGTATGTGGCAATGCATATGCCTTAGACTCTCGTATCACTTGTGAAGTCTTTGGCAACACGGGCCATTTGGAGAATGACTTCCCAGAAACCCGTGAGGATGCCCTATATGTAGCCAACAATGGAAACAACAATGGCTATCGTCCAGGAGGTCAAGGGTGGGGCCAACCACGCCCATTCTTTCAAGGAGGGTACAACAACAATGGCAACAATGGAAATCATCCCAACTTGATAGAACTTGCCATTGACCAGCTAAAGATCAATGAGGCTATATCCAAGAAGCTATCGGCCAATGACAAGACCCTAGAGAGTATTAATGCCATGATTGAAGGACTATCCCCGACCTTCAAGAATCAATTAAGTTTCAACAAGATGTTGGAGATTTAGTTGGCTCAATTGGCAGCTGTTGTTTCCCTGTGGAGAATGGCAACATGCCAGGACAGCCCGAACCCCCTGTGGAAAATGTCAACATGATTTCTCTACAAGGAGGCAACTGGCTGAAGGACCCTGGAAGTCCTACAATCTCATGCCCAATTGGGGCATGCCACTTTGACAAGGCCTTTTGTGACCTTGGAGCAAGTGTGACTGTGATGCCCAAGGTGGTTTTTGACCGGCTGAACTTCATGGAACTCACTCCAACACCAATGCAGCTCCAACTGTTTGATTCCTCGGTCCGTTATCCGGTGGGTATCGCTGAAGACGTCTCGCTGAAAATCCAGAACTGCTTCATACCCATGGATTTTGTGGTGCCCGACATGGAGGTCGAGAAGGATATGCCGATCATTCCTGGGCGCCCATTCCTAAGACCGCAAAGGCTCGCATAAGTGTGGGAGCTGGAGAAATCCACTTCCATATCAATGGCAAGGAGGAGAAGTTTAACTTCCGCCTAAAGTTGGAGTCTTTCTCCATAATCCGTATCAAGTATAGGCCAAATGTTAAACACATTCAAGAGGTCGAAATCACACCTCCAAAGGTGGACCCGCTCATTGCATTCATGAGAAATTTGATCTATGCGGAAACCCGTCTTATCGTCCACGCTGACACCCCAAGAAGACGGAGAAGCCCGGACCTCCCCAAAGGCCCAAGTCCACCAAGTCACCAAAGAAGGTATGGCGGAAGAAGCAAGACAAGTCGTCCGAGCCCATCCCTCTGGGCCCGGATGCCAAGAAATGAAGAAGGAGGAATGCCCATCTCATTGGACCGTGGTGAGACCTAGCAAATATGTTAAATTGGTTTTTGTTTTTCTTTTCTCTTTATTTGGTTTTCCCCATTTAGTTTGATTTTCCCCACTGCATATTTGATTTTACTTGTATGTATAGAATCTTATATTCTCAAATATCATTTTTATTTCTTTATTTTTCACAAAAAGAAAACTGTTGGGTTTTGAAAAAGGTGTTTTTATTTGGAAAACAATTTTTCTGAGCTACAAAAGTGGTATTTCACCAACGTGCTAATTTCATAGCCGTTGGGGAGCCACCTGCCAAAAGGAGGGACAGGGGGGCCCACCAGTCAGGTCGGTCGACCCCCCTGATCGGTCGACTAGGGGGAAAGAGCCATTTTGGCTCTCTCTCCTCCACCGGCTACATTTGGTTCCCTATTGACCATTGGGAATTCCAAACTATAAATGGTGTCGTGAGGAGCTCTTCTCCTCACGCTTCACCTCATTTCATACCTCCCCAAAGTCACTCTTGCTCAAATTGTTTTCTTGCTCTTCATTGAAGCACTCTTTATCAAATTCCCAACTCAAAAAGATTTTCTTTTGTTTGCATTTGCAATTTGCTCAAGTCCTTCAAGGGAAAATTCATCGCGATTTTGCTTTTACTAACATCTCCACTTTCGAGTTTTTACCTTGTTGTGTTCTTGTTTGTTGTGGCCATGAAAGGAATGAAGAGGTTGTTTGGAAAGAGGAAGGAGGCTGCAAGCTCAAGCCAATGGGTGAGAGGAGCAACCCACACCAACTTCTCCACAACGACGACCTCGACATCCAATGTGAAGTTGAAGATCAAGCACGTAAGCTCCTCCAAGATTGTGAGTTTTCTCATACGAAAGCTTATGATCCGGATTTGATCTTCAAAATAGGTATGGAATCTGAATTCTTTTCCATTTCGCGTGCATTAGGATGAAAAAACTTCGCTCACATAGAGGAGAAAGGTTCACGCCTTCTCTCCATACAATTCCTTTGCACAATCAAAATAGGATTTGATGGTATTACTTTTAGATTATTTCAAAAAGAATACAACATCCTATGGAAAGAACTAAGTGAAATCCTAGGCTACCATAAACGTTGTTTGCTAGATTTAGACACTTCGCCTAAGTTTAACAAACAAAGTTTTTGGCAAGATTTAACTGGTGACGTCAAATGTAGTGCACCTAGGAATAGCCACTTGCACAACCCTACTTTATGCTTCATGCATAGATGGGTGGCTATGACAATGTTCCCTAGAGGAGATGTATGGATAATACGTGATGATGAGCTAAAAAATTTATTTGCCATGATTAAAAAGATAAAAGTTACTCCAGTTATTGCCATGAAGACACAATGGTTAGATTACATTCCAAGGGTAGGGCCAGTTGAGTGTACTTCGTTGATTACCCGTATTGCTACTAGGGTAGGAGTACTAGAATATTCTTCATTTGAGTATATTGAAAATGAAAGAGAATTAATTGATGAAGATTATTTAGTGCAAGGACATACCCTTAAGCATGATCTAGATGGCTCTTTGATATTTTATTATCCCGACTTTGTCAATGAAATTTGGTTACCTAGCCCGGATTATGATATGTACAAATCTCGGAGGCTAACCATTGACTTTCTTCCCATCGAGGAAGCCGAAAGAAGTAATGTCTCTGGCAGGGTAACTAGAAGCCATACAAGGAGAGCGGCTATGCCCCCAACAACCTCCACGGTCCATGAGTACGAAGAGGAAGAGAACCCAATGGGTGATGCAACCGGATGGACTCAACCTCCATCGTATAAGATCGAAGGTCCATCTTGGCATGGATGGCCAGGTGCGCATGGGAGCCACCCCTATCCACTTCAAGTTCTAGCAGCTTGCCTCCATCGTCAATGAGAAGATGTTGTTCCTCTTTGGCTAGAAGTCATCATGACTATAGTCAAGGAATGATCTCACTAGACGTATGGATGAGCTTGAAGTGAGCACGGGTGACATCTACAACACTCTCCAAGAGCATGTCCAAGGTACCCAAGACTGGAAACAACACTTGGACGCTCAATTCATGAACCTCAACTCCAAGCTACAACAACAACAACAACAAGACGATCTCGCGGTATACTTCCGTCATCAAGGGTTCAACCCTCATCACGGAGGTGAGTGAAGAACAAGCTTGGGGAGGACCCCACTTGAGGTATATTGTATCAAGACCTTTGCATATTTATTTTCCATTAGACCATCATTCACCTTGCATATAAAAAATAGTAATAATAATAATAAATTTTAGGATAGATTTGTTTTTCAGTAAAATAAATGATGTGCGGTAAGAATGGTTTGGAATTTACATAGATGAAATGATGGCTCTGTTTTAATTTTCCTAAGTTCCTAGGTTACAATTTAGAACTCTCCAACATATTGCTCTCATTGGCTAAAATTGCTTTTGCCTTGATTTGGAAATTGTGGGTAGAAAAAGCTTAATCCATTCTAAGTTGTTGTGAGATATGATATAGTGATAGGGCTGCTATTCCTAATTTGAAAGTGAAACTTAGATTTCCGGAGAAGTTCTAAAAAGATTTAAGTTACTCTCATTTGATTGGAAATACCTGCCAAAGCCATATGATACATTACATAGATAGATCTTATGCATGCTATTTGTCTTCACATTGAGCTTTGTCAAATTAGTATAGACCTATGTGAGATTTCATACATTACTTTTTGAATTCAATACTTCACTTGCACATGCTATACTTCTACACTAGAAGTAAGCAAATTCCCATCATACCACCATTCCACAATAAAAAGAGAAACTCCATATCATTCATGCTTAGTACTCTCTCCAAAATTCATTGCACAAAAAGGGAGTAGAAGACATGGCTACAAGAAAAAGAAAAAGAAATTGCTTGCTTACATCATAAGCATGAGAAAAAAAGGGTAGCCATGTTTTATCCCTGCAGAATAAGAGAGTCCACTCAAAAAGGAGTCATCTCAAGATCAACATCCACTCCATTCCATCACACATGCACAAGTATTGAATCAAATTGTTTTGAATTGATTTCTCCTAAGGCTTACTCTTTTGATGTAGCAATATTATGTGTTGCAAGTAGGCCTACTATATTCCCTACCAAGCTCCACATACAAGCCTTATGTAGAGGTAGGATGAATTTAGGCAAAACGCCTTGGTGAAGATATATTTATAATACACACAAAGGAGATACTTGAGAGAATCAAATTGAGATACTTAAAATCTGAATTGAACTCTCCGGAATTTGAGTGGAACTTGATTTCTAGGGTATGCGTGCTCAATTAGTTGTTCTATCTTTCAACCACCACGAATAGGAGATGGCATAAGCCCCATAATGACTTAAGATGGGTGAAGTACCATGCCAATTTTTGCAATACTAGGTAGAGTATTTAGTTGCGCACATAGTACTTTTAAAAAGTAGAACATTGTAGCAACTCCTGATCATCAACCTAAAGTCTTGACTTTGCTCGGGACGACCAAAGGATAAGCTTGGGGAGTTTGTTGACGGCTATTATATACCAATTTCACGCGTCAATATAACTCAATTATGTGAAGAAAATATTATTTCTTGCACACATCACCTTTCTATTTAACCTATTTCCACTTGTCCTTGGAGAAAATAGTGCATGCAGAGATCCTATGCAGAATTGAAGTGAAACAAGGGGATGGATCCTATAAAGTATCATTCCAGCCAATCAGGTGACGCCACATGGCACCACATGGATCAAATGGCCTACAAACAGAAGTATCTGAGGCCATACAACGGTGTAGCACCCATATCATGGAATGGGACCCACCTATCAGTCACCTGGAGGAAGAACTGGCCGTTTAGAGCCAGGACCAGGTCGGCCGACCCTCCTAGTCAGCCGACTAGTTCCTGGCGCCAAACACGGTCAAACACCACGTGTTGGCTCCTCCCATCTTGAAGATGTCATGGGTGACTGATTCGCACGCTTTTGGTGGCGGGAACCAACCCTTCTCCAAGCTATAAATAGGACCCCTCACCTCTCACTTTAACACACACCACTTGAGTATTCATCCATTGTATCCACTACTCTCCATAGGTTTAGAGGAGTATAGGCTGTAGAGAGGAGAGTCTCTAGTCCATAGTCCAAGTAGGAGAGGAGTAGAAGGAGTCTCTTCCCAATCTCCAATTGGGAAAAGGTATGTCTCTTGTATTCCTATTTGTATTTGTGACTTTATTCATAAAAAATATGTTATCTTTAGTCTTCCATTGTTCATATACTTGGATGACGCGTTTCTTGTTTGATTGTGGATTCCATGTATGTGGTAGGAGTAGTATTTATGATTGTGCTATACCATTATCATTATATCATCATAAACACTATAAACCTCCACTATAGTCTAATTAGCTATGATATGATTATTTTAACATGAATCACTTATGCTATGATTAACATTGGTTCAACAATGATTTAGTTCATTGCCTTAGGATTGCTTGTGCCTAGGCTCTTAAGGTAATTACTTAATATGCTATAGCATGATGCTAGGATAGAGAGTAGAGTTGAATGTCTCGCATGCCCATGGATTGAAGAGGTAGGAAGCAGGTGGTGATAGCCCTATTTGTCCTTTGTAATCCTCCACGTTCGGCTATGCCATAGGCTCTTGGCGGGAGTTGTCCTAGTATTGCTAGGGGTAAACTCGTGCCCAATGTGTTAATCCGCTTAGCATGAGAATTCATAATTTACATGATCATTAGTAACTAACCTAGGCTATGTATATGTACATTAGAAGCATTGTAGGAGTCTCTACCTAGTTCTTAGCCTAGTCCCTCTTTACTATATTTATCCCCTTAGGATAGAATGCTCTTGTGTGTGTCACACTACCTCAATTACCCTTTATCCATCCTTGCTAGAACACTACCTAGGCCAACCTAGCCTCTCCACTTGATGATTGTTTTACTTCCATCTAGCCTTTCTTTGGGAGAATATAAATGACACCCTTTGGGAATACTCTTAGAGGGGAAATGATACTTCGATAGTTTTCGTGCGCTTGCGGATGTACATGCATAATCTAAAATCTATTAACAAACATTTCTAACACTAGTGCTAGAGATAAATTTTTAGTAGTGCGTAGGAACCGTCAATAGTTGTGCAAGGATAGGTGGTTGGAGCTGGTCTGCCGTGAGGTTGCCGTTGCCGATCAGGAACAAGACTTGGTGGTAAGGGAAGAAGAGGTCTCCCAGAACCTCAGAGTGCTGGAGGAGAGGTGCCGAGCTGTGCAGGACTCGGAGCTCGCCATCAAACGTCGGGAGGATGACTTGGAGCATCGTGCTCGGAAGCTCGCCGATCGAGAGGAAGCTACGCGGCAAGAGGTAGAATACCTTAAGTCCTCCCATGCAGCCAAGGTGCAGGGGGTTCAGGACTTCCTGTCCTGTGCTTGGGCGGTGTTAGATCCCTCGAACTTGGTCCCGTGCCACTCGGGGAGCAGTCTCATGGGGTGACCCAACTACTGCAAGCCTTGGACTCCTTCTGCTCGACGTTGGAGTTGGTGAACACTGTCCTTGCAAGGTGGTTGAAGGTCGAAGGGAGGGAGCTAGCAGAGTAGGTGGCTTCCCATGTCCTGATGTGCTTCCGGAGCTGGTATCTGACAATCCCCCTAGATCTGGTAGACAAGGGCCTCTTTGATGAGGAGGAGGAGGAGGGCTTCCTCGTTCCAGCAGATTTGAGACTAGCGGCCTTTAGGCGAAGCACCTTTGTAACCGGGGCTGGGCCCTTTGTAAAAATAACTCTTAGTGAATTTGAATTCATGTTTCACTTTTTGGCTTGTCTTATTGTGAGAGCTATATGTGCTGAATACATTGGCTATGGCGATAAAAGCTTTGAATATCACCAAAACACCTTTTTCAACAAGGTCCAACTCTAGGTCCAAGATCCAGCAAGGTCCGACAATAGGTCCGACTTGTTTTGGGTAGCTCTGACAAGGTCCGACATAAGGTCCAACTTGCTTTGTCTAGGTCTGACTTATTTTGGCTAGGTCTGACTTCTTTGTCTATGTCTGACTTACTTTGGCTAGGTATGACTTCTTTGTCTAGGTCTGACTTATTTTGGTTAGGTCCAACTTGCTGTGGCTAGGTCTTACTAGCTTTGGTATGCTCCAGTGCTAGGTCCTGCTAGCTTTGGTAAGCTCCAGCTCAAGGTCCGGTTAGTTTTGGCAAGGTACGGAGCTAGATTGCAATGGTTTTGCTTTTACCTTGAAATGATTCAAACTTGTTTTACATTGATGGGAAGTTTGCTTAGTATTCTTTTACTAATTTTTTGGTGTGCCTTGGGGGTTATGGTGGTTAATGTTTTGATACCATTTTGCTATGGTTTGCAACATGGTTATGTGAGGTGCTCACGCAAGGTGTTGTGGTTATTGGAACTAACGTGAGTCAAGTTGAGGACTTGTGCTTGGAAGTATTGGTTGTTTATTCATGTGTAGGTGTTGCTTGAGTTCAAGACATGGTTGGTGACAGGATCCATTGAACCAGACTTAGGGAGAAGATGAGGTTCAACAACCAAGTTTAGGAGGAATTGTGGTTGAGTTGATCGGGCAGTCGTGCAGCATGTTTGGATCAAAAACATTGCATATAAATGTATCGT
This sequence comes from Tuctoria greenei, assembly GCA_036927565.1. NCBI lineage: Eukaryota > Viridiplantae > Streptophyta > Magnoliopsida > Poales > Poaceae > Tuctoria > Tuctoria greenei. Next base: position 61,250,537 of record JAYESD010000011.1, on the reverse strand, counting down.
GGATGTCGTTGGAAGATGTATGCACGTGTTCAAGGAGTTCATGGACGTGGATACATGGTTTCGAGGCATGATGAAGAGATATGGACGTAAAAAATTGGTTGGAATGGTCCAACCGACTAGGTTATGGACTCAGGCTGCGGCTGAGTCGGGTTTGACTCAAATATGGAAAGATTTCAGTTGGTTATGATAGGATTCCGTGTGGGTCACAAAGTTGGGTTGTTTTAGGAATGTGGGATGATGAGGATATCAACACCCTTGATACATCCACACCAACTCAGCTACCGATTTTTGGTCCGATCACTCGCGCTCGTGCACGTCAACTAAACTATGAGGTGAACTCGTTCTTGGCCTTATGTCCATCTTATCTATACCGTGGAACTACATGCTTTCTTGTTTTGATTAGGAACAATGGAGAGGAGCCAATGGGAAGGGAATTCGCGCGGACGGGATTTGAACAGCAAAACAGCACCAACTTGTGACGGCCACCACGACTTCATACGGACTCTGATCTGGGCGTTCAAGTACTTCCTAGAAAGATTATCAAGTCTACTTTCAAATCGATCTTTCCTCATGTACATATCTATTCGGAGTCGGCCACAATTGTTATTTTAGTACCAAGACCTTTTCTGTCATGGTGCTGCATCACCAAAATTGGGCCCATGGCCCATGTATCGTTTGGAGTCCATTAGGGACTCGTGATTAGGGTTTCTCACGACCCTAGGGAGGTAATAAATAGTAGCCGCCACCCGCATTAGCTGGTGGGTTTTGTTTATTCGTAAGTTAGCTTCTGCTACTTCCTTGTACACGCGTGTGTCGACTAGATTGCCCGTCTACTTGTATCCAGAACCCCACTTCAGATTGATTCAACTGATAAGTTCTTGTTCTTCTTGTTCTTGCGTGTTCTTCGATTGCTTGCAGGAACAAAGGCCCTCGTGGTCAGGTTGATTGTGCGCTAGCAAGATCAATACAACTTCAGAGTCGGTGTACCGATCGCTAAGGCGCATCGTCTTGGCGACGGTGTAGTCGGATCGCCAATGTCTTCTCCTCCACAAATCGAACCCTCCTATTCTCATTGAAAGATCGAGAACCAATATCCTATCAAGTGGTAATCAGAGCATGGTTAATCAGTGAGAGTGCTACCATTACTTTTCTTTCCGCTGTTATCATCCTATAGTCCAGAAAAAGCCCAAAAAAATACCAGATCTGTTTTTTTCCATTATTCCTAGACCATTGTGCCTTTTACTTTCTCTACTTAGTCAAGACTTGTTGAGTTCATGGTTGCTTCGACGAGTCAAGTTGATGGTCTTTAGTTTTGCACCACTAGAGTTTCGAGTTCGTGTCACATTTGGTCACCTAGTTTGAGTCAGATTTGTAGCTCGAGTTTCAGTCGAATTACTAGTTCGAGTTTGAGTCGGATTACTAGATTGAGTCGGATTACTAGCAAGATTCATCCAAATCTTGTTATGATAAAACTAGTTTAGGTTTTGATTCCCATGCTCATGCTAAAGCACATCCACCTAAATTGTAAAGTCATTAGGAAGTGGTTTGATTCAAACAGTTCCTAAACAAAAAGAAGTGGTTTTTAAATCTGCAGGAGTGTTGTCTCATTCGATTCAAATAAAAATGTTGCTTGCTCACCTAGACATGAACACAAAGCTAAATTTCATCGTACCTACTATGGTAGAGATGGTCATATTATAGATTTTTTTATAGACCAGCTAGACAATAGAAAAATAAAAGAATGATTGCTAGATCTCATAACTTTCATACAAAATTTTCTTTACATGCTAAACCAAATGATAGGAACATGCAACCTGCTGTAATGAGTAGAAAACATGCAAAGTTTGCTCCCAAACCTACTGTTTTCTGTGCTACACATGTAACACCTCGTAGGTTAGTAGTTGGGTACAAAAATCCTCAAGCTTTGGCTCATAAACCTGCTGTTTTATCTCAGCTTTCGCATGTTATTCATGTTGGACGTCGTGTGACTCAATACTGGATTACAAAATGCCTTTTGACTAACCCCAGTATTGGGTCATTAACATATTGTGCTTCTATGTAGGTTGCACGCTTGAGGAAGGAGAACATTTGGATTATGGATTCAGGTTGCTCACGCCACATGACCGGTAACAAAGAATCGTTCTCCTCCCTCTCTTTTGTATCACGTGTAGAGAATGTTACTTTTGCTAATAATTCTTCAACTCCTATAATTGCTAAGGGTTCAGTTAGAGTAAATGATCACTACACTTTGAAGGATGTGGCACTTGTCAAAAATTTGAAATACAACTTGATTTCTGTATCACAATTGCTAGTTGAAAATCTGGAAATTATTTTCAATAAAAATTGCTGCAAATTTGTAGGTTCAAATAGTGAGCTTATTTTTAACATGTCTCGGTTTGGAAGAGTTTTTAAAGCTGATTTTGATGTGTCTTCTTCTAAGCATAGGTGTCTAGTTGCTAATTATTCCAAAGACTTATATTTTTGGCATCGTAGACTTGGTCACATAGGCTTTGATCATCTCACGCGTGTTAGTGCTCTTGATCGCATACGTGGGCTACCTAAGCTGAAAGGGGACAAAGAAATTGTGTGCTCTTCTTGTAGACATGCTAAGATGGTTGCTGGTTCACATGCTCGTCTCACAATAACCATGACAACTGAACCGGGTCAACTTTTGCACCTTCACACTGTAGGACCTTCACGTGTTCAATCCTTCGGAGTTAAATGATATGTTCTTGTGATTGTTGATGACTATTCTTGATACTCTTGGGTTTATTTTATGGCATCTAAGAATAAAGCTTTTAGTCACTTTAGAACTTTATTTCTTAGATTATCAATTGATCACCCAGGATCTTTAAGAGCAATTAGAAGTGATAATGGATTTGAATTTGAAAATCAATCTTTTGATCACTTTTGTGCTGGAAATGGAATAGATCATCAATTTTCTTCACTATATGTACCTCAACAAAATGGTGTTGTAGAAAGAAAGAACTGAACCTTAGTTGAGATGGCTAGGACTATATTTGATGAATATCAAATTCTTAGGAAATTTTGGGCTGATGCAATTGCAACCGCTTGTTATGTCTCAAATCATGTTTTCTTGCGTGCTAAGTAAGGTAAAACACCATATGGACTTTGGTTTAGACATAGACCTAGTGTCACACACTTTCGGGTCTTCGGTTGCAAATGCTTTGTTAAGAAACATGGTAATCTTGATAAATTTGAACCTAGATCTATTGATGGCATGTTTCTTGGTTACCCATCTCATACTAGAGGCTACATATGCTTTTACTTGACACTAACAAAATTATGAAGACTTGTGTGGTTTCTTTTAATGATGCTAGCCCAGGTACTAGCTCAAATATTTCAGGTCTTGATCCATATCCGCAAGGGGGGAGTTTTTTAGTTGTAGATGAGGAAGAAGAGGTGCTGCTGCTCAAAAATTCAGCAGTTAATGACATTGTTCCAGCTCCTGATTTTGATTCATAACCAGCATTGACGACCACCATTGCTGGTCCAGATTGTCCTCAAGTCACAAGGTCAGCGATTTGTGATGAACATGAAGGAAGAATTTTGTGAAGTGTCGACTCCCCTTCGGGTTCTGAAAAGTCATCCTCCACAACAAATTATTGGAAGCTTGCACGAACGAGTCACATGGTCCAGGTTTTGCGATCCAAACTCTCATGCTCATTCTACTTTGTTGCTTCTTTTGAACCCAAAGATATATCACACACATTCACTAATGAATCTTGGATTATTGCCATGCAAGAAGAGTTAGAAAATTCTGAAAGAAATAAGGTTTGAAAACTTGTACCTCCACCTCAAGGTCACACTTTAATTGGAACTAAATGGGTGTTTAAATAAACAATGTGGGGATGGGGTTGTGATTAGGAATAAGTCTAGGTTGGTTGCTCAAGGTTCACACAAGTTGAAGGTTTAGATTTTTATGAAACTGTTGTTGTTGTTGCTAGATTAGAAGATATAAGAATATTGTTAGCCTTTGCTGCATCTAAAGGTTTCAAGTTTTATCAAATGGATGTTAAAAGTGTTTTTCTTAATGGCCATATAGATGAGGAGGTTTATGTCTAGCAACCACCGGTTTTTGAAAATTCAAATTTTCCTAATCATATTTACAAACTGTCCAAAGCCTTGTACGGTCTCAAACAAGCCCCCAGAGCATGATATGATAGGTTAAAAACATTCCTACTTGAAAAGGGGTTTACCATGGGCAAGGTTGATAAAACTCTTTTTGTACTTAATCATGGCAATGACTCATTATTCGTTCAAGTGTATGTGGATGATATTTTCCTTGGTTGTGCTTCTCATGATCTTGTGTCCAAGTTTTCAGCTATGATGAGTCCTGAATTTGAGATGAGTATGATGGGAGAACTCACATACTTTTTGGGGCTGCAAATCAAGCAAACTAAGAAGGGTACTTTTGTGCATCAAACAAAGTATACAAGAGACCTTCTTAGGCACTTCAACATGGACAAAAGCAAGCCTCTTCGGACACCAATGGGTACAGCAACAACATCGGAACTTGATTAAGAGTGACCCGGTCGATAAAAAAGAATATAGAAGTATGGTTGGATCACTTTTGTACCTCACGTCATCAAGACCAGACATACAATTCAGCATGTCTTTGTGCACAATTTCAAGCTTCCCCACGTGCTTCACATCGTCAAGTCGTCAAAGGGATACTCAGGTACTTACATATAACTCAAGAATTTGACATTTTTGTTCCTTCTTCCTCAACCATTACTTTGAAAGCTTTTTCGGATGCTGATTTTGGGGGTTGTAGGATTGATAGTAAAAGTACTTCAGGTGCATGTCATTTTCTTGGTAATTCACTTGTTGCTTGGTCCTCTAGAAAAGAAAGCTCAGTTGCACAATCCACAGCCAAATCTGAATATGTAGCTGCTGCTAGCGCTTGCTCCCAAATTCTTTGGATTGTTCAAACTCTTAAGGACTATGGGTTTGATCTAGATAGTGTTCCATTGTTTTGTGATAACACTAGTGCTATTTGCATTGCTAAAAACCTTGTGCAACATTCTAGAACCAATCACATTGACATTAGGTATCACTTTCTCTGTGATAATGTTGAAAAAAATAAACATTATGCTTCACCATGTAGATATCGAACAACAATTGTCTGACATTTTTACAAAACCTTTGGATTTCACTCGTTTTTGTTACATTCGTAGTGAAATAGGGGTTATGCATCCTCATGGCTTAAATTGAGGGGGAGTTTTGAAACTTGGGAAGTCTATGTGTGAATCTGAAATTGACATAATATGAGTATAGTATTTCATACATATATGACTTTGTGATTCCTTTTACATGCTGAAAGTTCTTACTACATTACTCGTGTTATACATTTTGTAGTTTTTGCCATGACTAGTAATTGGAATAATTACTTACACTAAATCTAGTCATGATCAAACTTTCTTGCTGGTTTGAACTTGTTGCATGATCACAAGTGCTTATAACCATGCAAAATTAATCAATCAACTTTTCTCATGTTGAGCTTTTATGATCAAATATAAATTGAGAAAAGATCAAGAGAATATGCATGCATCACACTTCTTCTTTTGAGATGGCTTATGTGACACCCGGTTCCGAAAATGAACCAAGTGAACGCATATGTGTGCCCAGGATATTCAACACACATACACGAGTGCATTCACAAAAGAGTATACAGAAAATTACCACAGAACAAGAATAATTGATCAAATTTTATTACACAATTCATAATATCCTCGAATACAAGCTTTAATGACAAGTTCAACTAATGCAGCGGAAATAAACTAATTAAGCAACTAAGAAAACTAAGCAAATAGGGTAGTGCGGCTCCAAGCAATACCACAGGCAAAGCTAACGGTAGACACGGCCTAGTACTCCGCATTATCAACATTATAATCCCAATCCTGACCTGCAACTGTTGGAGGGGGGATTGCAAGAGTGAGTACATGTCATACTCAGCAAGTGTGGAAAGTATGACATGTAGCTGATACAAATGACGAATGCAATAAAGGCTAAGTGCTGAAAAGTACAGTAAAACATTTGAAAAGCAATATGTTATACGTATGTGAAGTATTCCCATCATAAACCATAATTAATAACATAGCACCAATCCATATTTATTACCATCATCCATATTCCATATTTCATATCACCATTAACCATAACCATTGCCATAAACCATAATACCATCCCATAACCAGTACCAAACTATAACTTTCCCAAAAACCATCCCAATACCAGGTTCCCTCTAATCATGGAAGTTGTCCAGGTGCTCATAACCGGGAGCACGACTATCATGATAGTTTTATTTGACTCTGCAGAGTTTGTACCACTTTACCCACGTGTTCGTGATTTCATCACCTTTCGATGACTAAGAACCTCCCTTATGCCCATGACCCGTCGATCACATTACACACTTCCGTTAGTGTGTGGCCAAGAGATCACAAAATAGCCTTTACAAAGGGATTACTAGCCTATTTAGACCCCACTGAGGTTTCACCAGTGGCGATATCTCCTACAGAGCACATCTTCAACCAAGGGCCCCCTCTTGAGCCATTCGGATCCCAGTGTAGTCCCACCAATCATTAACAAACCCAATTCGACTACCCCTTCCCCGAGCATCCTTAATGGTCCAAATAGCACTGACAAAGCCCTAATTAATCAGCTACGTCGCACCCATACTTGGCCTCGTGGTGACACTGTAGTCCTGGCTTATTCTCGCATGAACCGGTCCTTAGATCTAAAGCAAGCAAACCACCATGACATCCAACCCATCGCATACCAGGCTTGCTTAGATCACCCATTACCATATCATATTGACTAGTTCACATTAACAAGAATATCATTAATGCATAATTAAATGTGTAGTGTTGTTTTCCTATCCAAATTAATTAAGCGAACCAAAAAGGTAAAATCTCATCCCGACTCTCTACCATGTATTCTAGGTGACAAGGGTGGTCAAACAACGTTAGTAAACTTCCTACCATAGGATTCCCATCAAATTGACACAAGCATGCAGTTTGGCAAACAAAACATTTATTTTAGAAACAGGATCAATATGCTTCAAGGACACTTGCCTTTATATCCCGCAATTCTGATGGTCAATCAACTCAAAGTCTTGCACTCGAAGATCCACGCATACTCACTTCTCAATCATAACCACTTGAGCAAACCGTCTACTCGCAATCAACCACATACACAAGCAAACATACATAATAAATGCATTGCAACCACTAATCAATATGCAAAATATGGATGCATGCAGAAAATATATTCGTATTAATGTTATATAAATTTTCATGGCTTTTTAATAATTTTCGATAATGATTTCCTATTTAATTGATCAAGTTTGGAATTAATTACAATTAATTCAGTGGCAAAATAGTTATTTAAGAACATTAAATATTCTGAAAATATTATTAATAACTTACTAGAATTTATTCTAAATTTTTAGGAATTTTTCTGGATCTAATTTGACACTTTATGAATTAACTAGGCTTTAATCTTATTTATTAAATCTGAAAAACAGATTAAATATTACTGAAAATATAAAATTTTCCAAATCTATATCATATTGATCTTGTATGATTTAATGTAACTGATGCGTTCCAAGTGATTTTTATGATGATCAGACTATGATTAACGATCGCTCAAACAAAACACGTTCTACACGTGATCTAATTCATATACTAGAACCAAAATAATTGTTTAGATCTAGACCGTAAACCTATCTTATGCGCTTCTTGTCCGAACGGTCGTGGAACGGCGACATGACATAGACGAAGTAGATGATGCAGCGATCCTCCGGCGGCACGACGACGACGACGATCTTCGGCGGACGACGGCACCCTCCTCTTTTTCTTCCTCTTCCTCCCCTTTTTTTTCTAGCGCTAGGGTTTTTCTGGCGGTGCTTGCTGTGATCGATCTGTCGACAAAACCACAGAGTCTACAGTCGTTTTTATAGGAGGCGAGGACACACGGTACTCGGTGCAGCACAGCAGCGCTAGGGCGCGGCCGACTCGGCCATGAGTCCTAGCGGGCTGGCGCGCGGACCGCTCAGTCGGCCTGGTCCCGCCGCCGGGCGTGCAGGCATGCTGACGCGCGCGGCTTGTATGCGTGGGGCGCGATCCAACCGAGTCCGCTCGGTTCCTGTTCGCAAGTCAGGCTGAGTTGACTTTCCTTTTGTCTTTTTTTTATCACCTTGTGCGGTGGCTTTTTCTTGTTTTGATCGGTGGGGACGTGGCCCGTGAGTCCCTATGGGACTCCGGCTTGGTTAGGTGGTGCATTTCTTTTTTGTTTTTGTTTTTCTCTTGCATTATATATTTTTATTCTATATGTTTATTATTTATATTTGTTATACTTATTTTAATATCGGTTATTTCCATATTATTTGTTATTCATATATATATATATATGTTTCATTATTGTTATATATCTCTCTATTATTCATTAATATTCATTTTTCTTCTATAATAAATTTTCTTTCCTAATTACTTTTCTATTGCATAAAATTTCTAATTTGACTTTAATATATCTAGTAACTTAGTATATGCCTAAATGTGAATGCATGTGCATAGACGATTTAGTTTATTTTATTATTCTTGTTAACTATTGTTTCTTCTTCCATATTATCTTCTCTGTTTTCTTTTATTTCTTTTCTTCCATATTCGTTATGCTAATTTAATTTTTTTTAATGTACTTACTCTGGTAAATAAATTTCTTTTAGCTTATTTGTTTTGGTAATAAATTTTCAATACATGAGGATGAATGCAAAATGCAATATGAGATGCATATATTTTATATATTTCTTTATAAAAAATTTATTTCTAAATTCCCATTTAATTTTTAGTTTGCCAAAACTCGAAAATCAGGGTGTTACAATTCTACCCCCCCCCCCTTAAAATGAATCTCGCCGTCGAGATTCAGATGGACTGAAGAAGAGATTTGGAAACAAAAATTTTAAATTCCCTTTCATATTTAAATTAGCCAAGTTTGAAAATTTTGGGATGTTACAATCTACCCCCCTTAAAAGGAATCTCGCCCTCGAGATTCAGACGGATTAAAGAAGAGATAAGAAAACCCTTGATAACATCTTCATGCTCCCATGTAGCTTCTTCCGCGGTTATGAATCTTCTTGTAGTGCCAATCTTCCACAGAAGTAGAGACAAAAATGAAGATAGAAGGAATCCCAACCTATATGCATGCATCAAGGTATATGATCCTAAACAACTACCTATACAAGCCTATATGGATATGGTAATGCTAAAGTATCCCACAATCCTCTACTAAGCACACAAGCAACAATACATAGCAACAGCACACCAAACAAAACACAACGATTCCTGAGTGTCCTATGTGCTCTAAAGTGTCCATTCTTTCTAGGTTGCGTCCTACAGTCAACCTATGGCTCTGATACCAATTTGTGACACCCGGTTCCGAAAATGAACCAAGTGAACGCATATGTGTGCCCAGGATGTTCAACACACATACACGAGTGCATTCACAAAAGAGTATACAGAAAATTACCACAGAACAAGATTAATAGATCAAATTTTATTACACAATTCATAATATCCTCGAATACAAGCTCTAACGAATATTAATGACAAGTACAACTAATGCAGCGGAAATAAACTAATTAAGAAACTAAGCAAACTATGCAAATAGGGTAGCGCGACTCCAAGCAACACCACAGGCAAAGCTGACAGTAGACACATCCTAGTACTCCGCATTATCGACGTTATAATCCCAATCCTGACCTGCAACTATTGGTGGGGGGGTCGCAAGAGTGAGTATGATGAGTAGGTTTAGGCCCGATCTTCTGAAAGGTATGTCGATTGGGATGGAGAACTCGACGTTGATGATCCGCGCCACTCGAGCGGTTCGAGTACCCATACAATCACTACACCACGGCTCCGTTGGTTATCAACCATGCTTCACACGCTTGACCTCGCTAAGAAGGCTAATCCCTGCATGTGCAACCGAGAACACGAGCAAGAACGTCGAAGACACGACCGGAAATCGCGAAGTTGGGGTCTCACAAACCGTAAAACGACGATATTATTGATCTAAGCAAAACCCACTGAATATGACCGGAGGCTGCAGTATTTATATTCTAGGGTTTGACCAAAACACGATTAGACGCGTCCCTAATGGACTCTTACGGGATACAAGGCCCAAAGGCCCGATTCGATGGTGCAGCACCGGACAGAAATCTGGACTCAACTTGTTTTGACGATTCCCAATGACTTCGGAGGAATTTTGAAGTGGGACCAGAACCATTGGAAAGTTTATCTTCTCCTCTTTCCGTGCATATTTAGAACGTCGAAAACGGAGTCCGTATGCCTTCTGGGCATCCGTTTTAAGGTGGACTACTCCTGGACTCCGAGTTGAACTCGAGTCCGAGTTGTAAACTGTTTCCATCAACTTGTGGACGTCCCAACTGGTTCTCCATGCTCCCAAGGCCTCTTTCCTTCACTTGTTGATCTTCTCCATTATTCCTAATAATAATTAAATCATCACATAGCAATATATTCTCAAAATCACATGCAAAAGAAGTTAGGAACGAATTCACCTGCTGATTTAATAACCGTGCTCGTGCTCTTGTGATTGGTCCTTGCAGTTCAATGTGCGTCTCCGCTGTTGTGATGTCCTCATCATCCTCCTCCTCTTGAATTGGAGTCGTCCTCGACTCAATTTCACCTTCTTCTCCCAAGTACGGTCGCAAATCTGAAATGTTAAATGTAGGACTAACCCCAAAATCGGGAGGCAATTCAAACTTGTATGCATTATCATTAATCTTTTCAACGATCTTAAAAGGACGAGCAGCTCGTGGCATAAGTTTAGATTTTCTCAAGTCGGGAAATCGCTCTTTTCTCAAATGTAACCACACCAAATCACCCTGTTCAAGTTTTACTTCTTTTCTACCTTTACTACCTGCAATCCTATACTTCTCATTCATCATTGCAATATTTTTCTTTGTAGTTTCATGCATCTTAAGAATGAATTCAGATCGTTGTGTAGCATCCAAATTTATAGTTTCAGAAGGAGGCAAAGGTAGTAAATCAATAGGAGCACGGGGATTGAAACCATACACTACCTGGAATGGACTTACCTTTGTCGTGGAGTGAACGGATCTGTTGTAAGCAAATTCTATATGTGGTAAACACTCCTCCCACAACTTCAAATTTGTTTTCAAGACAGCCCACAACATAGATAAAGTATGATTAACTACCTCGGTATGTCCATCTGTTTGTGGGTGACATGTAGTTGAAAACAGCAACTTGGTTTCCAATTTATACCACAAAGTTCTCCAAAATTGACATAAAAATTTTGCATCACGATCAGAAACAATGGTATTTGGCACACCATGTAAACGAACAATTTCTGTCATAAACAAATCAGCAATGTGTGAGGCATTATCATTCTTATGACAAGGTATAAAGTGTGCCATTTTGGAAAAACGATCAACAACTACAAAAATACTATCCCTCCCCCTCTTAGTCCTAGGCAATCCCAAAACAAAGTCTATAGAAATATCCTCCCAAGATACACTAGGAACAGGAAGAGGCATATAAAGACCATGTGGGTTAAGGCGAGACTTAGCTTTGTTGCAAGTAGTGCATCACACGTAGCGCTCGACATCACGCCTCATCTTTGGCCAAAAGAAGTGTGTGGACAGCACGTCTTCATTTTTCTTCACTCCAAAATGTCCCATCAAACCTCCTCCATGTGCTTCCTGCAAAAGTAATAGACGAACGGAGCTAGCTGGAATGCATAGCTTGTTAGCACGATAGAGGAGACCCTCTCGCAGCACATATTTATTCCAAATTCTTCCTTCTCTACAATTTTCAAAAGAATCTTTGAAGTCCAAATCAGTAGGATATAATGCTTTAATTGTTTCCAAACCAAAGATTTTATTATCAAGTTGGGACAGCACGGTATAACGCCTAGATAATGCATCGGCAATGATATTTTCCTTCCCTTTCTTATGCTAAATGATGTATGGAAATGACTCTATGAACTCAATACATTTAGCATGTCGTTTATTCAGATTGGTTTGACACTTAAGATACTTCAATGATTCATGATCGGAATGTATGACAAACTTCTTAGACCAAAGATAATGTTGCCAGGTTTGTAATACACGCACTAAGGCATACAATTCCTTGTCATAAGTAGAATAATTCAGAGAAGGACCATGAAGTTTTTCACTAAAGAAAGCAACAGGTTTACCTCCTTGTATGAGAACGCCTCCAATACCAATGCTGCTTGCATCCCATTCTAGCTCAAAAGTCTTGTCAAAATCAGGAAGTTGTAGCAATGATGCTTGTGTAAGCTTCGATTTGAGAGTATCAAAAGCTTGTTGCTGCTGTTCGCCCCATCGAAATGGAACTCCCTTCTTCGTTAGCTCATGTAGAGGTGCTGCAATGGTGCTGAAATCCCGCACAAAGCGCCGATAAAAACCTGCAAGACAAAGAAAACTACGAACCTGTATGACGGTTGTTGGGGCTAGCCAGTTGGTGATTGCTTCAATTTTTGCCTCATCCATCTCAATTCCCTGCGAGGAAACAACATAGCCAAGAAACGAGACTCGATTGGTGCAAAAGACGCACTTTTCAAGGTTACCAAACAAATGTGCATCTCTCAAAACAGTAAAAACAACACGTAAATGATCAAGATGTTCATCATATGACTTGCTGTAAATGAGGATATCATCGAAGTAAACCACCACAAATTTCCCAATGAAAGCACATAAAACCTCGTTCATTAATCACATAAAGGTGTTGGGTGCATTAGTTAAACCAAAAGGCATGACTAACCACTCATAAAGTCCAAACATGGTTTTAAATGCAGTTTTCCATTCATCTCCTAGTGCCATTCTAATTTGGTGGTAACCACTACGCATGTCAATTTTTGTGAAGATGATAGCACCACTCAATTTATCAAGCATGTCATCTAATCGAGGAATAGGATAACGATATCGAATGGTGATGTTATTAATCGTTCGACCATCAACACACATGCGCCAACTACCATCTTTCTTAGGAACCAAAAGAACAAGAACGGAACAAGGGCTAAGGCTTTCACGAATGTACCCGCGGTCCAAAAGATCTTGAACTTGTCGTTGAATTTCCTTAGTTTCTTGTGGATTCGCCCTGTATGCTGCACGATTTGGCAAACTTGCTCCTGGAATCAAATCGATCTTGTGTTCAATGCCTCTCATCAGTGGTAAACTAGGGGGTATCTCAGAGGGAAACACATCCTCAAACTCCTGCAAAAGGTTAGCAACAACAGGGGGCAATGCAATAGACAATTCATGAAGTAAAAACATGGCTTCTTTGCAAACTAAAGAAGAGCACATCCCCTTAGCATCGAATAAATCAGCAAGTTCAGATTTAGTTGCAAGCAACGATGGTGATTTTAACTTAATAACTTGTTGTTTTTCAGATTCTAATTTTGTTGCTTTGCCATCACGAATTTTACTCTTCTCTAAATGCACAATTTCAGCAGGAGTCATGGGGAGCAAAGTGATTTTCTTTCCCTTATGCATGAGAGTATATTTATTGGTTCTACCATGATGAATAGCATCTGTATCAAATTCCCAAGGACGACCCAATAAAAGAGAACAAGCATCCATAGGAACAACATCAAAATCAGCAAAATCGTGGTATGAACCAATTGAAAAATGTATTCTTGCTGTTTGTGTTACCCGAACCTTACCGCTGTTGTTGAACCATTGAATGTGGTACGGATGAGGGTGTGCTCTTGTTGTCAAACCGGGTTTCTTGACGACGTCCGTGTTCACCAAGTTATTGCAGCTATCTCCATCAATTATAGTGTGCACACTGCAGTCCTTGACGATGAGAAACATGTGGAAGAGGTTGTGTCGTTGTAGCTTGTCGTCGGTCGCCACTTTGGAGCTCAAGGCACGCTGCACAATGATGCTCCTATAGTTCTCCGTCGCTGCTGTACCAAGTACCTCTTCTTCGGTGTGTTCATCATTTGGATCTGTAAAGTCAGTAGCAAGAGAATATTCATCTTCAATATCTGAAGTACTATCATACCTTCCATCGTCGCGTGCTATGTATGCTCGTTTGCTCGGGCAATCTCTCATCATATGACCAAGTCCCTGTCAGCGGTGACACTTGATGTCGGAAGTACGACCCGTAGAAGGAGTGGACGACGAAGGCTTGAATGATGTCGCCTTGCTGCCTTCCGGCACGCGAAAAGGTGGAGCAGCAGGTATAGTTTGTTGGCCGCCATTGGGTGGTGTAGTCGCTGCATGGGGGGTCGAAGATGGTGCTGTTTTGGATGGTGTAGTCGCTGCACGTGGCGTGAAGTTGCTACTCGTGCGATGTTGTTGTTGTTGTCGGCCCTGCAATTCTTTTTTTGCCAACATAGCAAGCTGAAACAATCTTTTAACAGTATCATATTCCTTGTAATCAACAATGTCCTGAATTTCACGCCTCAACCCCCCATAAAAACGAGCTATTTTATCATCCATGTCCTCTACTACCCCATAATGCAGCATACCCTTTTGTAACTCTTGATAATACTCCTCTACGGACATGTTACCTTGGTCTAAGCGCTGCAATTTTTTGCGAAGGTCCCACTGAAAAGATGGAGGAACAAATCGAACACGCATAGATTCCTTTAGTCTATCCCATGTTGGAGGATCAGTTCTAATTTTAACAAGTTCATTCCACCATATGATAGCAAAGTCCTTAAACTCACTAGTGGCTTGACGAACTCTATGTTGTTCAGGAACAAGATGGGAATTAAATTTTTGTTCTATTGTCATCTCCCAATCAAGATAAGCCTCAACATCATAAGCACCAGAAAAAGAGGGTATAGTAAATTTCACTTTAGCAAAAGGATCATCAGGAGGACGATTATAATAATTGTTATGATTATTACCTCCCATACCTCTACGATAAAGTGGCAGTCTTGGCTGATTATTGTGATCTTCCAGTTCATCATAAGCATTGTCTTCTTGTCTTCCAGTGAGAGGCAACCGAGTCTCAAAAGTATTCATCCGAAGAGCAAGGTCATCCAGTTGGCGAGTCAAGTTCGCCAATGACTCCTCCGTTGCTGCGTTGTATTTGGCGAACATATCCGTCATGATCTTCATCATATCACGTAACTCAGCATGTTGAACACATTCGTCATCATTGTCTTCTCCTGCCATTTTTAGTAAGAAACAAAAGACAACAAAAAATATGTTATCCCTATCAACTACAGTGACAATGTGGAAGGTGGAAGAAAACAATCTCTCTCGCTCAAGCGTCTTACCACGCTCTTACAAGTGTTCTTACCGACACAGCAGGTGGTGTGGATGGTGAGACGAACCAATGAAGCGTGGGGTGATTGCAAAGGTACCTGTTATGCTCAAGAGAAAGGTGGAGCTTGGATGGCACAATATGGTGGCTAATAAGCACAAAATCGTTAACAGCTAAACAAAGTTGAATAAGTATTCAATATAGGAAACTATTGCTGGTCAACCAAGTGCCCTAGAGCCTAGCACAACACAAGTATCAAGGCAAAAGAAAGATAGAATGATATAGCCAACAAAACAACACCAAGTGGTATGGCCAATTGCTTTAATATGCGTGCTCTTCACTATTTTTTTTCTTTTCTGTAATATTTTTTGATATTTTTTTATTTACTCGGGAGTACAAATATAGGAAGCGCACAAATTTGCAGCTCAATTGGATGTAATATGCGGCCTATAGAAAATCTGGAAGATTCTTTAAAATTCGTGCTGAAACTTCGGAGGTCGGATAGCCTATCTTCCGAGGGGAATTTGGGCAATCTAATTTTGCCGAACGCGGCTACGCGGCAGAAAATCAGATGCAAAATTTTGTGTAGATGAATTTGAAAAAAAAACCGCCCGATTTCGAGTTCGTATGCGAAAGTTATGGCCGTTTTAAGGTAGGCTGTCCGAGTTACATTTTTTTTATGTTGATTCTAACTCGGTTTGAGAACAGAACTCGCAATCGGATATGAAACGATCAGGAATTTGCACAACAACTAATGGGGTGGTGTCTGATGATTCAAGGATGAATGGCACAAAGGTTTGTCACCTAATCTAGGGCTGGAGATGCGGGAGTTCATGCAAGGCGGCTAGCTAGGGCAAACCGATGAACGTGGTGGATCGGTTTGTTATTTAGGGTTTGGAATAAGTTTCGAATAGCAAGGAAACAAGGACGAAATACGATAACTAGGACCCAAAACACAAAGCTAAACCAGCAACAAGACTCGACCACACAAATGCAAACTCAACAATGCAAACTGAAAAACGAAACTGCAGGCACTATAGTCTGGGAAGCGGTAAAAACGATCTAATTTTTTTTGTGGCTTTTCTGTGGACTATAGGTACGAAACAAAATCAATCTAATGGAAGGAAAACAAAGATAACTCACAGGCAACCTGGAAATTTGATACCAATTGATGAGTAGGTTTAGGCTCGATCTTCCGTAAGATATGTCGATTGGGGTGGAGAACTCGACGTTGATGATCCGTGGCACTCGAGCGGTTCGAGTACCCCTGCAATCACTACACCACGGCTCCGTTGGTTATCAACCGTGCTGCACACGCTTGACCTCGCCAAGAAGGCTAATCCCTGCAAGTGCAACCGAGAACACGAGCAAGAACGTCGAAGACACGATCGGAAATCGCGAAGTTGGGGTCTCACAAACCGTAGAACGGCGATATTATTGATCTAGCAAACCCACCGAATATGACCAGAGGATGCAGTTTTTTAGGCTAGGGTTCAACCAAAACACGATTAGACGCGTCCCTAAAGGACTCTTACAGGATACAAGGCCCAAAGGCCCGATTCGGTGGTGCTGCACCGGACAAAAATCTGGACTCGATTTGTTTCGACGATTCCCAATGACACCGGAGGAATTTTGAGGTGGGACCAGAACCATTGGAAATTTTATCTTCTCCTTTTTCCGTGCATATGTAGAATGTTGAAAATGGAGTCCGTATGCCACCTGGGCGTCCGTTTTAAGGTGGACTGCTCCTGGACTCCGAGTTGAACTCGAGTCCGAGTTGTAAACTATTTCCATCAACTTGTGGACGTCCCAACTGGTTCTCCACGCTCCCAAGGCCTCTTTCCTTAACTTGTTGATCTTCTCCATTATTCCTAATAATAATTAAATCATCACATAGCAATCTATTCTCAAACTCACATGCAAAAGAAGTTAGGAACGAATTCACCTGCTGATTTAATAACTGTGCTCGTGCTCTTGTGAGTCCTTGCAGTTCAATGTGCGTCTCCGCTGTTGTGATGTCCTCATCAGAGTACATGTCATACTCAGCAAGTGTGGAAAGTATGACATGTAGCTGATACAAATGATGAATGTAATAAATGCTAAGTGCTGAAAAGTACAGTAAAACATTTGAAAAGTAATATGTTATACGTATGTGAAGTATTCCCATCATAAACCATAATTAATAACATAGCACCAATCCATATTTATTACCATCATCCATATTCCAGATTTCACATCACCATTAGCCATAACCATTGCCATAAACCATAATACCATCCCATAACCAGTACCAAACCATAACCTTCCCAAAAACCATCCCAATACCAAGTTCCCTCTAATCATGGAAGTTGTCCAGGTGCTCATAACCGGGAGCAGGGCTATCATGATAGTTTTATTTGACTCTGCAGAGTTTGTACCACTTTACCCATGTGTTCGTGATTTCATCACCTTTCGATGACTAAGAACCTCGCTTATGCCCATGACCCGTTGGTCACATTACACACTTCCATTAGTGTGTGGCCAAGAGATCACAAAATAGCCTTTACAAAGGGATTACTAGCCTATTTAGACCCCACTGAGGTTTCACCAGTGGCGATGTCTCCTACAGAGCATATCTTCAACCAAGGGCCACATCTTGAGCCATTCGGATCCCAGGGTAGTCCCACCAATCATCAACAAACCCAATCCGACTACCCCTTCCCCGAGCATCCTTAATGGTCCATATAGCATTGGCAAAGCCCTAATTAATCAGCTATGGCGCACCCATACTTGGCCTCGTGGTGGCACTGTAGTCCTGGCTTATTCTCGCATGAACCGGTCCTTAGATCTAAAGCAAGCAAACCACCATGACATTCAACCCATCCACATACCAGGCTTGCTTAGATCACCCATTACCATATCATATTGACCAGTTCACATTAACCAGAATATCATTAATGCATAATGAAATGTGTAGTGTTATTTTCCCATCCCAATTAATTAAGCGAAGCAAAAAGGTAAAAATCCCATCCCGACTCTCTACCATGTATTCTAGGTGACAAGGGTGGTCAAACAACGCTAGTAAACTTCCTACCAAGGATTCCCATCAAATTGACACAATCGTGAAGTTTGGCAAACAAAACATTTATTTTAGAAAAAGGATCAATATGCTTCAAGGACACTTGCCCTTATATCCCGCAATTCCGATGGTCAATCAACTCAAAGTATTGCACTCGAAGATCCACGCATACTCGCTTCTCGATCATAACCACTTGAGCAAACCGTCTACTCGCAATCAACCACATACACAAGAAAACATACATAATAAATGCATTGCAACCACTAATAAATATGCAAAATATGGATGCATGCAGAAAATATGTTCGTATTAATGTTATATAAATTTCCATGGCTTTTTAATAATTTTCGATAATGATTTCCTATTTAATTGATCAAGTGGAATTAATTACAATTATTTCGGTGGCAAATAGTTATTTCAGAACATTAAATATGCTGAAAATATTATTAATAACTTAGTAGAATTTATTCTAATTTTTTAGGGATTTTTTTGGATTTAATTTGACACTTTATGAATTAACTAGGCTTTAATCTTATTTATTAAATCTGAAAAAAAGATTAAATATTACTGAAAATATAAATTTTGCCAAATATAAAATATCATATTGATCTTGTATGATTTAATCTAACTTATGTGTTCCAAGTGAGTTTTAAGATAATCAGACAATGATTAACGATGGCTCAAATGAATTATGTTCTACACGTGATCTAATTCATATACTAGAAAAAAATAATTATTTAGATCTAGACCGTAATACTTACCTTATGCGCATTTAGTCCGGACGGTCGTGGAATGGCGGCGCGACGTAGACGAAGTAGATGGCGCATCGATCCTCTGGCGGCACGACGATGACGACAATCTCCGGCGGACGACGGCACCCTCCTCTTTTTCTTCCTCTTCCTCCCCTTTTTTTCTAGCGCTAGGGTTTTTTGGCGGCGCTTGCTGCGATTGCTCTGTCGACAGAACCACGGAGTCTACGGTCGTTTTTATAGGAGGCAAGACACGCGGTACCTGGTGCGACACAGCAGCGCTAGGGCGCGGCCGACTCAGCCACGAGTCCTAGCGGGCTGGCGCGCGGACCGCTCAGTCGGCCTGGTCCCGTCGCCAGGCGTGCAGGCGCGCTGACGCGCGCGGCTTGGGCGCGTGGGGCGCGATCCAACCAAGTCCACTCGGTTCCTGTTCGCAAGTCAGGCTGAGTTGACTTTCCTTTTGTCTTTTTTTTTATCACCTTGTGCGGTGGCTTTTTCTTGTTATTATCGGTGGGGACGTGGCCCGTGAGTCCCTATGGGACTGCCGCCTGGTCAGGCGGTGCATTTCTTTTTTTGTTTTTTTCTTGCATTATATAATTTTTCTACCTGTTTATTATTTATATTTTTTATACTAATATTAATATTGGTTATTTCCATATTATTTTTTACTTACACACACACAGATATACATACATACATATATATATATATATATATATATATATATATATATATATATATATGTTTCATTATTTTTATATATGTCTCTATTATTCATTTTCTTCTATAATAAATTTTCTTTCCTAATTACTTTTCTATTGTATAAAATTTCTAATTTGATTTTAATATATCTAGTAACTTAGTATATGCCTAAATGTGAATGCATGTGCATAGACGATTTAGTTTATTTTATTATTCTTGTTAACTATTGTTTCTTCTTCCATATTATCTTCTCCGTTTTCTTTTATTTCTTTTCTTCCATATTCGTTATGCTAATTTAATTTTTTTTAATGTACTTACTTTGGTAAATAAATTTATTTTAGCTTATTTGTTTTGGTAATAAATTTTCAATACATGAGGATAAATGCAAAATGCAATATGAGATGCATATATTTTATATATTTCTTTATAAAAACAATTTATTTCTAAATTCCCATTTAATTTTTAGTTTGCCAAAACTCGAAAATCAGGGTGTTACAATTCTAACCCCCTTAAAATGAATCTCGCCCTCGAGATTCGGATGGAGTAAAGAAGAGATTTGGAAACAAAAATTTTAATTCCCTTTCATATTTAAATTAGCCAAGTTTGAAAATTTTGGGATGTTACACTCTAGCTCCTCACCCTCCTTCTGATGCTTCTCCTTCGCATCAGATCCTGGACCTCAGATGGTCCTCCCAGGCCCGGAGGCGCTCTACATCAGCACGCAACTTCTCCCACTCAGCAGCAAGGGCACCCTGCGCCCTACGGAGGTTGGACTGCACCAAGTTGATGTTGGACTGCGCTGAGCTGATGACATCCGAGAGGAGCTCTGGTTCTGCCGATGCCATGGAGTGCCGCCCAGTGATCATCTGGGGAACCTTTTCCTCCTACGGCGATGAAGGCAAGGACACCAGTGCTGGGGGCCTCAACTCCAGGAACTGAGCGGAAGTTGCTGCACCACCCGAAGTGGCAGCACCACCATCGCCCGAGGAGCCACCTGCTGGATCAACAGCATCGGATGTCGGGACCTCAGCTTGTTGAGCTGACTCCGACATTACCTCCGATAGGGCGGCTGGAGGTGTTTCACTCCCCACGCCAGGCGCAGACGCCAGAGCAATGCTCCCTTGTACCAGCTTGGCGGTCTGCTCCACCGATGTAGCTGTGGCCTCCTGGGCTGACTTCGGAGTGCTACGAGTCAGTAACCCCGGCGGTAAGGGCATCAGAAAAGCTGACGTGGACCTGCAGATCAAAATCAATGTCTATTCAAACAAGAAGAACAGATGAGACAACGATGCAAGCTCTGGCAAGAATGCCTTACCGACGTCCTCGGAAGCTCCAGCGGGCCTTGACTTTCGGCTGCTCTGAGGCTGCGGGCTCTGCTAACGATGCGACAGGCAAGCTTGATCCGACTGGGCCTCCACCAAAACCACCGACACTGCTTCAGGCCAACATCGGCGTGTCTCCACCAACTCCGATGGTATCGCTCCCGGAGCCTCCTCTCGAGCCACCGTCAACATCCATTGCCAAACCTGGGGCAAGATTGCTGGCGACCCGAGGCCTCTTGGCCTTAGGCTCCATGGGTGTAGCGCTCCAGGAGCCCTCTTCAGTGCCTTGGACTGAACCGATGGCAAAGATGCTGGCCGGTGTGCCGGTCACAGTCGATAGTGGAATCATTGCTTAGCAGACCGAGCCTCCCTCGGGGGAATCGCCAATACCCAAGGCTAGGTAGGGGAACTCCATCATACGTTGACTTGGATCAAGGACCGCCCTCAGCGGTGCCCTCGGTGGCGGCCGAGGGCATTTGTCCTTTGGGACCTCAATCACCGGCGACTTCCCATTCCCTATGTTAGGGACCGGTGTCTTTCCTTTCCCTCTATCGGGGGGCGCGTGTTCCACCCACGACACTTCGGAGCCTGGAGTAGGTATAGACTCCTATGGAGGGTCGAAGATGGCTAGTCCACGGTCCGCATCACCAACATGCCGTGGTGCAAGAACAAGCGCATCCAAGTTCGACATCTCCTTCAGGATCTTCACCCTGAGGTTTCGACACGAGCAAAGGAGTGGACTGGACAGCAGAAGGATGAAGCGGTCGGGAGACAGCGGGTCATCACATGCTTGGACATCACATCAAATACCTCTTGCGGGGTCATCTCTGTGTCGCAACCCCTCACCAGCCTGGTGCCGTCCTGCAGCCCAAAGTATAGCCATGTAGCGCGGAAACGATGTTGGAGGGGGGGACATGCGTCGACGTATGAAGTCCGCCAGCACCATCAGCTCTAATAGACCATGATCCGCCATGAATCGGATCCTTTCCATCATCTGGGTATACGCCGGCTCCAACTCCGGGTGCTCCTCCAAGGTCTTCTTCCTAAGTGTCGGCCAGTCGGTGGGCAGGACCATGCGATCATGGGCATCAGCGTGTACGATCATCCAGTCACTCCTCCAGTCAGCCCATCGCGCGATGGAGAGCGGGGTGATGTACTTGAAGGGGTTATTGGCCCGATGCTGGAATTAGTAGGCACCGAAGAAGCTCGTCTTGCTCTTCTCAGTATGCCTCCGCACGAAGAACTGCTAGAACACCGACACAGACAGGTACACCCTGATGAACATCTCGCAGAAGTTCAAGAACATTGTCGCCACCACCAAAGAATTCGACGACAGGTCATGAAGCTGGAGACCGAGGACCTCCAAAAGCGTCACCAGGAAGGACGAAACAGGAGGAATGAACCTGGAGTATGCATACGAATTGAAGAAGATGATCTCATTCTGCCCCAAATCCAGAGGCAGGGAGCCAGGATGGATCAGATCCCACCGCTCCTCGTCCTCCTAGCCAGTTAACCGCCTCATGGGCGCTACGTCCGCCACGCGGGAAGGAGGCAAGGCGGAGTCCATTGGAGCAGGAGTCAAGAACCTTGAAGCTAGGGAAACGCGGTTGCTCAAGAAGGAAGACGAAGGCTCGAACCTTGGGGTGTGAGTAAGGGAGGAACCGCCCTTGCCCAAAAAGGTCTCCTTTTAAACACCCTGACAACGTTTGAGCGCACCATGCAAATCGCATGGGCCCGAAACCTGCTGCTCAGCCCATAGCGTCGTCCATGACAGTGGGGCCTAGGTCCCTTATCAGAGAGATTGGCACGAGCGGGCCGCCACCTGAGGAGGCAACCCGGCGGTTCCCGTAAAGACTAAAGTGAGAGCAGTAGAAGCGCAGCAGCCACATTGAGAACCATCATGATAAAGAAGGTGCAGCAAGTAAAGATCCCGTCACCATGACCCCTCAACCAGAGGTGGACGCGTTGCCTCGATGGCAGAGGCTTGCACCGCTTCGACTGATCAAGATAAAATCAAAAGGCAGCACGGGGAAGCACGGATAGGGTGGACCCATGGGCTTTTGTCGGTACCCGACATATCAGGTACCCTCACGCATAGGCTAAAAGAATCTAAGTGTCCTGCCTTCTTGATGAGGAAGGGTCCAAGGGCGCCATGTGTCCAGAAGGCCCGGACTCCTCTCTACCCTAGATATGGAATCCGGCGCTTTCACATGGACCTCAAACCAGGGTCAAGCTTCCCCGAGGAGACGGGCTCCCAAGCGGGCACATGTCCATCCAGACGGGACCCTGATCCCCCATAGGAGTGGACTCCAGTGCAGCCACGTGTCCTGCGGCCCTGGACCACCCGCTATACTCAGGAATGGGCTCTAGGGCTGCTACGAGGTCAGCGGATTGGGATCGAGCATCCCCCGCAGAGGCTAGCTCTCGAGCTGCCACGTGTCACACAACTTGTCCTGGGCGATAGGTTGCGGGAGTTAAGGGGGCAGTGCGCCTTGTATAAATCAAGCACTAAAGACACGCGCCTTCTCGAGGCGCATGATGCATCACACGCCTACTATCAGGTACCACTACGCCCAATCGCTTCACCATGAAGATGCCGTAGGCCTACCCCACTCGGCCAAGTGGGTAGCGTGCAGCGACAGGGATAGTTGGACAGGACATTCCCTGCCACCATCAACGACTGCGCATGGGCCACTGGCGTCTGAGGTAGCAAGACGGCAGGGCTTCAAGCCACGGTCAGAGGTGCCTTATGCAAGAAGCCTTAGATCTTTAGTATAAGATCGCCCCAGGGCCACCTGTCTGGCCCCGAACCCAACTTGTAAGGCATCCGACCTTATCTATAAAAGCATCAGACCGCCACCATTACAAAGGATCCCCAATCTAACATATACACACGCTATACACATTCAAATGATCAATATAAACCTCACAGTGGAGTAGGGTATTACACTCCAACGGCTTGAACCACGTAAAACCACTGTCTCACCACTCTCATACGCGTAATCGCTCCATTGAGGACTAAGCCACACCGATCAATAACCTTTGACACCCGGTTCCGAAAATGAACCAAGTGCAGTATATGTGTGCCCAGGATGTTTAACACTGAAAGAGAATGCGCGGCTCCAATCAACACCACAGGCAAGCTGACGGCAGGACAGAACCTAGAACTCTGCATTAACATCGTGATACTTCCAATCCTGACCTGAAACTGTTGGTGGGAGAATTGCAAGGGTGAGTACATGTCGTACTCAGTAAGTGTGGGAAAAGTATGACATGTAGATTAATAAATGACGATAATAGATAAAGGCTAGTTGCTGAAAGTTACATTTAAAACATGTAGAAAAGCATTATATTATATATATGTGAAGTAATCCCATCATATCCCACATAATTATCTTGATACAAATCCATATTCACTATCCATTACCATTATTCCAGATTTTTACCATCACCATTATCCATATCCATAACCATACCAGTACCAATACCATAACCATCCCAAAACCATCCCAATACCAAGTTCCCTCTAGTCATTAAAGTTGTCCACGTGCTCTTAACCGGGAACACGACTATCATGATAGTTTTTAACACTCTGCAGAGGTTGTACCACTTTACCCACATGTTCGTGATTTCAAGTTTATTTAAATCAATTTAGAATAAATTTAGCACCAATTAAATCTAGAGACCGAACATGTCCGCCATGGACCGGGCTAGTCTGCCCTTCGCAGAACCAGTGAATTAGGTTTTTTCTAGGGTTTTCTTGATCTACGAGATTTTGGAGAATTGGGGTTGATTTCACATGGAAAAAGAGAAAGTAGAAGGTGTACCACGTGTTTAGAAACTCCAAGGATCAAGAGTTCGGAGGCAACACTTTGATCTTGACGATCTAGGGTTGATGATGAAGAGTTGAGGGTGAATTGATGATGAAGAACAAAAACTCGATGGAGATCTTGTTCACTTGATCCTCTTTCGTTTCCTCCTCTTCTTTTTGATGCTGTATCTCCTCTTAATGGCGGCTCCCACGAACTAGGGTTTGGTGGTCTTTCAAAATAGACAAAGAGATGAGAAGTTGGGGTGTTGGGTTGTTTATATAGGGGTGGAGGTGTAGGGTTTGATGGATTTCGAGCTTGGGGTGGGTGGAGGCCGGTGTGGGGTCCCATATGGGCTCCAAAAAGGTTAGACACGACATCCTTGGGCCAACTTAAGGTCAAAACCCAAAACAAGTTGTGGAGGAAAAGATTGAATCGAAGTTGCGAATACCGGACAAGTCCGCAATGGACCGGAATAGTCCGATAGCTAGTCAGAAAGAAAACGGACAAGCCTGGCAAGAATTGGACAAGTCCGATATTAGTTAGAGAGTAACACGGACAAGTCCGGGGACTTGGCGAAATTTCCGAAGGATGGGGTGAACGAACTAATCCGCACTAGACTGGACAAGTCCGAAAACAGAACAGAGAGAAAACAGACTAGTCTGCAACAAAAACAGACATGTCTGAAGAGAGGTCAGAGATGAATCGGAGTAGTCCGCACCAAAAACAGACAAGTCCGAAATTCTCAAAACTATTGAGTGCCATTTTGCTTCTAATTCATTTTACACTTGTTCCTTTTTATGTTACTTAATTTTAAACATGTATTAGAATGTATGTAATACATGATGGAAGAAAATGAGGGTGTTACAAATATACCCTCTTAAAATGAATCTCGCCCTCGAGATTTGACGTAGAAGGAAAGAGATAGGGAAATCCTTCTTGAGATCATCTTCCAACTCCCAAGTTGCTTCCAATTATGTATGATGCTTCCATTGTACTTTACACCATCTAATGACCTTGTTTTTTGTGACCCTCTCCTTGGTTTCCAAGATTTTGACAAGTTGCTCGGCATAAGTCAAATATGCCTCTAATTCCAATTCTTCCATTGGCACTTGTTCTTCTGGTACCCTCAAGCACTTCTTGAGCTGTGAAACATGAAACACATCATGGACATCTGAAAGGTGTGCTGGCATCTCCAGTTTATATGCTACTTCTCCTCATTTGTCCAAAATCTTGAATGGTCCAATATAGTGAGGTGCTAACTTGCCTCTGACATTAAACCTCTTATGACCTCGCATTGGTGACACTTTGAGGTAAATGAAGTCTCCCACTTCAAAGGCTAGGTCTCTCCGTCTATTATCCGCATATCCTTTTTGTCTTGATTGGGCAGCCCTCAAGTTTTCACGGATTATTTGGACTTGTTTTTCAGCTTCTTGCAACACATCAGGTCCAAATACTTGGTTCTCCCCTGTCTCACTCCAAAACAAGGGTGTCCTACACTTCCTTCCATATAGTGCTTCAGATGATGACATTTTCAAACTTGCTTGGTAACTATTGTTATATGAGAATTCCGCATATGGCAAGCTTTTGTCCCAACTTCTTCCATGCTTTAAAGCACAAGCTCTTAACATGTCCTCTAAAATCTGATTCATTCTCTCGGTTTGTCCATCGGTTTGAGGGTGATATGCCAAACTGAAATTTAATCTCGTACCCATAGCTTCATGCAGTTTCTGCCAGAACCTAGAGGTGAATTGAGGACCTCGGTTTGAGACCATTTTCTTGGGTATCCCATGTCGGCATACAGATTCTCCATGTACAACTCAGCTAACTGTGCAACAATATACTTAGTCTTGACAGGAATAAAATGAGCTGATTTTGTCAACTGGTCCCCAATAACCCATATTGAGTCATAGCCGGACTGGGTCCGCGGTAATCCAACTATGAAGTCCATACCGATCTCTTCCCACTTTCATTCTGGAATCTTTAGTGGCTGTAATAATCCAGCTGGCCTTTGATGTTCAGCTTTGACTCGTTGGCACACATCACACAAAGCTACATATTCAGCTATGTCCTTTTTCATGCTATCCCACCAATAACATGTCTTCAAATCCTTGTACATCTTTGTACTACCGGGTTGAATTGAGTAAGGCGAGTCATGTGCCTCCTTTAGTATCGTTTCGCGAAGTTGCTTCACATTAGGAACAACAATCCTCTTTCCAAGCTATAAAGTATCTTGGTCATCCTCATCAAACTTGAATTTTCTCCCCTCTTTGGTCATTTCCTTAATTTCTGGATTTCCTCATCCTTTGTTAGTGCTTCTCGAATTTCTTGCTCCAAGGTCGGATATAACTCCATTATTCCCATGTCATTCACAAATCCAAGATTCAACCGTTCAAACTCCTTACATAACTTGAAAGGCAACTCCTTAATAGTGAGTTGGTGACTTACTCCTTTTCGGTTCAAAGCATCGGCCACTACATTAGCCTTACCCGGGTGATAATTGATTCCCACGTCATAATCCTTGATAAGCTCCAACCATCTTCGCTGCCTCAAATTTAGGTCTGTTTGTGTGAAAATGTACTTGAGACTCTTATGATCCGTATAAATTTCACACTTATGACCAAGAATGTAATGTCTCCAAATCTTCAAGGCATGTACCACGACTGCAAGTTTGATATCATGCGTTGAATAACTCTGCTCATATTTCTTCAATTGTCTCGATGCATAGGTTACAACTTGACCTGCTTTCATGAGAACACATCCAAGTTCTTGTCTTGAGGCGTCACAATAGATATCAAAACTTTTGCTCACATCCGGCAATATCAAGACTGGGGTTGTAGTTAACCTCTTCTTCAACTCCTCAAAGCTTTCTTGACAAGCTTGAGTCCATCGGAAAGATTTCCCCTTTATTAGCAATTCTGTCATTGGCTTCGCTATCTTGGAAAAGTCCTTGATGAACCTATGGTACTATCTAGCCATCCAAAGAAAACTTTGGATCTCCTTTACATTCTGCGGGGGTTCCCATTTCAGCACATCTCTCACTGGGTCAACCCATAGTCCTCCTCCGGAGATGATATGGCCTAAAAATGACACTTCTCTCAACCAAAACTGGCACTTGCTGAATTTGGCATACAATTGATGCTCCCTCAATTTCTGCAACGTGAGCCTCAAATGTTCATCATGCTCCTCCTTGCTTCTCGAGTCGAACATAATGTCATCAATGAACACCACAACAAATTTATCCAAGTACTCCATGAAGACCTTATTCATGAGGTACATAAAGTACGCAGGTGCATTTGTCAATCCAAAAGACATCACGGTGTACTAATAAGATTCATACCGTGTCTGAAAAGCTATTTTGGGTATATCTGACGGTCTTATCTTCATTTGGAAGTAGCATGACCTCAAATCAATCTTGGAGAAAACACAAGGACCCTTCATCTGATCGAACAAATCCTCTATGCGGGGCAAACTATACTTGTTCTTGATTGTCACCTCGTTGAGAGCTCGGTAGTCCACACACATCCTTTGGGATCCATCCTTCTTGTCCACGAAAAGTACGGGCGCTCCCCAAGGTGAAGATCTTGGATGAATAAAACCCTTCTCTAGTTGCTCTTGAATCTGCTTCTTGAGCTATGCTAACTCCTTAGGAGGCATCCTATATGGCCTCTTAGCTATAGGTGCAGTTCCAGGTATTAATTCAATGGCAAATTCTATATCTCGATTAGGTGGCATACCTGGCAACTCATCTGGAAACATGTCCAAGAATTTACACACCACTGGAATCTCCTCATTTGCGGCACCGTCCATGTGATTTAGCTACAATTGCTTTGGTGCATGTTGAGATCCTCAAATTCTATGGTGATCCCTTCCTCATTGGTCAACTTCACTGTCTTTGTGGCACATTGTATAACTCTATTGTGCTTCCTCAACCAGTCCATACCAAGTATAATGTCCAATCCTTGAGAATCCAAAACAATGAGGTTGGCAAAGAAGTCTACCCCCCTTATTCTAAGGCTTACTCTTGGACATATTATATTCGTCCTCATCTCTCCTCCAGGAGATTTAACCAGCAAAGTATACTTCATATGAGAGATAGGCAAACTATACTTAGCAACATACTTCGATGCAATGAATGAATGTGATGCTCCAGAATCAAATAATATAGTCACCGGGTTGGAGTTTGCTAGAAACATACCAATCACCATGTCATCCGCTTGTTGCGCTTCCTCTGTAGAGACATGGTTCAAATTGCCACGAGAAAAACTCTGCTGTCCATGGTTGCCTTGTGGTGCTCCTCCACTCAGTCTTGGGTTCTGTCTTGGAGCATTGCTTCCTTGACCAAGGACTGACTTCGGACATCGAGATGCAAAGTGTCGTACCTCACCACAAGTATAGCACAACCTTGCTGCACAAGTATTGTTAGGGCGAACTTGATTTTGGGCATTGGCAGGAAAGTTGGCGCGGGGCGCTTCAAGCATTGGAGGACGAGGTGCTTGCATAGCGGGGCATTGCTGCATTGGCTGAGCTGGACGCAGTGAAATAGCAGCGCGATATGTAGGAGCCGAGGGGTTGTGGTATGGCTCATTGGGTGGTGCAAAGTGGGGGCGAACATTGCTTCCTTGCGGCTGTCCTTGATATGGTGCTTTCCTCTTAGTTTCTTGCTCCATCTCACGAACTTTGTTCTCAACCACAATTGTTTTGTCCACAAGCTTATGAAAGTTGGCATAATCACAGTTGAGCAACTGCACTTGTATCTCATTGTTAAGGCCCCTCATAAACAAATATTGCTTCCGGCTGTCCCGACTGACATCTTCTGATGAATAGCTTGAAAGTTGACTGAATTTACCAAGATATTCACTCACACTTGATCTTCCTTTCCTCAAGTTCTCAAATTCTTGCCTCTTTAGGATCATAACACCTTCTGGCACATAATGAGAATGGAAGCTCTCCTTGAATTCAGCCCAAGTGATCCTCTGATTCTCATGGGCGTTGCATAAAGAATCCCACCAATCCGCAGCTGCTCCAACTAGTTGATGAGAAGCAAATAGGACCTTCTCCCGGTCGTTGCATTGGACAATAGCAAGCTTCTTCTCCACGGACTTTAACCAATCATCCGCCTCCATAGGATCAATAACTTGAGCAAAGGTGGGTGGCCTAGTCCTCATAAACTCTCCCAACCGATTATGAGGTGGTGGGGGTGGTGGCGGTGGAGGCATGTGGGGATGATTATTGTTGTTACCAGCCTGCAGCTCTCCCATAGTTTGTATCATGGTATGCATGAGCTGGTTTTGCATAGCCAATAGCTGCCCAAGGTTGATAGCCTCAGGTCCAGGTCCATTGTTGTTCTGAGGTGCTCCATTGTTCTCCTCCTCATCATTGGCATCCCTCTGGTTATGAATCCTCACCACCTGAAGAAAAGCAAGAGATAGAAGAATTTAGAAAATGTCCCCAACTATATGCACAGGATATGAAACTAAACAACTAACTATACAAGCCTATATATACATGGCAATGCTAAAGCATCCCACAATCCTCTACTAAGCACACAAGCAACATATATAGCAATCAGCACACCAAAATAATTACAACGCTTCATGAGTGCCCCTATATGCTCTAAAATGTCTATTCTATCTAGGCTGCGTCTTACGGTCAACTTGTGGCTCTGATACCAATTTGTGACACCCGGTCCCGAAAATGAACCAAGTGCAGTATATGTGTGCCGAGGATGTTTAACACACATACACAAGTGATTCACAAATGATAAACAGATAATAACCACAACTCAAATTAATTAAGTACCTTTTATTATAATATTCCAATAAAACTCGAGATACA
The DNA here is from genome assembly GCA_036927565.1 of Tuctoria greenei. Taxonomy (NCBI): domain Eukaryota; kingdom Viridiplantae; phylum Streptophyta; class Magnoliopsida; order Poales; family Poaceae; genus Tuctoria; species Tuctoria greenei. The sequence continues at coordinate 61,219,757 of JAYESD010000011.1, read as the reverse complement.
ACTCTAATGATTATTATAAAAAGTCTCAAAGTAAAGCAGCGGAACAATCTAATTAAGCAACTAAGCAATCGGAGTGAAAGTTAATGCGTGGCTCCAAGCAACACCACAGGCAAGCTGATGGCAGGACACAACCTAGAACTCTGTATTAACGTCGTGATACTTCCAATCCTGACCTAAAACTGTTGGTGGTGGAATTGCAAGGGTGAGTACATGTCGTACTCAACAAGTGTGGAAAAAGTATGACATGTAGCTTAACAAATTACAAAAATAATTAAAGGCTAGTTGCTGAAAAGTACATTTAAAACATGTAGAAAAGCATTATATTATATATATGTGAAGTAATCCCATCATATCCCACATAATAATCATGATACAAATCCATATTCAATATCCATTACTATTATTTCAGATATTTACCATCAACATAATCCATATCCATAACCATACGAGTACCAATACCATAACCATCCCAATACCAAGTTCCCTCTAGTCATGGAAGTTGTCCAGATGGTCTAAACCGGGAGCACGACTATCATGATAGTTTTTAACACTCTGCAGCGGTTGTACCACTTTACCCACATGTTCATGATTTCATCACCTTTCGGTGACTATGAACCTCCCTTATGCCGTTGACCCGTCGGTCACATTACACACTTCTGTTGGTGTGTGGCCAAGAGATTACAAAAATAGCCTTCACAAAGGGACTACTAGCATGTACAGACCCACTGAGGTTTCACAGTTGGCGATGCCTCTAACTGAGCACATCCTGAACCAAGGGCCCCCTCTTGTGCCATTCAGATCCCAGGGAGTCCTGCCACTATTGCCAACCCAATTTGACTCCCATTCCCTGCCCTTTCAAATGGTCCTCGCAATACTAGCAATACACCTAATTAATCAGCTACGCCACACCCATATTTGACCTCGTGGTGGCACTGTAGTTCTGGCTTATTCTTGCATGAACCCAAAGATCCCAAGCAAGCATACCACCATAACATCCGACTCATACCACAAACCATGCTCGCTTGGATCACCAAGTCCCATATTACCATTAACCATGTTCATCATCTACATTGTCCACAATCTCATTAATTCATAATTAAGTTGTTTGGTTGTTTTCCCATCCCAATTTATTTTAGCGAAGCAAAAGTAAAAAGCCCTTCCCGACTCTCTACCATGAGATACGAGCGACAAGGATGGTTCAACAAATCTAGTAACACCTATCGTAGGTTTTGTCATCAAATTGACACAAGCATGCAGTTTTGAAAACAAAACATTTAATAAAAATAGGATCAATATGTTCAAGGACACTTGCATTGCTCTTGAGCTTGGTTAGAGTCAAAGGCTTCAAAGTCCTGGTGCTGAAGGTCCTCAGCAGCACCCTCTAGAGCGAATCCTTCTATTCCGCGCAACGAACATACAAAACAATAATTACAATCAATAAATGCTCATATGTTACTCGATATTACATGACATGCATGATCAATGCAAATGCAAAGTGAAACTAGTTAATGAGTTACAATTATTGTTCATAAATCAGTTACAATGGTTTTTGACAAGTTTCAACAGGTTTCAAGTTTATTTACATCAATCTAGAATTAATTTAGCACCAATTAAATCTAGAGACCGGACAAGTCCGCTATGGACCGGACTAGTCCGCCCTTCGCAGAACCAGTGAATTAGGGTTTTTTCTAGGGTTTTCTCGATCTACAAGATTTGGGAGAATTGGGGTTGAATTCACGTGGAAAAAGAGAAAGTAGAAGGTGTACCACGTGTTTAGAAACTCCGAGGATTAAGAGTTCGGAGGCAACATTTGGATCTTGATGATCTAGGGTTGATGATGAAGAGTTGAGGGTGAATTGGTGATGAAGAATGAAAACTCGATGGAGATCTTGTTTGCTTGATCCTCTTTCGTTTCCTCCTCTTCTTTTTGCTGTTGGATCTCCTCTTGATGGCAGCTCCCACGAACTAGGGTTTGGTGGTCTTTCAAAAGTGGCAAAGAGATGAGAAGTTGGGGTGTTGGTTGTTTATACAGGGGGTGGAGGTGTAGGGTTTGCTGGCTTTCGAGCTTGCGGGTGGGTGGAGGCCAGTGTGGGGTCCCACATGGGCTCCAAAAAGGTTAGACACGACATCCTTGGGCCCACTTAAGGTAAAAACCCAAAACAAGTTGTAGAGGAAAAGATTGAATCAGAGTCACGAATAACGGACAAGTCTGCAATAGACCGAACTAGTCTGATAGCTAGTCAGAGAGAAAACGATCATGTCTGGCCAAAATCGGACAATCCTCATATTAGCCAGAGAGTAACACGGACAAGTTCAGCAGAAAACGGACAAGTTGGGGACTTGGCAAAATTTTCGAAGGACCGAGTGAACAAACTAGTCCGCACTAGACCGGACAAGTTCGAAAACAGAACAGAGAGAAAACGGACTAGTCCACCGCAAAAACGGACATGTCCAAAGAGAGGTCAGAGAGAAATCGGACTAGTCCGCACCAAAAACGGACAAGTCTAAAATTCTCAGAACTTTTGAGTGCGGTTTTGCTTCTAATTCATTTTAAACTTATTACTTTTTATGTTACTTAATTTTAAACATGTATTAGAATGTATGCAATGCATGACGAATGAAAATGAGGGTGTTACAGAACCTCCGCGGGCTGCTGTCATAGCAGGTCCAGGGGAAGTATCGCAAGAAAACTTCAACAGGCGCGGACATTCAAGAACTATCAACCGACCATTACAAGACTTGGTTAATGCATCATTAGTGCTATATGAGTGAAACATGATCACATGACTATCAAAACCGGTAACGCTACCATTATGGCACGTTATCATACTATTAACCACCCTTGACACCCATAGATCAGGTATAGGGCGATTATTACGGCCAGGGCCACCTGTCAGGCCATGGTGTACACTATAACAGCCAGTCCTTAGCATATAAAAGGACTATATTGCACGATAGAACGAATTCATCCCAGACTAAGCTCAGGCTTACGCATTCTCATACAAGCAACACTAACACCACGTGGAGTAGAGTATTACACTTAGGTGGCCCGAACCACGTAAACCTCCTCTGTGTTCAACCTTGCTCTTGATCTTGTTTAGCGCCCCGCCTAAATACGAACCTATGTGGACTACTTCTTAGTAGTACCGGAGGAAGTGTCATTGGCACACTTCGACAGTCTCCATGCCTTACAGTCTTAAGAAAGCCCTTCCTACCCTTGTACGTGGCATGCATAAAACATTTGGGGATCTCATTCGGGATCTAGTAGAGGTGTACGTCGACAATATTGTTGTCAAAATCCAGACACATATATCATTGCTAGAAAACCTCGCCCTAGTCTTCAACAGGTTGCGGACCACGCGCACAAAGCTCAACCCAGACAAGTGTGTGTTCGGAGTAAAAGCTGCGAAGCTCCTTGGCTTCTTGGTCTCACACTGAGGGATTCAGGCCAACCCAGAGAATATCAAGGCGGTGGAGCTGAAGCGGCCTCTAGCAAGCATCAAGGACATATCAAAGCTTGCAGGTTGCCTGGCAGCACTCAGCCGATTTATCTCTAGACTAGCCGAGTGGGCCCTCCCATTCTTTAAGTTGCTGCAACAGTCTGGACAGTTCGTCTAGACCGAGGAGATAGAGAAGGTGTTTCGCGAGTTGAAGCAACAACTTACATCGCTGCCCATCATGGTGGCCTCGGAACCTTGGAGCCTTTGTACCTCTACATCGCCGCCACAACGGAAGTGGTAAGCAAGATCTTGGTTGCAGAACGACCTGGTCCCCAGCAACCCCAAGGGACGGACAGGGCCCCTGCCATAGATTCTGAGCTTGAGGGCTTAGAACCCGTAGAGGGCCCCCATAACCAAGTTGCCTCCGGGTCCCAGCCTCCGAAGGGTACCCGAGCCCCCCCAGGGGGCCTCGAAGGATGCTCCATGTTCGTAGAACCTAGAGCCCCTAAGCACAGAGCAGATGGAAGAGGATGCACTGGACTCCCCAAGGAGGGTCTGGACCATCAAACGTCCAGTCTACTTCTTCAGTGAAGTCCTGCACGAAGAAAAAACAAGGTACCTTTATGTTCATAAGTTGCTATATGCAGTGCTAATCGCGTCGAGGAATCTTCGCCACTACTTTCAGGCACACATGGTTCTGTGGTGACCTCGTTCCCACAAGGGACTATACTCTACAGCCCCAGCGCGACCGGCAACATCGCCAAGTCGGCAGCGGAACTGACGGAGTTTGAGCTCGACTTCCTTCCACGCCATGCGATCAAGAGCCAAGCACTAACGAACTTTTTTGCTGGGTGGACTCCCTCGCCAAGAAACCGAGGAGGCCATGAGATCAGCGATTCAGAGCCCAGGGCACCAGTACTCAATGGACCCCACTAGACGCTCTTCTTCGACGGCTCCTCGCGGAAGCACGTAGCCGGAGCTGGCATCCTGCTCACCTCGCCAAAAGGAGAACAGTTCAAGTACATAGTGCACCTTGACTTTAAGGCAACCAACAACATGGTAGAGTATGAAGCCCTCATCTTTGGACTAATAGTTGCGCAGGGTCTCGATGTCTAGCACATGCTGGTCAAGGGATACTCCCAGCTGATCATCAAACAAGTCCAGAGGGAATGTGCTGCAACGATCCTCAGCTCACGGCATAACTGCTACACGTCACGAAACTGGAGGCTGGCTTTGAGGCCTTGGACCTCTGCCATGTACCGCGCTGACAACTCCATCGCCGACGCCTTGTCAACGACGACATCCATAGGGGCCCCAGTTCCTGAAGGAGTCTTTGACAGGAGATTGGTGCGACCAACCGCTAGGCCTGCAGGGCCTAACGGAGAAGGCGAGTCCAACACCTCGAAACCTGGCGGTCTTGGCGGCCCAACAACTGTTGGGCCCCCCAAGGTTTTTGTGTGTCACCGTGGACCCCAGATCACCCAACGCCCAAGATCCAGAAGCTCAGGAGAGTATTGATGCATGGATCACGGAGATCCCGGACTACTTGAAGGACCAATATTCAATGAAACTGCGCAGGACTAGCTCCAACGTGAAGATGTCAACCTTGTAGACAAAGCAAGGTACCAGCAGGCGCTCTGGCACTGCGGCAAATACTTTCTCGAGAAGGGTCACACAAACTCTCCCCCAGCTGGGAGGGCCCCTTCCGAGTCACACATGTATCCCACCCCGGGTGCGTCCACCTGGCCACGGAGGAAGGAGAGCCCCTCTCCAACCCTTGGAACATAGAGCACCTGCGTAAGTTTTACCCCTAGCATAATGGTAGGACAGTGTAGGGTGTCATGGTGCACAGGAGCAGTGCTCAAGATAACCAAACTCCAGGAGGGACAGGTCCAGAGTGTTCAGCCTACTTAAGCTTGGTCATATACCCAAAGCGTGAACACTCTGCCTCCCTTGCCATCTGGAGTGGGTCATTGCCTTATTGTAAAATATGTCTCCTCGTATGAATGCCAATTTGAAAGAAACATTATCTCACCCTGTGCTTTCTCTTATGTTCATCTAATTACCCTTTAATTCTATGATCATTTGTTTATTCTCGTTTTTTCGTATATTATCTTCATATACCTGGTCAATTTTTCTCTATATCACCCCTGGTGGAGTTATGCAACCCTGCTCAAGGCGGAGTTGTTTGAGGTACCTGCAACATGTTTTGGAATCTCGCGGCTGCTCTCTTACTTGGGGCCCCTGGCGCCAAATGGTCCCCCACGAAAGGCCTATGTTGAGCTGGAGGTCCAGAGTGTGCAACCTGCTTGGTCTGGTCCTACACTCTAAGCATGTGCACTCTGCCTCCCAGCGCCGCGGCCAAGTACTGAGGGTCAGGAGGCTCACACCCTGAGTAAGGTGGGAGCAAGATCCCGGGCGCTAACGCACTGAATTACCCAAACTCGCGTACCATCCCAGGACTGTAAGACGTAGCAAAGCTAAAAGAGTAGAGAAAGGTGGCCGATGAGCAGCATTATGCCCCCTCTGTCGTGTGTGCGGGACATACAAGGCAGGTTGGTTTGAGCACAACTAGTAGCAGCATTGGCAAGCAAGGGGCCCATCATCGACATTTCTTTGTGTTGATGGTAGGTGACGCCGAAGCATCCAGCTCCGGGACCTCCCAGGGGGTCCGCCTATGCTCTTCTACACAATGGCAACAAGTGATGATTCGTGAGTACACTCCCTCATCCCGCTTTTGTTGCCAACAATGATTCTTTTGTTTCCTACCAACCAGGGGCCCACTATCGATATTTCTACGTGTTGCCGGTGGACAACGCTGGAGCATCCAGCTCTGACACCTCCCAAGGGGCTCGTCGTTGATGTTTCTATATTTTGATGGTGGGCGATGCCAGAGTATCGAGATCTGACATCTCCCAGGGGGCCCGCCGTCGATGTTTCTACGTGTTGATGGTAGGTGACGCTGGAGCATCTAGCTCCGGCATCTCCTAGGGACCCACCATCAACGTTTCTACATGTTGATGGTGGGCGACATTAAAGCATCCAGCTCCAACATCTCCTTAGGTGCCTACCATCGATGTTTCTACGTGTTGATGGTAGGCGACGCCGAAGCTTCTAGCTTCGACATATCCCAGGGGGCCCGTCGTCGATGTTTCTACGTGTTGATGGTGGACGACGCTAAAGCATTCAGCTCCGACATCTCCCAAGGGCCCGCCGTCGACGTTTCTACATGTTGATGGTAGTCGACGTTGGAGCATCTAGCTCCAACATCTCCCAGGGGGCCTGCTGTCGACGTTTCTACGTGTTAATGTTGGGCGATGCCGAAGCATCCAGCTCCAGCATCTCCCAAGGGGCCCGCCGTTGATATTTCTACGTGATGATGGTAGGCGACACTAGAGCATCTAGCTCCAACATCTCCGAGAGGGCCCGCCGTCAACGTTTATATATGTTAATGGTGGACGATGCCAGAGCATTCTACTCTGGCACCTCCCAAGGGGCTTGCCGTCAATGTTTCCATGTGTTGATGGTGGACGACGTCGGAGCATCCAGCTTCGGCACCTCCCAAAGGACCCGTCGTAGACGTCCTGGCACGTCGATAATAGACCCTGTCGTCGACGTTTTTACAATGATGGTGGGCGATGCCAGAGCAGCCAGCTCCGACACCTCCCACGGGCCCTATCGTTGATGTTTAAATAGCGATGGTGGGTGAACCAGAGCAGCCAGCTCCGGCACCACCCAAAGGGCCTGCTGTCGACGTCTCTACTGAGAGAAAGCTTGGCGCTGCTGGAGGGGCTTCCGAGATCATCTACTCAAGCTCCCTCGCTCCACTGGGGGGCCGTCGAAGACATCCCGCGATCAAGTGGCAGGTGTGCCCAGTCACCTGGCCACATCTACCAAGGGGCCTTTAAGGGGGTTCCATAGGCAGGACGTCAACTGACAACAGATCGGCTATGTCAACTGTGCGATTGTTGGTTAATAAAAAATTGACGAACTCGACAAAGTTCTTCAAGCCCTTACGCAGCTAAGGACCTAGAGCGTAACGAACTTGGCAAAGTTCTTCAAGCTCTTACACAGCTAAGGACCTGGAGCGATAGATTGAGAAGCACAAGTGTAGGATCGAAGAGCACGTGAAAAGCTACCAGAGGGGGGGGTGAAAGTTAGATTAAAACTTTTTCAGCGGAAGCAACAAAAAACCCCTCGGTAGAAAATCAATCTGTTAAGAAATCATGTGTGTGACAAATATAAACGTGATCAATCGTAACAAAATCAGTATAGATTGTGGAGAATCAAGTCACGAAGACACGACAATAAGAATTACAAAAAGAAACCGTCAAGAAAAACTCATGTTATGATTGAAAGACTGAACGAAGGTCAATCTGTTCTACCCGAGTAAAAACAAGATCTGTAGCACTACAAAGAAACTTGTGTAGATCAGAAACCACAAATCCAATGACCGTGAAAGTTTTAGATATGATAGATAATCAAGTTTGAAGACAACCCAAAATGAATCATGTCAATCGGATCTATAAGACTCGAGTTATGATAAAACCACCGAAGCAAGGTATTGCTGTGCGGGAACTCTACGAGAAAGACTTGATGAAAACAAGTCGGACGAACAAGGCACAAAAGTTCCTTTAAACTACGTATTTTTATTATCAAACCACAAGAGGAACAGCCCCAAAGTCGTGCCCATGAGCTCTGATCTCCCTTGCTTATATAACCAGCCCTTAGGCCAACCCAATCCTAACTAGGACTCAAATCCTACACAGATTCAACCGAAACTTTCCATAAGTGCTCAAGACTCTTCCATACGCACATAGAAGCAATCTTAAGACTTACAAACACCTTAGGAATGTATCACACATTCCTAAGACAACCCAACTTTGTGACCCACACGAAATTCTATCTTAACCAACTCAAATCTTTCCATATTTGAGTCAAACCTGACTCAGTCGCAGCCTTCTTTACGTCCACATCTCTTCATCATGCCTCAGAACTATGTAGCAACATCCATGCACTCCTTGCACACGTGCAAACATCTTCCAACGACGTCCACGATACCTTCATATGCAATGATCTTGATCCAAACATATCGCGAGACCTTCCGATCAACTCAATCACAATTCCTCCTGAACTTTGTTGTTGAGCCTCATCTTCTCCCTAAGACTAGCTCAATAGATCCCGTCACCAACCATGTCTTGAACTCAAGCAACACATGCACATGAATAAACAACCAATACTTTCGAGCACAAGTCCTCGACTTGACTTACGTTAGTTCCAATAACCACAACACCTTACGTGAGCACCTCACATAACCATGTTGCAAACCATGGCAAAACAATATCAAAACATTAACTACCATAACCACCAAGACACACCAAAATCTTAGTAAAAGAATACTAAGAAAACTTCCTATCAATATAAAACAAGTTTGAATCATTTCAAGGTAAAAGCAAAACCATTGCAATCTAGCTTTGGACCTTGCCAAAACTAACCGGATCTTGAGCCGGAGCTTGCAAAAGCTAGAAGGACCTAGCACCGGAGCTTACCAAAGCTAGTCAGACCTAGCCACAGCAAGTCAGACCTAACCAAAGTAAGTCAGACCTATCCAAAGTAAGTTGGATCTAGACAAAGAAGTCATACCTAGCCAAAGTAAGTCGGACCTTACGTCAGACCTTGCCAGAGCTACCCAAAACAAGTCAGACCTATTGTCGGACCTTGCTGGAGCTCGGACCTTGTTGAAAAAGGTGTTTTGGTGATATTCAAAACTTTTATCGGCATAGTCAATGTATTCAGCACACATAGGTCTCACAATCTCCCCCTTGATGAATGCATTGGCAACACTGCTTAGAATCCGAACATTGGCTTATTCACATGAAAAATTTTGAAAACAATATTCTCCCCCTATACATATTTCTCCCCCTTTGACAATGTATTCAGCAAGGTTCAAAAGAGAAATTTCAATTGTTATGAGCATATTGTACTTTTTAATTTAAGCAAGTCAAGATCTCACAAACTTAACTATTTCAAAAACTGAAAGCATGACACTTGTTGTTACATTTGTATTATTTTTCAAAGCACAAATTCAGATCATATGACATTTGCAAGAGATTATATGCCACATTTGCCTTATTCTAACCAACCAAGTCAAGCCTATGTCATTTGACAATCAGAAGCTTAAGGACATAGTTTTAGTCATACACAACTTCTTCCAAATCCATATGTAAGTGTAATGATAAGCTGTAACACCCTGATTTTTGAGTTTTGGCAAACTAAAAATTAAATGGGAATTTAGAAATAAATTGTTTTTATAAAGAAATATATAAAATATATGCATCTCATATTGCATTTTGCATTCATCCTCATGTATTGAAAATTTATTACCAAAATAAATAAGCTAAAAGAAATTTATTTACCAGAGTAAGTACATTAAAAAAATTAAATTAGCATAACGAATATGGAAGAAAAGAAATAAAAGAAAACGGAGAAGATAATATGGAAGAAGAAACAATAGTTAACAAGAATAATAAAATAAACTAAATCGTCTATGCACATGCATTCACATTTAGGCATATACTAAGTTACTAGATATATTAAAATCAAATTAGAAATTTTATACTATAGAAAAGTAATTAGGAAAGAAAATTTATTATAGAAGAAAAATGAATAATAATAAATAATAGAGATATATACAACAATAATGAAACATATATATATATATATGTGTGTGTGTGTGTGTGTGTGTGTGTGTGTGTGTGTGTGTGTGTGTGTGTGTGTAAATAACAAATAATATGGAAATAACCGATTTTAAAATAAGTATAAAAAATATAAATAATAAACAGATAGAAAAAATATATAATGCAAGAAAAAAACAAAAAAAAAGAAATGCACCGCCTGACCAGGCCGGAGTCCCATAGGGACTCACGGGCCACGTCCCCACCGATGAAAACAAGAAAAAGCCACCGCACATGGTGATAAAAAAAAAGACAAAAGGAAAGTCAACTCAGCTTGACTTGCGAACAGGAACCAAGCGGACTCGGTTGGATCGCGCCCCACACGCCCAAGTCGCGCGTGTCAGCGCGCCTGCACGCCCGGCGGCGGGACCAGGCCGACTGAGCGGTCTGCGCGCCAACCCGCCAGGACTCGTGGCCGAGTCGGCCGCGCCCTAGCACTGCTATGCCGCACCGGGTACCGCGTGTCCTCGCCTCCTATAGATATCACCGTAGACTCCGTGGTTCGGTCGACAAAGCGATCGCAGCAAGCGCACCCTAGCGCTAGAAAAAAAGGGAGGAAGAGGAAGAAAAAGAGGAGGGTGCCGTCGTCAGTTGGAGACCGCCGTCGTCGTCGTGCCCCTGGAGGATCGCTGCACCATCTACTTCGTCTACGTCGTGCCGCCTTTCCACGACCGTTCGGGCTAGATGCGCATAAGGTAGGTATTACGGTCTAGATCTAAACAATTATTTTGTTTTTAGTATATAAATTAGATCACGTGTAGAACGTGTTTTATTTGAGCGATCGTTAATCATTGTCTGATCATCTTAAAAATCACTTGGAACGCATAAATTAGATTAAATCATACAAGATCAATATGATATTTTTGATTTGGCAAAATTTATATTTTCAGTAATATTTAATCTGTTTTTCAGATTTAATAAATAAGATTAAAGCCTAGTTAATTCATAAAGTGTCAAATTAAATCCAGAAAAATTCCTAAAAATTTAGAATAAATTCTAGTAAGTTATTAATAATATTTTCAGCATATTTAATGTTCTGAAATAACTATTTTGCCACTGAATTAATTGTAATTAATTCCAAACTTGATCAATTAAATAGGAAATCATTATTGAAAATTATTAAAAAGCCATGGAAATTTGTATAACATTAATACAAAAATATTTTATGCATGCATCCATAATTTGCATATTGATTAGTGGTTGCAAGGCATTTATTATGTATGTTTGCTTGTGTATGTGGTTGATTGCGAGTACGGTTTGCTCAAGTGGTTATGATCGAGAAGTGAGTATGTGTGGCTCTTCGAGTGCAAGACCTTGAGTTGATTGACCATCGAAATTGCGCAATATAAAGGCAAGTGTCCTTGAAGCATATTGATCCTGTTTCTAAAATAAATGTTTTGTTTGCAAAACTGCATGCTTGTGTCAATTTGATGGGAATCCTATGGTAGGAAGTTTCCTAACGTTGTTTGACCACCCTTGTCACCTGGAATACATGGTAGAGAGTCTGGATGGGATTTTTACCTTTTTGCTTCGCTTAATTAATTGGGATGGGAAAACAACACTACACATTTAATTATGCATTAATGATATTCTTGTCAATGTGAACTGGTCAATATGATATGGTAATGGGTGATCTAAGTAATCCTGGTATGTGGATGGGTTGGATGTCATGGTAGTTTGCTTGCTTTAGATCTATGGACCGATTCATGAGAGAGTAAGCTAGGACTACAGTGCCACCACGAGGCCAAGTATGAGTGCGGCGTAGTTGATTAATTAGGGCTTTACCAGTGCTATTTGGACCATTAAGGATGCTCGGAGAAGGGGTAGTCGGATTGGGTTTGTTGATGATTGGTGGGACTACCATGGGATCCGAATGGCTCAAGAGGGGGCCCTTGGTTGAAGATGTGCTCTGTAGGAGACATTGGCACCGGTGAAACCTTAGTGGAGTCTAAATAGGCTAGTAATCCCTTTGTAAAGGCTATTTTGTGATCTCTTGGCCACACACCAACGAAAGTGTGTAATGTGACCGACGGGTCATGGGCATAAGGGAGGTTCTTAGTCATCGAAAGGTGATGAAATCACGAACACGTGGGTAAAGTGGTACAAACTCTACAGAGTCAAATAAAACTATCATGATAGCCGTGCTCCTGGTTATGAGCACCTGTACAACTTCCATGATTAGAGGGAACCTAGTATTGCCATGGTTTTTGGGAAGGTTATGGTTTGGTACTGGTTATGGGATGGTATTATGGTTTATGGCAATGGTTATGGTTAATGGTGATGTGACATCTGGAATATGGATGATCGTAATAAATATGAATTGGTGCTATGTTATTAATTATGGTTTATGATGAGAATACTTCACATACGTATAACATATTGCTTTTCAAATGTTTTACTGTACTTTTCAGCACTTAGCCTTTATTACATTCGTCATTTGTATCAGCTACATGTCATACTTTCCACACTTGCTGAGTACGACATGTACTCACTCTTGCAACCCCCCCCCCCCCCAACAGTTGCAGGTCAGGATTGGGAGTATTAAATTAATAATGCGGAGTTCTAGGCTGTGTGCTGCCATCAGCTTTGCGTGTGGTGTTGCATGGAGCTGCGCTATCCCTTATGCTTAGTTGCTTAATTCGTTTATTTCTGCTGCATTAGTTGAACTTGTCATTAATATTCACTAGAGCTTGTATTCAAGGATATTATGAATTGTGCAATAAAAGTTGGTTAAAAGGTAATTACTGTGAATTCAACAACTCAAATGTCGAGAATTTGATGAAACTCGAGATCTTGACGTCTAGATCCTTAGAAGATGAAGAATTGGTGGAGAATTGATGATGATGCCGATGAGTTGACGAAGATCGATCTTGCTTGATCCTTCTCCATCCTCCTTCTCTTCTCCTGGCTGCAGTGAACTCCTCTTGATGGCGGCTCCCTCGAACTAGGGTTAGGTGTTTCTTCATTTGTGACAAAGGGAGTGAGAGGGTGGGTGTTGGGGTGTTTATATAGGGGTGGAGAGGTAGGGTTTGGGTGAAATTCGTGTATAAGGCAGTGGAGGCCGTGTTGGGGTCCCACATGGGCTCCACAAGGGTTTGGCACGATGTTCTTGGGTTTAATTAAGGTAAATACCCAATAACATATCATGGAGGTAAAAGTGAATCTGAGTCGGGCACACCGGACAAGTCTGCTAGGGGCCAGACTAGTCCGTTAGAAGTCAGAAAGTTGAATGGATAAGTCCGGTATCAAGTCGAACAAGTCTATTCGCAGGTAAATCAAAGTTCCAAAGAGTTAAATGGACAAGTCCGGTATGAGACCGGATAAGTTCGAAGATTTGTCAAATTTTCCAAAAACCGGACCAAACGGGGGATCATCAGACAACTCCGAAGAGTTCTTGTAGCGAAGAACGGACTAGTTCATACTATGGAATGGACAAGTCCGGACAACAACAGAAACAGTTTCGAACTAGTCCGCAACAAAAAGCGGATAAGTCCGGAGAACAACAGAGAGCAAAACCGGACTAGTCCAGGGTCCGAACTGGACAAGTCCGCACTGACACAGACTGTTAACTGCAGCTTTGGTTCTAATTCATTTTAAACTTGTTCCTTTTTGTGTTGCTTAATGTTAAACATGTATAAGAATATATGCAATGCATGATGGATGAAAATAGGGTGTTACGCGATCGCATAGTTTACATGGCCGATCTGACATCAGTTGATGTCCTGCCTATGGAACCCCCTTAGAGGCCCCCTGGTAGATGTGGCCAGGTGGCTGGGCACACCTACCACTTGATCGCAAGATGTCTTTGATGGACCCTGTTGACGGCTACTAATGTCATAGATCATCTCTAGTGAGAGATGAGGCCCGCAAGCGCACAGAAACTATCGTGTAGCATTTTACCCAAGAGTATTCCCAAGTGTATTGTATTTATCCCAAAGGAAGGTAATGGAGTAAAGTAAACACTACTCTTATGATCCAGCTATGGGGTACTAATCAATTATCAAGACAGAGGTAAGTTGATAATATGGGTAGTGTGACACACACCTAAGCAATCTATTGTAAAGGGTAAATTGGTCCTAATGGAGATTAGACTAAGAGTAAGGGAGTTTCTCCTACAATGCTTCTAATATTAATATACATATGCTAGGTTAGATACTAATGAGCATGTCAATGGTGAATACCTATGCTAAGTTGTTCAACACATCGGGCACGGGTATACCCATAGCAATACTAGGACGACTCCCGCCAAGAGCCTGTGGCATAGCCGAACGTGGAGGATTACAAAGGACAGATAAGGCTATCACAACCTACTGCCTACCTCTTCAATCCTTGTTTCTACGAGACATCAAACACTACTTAACTATCCTAGCACCATGATAGAATATTAAGTAAATACCTTAGAAGCCCTGACACAAGGAATCCTAAGACAATGACTAACCTAAACATCATTGAACCAATATTGATGCATAGCATAAGTTATTCATATTAACATGATCATATCATAACTAATTAGACTAGAGTGGGGGTTTGTAGTGTTTATGATGATAGATTAAGAGTGATATGGCATAATCATAAAGACTACTCCTACCACATATATGGAATCCACAATCAAACAAGAAACGCTTCATCCAAGTATATGAATAAAAGAAGACTAAAGATAATATCTTTATTATGCATGAAGTCACAAATATAAGAAACGATACATGAGCCATACCTTTCCCAACTTGGACTTGGGACTAGAGGCTCTCCTCTCTATAGCCTAACTCCACTAAGGACTAAGATAACTAGTGCATACAATAGAATGATGCTCAAGTGGTGTGTGTTGAAGTGAGAGGTCCTATTTATAGGTGGAGAAGGGTCAGTTCCCGCCACAAAAAGTTGGTGACTCAGTCACCACTGACTTCTTCAATACAGGAGGAGCAAAATGTGGAAGTTGACTGAGTTTGGCACCAGAAGCACTTCGATCGAACCACCACTTCGGCCGAATATCAAAGTGGGCCAATTTCATTGTGCTTTCTCAGGGTGACTTCCAAGTGGGTCCCATTTACTGTTATAGGGTGTACACCGTTGGATGGCCTCAGATACATCTGTTTGTGGGCCATTTGATCCACGTGGTGCCACGTGTCGACCCTTGATTGCCTGGGATTGTATTTTATAAGATTGCTCCCTCCATTTTACCTCAATTCCTTCATAAAATGTTTGCATACAAAATTCTCCAAGGACAAGTGGAAATAGGTTAAATAGAAAGGTGATGTGTGCAAGAAATGATAATTCCTACACATAATTGAGATATATTGACAGGTGAAATAGATATATAACAACCGTAAACAAACTCCTCCAAGCTTATCCTTTGCTCGTCCCGAGCAAATTCAAGACTTTAGGTTGATGATCAGGAGCTGCTACAATGTTCTATTTTTCAAAAGTACCATGTGCACAACAAAATACGCTACCTAGTATTGCAAAAATTTGCATGGTACTTCACTCATCCTAAGTCATTTTGGGGCTTATGCCTTCTCCTATCCATGGGTGGTTCAAAGATGCATAAGAATTGCATGGTACTTCACTCATCCTAAGTACTTCACTCTTGTGAGGATGCATAAGAATTGAATGATGAAAAGGTGTAAACCTTCCTTACCGATGTAAGCAAAAATCATTCAATCCTAATGCAATTCAAACAATGGAAAATTTTTAAACTTGTACCTCAATGGAAGAGCAGTCCGGTTGAAGGTTGTCATGTGAGAAACAACCATGAATTTTGGTGTAGCCTTCATGTTCAATGCCTTCTGCCAAGTTGAGGTTGGAGTTGAATGGGCTTCATCTTGCTCCTCCGTTGGGCCACCATCTTGAGCATTCCTCCATCATGAACTCAAAATGAGATCGATGAAGGGATATGCATTTGATGGGGCCTTCCAACCTCTTTACAAATTTTGTCCTAGCTGCACTAAAATCAAGAGCAAACAAAACAACTCGAAAACGGGTTGCGTTAACTAGAAAGCATGTTTTACCCTTTTTCAAATTGTTTTGTCCAACTTGAAACAACTTGCAAATGCAATGTATATTTAATGGAAATATTTTTGGTTTGAATTAGGAAGATGAATTCAAGTGGTTGGCCCAAGGTTCATATCCAAATAAATTTATTTCCTAATTCAAAATGTTAGTTTTATGTTGGTTGGAAATTTTACTCTCCAACATGCAAGTGTGAAAATTTAAACATGCTAAACGCAAATGCAAATATTGATGGGAAATTCAAATACGCAATAAGGAAAACAACTATGCGATAACTGCCAATTAACTTATTGGCAAGGTGTGACACTCGGTTCCAAAAATGAACCAAGCGTGAAGCATATGCGTGCCCAGGATGTTTAACACACATATACAAGTGATTCACAAACGATAAACAGATTATAACCATGTCTCGAATCAGAACACTAATAATAGTACCTTATTACAAACCAAATAGTCTCGATTACAAGCTCTAATGAAACTGTAGCGGAAAACTCACTCTTGCTATTGCCCCACCAAATCCAGACGCAAGTGACCAGGTGGAGTTCCAGGAGGTCTTTGTGGACTTCTAGGTGTGTATTTTGCCATCAAACTTGCCTGTGGAGTTGAAGTGGAGATAGCAAGAGTGATAGATAATGGGCTAATTGCATAAAAGTACTCTCAAAACAGTGGGAAATGCAATTATATCATTATTAAGTGTGGTCCTTCCCAAAATAACCCTATAACATCAATTTCAACATAAATAACCAATTTTGGCAATAATAAACCATATTCGACTCATAACAGCTCATTTGTCTCAATTCCATCAATTTCATATACCAAAACCAATTAATAAGACAATACCAACTTCCAATTCAATTCCAGCCATTAAAGCAAGTTAAAGGTCCAAATTCTAATAATGTGAGGGTCCAGGTTGCTCATGACCGGGAGCACGACTATCATGATAGTTTTTAAACACACTCTGCAGAGATTGCACCACTTTACCCATAAGTTCGTGATTTCATCACCTTTCGATGACTAAGGAATCTCAATTATGCCGTCTCACACTTCCTTAGGTGTGTGGCCAAGACATCACAAAATAGCCTTTGCAAAGTGATTATTAGCATATTTAGACCCCACTAAGGTTTCACTGGTAGTGATGTCTCCAACTGAGCACATCCAACCAAGGGCCCTACTCTTGAGCCATTCGGATCCCAGGGTAGTCCCACCATCAACTATAAATGCAATCCGACTACCCCTTCCCCAAGCATTCTTAATGGTCCAAATAGTACTGGAAATACACTAATTAGTCAGCTAAGCCGCACCCATTATTCTTAATGGTCCAAACTGGTCCTCAGATCTAAAGCAAGCAAAACCACCAAAAACCCAACCCATTCCACATTACCAACTTGCTTAGATCCCTAGGCACCATGTTGCTAAAGGGTCATTTTTATCAATTCTCATCATTCACATGTTCAATAGTTCATAATTAAGCCATTTGATTGTTTCCCAAACCCAATTGATCATTACGAAGCAAAAAGTGCAAAATACCCTTCTCGACACTCTACATAGTGTTCAAGCAACAAGGGTGGTCATACAAAACTAGTAAACTCCTACAATTGGGTTTTCCCCTCAATTTTGACACAAGCATCAATTTTGTAAACAAAACCTTTTGAAACAGGATCAGTATGATCAAGGACACTTGCCTTGCTCCTGAGCTTGATTTGGATCGAAGGCTTTGAAATTCTGGTTCTGCAAGTCCTCAAAATCACTCTCTACGGCAATTCCTTCTATTCTGAGCCACAAACATGCAAAACACACAATTCAATGAAATAATGCTCATATAGTACTCAATATGCCATGATATGCATGATTAATGCAATTATGAGGTAAAACACGTTAATGAGTTGCTAATAATGTTTACTAACTAGTTACAATAGTTTCTAACAAGTTTGGAATTGACTCGAGTCAATTTGGAATTAATTCGGTTCAATGCAGCAATTTTTCAGATTCAGACACTGGACTAGTCCGCACTACGCAGACTGCAAAATTAGGGTTTTTATGATTTGCAATAAGTGGGGTTGAATTTGCATGAAAACTTGAATGTAGAGGGTATACAATGTGGTTAGAGACCCAAGGATCAAGATTTGGGCGTGAGACTTGAATCTTGGCGATTTAGGGCTTGATGAATATGAGTTGATAAAGATTGGTGATGAAGAACGTCAATCTGTCGAAGGGGTGGGGAATTAGGGTTTTTGGGTGAATTCCAAGTAGATTTTGGTGGGGGACGTGTACAGGTCGAGGTGGGGTCCACTTGGGCTCCTCAGAGGTTGGGCATGAAGTTCTTGGGCCCAATTAAGGCAATTACCCAAAAATAGTTCATAGAGAAATAATGGAATCCGAGTTGATTCCCGAAGGCCAGACTAGTCTGCAGTACGGACCGGACTAGTCCATTTGGTAACAGAGAAAAATCAGACAAGTCTGACTAGATAAGTCTGGGGAAACATCAAAGAAGAAAACGAACTAGTCGCACATTGTGCTGGATAAGTCTGGACTCTGAAGAATACTGAATTTTTCTGAATGAAATCAGGGATACCGGACTAGTCCGAGGTTATGGCCCAACAAGTCCGCACTTCTGAAAGAAAACTGAATTTCCTCTGATCAGAAAGGACCGGACTAGTCCGGGGTTCAGACCGGACAAGTCCGCACTCTGATAGACTGAAACTTCCAGTTTAAGCCTAAATTCATTTTAATCTTGTTCATTTTTACATGGCTTAATGTTAAACATGTATGAGGATGTATGCAATGCATTATGCATGAAAATGAGGGTGTTACAAACCTACCCCCCTTAAAATGAATCTTGCCCTCGAGATTCGATGTGAAAGGAAAGAGATAGGGAAATTCCTTCTTGAGATCATCTTCTCGCTCCCAAGTCGCTTCCAATTCTGTATGATGGTTCCATTGCACTTTGCACCATCGAATCACCTTGTTCCTCGTGAACCTTTCCTTGGTGTCCAAGATTTTGGCAGGTTGCTCGGTATAGGTCAAATCTTCCTCAATCTCCAATTCCTCCATCGGTACTTGCTTTTCCGGTGCTCTCAAACACTTCTTGAGCTGAGAAACATGAAATACGTCATGAACATCCCAAAGATGTGTTGGCATCTCTAGTTTATAGGCTACTTCTCCCCGTTTGTCCAAAATCTTGAATGGTCCAATATAGCGAGGTGCCAACTTGCCTTTGACATTAAACCGCTTGTGACCTCGCATAGGTGACACTTTGAGGTATACAAAGTCTCCCACTTCAAAAGCTAGGCTTCTTCGTCTATTATCTGCGTAACCCTTTTGTCTCGACTGAGTAGCTCTCAAATTTCGCGGATTGTCTGAACTTTCTTTTCGGCCTCTTGGATCATATCAGGTCCAAATACTTTGGTTTCCCCTGTCTCATTCCAAAACAAGGATGTTCTACACCTTCTCTCGTACAATGCTTCATATGGTGACATCTTCAAGCTCGCTTGATAGCTGCTATTGTAGGAAAATTAGGCATATGTCAAACTTTTGTCCCAGCTTCCTCCATACTTTAGCGCACAAGCTCTTAGCATGTCTTCTAAAATCTGATTTGTCCTATTGGTGTGTCCATCCGTTTGATGGTGATATGGAGAACTAAAATTCAATTGAGTTCCCATAGACTCGTGCATCTTTTGCCAGAACCTTGAGGTAAACTAAGAACCTCTATCAGACACTATTTCCTTAGGCACTCCGTGTAAGCACACTATTCTTCCCATATACAGTTCTGCCAACTTTGCTCCACCGTAGGTAGTCTTGACAAGAATGAAATGCATTGATTTCGTCAATCCATCCACAATAACCCATATTAAATCATATCCTGCTAAAGTGCGAGGTAATCCAACTATGAAATCCATACCAACCTCTTCCCATTTCCATTCTGGAATCTTCAACGGCTGCAATAGTCCAGCTGTCATTTGATGTTCAACCATGACTCGTTGACATACATCACACAAAGCAACATATTATATCGTGTCCCTTTTCATACCATCCCACCAATAGCATGTCTTCAGATCCATGTACATCTTCGTGCAACCGGGATGGACAGAGTAAAATGAGTCATGTGCCTCTTTTAATATCAACTGTCGAAGACTCTCATCATTAGGCACAAAAATTTGTTTTCCAAGCTTTTCCAAGCCAAAGAGTACCTTGGTCATCCTCATTAAACCTAAATTCTCTCCCTTCTTGGGTCCTTTCCTTGATTTCCTGAATTTTCTTAGCCTTTGTTTGACCTTCTCGAATCTCTTGTTCTATGGTTGGATTCACTTCCATTGCTCCCATCTCATTCATGAATCCAAGATTCAACCGTTCAAACTCCTTGCATAGCTCGGGTGGCAACTCCCTGACGGTAAGTTGGTGGCTTGCTCCCTTTCGGCTCAAAGCATCGACCACTATGTTGGCTCTTTCTGGATGATAGTTAATTCCCAGAACATAATCCTTAATAAGTTCCAACCATATTTGCCTCATATTCAGATCTATTTGAGTGAATATGTACTTGAGACTCTTATGATCCGTATAAATCTCACATCTATGGCCAAGAACATAATGTCTCCAAATCTTCAATGCATGTACTATGGTTGTAAGTTCGAGATCATGCGTAGGATAGTTCTGCTCATGTTTCTTCAACTGTGTGGATGCATAAGCTACTACTCGGCCTTCTTGCATCAATACACAACCAAGTCCTTGCCTTGAAGCATCACAATAAATGTCAAAGCTCTTGCTAACGTCTGGCAATATCAAGACAGGTGTTGTTATCAATCTCTTCTTTAACTCCTCAAAACTGTCCTAACAGGCTTGAGTCCACTTGAATGACTTCTCCTTCATTAACAGTTCAGTCATGGGCTTCGCTATCTTGGAAAAGTCCTTGATGAACCGATGGTAGTATACAACTATTCCAAGAAAACTCCTTATTTCCTTCACATCCTGTGGTGGTTCCCACTTTAGCACATCTCTAACCTTCCCTAGGTCAAGTGACACTCCTCCTATGAAGATAACATGGCCTAGGAATGATATCTATCTCAACTAGAACTGACACTTATTGAACTTGGCATACAACTAGTGTTCTCACAGTTTCTGCAACGTCAGCCTTAAATGCTCCTCTTCACTCTTTGAGTAGATCATAATGTCATCAATGAACACTACCACAGACTTGTCCAAATACTCCATGAAAACCCTATTCATAAGATACATGAAGTATGCAGGTGCATTACTCAATCCGAATGACATGACCGTGTACTCATAAGGTCCATATCGTGTCCTGAAAGCTCTTTTGGGTACGTCCGATGGTCTAATCTTCATTTGGAAATATCCTGACCGAAGATCAATCTTAGAGAATATTTTGGCTCCCTTCATCTAGTCGAACAGATCTTCTATGCGGGGCAGCGTATACTTATTCTTGATCGTCACATCGTTGAGAGACCGGTAATCTATACACATTCTCTGTGATCCATCCTTCTTATCTATGAAAAGCACTGGCGTATAAAACCCTTCTCTAACTGCTCTCGAATCTGCTTCTTGAGCTCTGCTAATTCCTCAGGAGGCATCCTATATGGCCTCTTTGCTATAGGTCTAGTTCCAGGTATTAAATCAATGACGGACTCGATGTCACGATCAGGTGGCATACCTGGCAATTCCTCAGGAAACACATCTGGATACTCATGAACAATCAGAATTTCCTCAAAGCTTACTCCTTCCGCACGATTTACCATTGCCTTCTCGGTCGTTGGCTGAACAACCTTGAACTCTATATTGATTTCTTCCTCATTTGTCAATTGCACTGTCCGAGTGGCACACTGAATTACCCTGCTATGCTTCCTTAGCCAGTCCATTCCAAGGATGATGTCCAAGCCTTGCGAATTTAGGACTATAAGCTTGGCAACGAATTCTACCCCCCTTATGGAAATACTTACTTTTGGACATACTATATTTGTCCTCATCTCTCCTCCTGGAGATATAACCAACAAAGTAAACTTTAGGTATGATATGGGCATGCTATGCTTTGCAACATACTTTGATGAGATGAATGAATGAAACAATATAGTCGCAGGGTTGGAGTTTGCAAGAAACATACCAATCACAACATCTTCAGCTTGCTGAGCCTCTTCTGCTGATACATGATTCACCTTGCCACGAGCAAAATTTTGCGGTCCTCGATTGCCTTGAGTTGCTCCTCCATTGGGTCTTGGATTCTGCCTTGGAACCTTGTTCATCTGACCCTGACCTGATCTTGGGCATTGATTTGCAAAGTGTCTCGTTTGACCACAAGCATAGCAAGTATTTCCACCATGCCAGCAAAGTTAGGGCGATGATGGTTTTGAGCATAGGCAGACATATTTGGGCGTGGCACAGGCTGCATAGGTAAGCGAGGAGCTTGCATGGATGGACATTGCTGCATTGGCTGTTGTGGTCGCGGTGGATAAGCAGGGTGGCACACAGCAGCAGATGGGTTGTAATATGGTGCAGCAGGCGGTGCATAGTGAGGACGGACATTGCTTCCTTGCGTCTGTCCCTGATATGGTATCTTCCTCTTCTGGTCTAGCTCCATCTCTCGAATCTTGTTCTCAACCACAATAGCCTTGTCAACCAGCTTCTGGAAATTTGCATAGTCGGCATAGAGCAATTGGACTCGAATTTGATTGTTGAGACCCCTAATGAACAGATATTGCTTCTTGCTATCAGTGTTGATGTCCTCTAGAGCATATCTTGACAGTTGAGTGAATTTATTGAGATATTCACTCACACTCATCCTTCCTTGCCTGAGATTTTCAAATTCTTGTCTTCTTAGTACATAACTCCCTCGGGCACATAGTGAGACCGGAACTTCTTCTTGAATTCAGCCCAGATGATTCTCACTTGATTTTCATGGGCATTGCAGAGAGATTCCCACCAGTCTACAGCAGCTCCCATCAACTGGTGTGAGGCAAAAAGGACCTTCTCTCTATCACTACATTGGACAATAGCAAGTTTCTTCTCTACGAACTTCAGCCAATCATCAGCTTCCATAGGATTTGTGGCTTGAGCAAAGGTAGGCGGCCTGGTCCTCATAAACTCTCCCAAACGGTTGTGGTGTGGCGGTGGTGGCGTCATGTGGGGCTGATTGTTTTTACCAACCTACAGATAACCCATAGTCTGTATTATGGTCTGCATGAGCTGGTTCTGCATAGCCAATAGCTACTCAAGGTTGATAGCTCCCTGGGCAGGTCCCTGGTTGTTCCGAGGTGCTTCATTGCTCTCCTCCTCACCATTGGTATTCCTCTGGTCACGAGTTCTCGACATCTGTTGGTGAAAGAATAGTAGATACGGAAGAATTTAGAATTTGAAAGGAAAATGCCCCAACTATATGCATCAAGGTATATGTAACTAAACATTTTCCTTTATTAATACTAATAACCCTATTAGAGGATGTGGACAAGGATCCCACAACTCTCTACTACGTGCGGATGTGGACAAAATGCTAAATGTCCCACAACTCACACAAAACACACAAGCACAAGCACTCACTAAGAAAATTTAGCACACCACACTAAATATGACTAAAATGATATAAATGCTTTTCTAACTTCTAAACAGGAGACCTAGACTTAATTATGTGAGCTGTGGCTATTCTGGCCGTGAGACGGCAAAAGCGACGGCGACAGTGAGGCATACATGGACGCACGCCAAGGTGAGTTGGCTGTCCATGTAGGTGCTGGAGAAGTTGCTACACCATTGACCTCTACGGTGGCACGAACTTCCTCTTGCTTCTCCATGATGAACAGCTTCTTACAGAGGTAACGAATCTCTTCCATAGCATCAGCATAGCGATTTCTCAAATTCACCAACACTTCGCGAGATTTGTCAATGCCACGAGAACTGATTTGAGCTCCATCATGTGGTCTTAAGATCTCCCTTGTTCCTTTCTTGCGTTGCGGGTCCAGTGCAAAACTAGTATCAGCAACCTGCTCCTGATATATGTGGCACAATCTAGTGAGTGCATCTCAAGCGACATCATCAATAGCTTCCTCCCTGGTGGCTCTCCATGTGGATGCAAAGTGTCAGGTGACCACTTCATCTTTGGGAAGAACTGTAACTTGAGCCCTCCATGATGAATCCAACGGGTACAGGGGATGCCCTATCTTTCGATGAGAGATGTTGGTGGTGAATGAATTTGGTGGAGGCCGATGTTGGCTGCCCGACTACCACAACCAGAATGGTGTGGCGCCTTGAGCGACAGTTACACCGTCTCCTAGTAACTACGATTTGGGTGGAGGCAGACATTGTGCTACCCAACTACAACAACCACAGGGGTCTTGCGCCTTAGCGATAGTTACACCGGCTGCTGTTGTTGCTGTTCTTGCCGTGCCAAAAACAGCCTAGAACCTGCAAGCAATCAAAAAACAAGCAAGAACAAGATAACAACCAAACACTCACGGTGTGATAAGTTGGGGTTGTGATTCAAGTAATCGGAAGGTCTTGTCGAACTTGCGTTACAAGGAAGTAGCAATGGCTAAACTTAGAGAAAACAAAACCCAAGTTCTTCCTATGGCTGCTAGTTGTTTATATAGAGGAGGAAGACTAGAACTCAGGATGGAGTCACGAGTCTTGTTCTGTCTTTCGTGAGCAGCTCATGTGTCATCTGCCTTTTATTCTTGATCCAATGAAAAGTAGACGAAGATACCTTTCCAGCAAGTACTATTTGCATTAAACAACCTTGGGAGTTGAAAGTTATGCACCTTTTAAGCTGGTACCTGTTGCAGTTACGAGGACCCCTCCGGTGGAGCAGCCTTCATTGCATTAATCCCTCCATTCCTCCAAGCTGGATCAATTCCAAAGCACCTAATAATAACAAGGTCATTACAAGGCTTTAATAGTTCCCCAAGGATAATTACTTTGAACAGCCAGGAATGAATTCACCTGATAATTAAGTTGACTTGCACGAGCGCGTGTCATTGGACCTTGATTAGTTGCAAGTGGTGAATGGGTTGTTGTTGTGGTTGTATCAATGGTAGCGATGTCCTCATCATCCTCCCCTTCTTGCAATTGAGTCGTCCTCGACTGAAATGTGTCTTTCTCGCCCACATATGGTTTCGAATTTGCAATATTAAAAGAGGAAGTAACCCCAAAATGAGCAGGCAACTCAATTTCATATGCATTATCATTAATTTTTCGAAGCACTTTGAAGGATCCAACAGCTTTAGGTAGCAATTTAGATTTTCTCAAATCAAGAAATCTATCCTTCCTCAAATGCACCCAAACCAAATCACCAGGTTCAAAAGTAACATGCTTTCTACCCTTGCTACCCGCTTGTTGATACTTAGCGTTCATGCTCTCAATGTTTGCTTTAGTTTGCTCATGCATTTTAAGAATTAATTCAGCACCGCGAGAAGCATCAAAATTTAAATTCTCTGAAGGTGGCAGAGCCAAAAGATCAATGGGAGCACGAGGGATAAAACCATATATAATCTGAAAAGGGCACAATTTAGTAGTAGAATGCAGCAAACGATTGTAAGTGAATTCAATATGGGCAAACATTCTTCCCATAATTTGATGTTATGTTTCAGAATAGCCCTAAGCATGGTAGATAAAGTACGGTTCACTACTTCGGTCTGTCCATCAGTTTGAGGGTGACAAGTAGTAGAAAAGAGCAATTTTGTCCCCAACTTAGCCCATAAGGTTTTCCAAAAATGACTAAGAAATTTGGCATCTCTATCTGAAACAATTGTGTTTGGAACCCCATGCAAACGAACAACTTCTTGAAAGAACAAATCAGCAATATGGGTAGCATCATCAGTTTTGTGGCATAGTATGAAGTGTGCCATTTTAGAAAATCTGTCCACAACAACAAAAATACTATCCCTCCCCTTCTTTGTTCTAGGCAATCCTGAAACAAAATCCATAGAAACATCCTCCCATGGAGCACTAGGAACAGGGAGAGGCATGTATAAACCATGTGGATTAAGGCGGGATTTAGCTTTTTGACATGTGGTGCAATGAGCAACAAACGCCTCCACATCTCTTCTCATGTTTGGCAAAAAAAAATGGCTTGCTAGGATGTCTTTTGTCTTCTTGACACCAAAGTGTCCCATCAACCCTCCACCATGTGCTTCCTGCAATAGTAAGATACGCACAGAACCAGCTGGAATGCACAATTCGTTAGCTCGAAACACAAAACCATTAGTGAGAACAAACTTGTTCCATGTTTTTCCTTCTTTACATTGCAGCAGCACATCTTTGAAATCAGCATCAAAAGCATATTGTTCTTTAATTGTTTCCAAGCCAAAAATCTTAAAATCAAGTTGGGACAACATATTATAACGGCGAGATAAGGCATCTGCAATGACATTATCTTTTCCTTTATTGTGTTTGATGATATAAGGAAAGGACTCAATGAATTCTACCCACTTGGCATGCCTACGGTTCAGATTAGTTTGGCTCTGCTTCAAAGATTCATGATCAAAATGTATAACAAATTCTTTAGGCCATAAATAATGTTGCCATGTTTCTAAAGTTCCTACTAGTGCATATAATTCTTTATCGTAAGTGGAATAGTTCAGACTAGGCCCATTCAGTTTCTCACTAAAATAAGCAATAGGTTTTCCCTCTTGCAACAAGACACTCCCAATCCAATACCACTAGCATCACATTCCAATCCAAAAGTCTTACTGAAATCTGGTAATTGGAGAAGGGGTGTATGAGTTAACCTATTCTTCAAAGTTGCAAATGCAGCCTCTTGCGCCTTGTCCCATATCAATGGAACACCCTTCTTTGTAAGCTCATGTAGTGGGTCTGCTATGGTGCTGAAGTCTTTCACAAAACGACGATAGAATCCAGTAAGTCTGAGAAAGCTTCATACTTGTGTGACCGTGGTAGGAGTAACCAGCTGTGTATCACATCCACCTTGGCTTGATCGACTTCAATTCCCTGTGGTGTCACAACATAGCCAACAAAAGAGACTCTATCCGTGCAAAAGGTGCACTTGTCAATGTTACCAAATAAGCGTGCATAACGTAAAGCATTGAAAACAGCACGGAGATGATCAAGTTGCTCTTCTAGAGATGTGCTATAGATCAAGATGTCATCAAAATATACTACCACAAATCTTCCAATAAAAGAACGTAAAACCTGATTCATTAATCTGATAAAAGTGCTAGTGCATTTGTGAGACCAAAAGGCATGACTAACCACTCATATAAACCGAACTTTGTTTTAAACATTGTTTTCCATTCATCACCTAGCTTCATGCAAATTTGATGGTATCAACTACGCAAGTCAATTTTCGAGAAAATCATCAAGCCACTAAGTTCATCAAGCATATCATGTAACCTAGGAATAGGATGACGATATATAATGGTAATGTTATTAATTGCTCGACAATCTACACACATGCGCCATGATTCATCTTTATTTGGGACCAAAAGAACAGGAACAGAGCAGGGACTAAGGGACTCATGCACATTACCTTTGTCGAGTAAGTCTTGTACTTGTCACTGAATCTCCTTAGTCTCCTCCGGGTTGGTCCTGTATGGTGCTCGGTTTTGCAAAGAAGCCCCAGGGATGAGGTCAATCTGGTGCTCAATCCCTCTCAATGGTGGGAGCCCGGCTGGTACCTCTTGTGAAAACACATCAGCGTATTCCTGCAAAAGCTTAGTGACAGCAGGGGGCAAAGCACATGGTTCGTTGTGAAGTGAGAACATATCTTCTTTGCAAGCAAACACACAACAGATTGCAACATTATTTTTTAATTCAAACAAATCGGATTTAGAAGCAAGAAAACAAGCACTCTTCAAATTTATTTAATTCTTCTTCACATGATCAGATTTGGAATTGTTAGTCTTAGGGTGAACCGATTCCTTTGTAATATTTGAATTTTCATTTTAAGTAGATTTCTTATTTTTCTCTTTGCAAGCTCTAACCATGTCATCCTTCAAAATAGATCAGGAGACATAGGGTGCAAAACAAGCTTCTTCTCATTATGCATGAAAGAGTATTGATTTGATTTACCATGATGTAATGTATCTTTATCAAATTGCCAAGGTCGACCAAATAGCATAGAGCAAGCTTGCATAGGTACCACATCACAATCAATGTAATCATGGTAGAAACCAATTGCAAATTCGACACGAACCAGACGTGTTACCTTAAGCTTAATACTGTCGTTGAACCATTGGATGTAGTAGGGATGTGGATGTGGAAGTGTTGTCATCCCAAGCTTATCTACCATGGCAACACTTGCTAAATTGTTGCAGCTTCCTCCATCAATAATAATGCGACACGATCGTTCCAAAACTACACACTTAGTTTGGAATAGACTTTGTCGCTGGTTTTGCTCAGCTTTGATCATTTGGGCACTCAAGACATGCCTCACAACAAGACTTGTTAGTGATCAGCATGATCAGCCCCAATGTGCTCTTCATCATCATTCTTCTTTCCTACATCTTGTGCAGCAAGCATGCCATATGTTTCCTCATCTAAATCACTAGCGGGTGAGTACTCACCATTTTCTCGTACAATCAGCACACGCTTGCTTGGGAAGTCCCTTCATAGGTGTCCAAAACCCTTGCACTGGAGGCATTAAATGTCTTTTGTTCTCCCGGTGGAAGCAATGGAAGAAAAAGTGTTTGCTGCAGCTTGGGTGGATCCTTTTGTTTTCTTGATTGCACGCGAAGGTGCTGATTTTGATGTAGTCCTGGGCAACCGATTGGAAGCATCGTCCGGAGAATCATGCTTAGTACCAGCAGCACTCGAGTGGGACTGCCATGACGTAGTTCGACCTGCATAAATGTTAGTTCTTGTGCGTCGTCCCTGTAGTTCTCTTTCAGCCTTACAAGCAAGATGGAATAATTGAGTGATGTTAGTGTATTCCTTATAAGCCAATATGTCCTGAATTTCTCTTGTTAAACCACCCATAAACCTAGCCATTGCAGCCTCTTCATTTTCAACTAGGCCACAACACATCATGCCTATTTGAAGTTCTTGATGGTATTCTTCAACAGATTTGTTGCCTCGCCTAAGTTGTTGTAATTTATGCAACAGGTCACGAGCAAGATATGAAGGAACAAAATGACGACGCATGATTCGTTTCAAGACATTCCAAGTTTGTGGTGCGGTAGCTGGATTTTAGTTTGATACTCATGCCACCAAACAAAAGCAAAGTCAGTGAATTCACTAGTGGCAGCTCTAACCTTTTTGTCATCAGGGAAATTATGAGATGCAAATTTTTGATCTACTGATAATTCCCAAGACAGATATGCATCCGGATCATATTTACCATCAAAGGGTGATATGGAGAATTTAATGTTGCATAGGGAATCATCGTTGTCACGTACCTCAAGTCGTAGGGCTCGACCACCCATACCATGATGGTCACGACGTGGCTGCCGTCGGTACCTGCAAGGTCCATCATCAAGCTCGGTATCCGTTGAATACTCTGCCTCATCATATCTTGCAGCGCTGCCAACGTAGTCGTGGTTGTCATCAACACATATTTTCCTCTCTTCGCTTCCAACCTGTTCCATCCTCTCCAATCGCTCAATGATTGCTGCAAGAGAAGTGTTAATAGCCCCGACAGTGCTTTCTAATGTGGTCAGCTTGGTGTTGGTGCAAATCTGTGTCGACTCTAATTGACCAATACGTTCATTGGAGACTTGAATATCCTCGTTGAGAGCATCCGTGTGTAGCTTTACTTGGCGTTCGAAATGCTGAATGATGCCCCTCGTACGTGGTGAATGTGGAGATGTCACATTCGCATCAGCTGACATGGTTAGTAAAGAAAGGAAATACAACAACAAGCAGATTAATCCTAGTAGTTGCCAAGAGGTGGTAGGACACAATCAGTTCCTACTAGCAAGAAATCAAGCTCTTACAAGTTCTTACCACGCGATGCAGGAGGCGCCGGTAAACAACAAGAACAACAACAAACGGTGGCTGCCAGCACAATCCCGTGGTGTTGTAGATGATTTTGTGGAGCTGTAAGTGGCTGCTAGAAATGAGTTGCACAAAGGAAAAGCTAGTACCACATTAGTCACAACAAGTTGAATAAACGTTCCACAATGGTACTGTGCTGGTCTGATGAGGACATCAACACCCTCGATACATCCACACCAACTCAGCTACCGGTTTCTGGTCCGATCACTCGCGCTCGTGCACGTCAACTAAACTATGAGGTGAACTCGTTCTTGGCCTTATGTCCATCTTATCTAGACCGTAGAACTACGTGCTTTCTTGTTTTGCTTAGGAACAATGGAGAGGAGCCAATGGGAAGGGAATTCGCGCGGATGGGATTTGGACAGCAGAACAGCACCAACTTGTGACGGCCACCACGATTTCATACGGACTCTGATCTGAGCGTTCAAGTACTTCCTGGAAAGTTTATCAAGTCTACTTTCAAACGGATGTGGCCTCATGTCCATATCTATTCGGGGTCAGCCGCAATAGTTATTTTAATACCAAGACCTTTTTCTGTCCATGGTGCTGCATGACCAAAATTGGGCCCATGGCCCATGTATCGTTTGGAGTCCATTAGGGACACGTGATTAGGGTTTCTCACGACCCTAGGGAGGTAATAAATAGTAGCAGCCGCCCTCATTAGCTGGTGGGTTTTGTTTATTCGTAAGTTAGCTTTTGCTGCTTCCTTGTACACGCGCGTGTCGACTAGATCGCCCGTCTACTTGTATCCAGAACCCCACTTTAGATTAATTCAACAGATAAGTGCTTGTTCTTCTTGTTCTTGCGTGTTCTTCAATTGCTTGCAGGAACAAAGGCCCTCGTGGTCAGGTTGATTGTGCGCCAGCAAGATCAATACAACTTCGGAGTCGGTGTACCGATCGCTAAGGCGCATCGTCTTGGGGACGGTGTAGTCGGATCGCCAACGTCTTCTCCTCCACAAATAGAACCCTCCTATTCTCATCAAAAGATCGGGAACCAAGATCCTATCAAGTGGTATCAGAGCAAGGTTAATCGGTGAGAGTGCTACCATTACTTTTCTTTCCGCTGTTATCATCCTATATTCCAGAAAAAGCCCAAAAAAAAATACCAGATCTGTTTTTTTTTCCATTATTCCTAGACCATTGTGCCTTTTACTTTCTCCACTTAGTCAAGACTTGTTGAGTTCATGGTTGCTTCGACGAGTCAAGTTGCTGGTCTTTAGTTTTGCACCACTAGAGTTTCGAGTTCGTGTCACATTCGGTCACCTAGTTCGAGTCAGATTCGTAGTTTGAGTTTGAGTCGGATTACTAGTTTGAGTTTGAATCAGATTGCTACTTCGAGTTTGAGTCGGATTACTAGTTCGAGTTTGAGTCGGATTACAAGTTCAAATCATATTTCTACTTTGAGTTTGAGTCAGATTGCTAGTTCGAGTTTGAGTCAGATTACGAGTTCAAATCAGATTGCTACTTCGAGTTTGAGTCGAATTGCTAGTTTGAGTTTGAGTCTGATTACTAGTTCGAGTTCGAATCAGATTGCTACTTCGAGTTTGAGTCAGATTAGTAATTTGAGTTTGACAACAAGAAAAAGGCAAGTGCAAAATCAAAAGCCGCACAATAGCCACGAGCAATTAGAGAAGAAAAAAAAAAGGCAAGTGCAAAATCAAAAGCCTCACAAAAGCCACAAGCAATTAGAGAAGAAAAAAAGGCAAGTGCAAGATCAAAAGCCGCATGTGCAAATTTTGTTCTAGGGTCTCCTGATTCCATCTAGAGAGAGTTTGGGTGACCACCCCAACAAAAAAAAAACAAAAAAAAAGAAAAAAAAATCAGATTGTTGTTTGGGGTGTTTTTGGTGACGACATTGGTGTCTCGGCTCGCGTCTCTAGTACGGTCTAGACTAAGATCAGCATAGTACTGTCGTAGAATATTTATTCAGCTTGTTGTGATTAACGTAGTGAAAGTTTGCTCCTTGTGCTAGTTCAGCCACCTAAAGCCATAGATTGACACCTGCTCTTGAAGTTGTTCATTACTTGCTGGTTGCCATCACCTTCTTGCTGAGCTTTGTAAGAACAGGTAAGAGCTTGATTGAACAGGTTGAGAGTGAGCGAGTTATCTCCACCAGCACCTTTGTATCTAGGGATAACGTTACCCTTTCATATTGGATTTTTTTCTACTAACCATGGCAGGAGGAGCAAATACAAATGAAGACGTGCATTCACCTCGCACACGGGGAATTATACAACACTTCAAACGCCAAGTGCGGCTACACACAGAAGCGCTTGATGAGGATTTTCGAGTTACCAGTGACCGCCTTGGTCAATTGGAAAATATGCAGATCGACACCAACACCAAAATCAGCACGTTGGAGGGTTCCATTCAAACATTGAACACCTCTATTGGAGCCATCCTGCAGCGCCTTGAGGAGAGGGATCGTGGACACACCGCAGATGGACAGGTGAGCAATGCTCCTAGTATTGTACGTGACAATGAAGATGACTATTCTGCAGATACGGAGATTGGGGAAGATGAGGAAGCTAGGCCACGGCGCCGGCTACAACGCAACCGTCAAGGCATAGGTGGACATCATCGGCGTGAGGTATGCAATCATGAAGATACTTTTAACAAGATCAAATTTAAGATACCTCATTTTGATGGTAAATATGACCCTGATGCATATATTACTTGGGAGATTTCTGTTGATCAAAAATTTGCATGTCATGAGTTTCCTGAAAACGCAAGAGTTAGAGCAGCCACTAGTGAGTTTACTGATTTTGCTTCTGTTTGGTGGATAGAACATGGCAAGAAAAATCCTAATAACATACCACAAACTTGGGATGCTTTGAAACGGCTCATGCGGGCTAGATTTGTTCCTTCTTACTATGCACGTGACTTGTTAAATAAGTTACAACAATTGAGACAGGGAGCTAAAAGTGTAGAAGAGTATTTTCAGGAATTACAAATGGGTATGTTGCGTTGTAATTTAGATGAGGATGAGGAACCAGCTATGGCTAGATTTTTGGGTGGTTTAAACCGTGAAATTCAGGACATACTTGCTTATAAAGATTACAATAATGTTACCCGTTTGTTTCATCTTGCTTGTAAAGCTGAAAGGGAAGTGCAGGGACGACGAGCTAGCTCTAGAACTAATATTTCTGCAGGAAAGACTAGCTCATGGCAACCACGCACGACTACTCCTTCGACTGGGCGTGCTTCTCCGCCATCTTCTTCACAAAGTCGGGCAGCACCTTCTTCTTCCAGCAACAAGCCACGTGCTTCTTCCACTAGCTCAGCAGTAAAGACCACCCAAAAGCCCACCGAGAGTGCTTCTTCCGTAGCATCTACCGGACGATCTAGAGACGTTCAATGTCACAAGTGCAAGGGTTTTGGCCATGTGCAGCGTGACTGCCCAAGCAAACGTGTTCTAATTGTTAAAGATGATGGTGAGTACTCATCTGCTAGCGATTTTGATGACAATACATGTGTTTTGCTTGCAGCTGACTATGCAGGTAGCAATGAACATCAAGAAGAGCATATTGGTGCAGAAGATGCAGCGCGCTATGATAGTCTCATTGTGCAGCGTGTGCTCAGTGCACAAATGGAGAAAGCGGAACAAAATCAAAGGCACACATTATTCCAAACAAAGTGTGTCATCAAAGAGCGATCTTGCCACATGATCATTGATGGAGGTAGCTGCAACAACTTGGCCAGCAGTGACATGGTGACCAAGCTGGCACTAAGCACCAAACCGCACCCACATCCCTATTACATTCGATGGTTAAACAACAGCGGTAAGGCAAAGGTAACTAGACTTGTGCGAATCAATTTTACTATTGGATCATATAAGGATGTCGTTGAATGTGATGTTGTGCCTATGCAAGCTTGTAATATTCTGCTAGGAAGACCTTGGCAATTTGATAGAGATTCTATGCATCATGGTAGATCAAATCAGTATTCTTTTCTTTACCACGATAAAAAAATTGTGTTGCATCGTATGTCTCCTGAAGCTATTGTGCAAGATGATGTTGCTAGAGCTAGGAAAACTAAATATCAGGACCATGCTAATATTGAGAACAATAACAATGCCAAATCTGTGTTTGATAAGAAAAATGAGATATCTCTGAAGGGAAAATGCCTGTTTGCTACGAAATCTGATATTAATGAACTGATTGCTTCCACCTCTGTTGCCTATGCTTTGGTATGCAAAGATGCTTTGATTTCCCTTTACGATGTGCAACATTCTTTGCCTCCTGCTGTTGCTAACATTTTGCAGGAATATTCTGATGTGTTTCCAAGTGAAATACCACCAGGACTACCACCACTTCGAGGGATTAAGCACCAGATTGACCTCATTCCTGGTGCTTCATTGCCCAACCGTGCACCATATAGGACAAATCTAGAAGAAACAAAGAAGATTCAGCGCCAAGTACAAGAACTACTTGACAAAGGTTATGTACGTGAGTCTCTTAGTCCTTGTGCTGTTCCAGTTATTCTAGTACCTAAAAAGGATGGATCATGGCGTATGTGTGTGGATTGTAGAGCAATCAACAATATAACCATTCGATATCGTCATCCTATTCCACGCTTAGATGATATGCTTGATGAATTGAGTGGTGCTGTTGTGTTCTCAAAAGTTGATTTGCGTAGTGGTTATAACCAAATTCGCATGAAACTAGGAGATGAATGGAAAACTGCTTTCAAAACTAAGTTCGGTTTATATGAGTGGTTAGTCATGCCTTTTGGGTTAACTAATGCACCTAGCACCTTCATGAGATTAATGAACGAGGTTTTGCGTGCATTCATTGGAAAATTTGTTGTTGTGTATTTTGATGATATATTGATTTATAGCAAATCCATGGATGAACATCTTGATCACTTACGTGCTGTTTTTAATGCTTTGCGTGAGGCACGATTATTTGGTAATCTTGAGAAGTGCACCTTTTGCACGGATCGAGTCTCTTTCCTTGGCTATGTTGTTACTCCACAGGGAATTGAAGTTGATCAAGCCAAGGTAGAGGCTATTCAGGGGTGGCCTGTACCAAAGACCATCATAGAGGTGCGGAGCTTTCTAGGGCTGGCTGGGTTCTATCGTCGCTTTGTGAAGGATTTCAGCACCATTGCTGCTCCATTGAATGACCTTACGAAGAAGGGGGTGCCTTTTTCTTGGGGCACCACACAAGATAACGCCTTTACATACTGAAAGATAAGTTGACGCATGCACCTCTTCTCCAACTTCCTGATTTTTCTAAGACTTTTGAGCTTGAATGTGATGCTAGTGGGATTGGATTGGGTGGTGTTTTGTTACAAGAAGGAAAACCTGTTGCATATTTTAGTGAGAAAATGAGTGGGCCTGTTCTAAATTATTCTACCTATGATAAGGAATTATATGCTCTTGTACGAACTTTAGAAATATGGCAGCATTATTTGTGGCCCAAAGAATTTGTTATCCATTCTGATCATGAATCACTAAAGCATATTAGGAGTCAAGGGAAACTAAACCGTAGGCATGCTAAGTGGATGGAATTTATTGAGTCTTTTCCTTATGTCATTAAACACAAAAAGGGAAAGGATAATGTTATTGCTGATGCTTTATCTAGACGTTATACTCTTCTATCTCAACTTGACTTTAAAATTTTTGGATTAGAAACGATTAAAGATCAATATGAACATGATGCTGATTTCAAAGATGTATTGCTGAAATGTAAAGACGGAAAAACATTGAATAAATTTGTCCTCAATGATGGCTATGTGTTTAGAGCTAACAAGTTATGCATTCCAGCTAGCTCCGTTCGTTTGTTGTTGTTACAGGAAGCGCATGGAGGCGGGCTGATAGGGCACTTTGGAGTGAAAAAGACGGAGGACATACTTGCTGGTCATTTCTTTTGGCCAAGGATGAGGCGAGACGTGGAGCGCTTTGTTGCTCGCTGCACGACATGTCAAAAAGCTAAGTCATGACTTAATCCACATGGTTTGTGCATGCCTCTTCCTGTTCCTAGCATGCCTTGGGAGGATATTTCTATGGACTTTGTTTTAGGACTGCCTAGAACAAAGAAGGGGAGGGATAGCATCTTTGTTGTTGTGGATAGATTTTCTAAAATGGCACACTTCATACCTTGTCGTAAAAGTGATGATGCTACACATGTTGCTGATTTGTTTTTCCGAGATATTGTTAGATTGCATGGTGTGCCAAACACAATAGTTTCAGATCGTGATGCTAAGTTTCTTAGCCATTTTTGGAGAACGTTATGGGCAAAATTGGGGACTAAGCTTTTATTTTCAACTACTTGTCATCCCCAAACTGATGGTCAAACTGAGGTTGTGAATAGAAGTTTATCTACCATGCTTAGGGCTGTTTTGAAAAAGAATATAAAAATGTGGGAAGAGTGTTTTCCTCATGTTGAGTTTGCTTATAATCGTTCCCTACATTCTAGTACTAAGAAATGCCCTTTTGAGATTGTTTATGGATTTGTACCCCGTGCTCCTATTGATTTATTACCTCTTCCTTCAATGGAACGAGTGAATTTTGATGCTAAACATCGTGCTGAATTGATCTTAAAATTGCATGAAACCACTAAGAAGAATATAGAGTGCATGAATGCCAAGTATAAACTTGCTGGTAGTAGGGGAAAGAAAACTATCACTTTTGAACCTGGTGATTTAGTTTGGTTACATTTGCGAAAGGATAGGTTTCCTGATTTGAGAAAGTCTAAATTGTTACCTCGAGCTGATGGTCCATTCAAAGTGTTAGAAAGGATTAATGATAATGCATATAAACTTGAGTTGCCTGCAAATTTTGGGGTTAGTCCCACATTTAACATTACAGATTCAAAGCCATATTTGGGAGAAGAAGATGAGCTTGAGTCGCGGACGACTCAAATGCAAGAAGGGGAGGATGATGAGGACATCAACACCCTCGATACATCCACACCAACTCAGCTACCGGTTTCTGGTCCGATCACTCGCGCTCGTGCACGTCAACTAAACTATGAGGTGAACTCGTTCTTGGCCTTATGTCCATCTTATCTAGACCGTAGAACTACGTGCTTTCTTGTTTTGCTTAGGAACAATGGAGAGGAGCCAATGGGAAGGGAATTCGCGCGGACGGGATTTGGACAGCAGAACAGCACCAACTTGTGACGGCCACCACGATTTCATACGGACTCTGATCTGAGCGTTCAAGTACTTCCTGGAAAGTTTATCAAGTCTACTTTCAAACGGATGTGGCCTCATGTCCATATCTATTCGGGGTCAGCCGCAATAGTTATTTTAATACCAAGACCTTTTTCTGTCCATGGTGCTGCATGACCAAAATTGGGCCCATGGCCCATGTATCGTTTGGAGTCCATTAGGGACTCGTGATTAGGGTTTCTCACGACCCTAGGGAGGTAATAAATAGTAGCTGCCACCCTCATTAGCTGGTGGGTTTTGTTTATTCGTAAGTTAGCTTTTGCCGCTTCCTTGTACACGCGCGTGTCGACTAGATCGCCCGTCTACTTGTATCCAGAACCCCACTTTAGATTAATTCAACAGATAAGTGCTTGTTCTTCTTGTTCTTGCGTGTTCTTCGATTGCTGGCAGGAACAAAGGCCCTCATGGTCAGGTTGATTGTGCGCCAGCAAGATCAATACAACTTCGAAGTCGGTGTACCGATCGCTAAGGCGCATCGTCTTGGGGACGGTGTAGTCGGATCGCCAACGTCTTCTCCTCCACAAATCGAACCCTCCTATTCTCATCGAAAGATCGGGAACCAAGATCCTATCATGGTCCTAGTCTACACCGTGATAGAGACGCGAGCCGTTACTCCTCGTGATGTTAAATTTACTGTAGTAGAAAAGTTCAGACAGCACGAACATTGTGTTTTAACAAAACGTTCAAAACAACAAGTTGAACTCCAAAACTTGAAACAAATGTTACACAAACTATTTTTTTGTTTGGACTGAGCAATTTTTTAGCAATTTTAATTAGTGTGTCTTTTCTTTCTTTGCACGTGCCTTTTTCTTGCACATTCATGCGGCTTTTCTTTTGCACTTGCCTTTTTCTCAACTTTGGGTAGATAATGAAAATGGACTGAGAACAAAGTGGTACGAACTCAAAACTCTAGCGGTGAAAAACTTAGGACCAGCAACTCAACACAAAAAGGCAACCGTGAATTCAACAAGTGGATAGCTAAGTAGCCAAGCAAAAGGCTCAAAGTGTTTTTAGGATTTTTAGAGTGAACTTTTGTAGGCAAAAGTGGACTGTAGGTTAATGAAGAACAAGGAGAAGGAAAACTCTCATAAGGCAACCTGAAATCTGATACCACTTGATGAACCCAACAGGTATGGGGGATGCACTATCTTTTGATGATATATGTTGGTGGTGAATGAATTTGGTGGAGGCCGACATTGGCTGCCCGACTACCACAACCAGAATGGTGTGGCGCCTTGAGCGACAGTTACACCGTCTCCTGGTAACTACGATTTGGGTTGAGGCTACCGTTGTGCTACCGGACTACAACAACCACAAGGGTGTTGCGCCTTAGCGATAGTTACACCGGCTCCTGTTGTTGCTGTTCTTGCCATGCCAAGAACAACCTTGAACCTGCAAGCAATCGAAGAACAAGCAAGAACAAGATAACAAGCAAACACTCACGGTGTGATAAGTTGGGGTTCTGATTCAAGTAATAAGAAGGTCTCGTCGACACTTGCGTTACAAGGAAGTAGCAATGGCTAAACTTATAGAAAACAAAATCCAAGTTCTATCTATGGCTGCTAGTTGTTTATATAGAGGAGGAAGACTAGAACTCCAGATGGAGTCATGAGTCTTGTTCGGCCTTTTCTGAGCAGCTCAACCATCATCTACCTCTTATTCATGATCCAATGGAAAGTCGACGAAGAGACCTTTCCAGCGAGTACTTATTTGCATTAAACAACCTTGGGAGTTGAAAGTTATGCCCCTTTTAAGCTGGTACTTACTGCAGTTACGAGAACCCCTCGGGTGGAGCAGCCTTCATTGCATTAATCCATCCATTCCTCCTAGCTGGATCAATTCCCAAGCACCTAATAATAACAAGGTCATCACCATGCTTTAATAGTTACCAATTTGAATGATAATTACTTTGAACAGCCAGGAATGAATTCACCTTGTCGAAGTTTTGATACGACACTTCCCCCGGACCCTCTAAGAAGCAGCCCACGGAGGTTCTTCTATGGTTGGGGTATGCAGAGATCAGGATCAAGATGATGACACCAGAGATTTATGTGGTTCGGGCCGCTTGACCATAACAACCTACTCCACGGGATTTGTGTTGTTGTATTGTGTGATTTTGTTCACTAGTATGCGCAGCTTAGATGGGATCAGATGATCTTCGATGTCCCCAGGGTACGTGCAGCACAACCCTTTTATAGTTCTAAGGACTGATCGTTACAAAGCTTGCCTGTCCCGACATGTGGCCTTGGCATATTTAATGGTCTAATACACTGTCTAAAGAGTATTAAGCATGATTAATAGTGTGATAACATGCCTTAATGGCTGCGTTACCCCTATTAACAGTGCTCTGATCGCATGTCGTTAATACAACATCAATGACACATAATTACATCTTGTAACTGCCACTTTAACTATGCTTGATTGTTCGTACTGAAGGAGATCTGCCAGTATATACGTTGATGAAGGTCCGGAGGCTCCCCACGTGGAAGCTCTGGAGCTTTCCCTTACGGGAGGTTAGGTCCAGGGCTACGGTACACGTCTTGGCACCGAAGCTCCTCTCTGCTTTGGGTTAGGTCCGGGTCTGTTGTACGCGTGTCGGCACCAGAGCTTTCCTTCATTGGGAGCTTAGTTCCAGTTTTCCTTTACACGTGTTGACCCAGGAGCTACCCATATGAGGGGAGCGGGTCCGGTGCAATGTGACATGTGGGGCCTGAGGAGACCTTCAATTCTGGCAGGTAGAACTCCCTTGTACTCTTTGCGGTACTAAGAGGTACCCAATACGTAGGTTACCGACACACCTGATAATTAAGTTGACGTGCACGAGCGCGTGTCATTGGACCTTGATTAGCTGCAAGTGGTGAATGGGCTGCTATTGTGGTTGTGTCAACGGTAGTGATGTCCTCATCACTCCATTCTTCACGTCCATGGCGAGGAATCCTCGTAACATAGTACTCCGGGTGCATCTTGCATAAATCAAGGAACTCCTTCAGTTGCTTGGCTACAAAACCTACATCAGTGCCATCGGAATGAAATTCTTGGGCATCACGGTAAACTATGCATTTGTCCTCCTTCCTGACTTCACTTGGCTGCGATGCGTTCCCTTGAGCTTCAGGTACCTCCTCTTGTGCAGCAGGTTCATCCTCCTCTTCTTCGCTATCGTAGCATTCCACCATTTCAGGGTCTTCCTCTTCCTCATCATCATCATAGGACTTCACCATTTCAGGGTCTTCCTCCATTTTTGTTGGAGTGTTCATGCTCAACTTCCTTTGTGGGAGAATTCACTTTCTCCTCCTCTTGGGATGATTCCATTTGCGGCTCCTTGCGAGGCCTAAGCTTGCTTCCAAAAGGTGGCAAACAAGCTCTCTTGC
This sequence comes from Tuctoria greenei, assembly GCA_036927565.1. NCBI lineage: Eukaryota > Viridiplantae > Streptophyta > Magnoliopsida > Poales > Poaceae > Tuctoria > Tuctoria greenei. The sequence goes on along the minus strand of JAYESD010000011.1, from coordinate 61,179,087 downwards.
AGGCTGTCATTTTGGTGTGAGCCATCTACAAGAAAACATGAGAAAATAGAGGAAAAACACCAATATCAGTTCTGAAATTGCAGCAGCCATAAATCAAGATGAGAGGATGTGCATTTGCTTAAAAAGATGCAAAAACGGCAAAAATTGCAGTAGCAGCAGCAAAAATGCAAATTTTTCCATTTTATGTAGCTGGTGGAAGGCAAAAAAGTACAAAACAAGCTAATTTTGAATAGGAAAGAAGTCCTAAGTGGTTTGTGGTGTCCATTCTACCTAGGCATGCGTCCTACGGTCAAACCTGGCTCTGAACCAATTTTTGACATCTGGTTCCAAAAATGAACCAAGTGTGATGCATATGTGTGCCCAGGATGATGTTTAACACACATATACAAGTGACTCAAAAAGATAAACAAATTATCACCATGTCTCGAATCATAACACTAATAATAGTACTTTATTACACACCAAATAGTCTCGAGTACAAGCTCTAATAAAACTGCAGCGGAAAAACTAAACTCTAATGACTTCAACTCCACAGGCAAGTTTGACGGCAAAACACACGCCTAGAACTCTTAAAAGACCTCCTAGTACTCCACCTGGTCGTCTGCATCTGAATTTGGTGGGGGAATAGTACGGGTGAGAACATGTCGCACTCAGCAAGTGTGGGAAAGTATGACATGTAGCTTAAACAAGGAATGATAGATAAATGAGCTAATTGCATAAAAGTACATTCAAAACAGTGGAAAATGAAATTCTATCATTATTAAGTGTGGTCCTTCCCAAAATAACCCATATAACATAAATTTCAACTTAAATAACCAATTTCAGCAATAATAAACCATATTCGACTCGTAACTGCTCAATTGTCTCAATTCCATCAATTCCATACCAAAACCAATTAATAAGCCAATACCATCTTCCAATTCAATTCTAGCAATTAAACCAAGTTAAAGGTCCAAATTCTAATCATGTGACGGTCCAGGTTGCTCTTGACCGGGAGCACGACTATCATGATAGTTTTTAAACACACTCTACAGAGGTTGTACCACTTTACCCACAAGTTCGTGTTTCATCACCTTTCGATGACTAAGGAATCTCAATAATGCTGTCTCAAACTTCCTTAGGTGTGTGGCCAAGAGATCACAAAATAGCCTTTACAAAGTGATTAGTAGCATATTTAGACCCCACTGAGGTTTCACCGGTGGTGATGTCTCCAACTGAGCACATCCAACCAAGGGCCCCCTATTGAGCCATTCGGATCCCAGGGTAGTCCCACCATCAACTATAAACTCAATCATATTACCCCTTCCCTTAGCATTCTTAATGGTCCAAAAAGTAATGGCAATATACTAATTAGTCAGCTAAGCCTCACCCATACTTGGCCCTGTGGTGGCACCGAAAATCCTGGATGGTCGCTCCACGAATTGGTCCTTAGATCTAAAGCAAGCAAAACCACCAAAAACGGTCCAACCCATTCCACATTACCAACTTGCTTAGATCTCTAGGCACCATGTTGCTAAAGGGTCATTATTGTCAATTCTCATCATTCACATGTTCAATAGTTCATAATTAAGCCATTTGATTGTTTCCCAAACCCAATTGAGCATTGCGAAGAAAAAAGTGCAAAATACCCTTCCCGACTCTCTACATAGTGTTCAAGCGACAAGGTGGTCATACAAAACTAGTAAACTCCTACAATTTGATTTCCCCTCAATTTCGACACAAGCATGCAATTTTGCAAACAAAATCTTTTAAAACAGGATCAATATGATCAAGGACATTTGCCTTGCTCCTGAGCTTGATTTAGATCGAAGGCTTCGAAATTCTGGTTCTACAGGTCCTCGAAAGCACTCTCTACGACAATTCCTTCTGTTCCGAGCGATAAACATGCAAAACCCACAATTCAATCAAATAATGCTCATATAGTACTCAATATGCCATGATATGCATGATTAATGCAATTATGAGGTAAATCTCGTTAATGAGTTGCTAATAATGTTTATTATCTAGTTACAATAATTTCTAACAAGTTTGTAATTGATTCAAGTCAATTTGGAATTAATTCGGTTCAATTCAGGAATTTTACAGATATAGACACCAGACTAGTCCGCCGTCAAGGACCGGACTAGTTCGTACTACGCAGACTACAAAATTAGGGTTTTTATGATTTGCGAGAATCGGGGTTGAATTTGCATGAAAACTTGAATGTAGAGGGTATACCACGTGTTTAGAGGTTCAAGGATCAAGATTTGGACGTGAGACTTGAATCTTGGCGATCTAGAGTCTGATGAAGATGAGTTGATGATGATTGGTGTTGAAGAACATTAATTTGTCGAAAAGTCGATGAAGATCGATTTTGTTTGGCCCTTCTCCCTCTTCTCCTCCTTCTCCTTGCTTCTGGACTTGATCTTGACGTCGGCAACTAGGCAAAAGTGGCAGCAAGATTTTCAACTGAGGTGGAGAGGTGTGGGGTATTGGGTTGTTTATATAGGGGTGGGGAATTAGAGTTTTGGGATGAATTCCAAGTAGATTTTGGTGGAGGGCGTGTAGGGGTCGAGATGGGGTCCACTTGGCCTCCTCTAAGGTTGGGCACGAAGTTCTTGGGCCCAATTAAGGCAGTTACCCAAAAAACAGTTTGTGGAGAAATAATGGAATCCGAGTTCATTCTCGAAGGCCAGACTACTCCGCAGTACGGATCGGACTAGTCCGTTTGGTAACAAAGAAAAATCGGACAACTCTTATATGGTAAGTCCGGGGAAACATCAGAGAAGAAAAGGGACTAGTTCGCACATTGTGTCGGACAAGTCCGCACTCTGATTTTTCTGAATGAAATCGGGGACACCGGACTAGTTCGGGGTTATGGATGGAGAAGTCCGCACTTCTGATGAAAACTGAATTTCCTCTGAATCAGAAAGGGAATACCGGACTAGTTCGGGGTTCAAATCGGACAAGTCCGCACTCTGGCAGACTGAAACTTCCAGTTTAAGCCTAAATTCATTTTAATCTTGTTACTTTTTACATGCCTTAATGTTAAACATGTATGAGGATGTATGAAATGCATTATGCATGAAATGAGGGTGTTACACAAAGACTCACTGAATTTTCGAAGTTCGATGAGTGGGACTGACCTCCGTCCATTTTAGTGTGATGATTTGTTGTCCAATCCCGGAGTTGAAGATGTAGACAACTTCTCTTTGTTGATATGCAAAATCTCGTTTAGCATGTAAGTTGGACATGTGAACCATATGATGATCCTAGCCTCTCCGTAATTTTGATGAAGACTTGGAGTGACGGCTTTCTCCCTCTTGAGATGTTCTTCTTATGAGCATGGGGAGGCTTGTCCTTCTATAGGGGTGTCACTTTGACCTTCATTATGTTCTTTTGAGTGAACCCATACTTTGATCATGGATCAAAAGCTTCCTTGGGCATGGTGATATGTGGACTCCACAATCAAACAAGAAATGCTTCATCCACTATGTCACTTTCCCTAGGTTGCATGGCCTTGGTCGAAGGGTGAATCCCAACAAGTGATTGTAGGATATCTTGTATCTTGAATGCTCTTTAAGTTCCTTGTCCTTGGCCAAGAGCTTCATGTTGTCTTGATTCCTTGATTGGCCATGGACAAGATACTTCAAGGTAGGCTAGTTGAACTTAAATCCCATGAAACCCTCATAGCCTCCTTGATTACAAGGGTGATACTGATTCCACCCTTGACCTCCTTGTAGGTGATAGCCATTCGAGTTGTGTTTGAATGGAAGGATCCTCATGGGTCTTAGGGAAATGATTTTTTAAGTGGCCCATGTTTGACATGGATTTTCATGAATCATGTGAATATCCATGGCCTGGATAATTCCAAACACTTCTCCATTGACTTGATATATCATGATACTTCAATGGAAGGTGTAGTTCCATAGCGAGCATGTCCACCTTGCTAAGTGGTATGCATGCCAAGCTAAGGGAACTAGAGCATTCTTCAATCCACCCGTTGAGTAGAGACCATATTCTCATCCATGATGAATGAGAATATGACTCCTTCAGCTCCAGCACAAAGGTGGTCAAGGATTGGTGGACTAACCCATGACATGAATGTTGGATGAGGAGCCAACTATCCACCCTATGGTGGAGGCAAACCAAGAAGAACTCTTGGAGCCTCCCCCAAGCTTGGGGATGTATGACTTTGGCTTCTACCAGGAGATGAAATTCTTCTGCAAATGGCAATGGTGTTGCCCAGCAGACATTTGTTGAGGTACGCCTTCAATCATCTTGCAGTTTAGCACTAGCATCCTTGTTGGCTATCCCTTAAAATGGGTTAGCCAACACTACCCTCTTTTCACCATTAAGGAGAAAACATACAATGGTAATCCTGTCTAATAACAATTAGCACCTATAGCTTAATCACAAGTGATAGCTATCCTTCACTTCCTTTGCCTTCTATGGCAACTGCGCCAGAAATGCTTGTTCACGACTACTAACATCACAGATCATCTCCAGTGAGAGATGAGGTCCGCAAGCGCACGAAAGCTGTCGTGTAGCATTTCACCCAAGAGTATTCCCAAGGGTATCGTATTTATCCCAAAGGAAGGCAATGGAGTAAAGTAAACACTACTCTTGTGATCAAGCTATGGGATACTAATCAATTATCAAGACAGGGGTAAGTTGATAATATGGGTAGTGTGACACACACCTAAGCAATCTATTCTAAAGGGTAAATGGGTTCTAATGGAGATTAGTCTAAGAGTAAGGGAGTTGCTCCTACAATGCTTCTAATATACATATACAAATCCTAGGTTAGATACTAATGAGCATGTCAATGGTGAATACCTATGGTAAGTAGTTCAACACGTCGGGCACGGGTTTACCCCTAGCAATACTAGGACGACTCCCACCAAGAGCATGTGGCATAGCCAAACGTGGAGGATTACAAAGGACATATAGGACTGTCACTACCTACTGCCTACCTCTTCAATGTGTGGGTCTACGAGACATCAGACACTACTTAACTATCCTAGCACCATGCTAGCATATTAAGTAAATATCTTAGGAGCCATGGCACAAGCCATCCTAAGGCAATGACTAACCTAAACATCGTTGAACCAATGTTGATACATAGCATAAGTTACTCATATTAACATGATCATATCATAACTAATTAGACTATAGTGGGGGTTTGTAGTGTTTATGATGATAGATTAAGAGTGATATGGCATAATCATAAAGACTACTCCTACCACATACATGGAATCCACAATCAAACAAGAAACTCTTCATCCAAGTATTTGAATAAAAGAAGACTAAAGATAATATCTTTATTATGCACAAAGCCACAAATATAAGAAAAGATACATGAGCCATACCTTTTCCAACTTGGAATTGGGACTAGAGGCTCTCCTCTCTATAGCCTAACTCCACTAAGAACTAAGAGAACTAGTTTATACAATAGAATGATGCTCAAGTGGTGTGTATTGAAGTGAGGGGTCTTATTTATAGGTGGAGAAGGGTCTGTTCCCGCCACCAAAAGTTAGCGACTCAGTCACCACTGACTTCTTCAAGCCAGGAGGAGCCAACACGTAGAAGTTGATCGAGTTTGGCGCCAGAAGAACTTTGGCCGAACCACCACTTCGGCCGAACAGAAAAGTGGATCAATTCCACTATGCTTTCTCAGGGTCACTTCCAGGTGGGTCACATTGACTGTTATAGGGTGTACACCATTGGATGGCCTCAGATACCTCTGTTTGTGGGCCGTTTGATTCATGTGGTGCCACGTGTCGACCCTTGATTTGCTGGGATTGTATTTTATAGGATTGCTCTCTCCCTTTTATCTCAATTCCTGCATAAAATGTCTGCATACAAAATTCTCTAAGGACAAGTGGAAAAAGGTTAAATAGAAAGGTGATGTGTGCAATAAATGATATTTCCTTCACATAATTAAGTTATATTGACGGGTAAAATTGATATATAACAGTCGTCAACAGGCCCCTAGTGGAGCGGGGGAGTTTGAGTGGATGGCCTCAGGGGAGCCCCTTTAGGGGCGCCAAGCTTTGTTTGAGTAGAGATGTCGATGGCAGGCCCCCTGGGTGGTGCCGGAGCTGGCTGCTCTGGCGTCGCCCACCATCATCGTAGAAACATCGACCGCAGGCACCATGGGTGGTGCCGGAGCTGGCTGCTCTTGCGTCACCCACCATCATCGCAGAGTCATCGACGACGGGCCCCTTGGGTGGTGTCGAAACTGGTTGCTTTGGCATCGCCAACCATCATCGCAGAATCGTCGACGGCAGGACCCGTGGGTGGTGCCGGAGCTGGCTGCTCTGGCGTCGCCCATCATCGTCGCAGTATCGTCGACGGCAGGCCTTTGGATGGTGCCAGAGCTGGCTGATCTGACATCGCCCACCATCATTGTGGGATCATCGACGGCAAGCCCTTTGGTGGTGTCGGAACTTGCTGCTCCAGCACCGCCCACCATCATTGCAGAATATTGAATGATAGGACCCCTGGCTGGTGCCAGAGGTGGCAGCTACGACATCGCCCACCATCATCACAAAATCTTCGACGACAGGCCCCTTGGGTGGTGCCGGAGCTGGCTGCTCTGGCGCTGCCCACCATCATCGCGGAATCGTCGACGGCAGGCTCCCTGGGTGGTGCCGTAGCTGGCTGCTCTAGCGTCGCCCACCATTGTTGCAGAGTCATCGACGGTAGGCCCCTTGGGTGGTGCCAGAGCTGGCTGCTCTGACGTTGCCCACCATCATCATAGAATCATTGACAGTAGGCCCCCTGGGTCGTGCCAAAGCTTGCTGCTCCGGCGTCACCCACCATCATCACATAGATCGTCAATGGATGACCCCTTAGGTGGTGCCGGAGCTGGCTGCTCCGGCGTTGCCCACCATCATCGCAGAATCGTTGACGATAGGTCCCCTGGGTGGTGCCAGAGTTGGATGCTCCGAGGTCGCCCACCATCGTCGCAGAATTGTCGACTGCAGGCCTCTTTGGCGGTGCTAGAGCTGGTTGCTCTGGTGTCGCCCACCATCGTTGTGTAGCACTTCGACGGTAGGCCCTTGGTGTATAGGTTACCACAAGATAATCCTATTAGCAACAAGAGTGGGATGCTAGAGTGTTCTCACAAATCAGCCCTTGTTACTGTCTTTGACACGCTGGGACGTTGACACGGGGCCCCCGAGAGGTGTCGGAGCTGGATGCTCTGTCGTCGTCGACCACCGATGTGTACCACTTCGACGGCACGCCCTTGGTGTACAGGTTACCACAAGAGAACCCTATTAGCAATAATAGCGGGATGGGAGATTGTATTCACGAATCAGCACTTGTTACTATCTTCGACGCACTGGGGCATCGACCGGGGGGGGGGGGGGGCATGGGAGGTGTCGGAGCTGGATGCTCTGGCGTCGTCCACCATCGATGTGTAGCACTTTGACGGTAGGCCCCTGGTGTACAGGTTACCACAAGAGAACCCTATTAGCAACAAGAGCGGGACGGGAGAGTGTCCTCACGAATCAGCACTTGTTACTATCTTTGATGTGTTGGGACGTCAATGGGTGGGCCCCTGGGAGGTGCAGGAGCTGGATGCTCCGGCGTCGTCCACCACTAATGTGTAGCACTTCGACGGTAGGCCCCTAGTGTACAGGTTACCACAAGAGAACCCTATTAGCAACAAGAGCGGGGCGGGAGAGTGTACTCACGAATCAACGCTTGTTACTGCCTTCGACATGCTGGGACGTCAACAGCGGGCCCCCTAGGAGGTGTCGGAGTTGGCTGTCCTGCGCACATGGAAAAGGAGGGACTAGTTTGCTCGATGGTTTTACCTCTTTCTCTTCCTTAGCTTTGTCATGTCAGACTGTCTTGAGCTGACACACGGGGCCTGGGTAATTTAATGCGTTAGTGCTTCGGGGTCCGGCTCCCGCCGTCCTTAGGGTGCGAACTTTCCGACCCCTAGTACTCGGCTGTAGCGCTGAGAGGAAGGGTGTGCGTGCTTAGGGTACAGGACCACACTAAGCAGTTCACATGCCCTCGACCTCCGTCTTGGCATAGACCTTTTATCGGAGGCCATCCGGTGTTACATGACTCCAAGGATGAGAGCAGCCGAAAGAACCCCTCAAACATACCTCAAGCAAGCCCGCCTACAGTAGGATTGCAAAACTCCAACAAGGGTGAGATACAGAGCGTATTACCGTGTATATGAAGGAAATATACAATAAACGAGTCTAGCATGGTTTATCATAAAATTAACGTGTAATTAAATGAACATTGTTAGGGAAACATTGAGTAAGACAATGATTCTTTTATATCGGCATTCATAGGAGGAGACGGGGTTTTACAAAAGAAGGGATGGTTGGCTTCTGAATGATGAGGGAGGCAGGCTGCACAGGCTTAGGGTTCAGGACCAGGCTAAGCTAACAGTGCATTCTGGACCTGACCCTCCTAGAGATTGGTTATCCTAAACGCTGCTCCTAGACTCTATGAAACATTTACACTGTCCTACTACTAAGCTAAGATTAACTTATAGGGGTGCTCAAAGCTCCGAGGATAGTTGTGACAGTTGTCAGGCAACCTGTCATCGATATCCACCAGTGGAGCGATGAGCGGGTGTCCCTACATTCTGCCTTGGCCCCCGCCTTGCGGGTGGTCTGAGCAGAGCTAGAACTGATCTTGACAGCTTTGACGAGAGCGTCGATGCTGTCGGAAGGCTGCAAACGGGGTGCAACAGGCGAGTTGCGCTAATGCGAGCTCGGCAGAAGCTGACTTGGTCCAGTGCCACCCGAGGTTGGTGCTGGGTCTGCAGTGAGGGCATGGAGCTTCTCCAAGGATAATACTGCATCAGTGAAGTCTCTGCGGATCCTGAGGATGACGGAGGGGGTCGGCATCTTCAGGACAAGGTAGTCGTAGTGGGCTACGACATGAATTGGTACAGGGCAGATGATGGCGTTGAAGGGGAGGCTAACATCCGCGACGTCGAATAGGATGCTCTTCATCCTGAAGTTTTTGGGTGTCCCAAAGGTCACCCGAAGTTGGATGTTGTCGTACGGGATGGTGTTCCCTGGTCCCACTCCCGAGAACGGGCTTGAGGGGGTGAGCTTGGACACCGGGATCTACAGCTGGTCGAAGGCCGCATAGCTAATGAGGTTGAGACAGGCTCCTCCATCTATCAAGACATAGTGGAGCTTGACGTTGGCGATGGTGGGGGTGACCAGGAGAGGCAGGATCCTGGCTCTTGCCATGTTCTTGGGGTAGTCGGAGGTGTCAAAGATGATTGTCGTCTCCTTCCACTTGTCGTGCAGTGCCGGAGTAGGGGTAGGAGCTATTGAAGCCACTGTTCGGCGCCGGGTCTTGATCGCGTTCTGGGATGCAGGATCCCAAGACCCCTCGAAGATGACGTGGAGTGTGTTGTGATGCTCGTGGTTGCTGTTGGCATCGAAGTCCTCATCCTGGGGGACCACCTTGATGGCTCGTTCCTGCTTCTGGTACTCCATATCCTCGTCGTCGTCAATCTTGGGGTCGACCTTCTGTTTGCCTTCCCGCTAGCAGAAGGAGGCTTCGTCAGGATGCTGCTGCGCCCACTCTTGCTATCGCTCAGTGCATCTCTTGATCTCCCGGCACTCACTCGCGGTGTGGTCGCGAGTCTTGTGCACCGGGCAGTGCTTGACATTGTCATCAGTAGCAGGTTTCTGACATAGGCATTTCTCGGGGCCTGGAGGTTTACCACCACCGGCCACAGCTGCTGCCGCGACGGGTGCCCCATGCAGTGGCTTGTTCTCGCCGCCGCGCCGTTTCTTGTTCTTTTTTTTCGCTACACGGGGTAACGGCACCTTCACCGGTCTGGTCGGCTCCACCCACCCCGGGGGCGGGCTGGGTGTGCCAGTCACGGCCTTCTACCGCCCTGGCGCAGCGATCAGCGATGGAGAAGAGCTCGGAGAAATCTTGCACCTTGTGTGTGGCTAACTTCTCGAGCATCTTCCTCCCACGCACTCACTGCCAGAATGCCACAATGACAGAAGCATTCGAGATGTTGGGGATGGAGTTGCGTACCTTGGAGAAATGTTGGATGAATAATCGCAGCGTCTCCTTCGGTTGCTGGCGCATGGTGTGGAGATCGAGCTCGGATCCGTACGCGTGTAGGAGTTGACAAAGTTCGCCATGAACTGTCGGCAGAGCTCATCCCAAGAGGTTATGGACCCCTCAGACAGGTTCATCAGCCATGACCGGGCTGAGCCGATCAGGGCGACGGGGAAGTAGTTCACCAGGATGTGCTCATCCGCTCTTGCAGCAAGGTGTGTCGTGGTGTATATCTACAGTAACTCGGCTAGGTTAACACTTCCATCAAACTTCTACGGCAGGTGTGGCCGGAACTTGCACAGCCACATCGTCAGGCGGAGGTACAGAGCCAAGGCCGTGCACCCTTTGATGGTCTTCGCCGGAGAATCGTACAGAATGACATACCCCAGGGGGGTTTGTTGTGCAATGTGCGGCTGCTGCGGAGCTTGCTACTGTGGCACATGCTGTGCCAAGTGCTGCTGTTGTGGCACCTGCTGCGCCAAGTACTGCTGCTGCGGCACCTGCTGCACAGAGTACTGCAGGGGGGCAATCAACCCAACATAATCCTAGTGAGGCGGCGGCGAAGGGTTTACCTGTGATGCACCTTGGACAGAGGACGCCTCCTGCTCAGGCTCTTGGAGGGCCGTATTCGGTGTCAAGGTTGCGCCGTCTCTTTCACTTCTGCTCGATGATGATTCGGCCATCTATCTGAGCTTGACGACGGTCCAGCTCAGCCCTCAGGTCCTACGTGGGGATCCGACCAACGCTAGTAAGCCTGGTGGAACGGGAGTTGGCGGTGCGACAGTCAATGGATTGTGTGCACGATAGCGACACGTGATGCCTGCCTCTGTTGGGAGAGTTGATGGTCGCATTGACAAAGTGGTCGATGTCTTGGACCCACTGTTGAGCTGCTCCCTGGGAAGCGTTCAAGGATGGTGGGTGGTGGAGAAGTGTGACACCCTATTCCGAAAATGAACCAAGTGCGATGCATATCTGTGCCCAGGATGTTCAACACACATACACGAGTGCATCACAAACGATATACAAAAAATTTCCACAGCACAAGTTAGTTAAGTACATTCATTACAATATTCAAATAATCCTCTAATTACAAAATCTAATGATCATTAATAATTGTTTTGAAAACTAATGCAGTGGAAATAATCTAAATTAAGCAAACTGAGCAAAGCTAAGCAAACGAAGCATAGGGGATAGCGCGGCTCCAAGCAACACCACAAACAAGTCAACGGCAGCACACAACCTAGTACTCCGCATTATCCTCAGGGTACTCCCAACCATCTCTTGAAACTGTTGGTGGAGGAATTGCAAGAGTGAGCACATGAAGTGCTCAACAAGTGTGGGAAAATAATGACATGTAGCTTAAATAAGGAATTGATAATAAATAATGGCTAGTTGTTGAAAAGTACATTTAAAACAAGTGGAAAGCATCCTACAATGTCTATGTGAAATAATCCCATCATATCCCACATAATTAACATAATATGAATCCATCATCAATTATTCATCCATACACCAGATTCTAACTTTTCACCAATAACCATGTTCATTTATCCTAACACAAACCATAACCATAGCCATGACCAATAATCATGGAAGTTGTCTAGGTGCTCATAACCGGGAGCACGGCTACCATGATAGTTTTAAACACACTCTGCATGGGTTGTACCACTTTACCCACAAGTTCGTGATCTCATCACACGTTGGTGACTAAAGAAACCTCCCTTATGCCAATTACACTTCCTTAGGTGTTTGGCCAAGAGATCACAAAATAGCCTTTACAAAGGGACTACCAACATATTCAAACCCACTATGGTTTCACTGGTGGTGATGCCTCCAATTGAGTACATCCAACCAAGAGCCCCCTCTTGTGCAGTACGGATCCCAGGGTAGTACTGCCACTATTGCAAACCCAATCGACTCCCATTCCTCGCTCCTAATTAATTGGCTAAGCCGCACCCATACTTGGTCTAGTGGTGGCACTGTTGTCCTGGCTTATTCTCGCATGAACCGGTCCTTAGATCCAAGGCAAGAAAACCACCACAACATCCAACCCAATCTACAAACCATGCTTGCTTAGATCTCCCAAGTCTCATATTACCAATTAACCATGTTCATCAATTCACATCATCCATAAGTTCATTAATTCATAATTGAGCCATTTAGTTGTTTTCCCATCCCAATTAATTAGAGCAAAGCAAAAAGGTAAAATGCCCTTCCTGACTCTCCATAATGTAATCCAAGCAAAAAGGATGGTCAACAAGTCTAGTAAACAACTATAAACGAGTTTCCATCAAATTGACACAAGCACGCAGTTTTACTAACAAAATGTTTAAAAATAGGATCAAAATGTTCAAGGACACTTGCCTTGCTCTTGAGACTGATTAGGGTCAAAAGCTTCGAAGTTCTGATGCTGGAGGTCCTCGACAGCACCCTCTAGAGCAAAACACTATTTCGTGCATAAAAATGGACAAACAAGCATTACAGTCAATAAATGATCATATATTACTCAATATACCATGACATGCATGATTAATGCAATTATGTGTTAAACTTGTTAATGAGTTGTTGTTCATGTTTACTAACTAGTTTACAATGGTTTCTAACAAGTTTGAATAGGTTTTGAGTTGATTTGAGTCAATTTGGAATCAATTCAGTAAAACAGATCTTCAGAGACCAGACAAGTCTGTACTGGGGACTCGACTAGTCTGCCCTGGACCAGAAAGTCAATCAGACTAGTCCGTTGGAAGTTAGAAAGTTGAATAGATAAGCCCAGTATCAAGCCGGACAAGTCCCGCTCGCAAGCAAATCAAAGTTCCAGGGAGTTGAATGGACAAGTCTGGTTCTAGGCCGGACAAGTCCGGGGTATGACTTAAACAAACATCAGAAATATTCTCAGGCTAGTCCGTAGCTTTAATGGAAAAGTCCAGAAAGACAACAGAGAGCAAAACCGGACTAGTCCGGGGTCCACACCGGACAAGTCTGCCCTACTCAGGGAGAACAACAGAGAGTTAGACGGACTAGTCCGGGGTTCAAATCCGGACAAGTCAACACTACAATAGGTTTTTATTTGCTTGCATGATTATAATTTATTTTAAACTTTTTCCTTTTGTGTTGCTTAATGCTAAACATGTATAAGAATGTATACAATATATGATGGATGAAAATGAGGGTGTTACAAGAAGGGCCCTGTCTGCTACCAGAGCGCTCTCCAGACTTGCAGCCGGCGGCTCCAAGGGAGACGACTGGACCGGGATGTGCCCGCATACGCCGCCCTGGCGATGGATCTGGTCACCGAACGACAGCCATGGAAACTGCCGTCCACGGGCTTGATGAACACCATTGCAGTTAAAGTGCAACTACTTTTTAGAGGAAAAACCCCTACCTGGCGCGCCAAATGTCGAAGTGTTCTTGCGACACTTCCCCCGGACCTGCTATGAGAGCAGCCTGCGGAGGTTCTTGATCGGCAGGGCTTAGTCCTCAATGGAGAGATTTTGCGTATGAGAGTGGTGAGATAGTGGTTTTATGTGGTTCGGGCCGTTGGAGGGTAATACCCTACTCCACTGTGAGGTTTGTATTGTTGGTGTGAATGTGTGTAGTGTGTGTATTCGTTAGATTGGGGATCCTTTGTAATGGTGGTGGTCCGGTCCTTTTATAGATAAGGATAACACCTTACAAGTGGGTCCAGAGCCCGATAGGTGGCCCCGGGGCAATCTTATCCTAAGTATCTAAAGCTTCACACATAAGCCTCCTCTGACCGTGGCTTGATGACCTGCCATCTTGCCGCCTCAGACACCAGTGGCCCATGCATAGTCGTTGATGATGGCAACAAATGTCCTGTCCAACTGTCCCTGTCACCGCACGCTACCCACTTGGCAGAGTGGGGTAGGCCTGCGTCATCTTCACTGTGATGCGATTGGGCATAGTAGTACCTGACAGTAGGCGTGTGCCACGTCATTTGCCTGGGGAAGGCGCGTGTCTTCAATGCTTGATTTAGACAAGGCGCACCACCCCCTTAACTTCCGCAACCTACCACCCAGGACATGTTGCGGGACATGTGGCAGCACGGGAACTAGCCTCTGCGGGGGAGGCCCAGTCCTGATCCGTGGACCACGTTGCAGCCCTAGAGCCGTTCCTTAATAAAGTGGGGGGGGGGGGGTCCAGGGCCGCATGACAGGTGGTAGAGTCGAAGCCCGCCTCCGCGGGAGGCGGCTGGCCTGGTGCATTGATCCACGCGGCTGCACTGGAGTCAACTCCTATGGGGGATCAGGGTCCTGTCTGGCTGGACACGTGGCCGCTTGGGAGCCCGTCTCCTCGCAGGATCTTGACCTCGATTTGAGGTCCATGTGGAAGCACTGGATCCTGTATCTGAGGTAGAGAGGAGTCCGGGTCTTCTGAACACATGGCACCCTCAGACCCTGCCTCATCAGGAAGGCAGGGCACTTAGGTGCTTTGAGCCTATGCGTGAGGCTACCTGGTATGCCGGGTACCAACAATGCCATTAGAGATCCCGCTGTCTTCCCATTGCAGACGTAGGTCTGCGTGCTGACACGTGGTAGTTCCAAAGCATCCCTCTGCGGGGAGGTAGGTCCGGAGCTATTGAACACGTGGCAGCACCAGAGCTTTCCCTGTTGGGGAGGCAGGTCGAGCGCCTCGGGCCATTTGGAAGCACCAGAGCAACTCTGAGGAGGGAGGCAGGTCAGGTGTTGCGGGACACGTGGCAGCGCTAGAGCCACCCTAAGGAGGGGGCAGGTTTTGCACTGCAAGACACATGTTGCCTCGAGAAGTATGCACACTGGAAGGTGGAACTCAGTGCGTCTTCTTCTGGTACGAAGGGATACCTAGTATGCAGGGTATCGATAGTGGCCCCTGGGCCCACCTCTAGTGAGATTATGAGGTTTTAATGTTGGAGGTGGGGCCGTTTATCTCTCCTGCACTCCTGCTTTAGGTTTAAGCTTGAGACACGCGACCTTTCTTGATTTGTTAGGTAGATAGAAGACGTGCTGATGTCACAAAATTGAAGGACACCAGTTCCCAATACAATTTTAGTATCGGTTCACAGCATAATCTTTGTAACCCTGTCAAGCTGCCGCCCTCGGACTTCCAACTTCTCATCATGACAACGGTTCACCCGGTGCGACTATTTTGGTAAGATGGACATGAGCTCCCTTGTCATTGACGAGGTAACATTGCAGAGTGTGATTATAGTCCAAATGCAGTTGTCATCCAAGCATTGTAGAGGCTTAATAAAAGAAGAGGCGCTACAAGGTGATAGAACTCTTACGCATTGATCTATTCTTGCCATAGAGTTCTCCACTCGAACCTTGCACCGAGCTCCCACTTTTGCTCCACTTTGCGGCGATGGAACTCGAACTTCCCCCCAACTATATTATGAGCGTGGATGACCTCACAAGAGTCTGGAAGTTGATGGGCTGGCAAAGCGACTCCTTCAACAATGATATTCGCTGCGGCAAGCTCGCGTTCAAGAAGGAGGCTTCCGGTGACATTGTTTACTTCTCGGCGTATGCCATGGTTGGGCTGGTTGTGCCAGTATCCAACTTATTGCTGATGCTACTGGAGTCGTACAGGCTCCAACTTCACCACCTCGAACCTCACTCCATCTTGCTGGTGGTGATCTTCCTCCACTTCTGCGAGATGTGGGTGGGAGTGCTGCCCTGCATCCCTCTGTTCCGGACCTTCTTCACTCTCCGAGCGACAGGCAAATGTAACTGCTTGTTGGGGTTCTACTACTTATCCCCCATACAAGTACATTGTTGACGGCTGGTACATCACAGATAAAATCCGCAAGTGCACGGAGAAACCGCTGTAGAACTTCCCCTTAAAGAGTATTCCCATGGGTATCGAATTCAAGGAATGTGTGTGCCAATCTTCTAATTAGTTCACCCAAGGACACAAAGCTTGGTGGTAGGCAAGAGATAGAGTGGATTTCCTAAGAGAAGGGTTTCTAATTCAAAGCAAGTAGATCAATAGTAGCTTGTATTGGGCACGGGCTTACCCTGGTCTGCCAGGCGACTCCCGCCAAGAGTCTACGTCGTAGCTGAACGTGGAGGATTACAACGGACGGATAGGGCTGTCACCACCTACCGCCTACCTCTACAACCGGTGGACTATGAGATAATCAAAGGTAATTTCAAGCCTAGACACCACGCCTATGCTATCGATTACTTCCCTAACCTCTCTAGCAAAGACTAGGGCCTCTAAATGAATAGAGCGATGAACGAACAAGCAACTAAGGAATTAACTTGCTTGAATTAAATAAATGAACTCAAATGGAAATCATGTACCTTACTTGAGATGGAAAGAACTGTTGAGGTACAAAGGTGGAGAATGGTTTCTAAAGTGATTCCGTTTTATGAATTTTATGAATACACATATCTCACCCTAGACATATGTGATACAAATCAAAACTTTTAATAGCTCTTATATGCAAACCGGGACTTGCCTGGCTGCAAGATGGTATGAAAGTTAATCTCCATAGGGCTGACTTCAAGTGGTCCCGGGGTCCTCTTGAGCTCGGTAACTAATCGATATGCAAATAATAATACAAGTGAATCAATACCGATATGATGACATAGCTCAAAGGAAAGATAGTTAAGTATATGAAATTAAGCCCACTGGTTCTGGAAATTTTACAAAGGATTCTAGGTTCTATGAGTGAGGTTCTGGCCAAAATTGGGATTAATTCTTGGAAGTCTTTGTTGTATAAAATTCAATGAACCTAAACACTTTGCAGAATTTCGAGGAAAAAATTTGTAGCTTTGACATGGCCAAGACTTGGTTTTCTGTTAATAGGAGGTCAATATTGATCCAACAAAATTGGTTTCATAATTTTCTAAGCATTATAATATGAGATATTAAATTTACAACTTTGGACAATTTGCTGAAAAGTTTTTGGATATTTTGGAATTTTCAGATACATACGGATTGGAAACATAATTTGGCTATACAAATAAACTTAAATGGAACTGAAACTTTTACTGTAACTCAAGGAAATTATTTATAATGACTTGGACAAGTTTGAGAATTTTTCAATGAATGGAGCACCAGTAATTAATTCCAATAGCATTTTGCTTCATGGAATCATTGAGGACACATTAAAGATTTTGATACAGATCCAAGTGCACCACTTGAAACTAGAGATCAGTCTGGATCTAAAAAAAATTTATTTGTGAATTGTTGGACAACAGTCCTAAGAGATATTGAATTTCAAAGTTTGATGGAAATCTGGAATTAAAACTGAATTGGAAAAAATTGAATAATTAAGGGGGGGCCCACGTGTTTAAAATCCACCAGTGGGATGCAAACCACATGAGGACCACATAGATTAGGGCTGTAGCCACACGGGATCACAGAGCCGCACCAGATCCGATTTATGGTTTTTTGTGACTGACGACTGGGGCCCACCCGGTTGTCTTCTACCTCCCATTCAGACGCGACAGAGGTGGCGCCCGACGGCAGCCGTTTGCCGGCTCCCATTCTAGGGCACGCCGACACTCCAAACTCGCCACCCCCACCTAACTTTTGATGGTGAACTCGATGGTGCAGTCCAAACCGGCGATGGGTGGCCAGCAATGGCGGTGCGACGGCGGCCGGCAGAGCTAGGGTTCCGGGCCATGTCGGTCGGGCCCTACGGTGCACCATTTTGTATGAGATAAACTCCAAATTACTCCTTGATGCATGTAGAACACGAAAATGGGGTCCAAGAGTGAAGGAACAACAGGAAACAAGACGTCAACGGTGAGCCGATGAGCTGAAACTTGGCGGCTAGAAAATTCGAAAATCCGGCGTGGTTACGTGATGAAATTAGATGGTTTTTCTTCGAGGGTGTGCCACTAGACATATAGAAGATAAATCTTCATGGCCACGAGGAATAATCATACATGGAATAGGAATTTTATCAAAAGACCTAACTATGCTTATATGTTGAACTCATCGGGAAAATAGCTAATACTCAAGCTAGGAGGGACGAAACGAGCTGAAACTTTGCAAGCGGAAACTAGGAGTGTCGGTGCACCTTTTGTCTTCAAGGACCGTGGTGAGAAGATGCTTGCATCCCTGGGGCGTCGAGGGAGCATATGGCGGCCACTGAAAAACAGAGCACGGCGGCCGACAAGTCGCCTTGTCCACCGTTCGGGAGGCTCAAACTGCATAAGGGATTGCTCATATAGGTGCGCAAGACGTGGGTGAGGAAGTAGAGATGAAGAAAAGTGATCAAACCTGAGTACCTTGGCTTGATTTGGGCCAGAGATGGAGGAACTCGGTGGTGTTCCAGCTCCTGTGCGAAGAACTAAAGGAGAGCTGAGAAAATTTCTTCTCTGGTGCTTGGATAAGAAGATTAGGACGTGAAGATCTTTTGGGTTGCAGCTGGATTCAACTTATGAAGCAGGCAAGCAGCTAGCTTGGTGGCATTTGCCTGCCGTGAGGTGTTGACCTGAGAAGCAGGAGAGGAAGAGAGTCTATGACAGGTGGGTTCCACTGTTTTCATTCTCATCTTCACCTCACTGGACAGTCAATTCACTCACCTAATTTGCTCCAAAATTGCTAGATATTTGTGGGGAGTCCAAATTAATTATGGAGAATTTGATTCTGAATTCATATTATGTATTTGACCAAGTCTCATTCGAATTCAAACTTGGATTTGAATTTGAGTGGAATTCAATGTAGCCATTGAATTAAATAGCAAACTATCTTCAAAACTTCTGCCTTTTTGAAGAGATACTACTTGGAATATTTGGAAACTATTGGTTAACTCCATTTTCTATTTTTGTATCATTTGAACATGAGCCATTTTTTAATTTTAAATTCCCTCCATTAGGGCTTGAAAGCATTGGATCTTCCAGTTCTGATTTATTTCTTTTTCACATTCAAAATTTTTAGCACATCTAAGTGAACTTTGCACTATGAAAATTTGGGCTTTTACAATGTTGCACTTTGGGAGGCCTGTGGGACCTCCCCCACACTTGTTCTTGTACCTGTCTTTATTTGATACGAAAACATGGAAAATGAAAGACTCTACCAGCCTTACCTACACAGGTGAGTCGCAATTTATTTGACAAAGGCAATTTGTATGATAGAATCAAAATAAGTGCCTAAGTTCTAATTTGGAAAGTATTTATGATGTTTTAAATTTTACTTCTCTCCTACTTAGTCAAATAGGGATAGTGGGATGATTGGAAAGGAGTGGTGAGGGTTGGAGTTTGCTTTATTGGACATGGAAAATTTAACCATACTCCAGGGATAGGCGTTTGAAAGCATCTAGGCCCCATGAGGTACGGTTTCGGTGATTAATGACAACCATTCGATTTTACTAATGAATTTGTGAATGCAAGGTCCCAATAATCACTCAATGAAATGAAATCAAAATGACATTGGAGACCCATATAAAATCAACTAATGAGATCAAATTGAATCATATGAAAACAAGAAGTGAAAGCTCTAACTTGACATCACTCAATGCTTGAAGACTATCAGAACAACATTTCAAACAAGTGTCAAAGAGGTCACAAGTTCAAATTCCAAAAGAACAACTCAGAACAACTCGAAGTCAACAAGTTGAACACACCGGATCATCCGATGATTTCTGAGTTGACTACATCGGTCGAGTTGTGTCAACAGAAGAAAAAGACCTCGGAGCAAAGCACTCACCGGATCATCTGATGTATGGCTCAGTCACATCGGTCCATCAGTACAGTTTGCAACATCATTGGACCAAGTGAAGCACCGGATCATCCGATGTACAGAGGTGTGAACATCGGTTGATTACTCCAGTAAGCCTCAAGTTCAAGATAATTCTGAAGGAACAGCCACCGGATCATCCGATGATGAAGATGAAGCTACATCAATCTAACAACGATCATATCTGACACCATGACGTCAGCCATCTTAATTAGACCGATGATAACCAAGGGGGAGACATCGGATCATCCGATGTGTACAATAAAGTTCTGTCAGCCTACTTTTCCAACGGCTATTTCGGGGAGGTTGGCTTTAAATACCCCCTAAGCCAGTCATTACGGCAAGTCTTGATACTCAGAAGCTAACAACACATCTAAGAGCACTCAAGACCAAGAGCTTACACTTCTACACCCATTAGATCATTTGTATAGGCTAGATCTAGCTAGAGAAAAGCTTGTGTGCATCCTTTCTCTGTGATTGGAGTCTATAGGCTAGTGGGAGGTTGAAGAGATCCTTCCGGAGCTTGCCAAGGTGTGTGTGGAAGCCCGGAAGATCAAGGATTGTACAAGGCTTGAGCTCCACCTTGCCGGAGATGGCGAACGGAGAAGATTAGTGAAGATCCCCTTGTCTCGGTGACTTAAGAGTGGCAAAACCCTTCGGTGGGTGCCACAACGTGGATGTAGGAAGACCCTTGTGATCTTGCCGAACCACGGGATAAACTCCGTGTCTCCGTGTCTTTTGAGCGTTTGAATTCCTCTGCCTCCTTCTTAAATTATGCAATTTTTATTCCGCAATTTATATTTACGTTGATTGCATAGATAAACCGCATAGGGTATTGGGCTTTAGTCGTTAATTTTTAATTGTCTTAAAATTTGAAAGAAAGCCCAATTCACCCCCCTCTTGGGCATTTCGATCCTTACAATTGGTATCAGAGCAAGGTTGCTCATAGGATCATTCTAGCTTCACCGCTAGCGAGCGAAAATGGCCAAGGTTGGGGGTTCGGTTCCTATCTTCGAGGGCAAGAACTTTGCCTATTGGAAAGCACACATGCGCGCTTACCTAGAGGCTATTGCTCCCGAAGTATGGGAAGCGACTCATGCGGGGTTTGGAGAACATAATTATGTTGGTGATAAAATTAAATGGGATGCTAAGGCTAGGAATGCTATCTTTGAATGCATAAGTCAAAATGTCTTTTCTAGAATTGCTAGTAAGGAAAAGGCTTGTGAAATTTGGGCTTGTTTGATAGAAATTCATGAGGGTTCATCTCGTGTAAAGGAACTTAAATATCACATGCTTAAAGCAAAATATGATGAATTTAAGATGCTTCCTCATGAAAATGTTAATGAAATGTTTTCACGCTTAAATGTTCTTATTGAGGAGATTAATGCTCTTGACATTGCGTCTCTTGGGAAGGGACTCATCAACCGTAAGATCCTCATGCTTCTTCCCAAGCCAAAGTACAACATCATCAACTCCATGCTCCAAAAAGAGTCACTTGACCACATTGAAGTTTCGGAGCTCATTGGAGAAATACACGCTCATGAGATGAGTGTACTTGGGATGATGGAGCAATCATCATCAAAAACTATTGCTCTAAAGGCCTCCACCAAGAAAATGAGCTTCAAGAAGAAGAAGGTGGTTGAGCCTAGCTCAAGTGAAGAAGAGCAAGCATCAAGTGAAGATGATGATGATGAGCTTGCCTTGATGATGAGAAAGTTCTCACGCTTGAACTCCAAGATCGCCAAGAAGGGATACACCTTTGATCCCAAGAAGAAAGCGTTCCTACCAAGGAGAGACGATCGCAAGACTTGCTACAATTGTGGTGATCAAGGCCACATCTCCTATATTGTCCAAAACCGGACAAAAGGAGAGAGAACTACAAGGGCAAGCAACGCAAGCTTGAAGAAAGTAATGATGATGAAGAAGAGGTCAAACCCAAACCAAGAGCCTTTGGGAAGAAGAAACAAGACAAGGGCAAGAAGGCAAGACTCTTCCCAAAGAAGAGAAATGGCCCACAAAAGGTGTTCATGTGTGAGGCAAATGAATGGGTCACCGATGAAGAAACAAGTGATGAAGAGAGTGAAGAGGAAGAAGAAAGCTTGGCCGGCCTCGCCATCACCAACAACGATGATGCACCTCTTCATCCACTGCCCATGTGCCTCATGGCGAAAGGTAACACCAAGGTATGTGATGACTCTAGCGATGATGAGCTTTCCCCTGATGATTTAACTTCTTTGATAAATGAATATCATGCTATCATTAAGAGAGAAAAGAGTAAGGTTAAAATGCTTGAAGAAACTCGTGCTAAACTTGAGAGTACTAACCTTGATTTGCTTGACAAGTATGAAAGAATACTTAAAGAGCATGACATGTTCAAATCCCATGTCAAGCAAATTGAGGAAGAAAATGCTAAAATTAGATAGATAATCATGAACTTGACTTAGCACACCAAACACTCTTGGAAGAGCACAACAAGTTAATACAAGAACATCAAACACTTAACCTTGCTCATGACATGCTTGATCAAGAATTGAAAAATATGAAGAAGCAAACTCTTAATGATAAGATATCCATTACTTCTCATGCCACTAATGCTTTGCACAAGTATTTGCCTATGAAAGCTAATGCTAGGGAGAAGGACTTGTTGGAAGAAATTGAGAGTCCCCGCACTAGTGTGGCTAGACTTTCAAAAGGAGAAGTCAAGCACAAGGAAATTATCTTCCAACAAGCTAAGGCCTTCAACAAGAGAGGACTTGGATCCTTCCCGGTGCCTAACAAAGGAAAGGTGCCCTTACCGGAGCTAAGAACAAGCTTCATCAAGGAAGTTGGTTCTTATTGCCAACATTGTGAGGTCACCGGTCACCACACAAGAGAGTGTCCTCTTCCTAACCGACCTTCTCCTAAATTTCCTACTAACTATAAATCTACTTTCAATGATCATTATTATCTCTTGAGTAAAGTACAAGACAAGGTGAAGGCTAGGTTCATTGGCAAAGACATGAAGGGCATGAAGGGGAAGCTCCCCAAGCAACTTTGGGTCCCAAAAACACTTGTATCACACATACAAGGACCTAAGTTGGCTTGGGTTCCTAAAGCCAAAAATTGAATTCATGTGTGTAGGTGAACTACAAAGCCGGAGGAAAGCATTGGGTACTCGATAGCGGGTGCACTCAACATATGACCGGCAATGATGGTATGTTCACCACCATAGAAAACCCCGGCAATCATGAACAAGTCACCTTTGGTGATAACTCTAAGGGAAAGGTAATTGGGTTAGGTAAAATTGCCATTTCAAATGACTTGTCCATTTCGAATGTCTTGTACGTTAAGTCACTTAGCTTCAATTTACTTTCTATTGCACAACTATGTGATCTTGGACTAACGTGCACATTTAGCAAGAATGATGTTGTTGTGAGTAGTGAAACTAGCCAAGACATAGTCTTCAAAGGATTCCGGCATGGACATCTCTACCTAGTGGACTTCGCCAACAAGAATGCTAGCTTGACCACTTGTCTTTTCACTAAGACAAGCTTGGGATGGCTATGGCACCGACGCATAACGCACATTGGAATGAGCAAACTTAAGAAGTCATTCAAGCTTGGGATGGTAACCGGTGTGAAGGATGTCACTTTTGAGAAGAACAAGCTTTGTAGCGCCTGTCAAGCCGGGAAGCAAGTTGCTTCACACCACCCAATGAAGACAATGGTGTCAACCTCCAAGCCACTTGAACTACTCCACATGGACCTCTTCGGACCGTCCACATATCAAAGCCTTGGTGGTAACCTATATTGTCTCGTTATTGTCGATGACTATTCTCGCTATGCTTGGACTCTATTTTTAGGTGACAAGAGTGAAACTCCGGAAGTGTTCAAGACCTTTGCCAACCGCGCTCAAAGGGAATTCCAACTTCCCATTATCAAGGTCCGGAGCGACAACAGCACCGAATTCAAGAACTACAACATTGGGGAATGGTGTGACCATGAAGGCGTGAAGCATGAATTTTCGGCCACATACACCCCCCAACAAAATGGTGTTGTTGAAAGGAAGAATAAGACACTCATCACTCTTGCAAGAGCAATGCTTGATAACTATGGCACATCAGAGAAGTTTTGGGCCGAACCAATCAACACGGCGTGCCATGCCGCAAATAGGGTCTACCTACATCGACTACTTCAAAAGACCCCGTACGAGCTTCTCATTGGGAGAAAGCCCAACATCTCCTACTTTCGAGTCTTTGGGTGCAAATGCTACATCTACCGCAAGAAAAGGCTCGGTAAGTTTGAAAGAAGATGTGATGTTGGTATTTTTCTTGGTTATGCATCAAACTCAAAAGCATATCGAGTATTCAACCAAACCTCCGGTTTAGTTGAAGAAAGTTGTGATGTTGAGTTTGATGAGACTAATGGCTCCCAAGAGGAGAGTTTTGGTCATGATGAAATAGATGATGAGCCTCTACGAGAAGCCATGAAGAACATGACCATTGGAGACATCAAGCCGGAAGTTGTAGAGGGCCATGATCAAGGGGGAGCTTCAAGTTCCAACAACAACACCTCTATGGCGCCTCAAGTTGATGAAGAAGAGAAGAATGATCCATTGCCAACTCAAGACTCACAAGCACAACAACATCAAGAAGAAGAAGAAGTTCATGATCAAGTCCAACCACAAGAGGAACAACACGCATCACCTTCGCCAAGTGCTTCACAACCGCTTATGAGGCATGGACGCATCTCCAAGGCGCATCCAATGGACCAAATCATTGGAAGTCTGTCAAGGGGTGTAAGTACACGTTCTCGCCACGTTGCTTCGTTTTGTGAGCACTACTCTTTTGTTTCATGTGTAGAACCCACTCACATTGAGGAAGCGCTCCAAGACCCAAATTGGGTGATGGCCATGCAAGAAGAACTCAACAACTTCATCCGCAATGAAGTTTGGGTGTTGGAGGAGCGACCCAAGGACAAGAACGTCATCGGAACAAAGTGGGTGTACCGCAACAAACAAGATGAGAATGGCGTTGTGGTCCGCAACAAGGCAAGACTTGTGGCCAAAGGGTTCTCACAAGTTGAAGGACTAGATTTTGGGGAAACATTTGCCCCGGTCGCCCGGCTAGAAGCCATCCGTATACTTCTCGCCTTTGCTTCACATCATAGTATTAGACTTTATCAAATGGATGTGAAAAGTGCCTTTCTTAATGGCTACATTAACGAGCTTGTTTATGTTGAACAACCTCCCGGGTTTGAAGATCCGAGGAATCCTAACCATGTGTATAGGTTGCACAAGGCGCTCTATGGGCTCAAGCAATTACCTAGGGCGTGGTATGAACGACTACGGGACTTCCTCATCATGCAAGGATTCAAGATCGGGAGGGTGGACACCACACTCTTCACCAAGGACATCAACGGAGATTTGTTCATTTGTCAAATTTATGTTGATGACATTATTTTTGGTTCAACTAACGAAGCTTTTAGCCATGAGTTTGGCAAAATGATGTCTAGGGAATTCGAGATGTCAATGATTGGAGAGCTCAACTTCTTCCTTGGATTTCAAATCAAGCAACTTCGAGAGGGGACCTTCGTCTATCAAGAGAAGTACACCAAGGACCTCTTGAAGAAATTTGAGAGGGGAGATTGTAGCTCAAGAAGCACTCCAATGGCAACAAATTGCCATCTCGAGGCGGATAAGGACGGTAAACCTATTGACCAATCTCACTACCGTTCTATGATTGGTTCATTGCTTTATCTTACCGCATCTAGGCCCGATATAATGTTTAGTGTATGCTTATGTGCTCGCTTTCAAGCGGCACCTAAAGAATCGCATAAGAAGGCGGTCTTTAGGATACTTAGGTATCTTAAGCATACCACTAGTATGGGCTTGTGGTACCCTAAAGGTACAACCTTCCATCTCTTGGGATACTCGGATTCAGACTTTGCCGGATGCCGTGTGGATCGCAAAAGTACCTCCGGTGGGTGCCACTTGCTTGGGCGTTCCCTAGTCTCTTGGTCTAGCAAGAAGCAAAATTCCGTCGCTTTGTCCACGGCGGAAGCGGAATACATTGTGGCCGGTGCATGTTGTGCCCAAATTCTTTACATGAAACAAACCCTTTTGGACTTTGGAATTAAACTTGGTTGTGTGCCTCTCCTTTGTGACAATGAAAGTGCGGTTAAGATAGATAAAAACCCCGTTCAACACTCCCGCACTAAGCACATTGATATTCGCCATCATTTCTTAAGGGACCATGAAGCTAAGGGAGACATCTCTTTGAGTGGTGTTCGGTCCGAAGAACAATTGGCGGATATCTTCACTAAACCACTTGATGAGAAAACCTTTTCTAGGCTAAGAAGTGAATTAAATGTGCTAGATGCAACAAACGTCATGTAAGAATGCATATCATATAGGTCTTGTCTAACTCCCAAAGGATAGGGGCGAACTAGAAATAGTTTTCCCTGAGGAAGCCTTTGGAAGGTTCAAACTTGGCAAGATAGATTTACTTATGTCTTGCATGATGCCTGCCATATAGATTTACAATTTCTTGCATTATAAAATGATTGGCATTGCATACGGTAGATTTTCACAAAGGGGAACCCACCTCATGAGAAAGAGACTTGTTTGAAATGCAACATCTCAACTCATATAAGGTGGAAAGAACAAAATGTTAGGTGCGTTAATGCCTAGAGGAACGTGCTCTATTGAGATAGTAGTCTTCATACTCTACCTCACAAAGCATGGACCTTACATTTTATTTGGATATTTTCCTCCCATCTTTCTCGGTGTTCCATTTGCCTTAAGGATTAGCCAAGTTTTTGGCATATTAGCTGTTTGAGGGGTAAGGGGTTGCCCAGAAAGTCCTAAGACATGTGCTTTTCTTTGCTTGGTTGTTTGCTCAAAAGACATATATGGGATGTTTTAGCTCTGTAGTCATCGGATTATCCGATGTCCAGGTCAATCTCTCATCGGATCAATAAGTGTTCAATCCTCAAGGGCCAGTTCAGTCAGAACCTCAAATGATCCGACGAGTTCATTCTGAAAACCATCGGTCCATCCGGTGTTCACAATTCTGGAGCTGTGGTCAATTCCACCGATGTTACTTCCTCCCACGTCGGACCATCCGGTGTCAACACCCTTCTTTTGAACACCCTTACTGTGCCATTCGACCGATGATCAAAACCCTAAACGTCGGTTCATCCGATGTCAACAGCAATTTTTGAATATCCTTACTGTGGCATTCGACCGATGTTCATTTCACCTAACATCAGTCCATCCGGTGTTAAAAATTCGGCTAGGGTTTGGGACCCACTATTTAAACCGGCCGTACCCCTTCGTCTTCCTCTCTCCCGATCCCGACACCTCCATCGCCTCCCTCTCGCCGCGCCGCCACCTCCACTGCCGCCGGACGCCGCCGCTCACAGGCCGTCGCCGCCGTCTCCGGCCGCCGCCCTCTCCACAGCGCCGCCACCGCTTGCCGCGCCGCCGCCTCCATCCACGCGCCGCACATCCGCGCCGCCTCCTCACCTCCAAGCACCGCCTGTCGCCGCCTCCTCCACTTGCCGCAGCATCCAAGCGCCGCCACCGCTCTTCCCCATCGCCACAGCGCCTCCGCCGCCCCGCG
Organism: Tuctoria greenei; assembly: GCA_036927565.1. Classification (NCBI taxonomy): domain Eukaryota; kingdom Viridiplantae; phylum Streptophyta; class Magnoliopsida; order Poales; family Poaceae; genus Tuctoria; species Tuctoria greenei. Next base: position 61,151,735 of record JAYESD010000011.1, on the reverse strand, counting down.
CACACATTGCCGTCGCGGTGCATTCATCGCCGCTAGGGTTTCGCAACCCCATTGATCTCCACGTCATCTCCTTCGTCGACTCCGTGCTCTCGCACATCGCAATGGCTCGTGACATGAAGAACAAGGGCAAGGCCATCGCGGAGCCCGCTGCGAAGAAGCAAAAGCTGTCCAAAGAGGAGAAGAAGGCATTGATGGCCGCTCGCGCCGCCGAGGAGCGTGAGCATGGCCGAGGAGGGTCCCTGAGGATCCGCGAGGCTCGTTCCAGGCAGCCTCCCGTGATCGACGACTCCGAGGCCGAAGAGGAGCCGGTTGAGCCTCTCGTCCGCCGGCGCTCAGCCCGGACACGTGGGGGTCACACCGAGGCTGCAGTTCCACGTCCGAGACCGACGGTAGCCGACCGTCGTGAGGACAGGGAGGCCGAGAGGGCCATCTACCAGATGGACACGGTAGTCCGTGTCGGTGAGGGAGTCCGTCTCACGGACTACAGGAAGCTGAAGGCAAAGCAGCTTCGGACGCTCAGATGGAATGTGCTACTGGAGGAGTGGTACCCGCAGCCCCGGGAAGCTTTGGTGGATAGTCGCTTCTGGACTGTCACGCAGGCGTCTCTCTATGAGACTTACAGACGCCGAGGCCACAAGCTGTTCCAACACAATTATCTGGATTGGGGACAACTAGCGTTGGCAGCAGAGACGGAGATCTGTCCTTACTTTGAGAGATACCGAGGCTTGGTGGAGTTGATGGCATATGAGCGGAGTGCCTATGTGGAAGATTGGGTCCGCGTCTTCTACGCCACCCTCTACGTCTCGGAGGGCAGAAGATCCATTGATTTCATATTCATGGGTCAGCACTACCACCTGACGAGGCAGACGCTGGGACAGTTGCTTGGAGTAGACCTACACGACACCTGCATACATGAGAAGGTCTATGGACAGGCAGATCTGCCAAGGAGGCCGCTCACTGGAGGAGTGGCTCCTGCTCTGGAGGAGATCAGATCATTGTTTGGACCTATGTTCTCTCCAGACCAGCCGAGGGTGCCGGCTTTGTTGACCACAGCAGCACGCATAGTGCACCTCGCCTTGCGCCGCACGCTTCTGCCGAGGTCCGGCTATCTTGAGGGATTCACTAGCCTCCAGCAGACGATCCTGTACTACATCATGAACGGGATGGACTTTGACATGGTGGATGTCATCATTTGCGAGATGGAGGATGTGATCACAGACGGTGTGGGCATGATGAGGCAGCTTGTCTATGGGCACTGGATCAGCTACCTGCTTACCATGATGGTTCCCGAGGGGTCCGCCGCGCACGACCGTCTCTCTGACGAGAGTGTGTCACGGTTCGAACACTACCAAGCTCCAGCTCCAGGGGACCGCCGCCTTGGCCGCCCTGTTGAGTGTCAGGTCAGGGCGATGCTGTCTGAGGAAGACTGGTCGGACTTGGAGAAAGAGGATGAGCGTCTAGCTGAGGCAGAGGCTCAGGGAGGAGACCTGCAGCACGTCTGGTCCGAGAGCGACACAGACGAAAGTGTCGAGGAGTACTTCCCTCCTCCTCCTCCTTCACCGAGGCAGCACGATGCAGAGGCAGGAGGTTCAGCTGCTCCACCACCGACTCCACCTCCTGTGTCCAGGGCGCAGGTGTCACAGCCATCAGAGTTGTCGACACTTCTTCAGCAGATGATAGAGCAGCAGTGCCAGGACAGGCTCGCGGCTGAGCAGGCCAGGGCAGAGCAGGCTGCTCACCTGGCACAGCTTCAGAGGCAGCAGCAGGAGCTTCAGCTGGAGATCGCCCGACAGAGGCGAGAGGATACAGACCGGTTCACGAACCTTGTTGATCAGATGCACCGCCGTACCCTCGACCAGCAGCAGCAGACTCAGCAGGCTATGATGGGGATCCTAGGGTTGATCACCAACCTCTACACTCAGACCGGGATTGCCCTTCCTCCACAGCAGCCTGGACTGGGACTGGCTCCAGGTGCGACTCAGGTGCCTGCTACTCCAATTCCTTCTATCAGCATGTCACCACTTCTGGCACCCAGTGCACTGATCCACTCTCCTCTGCCGGCGACGACTCTGTTCCAGCAGACGTCGGCATCTGTGGTCAGTGCTCAGCTTTTCCTAGCTCCAGCTCCACCGGCGCCTCGTGTACCTACTACTTCCTCTCCAGCATCGACAGCGGTTCCCCCAGCTCCCTCCGCTCCAGCAGCTGCGACCGGCGACTCCAGCTCCGATGACAGCGACGGTGACCAGTTCGTCATCGCGCCTAGCTCTCAGGGTCAGTAGGCTCTCTGATCCCTTTTTGGTGTCTTGATGCAAAAGGGGGAGAAGAGGTAGAGGAGTCAGGGGGAGTAGTATCCTAGTCTCAGGGGGAGTTTTTATCTCTATCTTTTTCTCATGTAATTTTGTGTGCTCAAGTACCTTTTTGTAATATTAATTAAACACCTTTCTACTTATGTCATTTTCTTATGGTATTAATCGATTAAGTTTTTCGCGCCACTTCACTTGATTTCTACAAAGTCACTGTGTCCTATCTTGTATTCATTGCATATCCATTTTTGAGTATTGTACCATCAAATTCATTACTATTGCGCTTTAAATTATTGTGTTATCATCAATCACCAAAAAGGGGGAGATTGAAAGCATCTAGGCCCCATGAGGTACGGTTTCGGTGATTAATGACAACCATTCAATTTTACTAATAAATTTGTGAATGCAAGGTCCCAATAATCACTCAATCAAATGAAATCAAAATGACATTGGAGACCCATATAAAATCAACTAATGAGATCAAATCGAATCATATGAAAACAAGAAGTGAAAGCTCTACCTTGACATCACTCAATGCTTGAAGACTATCAGAACAACATTTCAAACAAGTGTCAAAGAGGTCACAAGTTCAAATTCTAAAAGAACAACTCAGAACAACTCGAAGTCAACAAGTTGAACACACCGGATCATCTGATGATTTCTGAGTTGACTACATCGGTCGAGTTGTGTCAACAGAAGAAGAAGACCTTAGAGCAAAGCACTCACCAGATCATCCGATGTATGGCTCAGTCACATTGGTCCATCAGTATAGTTTGCAACATCATTGGACCAAGTGAAGCACCGGATCATCCGATGTACAGAGGTGTGAACATCGGTTGATTACTCCAGTAAGCCTCAAGTTCAAGATAATTCTGAAGGAAGAGCCACCGGATCATCCGATGATGAAGATGAAGCTACATCGGTCTAACAACGGTCATATCTGACACCATGACGTCAGCCATCTTAATTAGACCGATGATAACCAAGGGGGAGACATCGGATCATCCGATGTGTACAATAAAGTTCTGTCAGCCTACTTTTCCAACGGCTATTTAGGGGAGGTTGGCTTTAAATACCCCCTAAGCCAGTCATTACGGCAAGTCTTGATACTCAAAAGCTAACAACACATCCAAGAGCACTCAAGACCAAGAGCTTACACTTCTACACCCATTAGATCATTTGTATAGGCTAGATCTAGCTAGAGAAAAGCTTGTGTGCGTTCTTTCCCTGTGATTGGAGTCTCTAGGCTAGTGAGAGGTTGAAGAGATCCTTCCGGAGCTTGCCAAGGTGTGTGTGGAAGCCCGGAAGATCAAGGAGTGTACAAGGCTTGAGCTCCACCTTGCCGGAGATGGCGAACGGAGAAGATTAGTGAAGATCCCCTTGTCTCGGTGACTTGGGAGTGGCAAAACCCTTCGGTGGGTGCCACAACGTGGATGTAGGAAGACCCTTGTGATTTTGCCGAACCACGGGATAGACTCCGTGTCTCTGTGTCTTTTGAGCATTTGCATTCCTCTCCCTCCTTTTTATATTATGCAATTTTTATTCCGCAATTTATATTTACGTTGATTGCATAGATAAACAGCATAGGGTATTGGGCTTTAGTCGTTAATTTTTAATTGTCTTAAAATTTGAAAGAAAGCCCAATTCACCCCCCCCTCTTGGGCGTTTCGATATTTACAGCGTTAAAGTCAATCAAATTGACTACGTCTTCCTCTGTGTCCAAATTTTCTTCAGGTTCTAAAAGGATCTTAAGACGGTGCCCATTTACTTTGAATAGATGACCTTCATCATTTTGGAGTGTAATTTCTCCATGAGATGAAGTATCTACCACAGTATGGGGACCTTCCCATTTACTTTTTAGTTTCCCATGTCCTAAAGTTTGACTCTATAGTTGAGAAGTAGGACTTTATCTCCATACTTGAACTCCTTAGGCGTAATTATTTTATCGTGCCACCTCTTGGTTTTTTCCTTATAGATCTTGGCAGTATGGTACGCCTTATCCCTCCATTCTTCCAGTTCAGAAATTTGCATTTTGCGCAACTTTCCAGCTTCGTGGAGATCCATGTTCCAATTCTTGATAGCCTAATACGCTCTATGTTCCAATTCTACGGGTAAATGACAAGTTTTCTAGTAGACAATTTGGAAAGGTGACATTCCAATCGGTGTCTTATAGGTGGTATGATGCACTTTGCCCAAAGTGCATCGGGTAGTTTGTTCTTCCATCCATTCCCCATCTCAAAGATAGTCTTTTGTAGAATATTCTTGATTTGTTTGTTTGAAGTTTTTGCTTGACCACTTGTTTGGGGATGGTACGGAGTAGCAATGTTATGCCTAACCCCAAGCTCCCTCAAAAAGCTCTGGAAGGTCTTTTCAATGAAATGAGATCCTCCATCACTTATGACCGTTCGAGTAGTTCCAAACCGTGGGAAAATAATTTCATGAAACATTTTCCGAGCGGTCTTGACATTGGCATGTTTGCATGGTAATGCTTCTACCCATTTAGACACATAATCTAAGACCACCAGAATATACTCGTAATCATATGACTTTGGAAAGGGTCCCATGAATTCAATCCCCCACACATCAAATAATTCTACTTGGAGATTGTATGTGAGGGGCATCGCATTGCGAGCAGTAATTCCTCCATGCTTTTGGCATTCCTGGCATCTTCGAACGAATTCTTTTGTATCCGCATACATTGAGGGCTAAAAGAATCCGCTTTGCCAGATCTTTGCCTGAGTACAGTGAACACCGTAGTGCCCACCATAGGGGGCCGCATGGCATCTTTCGATGATTTTGGTGCCTTCTACTGTTGGGACACACCTTCTAAGTAACCCATCAGAACATACCCTATGGAGGTATGGATCATCCCACAAGTCATGTCAACTCTCAAAAATGAGCTTTTTCGTATCCTGCCTTGGTGGTATGTACCCCGTAACCATGAAGTTTACGATGTTCGTATACCAAGGGTTAGAGTCGATCACCTGGAGCAACATATCATCACATAAGAAATCATTGATAGGTATGTACAGTGTATTTGGGACTTCCATACGTGAGAGATGATCAGCGACAGAATTCTCTACTCCCTTTTTATCTCTTATCTCCATGGTCAAACTCTTGGAGTAGGAGAATCCATCGGATTAGCCTAAGTTTAGCATCTCTCTTGGTGAGCAAATATTTCAAAGCAGCATGGTCTGTGTGGACTATGACTTTTTCTCCAACCAAGTATGATCTAAACTTGTCGATGGCAAAGACAACTGCTAGGAGATCCTTTTCAGTTTTGGCATAGTTAAGCTGAGCTCCTGATAGATTCATGCTAGCGTAGGCTATTGCATGATGCTTCTTATCCTTGGTTTTGCCAAGGACCGCTCCAACGGCATAATCACTAGCATCACACATGATTTTGAATGGTAGTGTCCAATCAGGCGGTTGAATGATTGGAGTTGTGATGAGTACCTTCTTGAGGATGTCAAAAGATTGGTGGCACTCATTATCTGAATCAATGGTCACATCCTTAGCTAATAGGCTAGTGAGGGATTTAGCAATTTTGGAAAAATCCTTGATAAATCGTCGGTAGAGCCCCGCATGGTCTAAAAATCTATGGATACCCTTAATGTTGGTGGGAGGTGGAAGCTTTTCAATAACTTCAATTTTGGCTTTGTCCACCTCAATCCCCCTTTCGGACACCAAGTGTCCTAAGACGATGCCTTCACGGACTGTAAAATGACACTTTTCCAAATTTAGCATCAGGTTCTTTTCTTGGCATCTTTGTAAGACCCTGTCTAGGTTCTCAAGACAATGATCAAAAGTTTTCCATAGATGGAAAAATCATCCATGAAAACTTCCATGATTTCCTCGATCATGTCTGAGAAAATAGACATCATGCACCTTTGGAACGAAGCGGGTGCATTACACAACACGAACGACATTCGCCGATAGGCGTACGTTCCGTAAGGGCAAGTGAATGTTGTCTTACTTTGATCATCAGGGTGGATGGGAATTTGATGGTAACCATAATACCCATCAAGAAAACAAAAGAAGGAATGTTTCGCTAGCCACTCAAGCATTTCATCAATGAAAGGCACCGGGAAATGTTCTTTCATTGTTGCCTTATTGAGTTTTCTGTAGTCAATACACATCCTCCACCCTGTGACGGTTTGTTGAGGAATGAGTTCATTCCTCTCATTTCGAACGATCGTCATTCCTCCTTTCTTGGACACTACTTGGACAAGGCTAACCCACTCACTATGAGGGCCGGGATAAATTATACCGGCATGCAAGAGTTTCGAGACCTCCTTTTTGACAACTTCCTGCATATCATTGTTCAACCTCCTTTGAGGTTCCCTAGACAGTGCGCTAAGATGGTCGGTGGGAATGTGATGGGTGCAAAGAGCAAGGCTGATTCCCTTAAGGTCTTGGAGTGAGTATCCTAGGACAGATCTATGATTCTGTAAGACTGTCATGAGTTTGGCAGTTTCGTCTTGTGAAAGCTTGTCACTTATGATGACAGGAGATTCCACATCATCGTGTAGGATAGCATAGCGTAGGCCTGGAGGTAGGGTTTTCAACTCAACCAGGGGGCTTTTGTGATGGCTCTTCTCTGGGCAAATCAAATGTCTCCTGCAATTCATCCTCTTCTACGATGAATTGTTCTTCTTCTTCATTTTCAGGAAGTTCTAAGAATTGAAGGGCCATGGCTTCCTTGATTGGCTTACTATCGGGGGGAGGTTCTGCTAATGTGTTCTTGGATCGCAGAATGGGAATGGAAAACTTCCTCCCTCCAAATTTAACATCTAGGCTGCCTTTTGAGGATGTATCTACGAGTAATTTTTCAATGGGTAACTACCTATCATTAAATCGATGTCTTGGACTTCGAAGACATGAAAATCAAGGCAGAGATCTATGTTCTCATTTCTTATGGACACGTTTTGCAAAATCCCATATCCTTCCTTGTTGTTTCCATAGGAGTCTCTGAAGGATTTTCTTGTTGGAGCCTAGGGTCAATCACCCAAAATGGCTAAAGCACAATTTTTAAAAATGATATTGGATCCAACAGTGGGATTATAAAGGACGTTCGCCATTACCCCTCGAATAAGACATCGAATGGTTGCTGAGGGTGAGTTTACCTGAATAATTTCAGGTGAAAGCTCAACCTTCATCGTCCATTCCCTACTCATGATTGAGGTCAAATCCTTGATCGTCTCCTGAAGGAATTTTCCTTTGGGAAGATCAAGGAGTGAGGGATGTAATTATGGTTTCTTTCTATAACAATACTTCGAGGTATTCCCAAAATCTTCAAAAAGATCTTCCTCAAAGCATAATGGAAAATGCGAAGGCCGAATTTCTTCTTCCTTCGGTGTCTTTTGTTCGGGTGAGGATTTCATGGTCACAACTTGAGATGAAGAAGGTATGGGTTCTGGGGTGACTATGGGGGGATCCTCATGTCTCAACTCGGCTTCCTCTTGAGGACATTCATCAAGACTGGCGATGAAGGATGTATTTTCTAGAATGCGGTCTAGAATTTCCCTTCTTTTAATCGGTGTCTTATGGAGGAAAGAGCCTTCGGCCGTTATGTCAGGGTATAGGGCAGAATCCTTGTCAAGCACGAAACATAAGTGTTGTAATAACACATGTTCGGGAATAGACAAGTCCAAGCCTGATTTGGTTAGCAATGAGAATCTAGCCCAGGCTGCACCTATAGATTCCTTCTCGATTTGCTGAAAGTTGAGAATTTCCCTTCATAGAGAGGCAACTTGGGAGAGTGGAAAGAATGCAAGACAAAAATTGTCTCGAAGTTCTTTCCATTTTCCATTTGCACTCCTGATGGTATGAGTGTATCACTACTTCGCTCTTCCCTTGAGGGAAAAGGGAAACAAATTCCACTTAAGTGTTTCTTGTGGCATGCCCTTGAGCAAATGGGATCTGCCAACGTCAGAGGCTCACAGAACTCACCCTTACGAGCAGATAGAGAAAGAATGGTGGGTTGCTCTGTAGTTTAGATGGTGGAAAGGTAAGGAATAAAGATAAAAAATAGATATGAGGGTTAACAAGGTTCGAAGATCAACAACAACCGTTCTCCGGCAATGGCGCCAGAAATGCTTGTTGATGGCTGGTACATCACAGATAAAAATCCGCAAGCGCATGGAGATACCGCTGCAACAGTTCCCCTTAAAGAGTATTCCCAAGGGTATCGAATACATGGAACGTGTGTGCCAATCTTCTAACTAGTTCACCCAAGGACACAAATCTTGGTGGTAGGCAAGGGATGGAGTGGACTTCCTTAGAGAAAGGTTTCTAATTCAAAGCAAGTAGATCAATAGCAACTTGTATTGGGCACGGGCTTACCATGGTCTGCCAGGCGACTCCCGCCAAGAGCCTACGTTGTAGCCGAACATGGAGGATTACAACAGAAGGATAGGGCTGTCACCACCTACCACCTACCTCTACAACCCGTGGACTACGAGATAATCAAAGGTAATGTGAAGCCTAGACACCAAGCCTACGCTATCGATTACTTCCCTAACCTCTCTAGCAATGACTAGGGCCTCTAAATGAATAGAGCAATGAATGAACAAGCAACTAAGGAATTAACTTGCTTGAATTAAATAAATTAACTCAAATGGAAATCATGTACCTTACTTGAGATGGAAAGAACTGTTGAGGTACAAAGGTGGACAGGGTTTGTGAGACCTATGTGTGCTGAATACATTGGCTATGACGATAAAAGTTTTGAATGCTGCAAAAACACCCTATTAACAAGGTCCACATCTAGGTCCGAGCTCCTGTAATGTCTGACGATAGGTCCGGCTTGTTTTGGGTAGCTCCGGCAAGGTCAGACGTAAGGTACGACTTCTTTGTCTAGGTCCGACTTGCTATGGCTAGGTCCAACATGTTTTTGCTAGCTCCGATTCTAGTCTGACTAGCTTTGGATAGCTCCGGTGCTAGGTCCAACTAGCTTTGGATAGTTCCAGCGCTAGGTTCTGCTAGCTTTGGTAATCTCCAGTTCAAGGCCCAGTTAGCTTTGGCAAGGTCTGGTGCTGAATTGCAATGGTTCTGCTTTTAACATGTAATGTTTCGAACTTGCTTTACACTTATAGAAAGTTTGCTTAGTATTATTTACTAAGTTTTTGATGCATTTTGGTTGATCATGGTGGTTAATATTTTTGCTATGGTTTACAACATACTTATGTGAGGTGCTCATGTAAGGTGTTGTGGTTTCGGAACTAACGTGAGTCATGTCGGGGACTTGTGCTTGGAAGTATTGGTTGTTTATTCATGTGCAGGTGTTGCTTGAGTTCAAGACATGGCTGGTGATGGGATCCATTGAACTAGACTTAGGGAGAAGATGAGGTTCAACAACCAAGTTAAGGATGAATTGTGGTTGAGTTGGTCGGGAGGTTGCACAACATGTTTGAATCAAGAGCAATGCATATGAAGATATCATGGACGTTGTTGAAAGATGTTTGCACATATGCAAGGAGTGCATGGACGTGGAAAAATTATTTCAAGGTGTGATGAAGAGAATTGGACATAAAGAATTGGTCGGAAAGGTCCAATCGACTAGATTATGGACTCAGGTTGTGGCTGAGTAGGGTTTGACTCAAATATGGAAAGATTTGAGTTGGTTATGATAGGATTTCGTATAGGCCACAAAGTTGAGTTGTTTTTCGGAATATGGGATACATTCCTAAGGTGTTTGGAAGTCTTAGGATTGCTTCTATCTGCGTATAGAAGAGTCTTGAGCAATTATGAAAAGTTTCAATAGAAACTGAGTAGGATATTAGTCCTAGTTTGGTTTGGGTTGGTCTCATGGCTGGTTATATAAGCAAGAGAGGCCAGAGCTCATGGTATACAGATTTTGGGCTATTCCTCTTGTGTTCTATTGAATAAATATCATAGTTTATAGGAAATTTTGTGCCTTGTTCGTCCGACTTGTTCCAGACAAGTTTTTTGTCAAGTTTCTGCACAGCACTACCTTGCTTCAGTGGTTTTATCGTAACTCTAGTTTTCTAGATCCAATTGATGTGATCCTTTTGGTTTGTCTTCACAACTTGATTATCTATCATCTGTGAAAATTTCACAGTAATTGGATTTGTGGTGTCTGAACTACACGAGTTTCTTTGCAGTGTTGTAGATATGATTTTTCTCGTGTAGAACATATTGACTTTTGTTCAATCATTCGAGCGTAACTTGAGTTTTCTCGACGGATTTTCGTGATTCTAATTGTGACGTCTTCGTGACTTGATTAGCCACAATATATATTGGTTTTGTCACAGATGATCATGTTTAGATTAGTCTCACACATGATTTCTTTAACAGATTAGTTTTCTGTCGAGGGTTTTTTGTTGCTTCTGCTCAAAAAGTTGTAATCTACCATTCACCCCCCTCTGGTGACTTTTCATGTGCTCTCCGGTCCTACAATTGGTATCATAGGCATGGTGCTCTAATCTTTGTGATTTGCACGTGTTTTTTCACTAATCATCATGGAGAAATACTCCACAAAACCTTGTGCGTTTAGCGGTATTGATTTTCAGGTTTGGAAGGCACGTATGGAAGCCTTCATCCTGGTGCAGGGCTTTGCAATATGGGATAAGGTGTACAAACCTTATGAAGTGCCACCAAATGATCAAGTTATACATACGAATCTGAGAGATGTTGACAACAACATCAAGGCTCAGAACTTGGTCATACAAGGGTTAACTCAAAGTGACTTCGACCGTGTTGCACACCATCGATCTGCATACGATGTGTGGAAAGCACTTTGTGACTACCACGAAGGATCCAACACGATCAAGGAGGTAAGGCAAGATATGTTCAAAAATGGATACATGCATTTTGAGATGCAGCCAGGTGAGTCCGTCGATGATTTATTTGCTCGCATTAATAAAATTCTCAGCAACTTGCGTAGCGTCAATGCTAATTTTTCATATGCTAAAAATGCTAGGCAATTACTAAGTGCATTAGAAATGTTAATTTGGGAGATGAAAGTCACATCTATTCGTGAATCTACTGTCGTGAGTACACTTACTTTAAATGTTCTATATTCTAAATTGAAAACTCATAAAATTGACATAATCTCATGTAAGAACCCCAGCAAGTCTCTTGCATTTGTTTCTCAACGTGACATGCCTAGCTCCGGCCAATCTTCATCTTGTGGAACACTTGCTTTGTTGTCCTCTCTAACCCTTGAACAGATTGAAGAGTTTCTAGAGGAAGAAATTGCACTCATCTCTACTCGGTTCTAAAACAAAATGTGAGAACTAGAAGGAGAGGAAGTGTCGAACCTCAACAATGCTTCAAATGTGGTAAGACAGAACATTTTCACACGAATTGCCCTAACCTTTCAGGTACTACTTCTCGTGACGAAAAACAAACAAGGATGAAACACTCCTCTACAAACAACAACAAGAAAAAAAAGGGTTTTACAGGACACCAATTAGTGAATAGTTTTATCTCCGCACTTCAAGAACTTGGCTTGAGCAATGTGGACATCGGAAGTGATGAAGAGAAGATGATTTGGCAAACTTGTGCTTCATGGCGGGCAATTCAAGATCAAATATGGAGGAGGCAGAACACAACAACGACAATGAAGAGGTATGTCCTACTTGCAAAGAAATGTGTGATGCTATTTCTTGTGCCACTGTTATAGTTAAGAAAAAGGACAAAAATCTTAGGGACGATGCTATTGAAATTGAGTCACTAGAATCTGAAATTAATTGTTTGAATTCATTGATTCCTATTGATGATTCTTGTTCCTCATGTGATATAATATATGAACAATTGTCCTCTCTAAGAAGTGCACACACGTCCACACTTGATAAACTTGAGTTAGAAATTGAAAAGAACAAAGAGTTTCTTGCAGTTAGTGATAAAAACTAGAAAGGTGCTAGCTGTTATACCATTGATTTGCATTGTTCTACTTGTGATGATCTTGATAAGAAACTAGATGATGCTATGGATGAAATTTCTGTATTGAACAATGCTTTACGGACTCATGAAGTCAAATATTGTTCCAATTGCAAACTAAAAGGAAAAACATTATGTGTAAATTGCCTAGAATTGTCTAAGAAACTTGATGACATGAATAGGACACTAGAGCAGTTTTGTATTGAGAATAAAAATCTAAACTTGCTATTGAATTCATCTAAATCAAGCAATGATAAAACTGGTTTAGGTTTTGATTCCCATTCTCATGCTAAGGCACATTCACCTAAAATTGTAAAGTCATTAGGAAGTGGTTTGATTAAAACAATTCCTAAACAAAAAGAAGTGGTTTTCAAATTTGCAGGATTGCCGTCTCATTCAGCTTCTAATAAACATGTTGCTTGCTCATCTAGACATGAACACAAAGTTAAATTTCATTGTACCCACTGGTGGTAGAGATGATCATGTCATAAATTTTTGTTATAGACTAGCTAAACAAAAGAAAAAGTAAAGAATGCAAGCAAGATCTCATAACTCTCATACAACATTTGCTGCACATGCTAAACCAAATATCAAGAACTTGCAACCTGCTGTTATGAGTCAAAAACATACAAAGTTTGCTCCCAAACCTACTGTTTTTTCGTGCTACACATGTAACACCTCGCAAGTCAGTAGTTGGGTACAAAAATCGTCAAACTTTGGCTCATAAACCTGCTATTTTGTCTTAGCTTTCATGTTTCTCAGTACTGGATTCCTAAATGCCTTTTGACTAACGCCAGTATTGAGTCATCGATGTATTGTGCTTCTATGTAGATTATACGCTTGAGGAAAGAGAACATTTAGATTGTGGATTCAGGTTGCTCACGCCACATGATCGGTAACAAAAGATGGTTCTCCCTCTCTTTTGTGTCACATGTAGAGAATGTTGCTTTTGCCGATAATTCTTCAAACCCTATAATTGCTAAGAGTTCGGTTATGGTAAATGATCACTACACTTTGAAAGATGTGGCACTTGTCAAAAATTTGAAATACAACTTGCTTTCTGTTTCACAATTGCTAGTTGAAAATCTGGAAATTATTTTCACTAAAAATTGCTGCAAGGTTGTAGATTCAAACAGTGAGCTTATTTTTAACATGTCTCGGTTTAGAAGAGTTTTTAAAGCTGATTTTGATATGTCATCCTCTAAGCACAGGTGTCTAGTTGCAAAATAATGAAAGGACTTATATTTTTGGCATCGTAGACTAGGTCACATAGGCTTTGATCATCTAATGTGTGTTAGTTCTCTTGATTGCATACATGGGTTGCCTAAGTTAAAAGGGGACAAAAAAATTGTATGCTCTTCTTGTAGACATGCTAAGATGGTTGCAGGTTCACATGCTCCTCTCACAATAACCATGACAACTGAACGGATCAACTTTTGCGCCTTGACATCGTAGGACCTTCACATGTTCAATCCTTCGGAGGTAAATGGTATGTTCTTGTGATTGTTGATAATTTTTCTAGATACTCTTGGATTTACTTTATGGCATCAAAGAATGAAGCTTTTAGTCACTTTAGAACTTTATTTCTTAGATTATGAATTGATCACCCAAGATCTTTAAAAGCAATTAGAAGTGATAACGGGAACGAATTTAAAAATCAATCGTTTGATCAATTTAGTGCTGAGAATGGAATAGATCACCAATTTTCTTCACCTTATGTACCTCAACAAAACGGTGTTGTAGAGAGAAAGAACAAAACCTTAATTGAGATGTCTAGGACTATGCTTGATGAATATCAAACTGCTAGAAATTTTTGGGCAGATGCAATTCCAAGCGCTTGTTATGTCTCAAATCGTGTTTTCTTGCGTGCTAAGCTAGGAAAAACACCATATGAACTTCGGTTTGGTCATAGGCCTAGTGTCACACACTTTCAGGTCTTTGGTTGTAAATGCCTTGTTAAGAAACATGATAATCTTGATAACTTTGAACCTAGATCAGTTAATGGTGTGTTTCTTGTTTATCCATGTCATACTACAGGCTACCGTGTGCTTTTACTTGACACTAACAAAATTGTGAAGACTTGTGAGGTTTCTTTTGATGAAGCTAGCTCAGGTACTATCTCCAATATTGCAGGTTCGGATCCATATCTGCAGGGGGAGAGTATTTTCATCGAAAAGACGAAGAAGTGGTGCTGCTGCCCAAAAGTTCAGAAGCAAATGACATTGATCACGCTGTTGATTTTGCACCACAACCAGCACCAACAACTACTGCAGCTGGTATAGATCGTCCTCAAGCCACAAGGTCTTCGATCTGTGATGAACATGAAGAACAAGGAGCTTGTTAAGTGTCTACTCCCCTCCAAATCCTCAAAATTCATCCTCCACAACAAATCTTTGGGAGCTTGCACGAACGAGTCAAACGGTATAGGTTTTGTGATCCAAACTCTCACGGTCATTTTGCTTTTGTTGCTTCTTTTGAACCCAAAGATATATCACACACACTCACTAATGAATCTTGGATTATTGCCATGCAAGAAGAGTTAGAAAATTTTGAAAGAAATAATGTTTGGAAACTTGTACCTCCACCTCAAGGTCACACTTGAATTGGAACTAAATGGGTGTTTAAAAATAAACAAAGTGAGGATGCGGCTGTGGTTAGCAACAAGGCTAGGTTGGTTGCTCAAGGTTTCACACAAATTTATGATCTAGATTTTGATGAAACTTTTGCTGAGATTAGAAGCCATAAGAATTTTGTTAGCTTTTGCTGAATCTAAAGGTTTCAAGTTATATCAAATGGATGTTAAAAGTGCTTTTCTTAATGGCTACATAGATGAGGAGGTTTATGTCAAGCAACCACCGGGTTTTGAAAATCCAGATTTTCCTAATCATGTTTTCAAACTGTCAAAAGCCTTGTACGATCTCAAACAAGTCCCTAGAGCATGGTATGATAGGTTAAAAACATTCTTACTTGAAAAGAGGTTTACCATGGGCAAGGTGGATAAAACTCTTTTTGTACTTAAGCATGGCAATGACACATTATTAGTTCAAGTGTATGTGGATGATATTATTTTTGGTTGTGCTTCTTATGATCTTGTGTCCAAGTTTTCAGCTATAATGAGTTCAGAATTTTAGATGAGTATGATGGGAGAACTCACGTACTTTTAGTGGCTGCAAATCAAGCAAACCAAGAAAGGTACCTTTGTGCATCAAACAAAGTATACAAGAGACCTTCTCAAACGCTTCAACATGGAAAAAAGCAAGCCTCTTCGAACACCAATGGGTACAACAAAGACACTTGAACTTGATGAAGATGGTGACCCAGTCGATCAAAAGAATATCGAAGCATGACTGGATCACTTTTGTACCTTACGACATCAAGACCGAACACACAATTCAGCGTATGTATTTGTGCACGGTTTCAAGCTTCCCCATGTGCCTCACATTGTCAAGCCGTCAAAAGAATTCTTAGGTAATTACATGGAACTCAAGAATTTTACATTTTCTTCCTTCTTCCTCAACCATTACTTTGAAAGCCTATTCGAATGCTGATTTTGGGGGTTGTAGGATTGATAGGAAAACTACTTCGAGTGCTTGTCATTTTATTGGTAATTCTATTATTGCTTGGTCCTCTAGAAAACAAAACTCAGTTGCACAACCCACAGCCGAATCTGAATATGTAGCTGCTGCTAGCGCTTGCTCACAAATTCTTTGGATTGTTCAAACACTTAAGGACTATGGGGTAGATCTAGATAGTGTTCCACTGTTTTGTGATAACACTAGTGCTATTTGCATTGCTAAAAACCCCGTGCAACATTCAAAAACAAAGCACATTGATATTAGGTATCACTTTCTCTGTGATAATGTTGAGAAATGAAACATTGTGCTTCACCATGTAGATATAGAACAACAATTGACTGACATTTTACAAAACCTTTGGATTTCACTCGTTTTTGTTACATTCGTAGTGAAATATGGGTTATGCATCCTCATGACTTAAATTGACGGGGAATTTTGAAACATTGGAAGTCCATGTGTGAATCTGAATAATATGAGCATAGTATTTCTTACATATATGACTTTGTGATTCCTTTTACATGCTGAAAGTTCTTACTACATTACTCATGTTATACATTTTGTAGTTTTTGCCATGACTAGTAATTGGAATAATTACTTAGACTAAATCTGGTCATGATCAAACTTTCTTGCTTTTTTGAACTTGTTGCATGCTCAGAAGTGCTTTTAATAATAAAAAATTAATCAATCAACTATCCACATGTTGAACTTTTATGTTCAAATGAAAAATGAGATAAGATCAAGAGAATATGCATGCATCACACTTCTTCTTTTGAGATGGCTTATCATTGCACTTAGATATGAACTTGGAAGAAGTTGTGTATGACTAAAACCATATCTTTAAGCTTCTGATTGTCAAATGACATATGCTTGGCTTGGTTGGTTAGAATAAGGCAGATGCGGCTTATAATCTCTTGCAAATGTCATATGATCTGAATTTATGCTTTGAAAATAGTAAAAATACAGCAACAAGTGTCATGTTTTCAGGTTTTGAAATAATTAAGTTTGTGAGATCATGACTTGCTTAAATTGAAAATTACACTTGATCTCTAGCATGGCTTATACTACTTTATGTATCTCATTGATGTGATAGTGTAAGTCACATGATAGTATGACTTTTCTGAGCTTTGTTTTATTTGTATGCGTTACAATATGCTCATAACAAATTAAAATTACTCTTGTGAACCTTGCTGAATACATTGTGAAAGGGGGAGAAATTGATCACACATTGCACACATTCACAAGTGTTTTGGTATGATTCTTCTCAGGGGGAGAATTTTGTTTTTTCTTCTCATTCTATTTCCGATTTACAAAGGGGGAGAAATATTTCGGGGAGAAATTTGTTTTCAAAACTTTTCATGTGAATAAGCAAATGTTCAGATTTTAAGTGGTGTTGCCAATGCATTCATCAAGGGGGAGATTGTGAAACCTATGTGTGTTGAATATATTGGCTATGACGATAGAAGTTTTGAATGCTGCATAAACACCCTATTAACAAGGTTCGAATCTAGTTCGAGCTTCTGTAAGGTACGACGATAGGTCCGACTTGTTTTCGTAGCTCCGACAAGGTCAGACGTAAGTTCCAACTTGCTATGGCTAGGTTCGACATGTTTTTGCTAGCTCCAGCGCTTGGTCCGTCTAGCTTCGGATAGCTCTGGCGCTAGGTTCGACTAGCTTTGGATAGCTCCGGTGCTATGTTCTGCTAGCTTTGGTAAGCTCCATTTCAAGGTTCAGTTAGCTTTGGCAAGGTCCGGTGCTGGATTGCAATGGTTCTGCTTTTAACTTGCAACCTTTTGAACTTGCTTTATACTTATGGAAAGTTTGCTTAGTATTCTATTACTAAGTTTTTGATGTGTTTTGGCTGATCATGGTGGTTAATGTTTTTTCTACGGTTTGCAACATTCTTATGTGAGGTGCTCACGTAAGGTGATGTGGTTTCGGAACTAATGTGAGTCAAGTCGAGGATTTGTGCTCGGAAGTACTGGTTGTTTATTCATGTGCAGGTGTTGCTTGAGTTCAAGACAGGGCTAGTGATGGGATCCATTGAACTAGTCTTAGGGAGAAGATGTGGTTCAACAACCAAGTTCATGAGGAATTGTGGTTGAGTTGGTGGGAAGGTTGCGCAGCATGTTTGAATCAAGAACAATGCATATGAAGGTATCATGGACGTTGTTGGAAGATGTTTGCATGTGTTCAAGGAGTGCATGGACGTGGCAACATTATTCAAGGCATGATGAAGAGAAGTGGACATAAAGAATTGGTCGAAAAGGTCCAACCGACTAGGTTAAATATGGAAAGATTTGAGTTGGTTATGATAGTATTTCGCGTAGGTCACGAAGTTGAGTTGTTTTTAGGAATGTGGAATTCGTCCCTAAGGTGTTTGGAAGTCTTAATATTGCTTCTATCTGCGTATAGAAGAGTCTTGAGCAGTTATGGATAGTTTTGGTGGAAACTGAGTAGGATACGAGTCCTAGTTTGGTTGGTTGGCCTCATGGCTGGTTATATAAGCAAGGGAGGCCAGAGCTCATGGTAGACAGATTTTGGGCGGTTCCTCTTGTATTCTATTGAATAAAGATCATAGTTTAAAGGAACTTTTGTGCCTTGTTCGTCCGACTTGTTACATACAAGTTTTTCTCGTTGAGTTTCCGCATAGCACTACCTTGCTTTGGTGGTTTTATTGTAACTCGAGTTTTCCAGATCGAATTGATGTGATTCTTTTTGGTTTGTCTTCACAACTGGATTACATATTATCTTTGAAAATTTCACGGTCATTGGATTTGTGGTTTCTGATTTACACGAGTTTCTTTACAGTGTTGTAGATCTGATTTTCTCGGGTAGAACAGACTGACTTTTGTTCGATCTTTCGATCGTAACTTGAATTTTCTCGACGGATTTTCGTGATTCGTGTTGTGATGTCTTCGTGACTTGATTCTCCACAATATATACTGGTTTTGTCATAATTGACCACATTTTGATTAGTGGAACACACGATTTCTTTAACAGATCAATTTTCTACCGAGGGGTTTTCGTTGCTTCCGCTGAAAAAGTTGTAATCTACCATTCACCCCCTCCTAAGGTAGCTTTTTACGTGCTCTTTGATCCTACGGGTTCGACAAGCCCAAACCCTAACCTTAAGTGGAAGAAGCCCGACAGGCCGGAGCCTCCTCCTCCTTCTCTATCTCACTCTCTCTCCCTATTTTCTAAGCACTTTGGCAGCGCTACGCCTCTGGAGTGTAGTACTTGACTCAAGCTTTTGGTGTGTGGAGTGAGAGAGCCCCCTACCTCCTATTTATATCATCCAAAGGTCGGATTGGCGCTAGAAAAAGCGAGGGAATCAGTCGCCATTGTGATCACCAAGCCGTGAAGAGCCAACACGTGGCGGTTGGCCGTGTTTGGCGCGTTTAGCTAGTCGGCCGAACTGGCACTTCGACCGACTTTCTGGTGGCCCCAAACGCAGTGTTTTTCTTCCAGGAGGCTGTTTTGTGGGGCCCCATCATGGGTATGAGTGATTCCTCTCATTTTTAGTTGGTTTTCTCCTCCAAGTGGGCCCAAGAATCCTCGTGCTTGCGCCTGATTGGTTGAAAGGTGTGTTTCTTGGATTGGTCCCTGTAAGTACCTCTAATTATGGGCATAATTCACCTGCATACACAATTGCACCAACACTTGTGGAGATAGTTAGTAAATAACTCTTACCACTATGTTGGTTGTGCAATCCATAGCTTTTATGTAGGGAATTGACGGTCGGATTTGGCAATTAAGGACCATCAACATACATCAAGACCTTTTCTTTTAGAAAGTGGGAGACTTGGAAGACTGATTGGGTTGTGATTTGGGTGGACCATCATGATCGGCTGGAGCTGTCAGAAGGGTTTCCGGCGTAGGAGTCCAACTCCTGGGAGGAGCTCTTAGAGTTGTCTAAGAAGTACAACCCCGTGCTGATAAGGATCCGACACCTGGCGAACAGTCCAAGCTAGAAGAAGCCTGAATCAGGTCGGGGCAAAGGCAAGGAGCCCGTCGACACCTCTAGTCGGAAGAGGAAGTTGAGGCGGACTGATGGTAGCTCTGTCAGATCAACTCCGACACAAGCAGTGCCACTGCCTCGGCCAAGCCTCAAGTCAGTGCTGGTTGTGCCTCTAGCAACGACAACTTCAGCTTCGATTTCGGATCAGTGCCTACGGTGGGCACTAGGTCCAGCAAGTCTACTCCGGTCCTGGTGCCAGTGGTGGGCTCCGGTTCCAAAGTACCTTCTCAGATGACGTAGGTCCCAGATGGGGCAGCACCGGTGGCTCCTAGGATGCCCAGGATGAAGTCTGGAGCCTCTGCCTCATCGACGACGGTGGGTTCTGGCTCCGGTTGTCCAACAAAGAAGCTTCGTGATGACTGGAGTGGGCACTGTGCCCAGGTAATGATCGGCTCTTAGAGTTGTGTTTTGTTTTTGCTTTTTGCTTTTTCCTGAACTCTCTATTCTTATGTTTCTAGAGTATCGAGAGGAGGAGCTGCTATGTCACCTGCTAGCGCCGCGCACAGAGAGACCGCACCGGCAGCTGAAGAAGCCAAGGTCGCACCATACCACTCGGAAGAAGCACCAGAGCAAGCTTCAGCTGCTCCGGAGCCAACACCGGAGGTCTCGACACCAGTGCTGGAGGTTTAGGAAGCTGCAACAGAAGTTCCGGGACCAGCTCCGGAGGTGACAGCATTGTAGGCTGATGTTGATATGACAGAAATGGCCATGCCTGCGTTGTTGCC
The DNA here is from genome assembly GCA_036927565.1 of Tuctoria greenei. Classification (NCBI taxonomy): domain Eukaryota; kingdom Viridiplantae; phylum Streptophyta; class Magnoliopsida; order Poales; family Poaceae; genus Tuctoria; species Tuctoria greenei. The sequence continues at coordinate 61,131,208 of JAYESD010000011.1, read as the reverse complement.
TAAAGATCCTGCAGCGGGACCTTCATCATCTGCGCCGAAGGTGGATGAGCTCTCACAGCTTAGCACCACGGATGTTAAGCTGTTGGAGTCCATGTTTGCATCATGGACTCCAATGACTATTCCAGAAGACTCGGGGGAGCTAGAGGAGGAACCTACGATAGGTCCTGAACCAATCTCCCTGGATATGTCTATCAATAATGCCTGCTCAAGCCTCTGCCAAGTCCAGCTTGCCTTCGACAATGAGCGCAAGGACTTGGAAGAAGAGCGTGAGACCTTCAGGTGCTGGCGGAAGCTGTTGTACTTCAAAACGAAGTTGACGCAATCCCGGCTTGCGGACCAAAGGGGGTGGCTGGAGGCTAAGAAAGCTCAGCAGACACATCTGAACAACGCGCTGGATGAAATAGAGGCTGCTATAAAATCCCTCGATGACAAGACCCGAGAGATCTACGAGCATGCCAAGAAGGACAATGAAGTGGTAGATAGTCACTCGAGAGTCTCAACGCTGTGAGGGAACATCACCTCAAGCGCCGGGATGATCTTGATAATAAGGAGGACAAACTCCAAAAGAGAGATGATGAAATCTCTAAGAAGCTAGCACGCGGCGAGCAGGACATGGCTGATTGCGTGGAAAAATTCAAGTCCTAGTGCAAAAAAGAAAAGCACCAAGTATGGTCGGCAGGGGAAGGAGCCAGCAAAAGAGAGAATGTTGTCTCTGCCAGGGAGAACAAGGTGAAGGCGAAGGAAAAGAACCCTGGGGAAATGCGAGACTACTTGCACCTCTGAGAGAAGCAAATCGCTGACCAAGAGAGGCAACTGGCTGAACGGATCCAGTAGCATGCCAAAGAGGTCGAGCGATTCTCGAAGGAGGATTCTGCAGAGCTAACATCCACAAGGAGGTCACTGAAGAAGCTCTGAAGCACAAGAGCAATTGAGTCCCAACAGGTCTGGGACTTCCTTGGGAGAGCGGAAGAGGCTCTGGTACCTTTGGGATTAAGTCTGGTCCAGTCATCTGACTTGGATCCAAACATGGACAAAGCCTTGGTGGCGCTCAATTCCGCCTGTGCTAAGCTAGATGCACTGGGAGATGTGGTTGTTGACCAGCTCGAGACTGAAGGAAGGTCCCTGGGTAAGAACGTCATAGAATATGTGCTGATGTGCTTCCAAAGCTGGGATCCCTCGATGTCTCTAGCTCCGGTGGTTGAAGGACCCATCACCGAGGAAGAAGAAGCTGCCAAGGCTAGCATCCAAGAAGCCGCCTAGAAGGTTGCTTCATACTTTGAGCGGAACTCTAGTACATAGGACCTTTCCTTTTGTACCTTCGTCTTGTAAATCTCCAATTTTGAATGAATGAAATCCTTTTGAATTCCATTTTTGTCTTCAATGTTACAATGCTTTTATCTTGTTGGCCCCCAGGTAGATGCGCTCAATTGATTGAGGACATCTACCATAAGAAATTTGGCAATGTCTTACAAACTTGATTGCTCTAATCTCGTAGCCACTATGATAGCTCCGAGGTCCGAGGCTTGCATCCAAAATCTCCAAGGTCCCTTTGTCACGTTGCTGATGTCGATGGCGAGCCCCCTGGGAGTTGTCGAAGCTTGGCCGCTTTGACGGCGCCCACTGTCAACGCATAAAACGTCGACGACGGGCCCCCTATGTTGTCGGAGCTTGGTTGCTTCGACAGAGTCCACTGTCAACGCATAAAATGTCGACAACGGGCCCCCTGGGAATCGTCAGAACTTGGTTGCTTCGGTGACGCCCACTGTCAATTCATAAAACGTTGACGGCGGGCCCCTAGTAGTTGTCGGAGCTAGGTTGCTTCGACAACACCCACTGTCAACGCATAAAACGTCGACGGTGGGCCCCCTTTGACTCATCAGAGTTTGGTTGCTTCGATGGCGCCCACTGTCAACGCATAAAATGTTGACGGCGGCCCCCTGGGAGTCGTTGGAGGTAGGTTGCTTCGATGGTGCCCACTGTCAATGCATAAAACGTCGATGGCGGGCCCTGGGAGTTGCCAGAGCTTGGTGCTCTGGCAGCATCCCCCATCGTCGTGCAAGTTGTCGTCAATTATTCATTTTTCCTGCGCATGAAAGACAAGAAAAGCAGTAAAATTCATCCTCTTGCCTATAGCTTATTTGCGGCTTATTATCCTACTTTAAAATTTAGATCTTAACAAACTCATTGTGATACCATAAGTATACTAATTTAACTTCCTTAGGTACATATGCTTTCTAGACCCGCCTTACTGAGACCCACCAGAATAGGTAGAGTGGCGTACTTAGGGTGCTGGACCAGGCTAAGTCCATAGCACACTGCGAACCTGTCATTTGCTTTGGTTTTCAGGTGAGTAGGCCATTAGCAATACCAAGATCTAATAGAAGATTACCAATAAATCTTATATATCACACGAATCTCTAGGAGTAAATTTCAAGTGGATCGCACGACATTGTTATTGACAAGAAGGTACAATATGATGGAAAAATAATGAGCATGCGCAAATTAATGCACGTAGAGTATGTTTGCACGTAAATGTATTTCATTATAGGTCCGAATAATACGGGAAGACAAGTACACACTTAAAGTACAGGACAAGTTAAGTGTGATATTCATCTTGTACTAACCCAGGGAAGGAAAAGACACACTTAAAGTACAGGACCAAGTTAAGTGTGATTTTGATCTTGGACCAACTCGACTCTGTTTATAGACTCTATGAGATACATTTATACAAATATAGACTAACCTCCGTGTCACTAAGTGTAAAACTTACGAAGGTGCTCTATATTCCAGGGGATGGAAAGTGGTATCCCATCCTTTGTTGCCAAGCAAACGCATCTGGGGCGGGAAACTTTGAAAACTCAGAAAGGACATTCCCAGCTGTGGGAGAGTTTGTTCATCACTTCTCGAGTCAGTATTTGCTGCAACACCAAATCACCTTCTTCCAACTGCCGGTTGCGCACATACCTTTGATGATAGAACCGGAGTGCCTGGCGGTAGCGCACGTTTCAGACAGCTGCTTTGCACCTTGCCTCGTCGATGAGGTCTAGGTATTCACACCGGAGCTGGTCATGTGTGGCTTCGTCGTAGGTATGGACCCGGAGAGAACCCATGGTGATCTTCGGAGGAAGGACTGCTTCGGCTCCGTACACCAAGAAGAAGGGTGTCTCTCCTGTTGCCCGGTTGGGTGTTGTCCAGATCGCCCACAATGCTGATGGAAGCTCCTCTATCCATTTGGAACCATATTTCTTCGAACGCTCATAAGTATGCATCTTGAGTCCGTTGAGTATTTCTGTGTTTGCTCTCTCAGCTTGGCCATTGCTTGCCCAATGAGCTACTGATGTGTAGCTAATTGTTATACTAAGGTCTTTGGAGTACTATTAAAATGTTGCGCTTGTGAATTAGGTTCCGTTGTCAGTGATGACTCTGTTCAGAACTCCAAATCTACAGACAATGGATTTCAAAAACTTGATAGCAGATTACTTGTTGATTGTCACAACTGGAGTAGCTTCCGGCCACTTTGTGAACTTGTCAATGGCGACGTATAAGAACCGGTACCCTTCGGCGGTTTTTGGGAAAGGTCCCAAAATATCCATCCCCCACACAGCGAATGGCCATGAGAAAGGAATCATTTGCAATGACTGCGCAGGTGTATGAATTTGCTTTGCGTGGAACTGGCATACTTCGCACTTCTTAACCAGCTTGACTGCATCCTGGAGTGTGTAGGACAGTAAAACCATGCAAGAAGGCCTTACCGACCAGCGTGCAGGATGACGCATGGTTCTCACACTTGCCTCCACGGATCTGTACAAGTAGTTTGCAGCCATCTTCCCGGGAAATGCACCGCATTAGAATGCCTGACAAAAACGCCGTCAGGTGTCAGAGCCCCGGTTGAAGCCTTTGTCGAAAGATCATCAACTTTAGCATTGTTGAGACGCTGGACATGCAGAGGTCCAAGTCGTGCAAGTCTTTCTGCAACTTTTGAACTTCAAACAAATATGCAGCAAGATAAGTGTTATTGCAACTACATTCACTTTTGACTTGTTTGATGATGAGTTGCTAAGCTCCCTTCACCAGCAGTTGTCGGATGCCATATGATAGCGCCACCTTGAGTCCGAAGATGAGGGATTCATATTCTGCCATGTTGTTGGTCGCCTTGAAGTCGAGGCGCACCATGTACTTGACCTTCTCCCCGGTTAGAGCGAGGAGAAGGATTCCACCTCCAACCCCCTGCTTCTGTACAGAGCCGTCAAAGTAGAGAGTCCAGTGAGGCTCAGTGAAGACCGGGACCTTAGGTTCCGACTTCTGCTCATTGAGGCCCCCTAGACTTGATAAAGAAGTTGTCCATTCCCCACGAAATCAGCCAACACCTAACTCTTGATTGCATGTCAGGGCAGGAATTCGAGATCAAATTCTGCCAACTATGTTGCCCTTTTAGCGATATTTCCCATTGATTGGGATTATGTAATATTGCACACAGTGGAAAAGATGTTACCACTAATATCTTATGGGCTTGGAAGTTGATAAACCCAACGGGTACGGGGGATGCCCTATCTTTCGATGAGAGATGTTGGTGGTGAATGAATTTGGTGGAGGCCGACGTTGGCTGCCCGACTACCACAACCAGAATGGTGTGGCGCCTTGAGCGACAGTTACACTGTCTCCTGATAACTATGATTTGGGTGGAGGTCGACGTTGTGCTATCCGACAACAACAAGCACAAGGGTGCTACGCCTTAGCGATAGTTACCCCGGCTCCTGTTATTGATGTTCTTACCATGCCAAGAACAGCCTTGAACCTTCAAGCAATCGAAGAACAAGCAAGAACAAGATAACAAGCAAACACTCACGGGTGTGATAAGTTGGGGTTCTGATTCAAGTAATTAGAAGGTCTCGTCGACACTTGCGTTACAAGGAAGTAGCAATTGCTAAACTTATAGAAAACAGAACCCAAGTTCTTCCTATGGCTGCTAGTTGTCTATATAGAGGAGGAAGACTAGAACTCAGGATGGAGTCACGTTTCTTGTTCGGCCTTTCTTGAGCAGCTCAAGCGTCATCTTCCTTTGATTCCTTATCCAATGGAAAGTAGACGAAGAGACCTTTCCAACAAGTACTTATTTACAATAAACAACCTTGGGAGTTGAAAGTTATGCCCCTTTTAAGTTGGTACCTGCTGCAGTTACGAGTACCCCTCGGGTGGAGCAGCCTTCATTGCATTAATCCCTCCATTCCTCCTAGCTGGATCAATTCCCAAGCACCTAATAATAACAAGGTCATCACAAGGCTTTAATAGTTCCCCATTTGAAGGATAATTACTTTGAACAGCTAGGAATGAGTTCACCTGATAATTATGTTGACGTGCACGAGCACGTGTCATTGGACCTTGATTAGTGCAAGTGGTGAATGGGCTGTTGTTGTGGTTGTATCAACGGTGGCGATGTCCTCATCATCCTCCCCTTCTTGCAATTGAGTTGTCCTTGACTCAAATTTGTCTTCCTCGCCCACATATGGTTTCAAATCCGCAATATTAAAAGAGGAAGTAACCCCAAAATGTTCAGGCAACTCAATTTCATATGTATTATCATTAATTTTTCGAAGCACTTTGAAGGGTCCAGCAACTCTAGGTAGCAATTTAGATTATCTCAAATCAGGAAATCTATCCTTTCTCAAATGCAACCAGACAAAATAACCAGGTTCAAAAGTAACATGCTTTCTACCCTTGCTACTGGCTTGTTGATACTTAGCGCTCATGCTCTCAATGTTTGCTTTAGTTTGCTCATGCATTTTAAGAATTAATTCAGCACGGCGAGAAGCGTCAAAATTCAATTTCTCTGAAGGTGGCAGAGCCAAAAGATCAATGGGAGCACGAGGGATAAAACCATATACAATCTGGAAAGGGCACAATTTAGTAGTAGAATGCAGCGAACGATTGTAAGCAAATTCAATATGAGGCAAACATTCTTCCCATAATTTGATGTTATGTTTCAGAACAGCCCTAAGCATGGTAGATAAACTACGGTTCACTACTTCGGTCTGTCCATCAGTTTGAGGGTGACAAGTAGTAGAAAAGAGCAATTTTGTCCCCAACTTAGCCCATAAGGTTTTCCAAAAATGACTAAGAAATTTGGCATCTCTTTCTGAAACAGTAGTGTTTGGAACCCCATGCAAACGAACAACTTTTTGAAAGAACAAATCAGCAATATGGGTGGCATGGTATGAAGTGTGCCATTTTAGAAAATCTGTCCACAACAACAAAAATACTATCCCTCCCCTTTTTTGTTCTAGGCAATCCTAAAACAAAATCCATAGAAACATCCTCCCATGGAGTACTAGGAACAGGGAGAGGCATATATAAACCATGTAGATTAAGACAGGACTTAGCTTTTTGACAGGTGATGCAACGAGCAACAAACCGCTCCACATCACTTCTCATCTTTGGCCAAAAGAAATGGCTTGCTAGGATGTCTTCGGTCTTCTTGACACCAAAGTTTCCCATCAACCCTCCACCATGTGCTTCCTGCAATAGTAAGATACCCACAGAACCAGCTGGAATGCACAATTTGTTAGCTCGAAGCACAAAACCATTAGTGAGAACAAACTTGTTCCATGTTTTTCCTTCTTTACATTGCAGCAACACATCTTTGAAATCAGCATAAAAAGCATATTGTTCTTTACTTGTTTCCAAGACAAAAATCTTAAAATCAAGTTGGGACAACATATTATAACAGCGAGATAAGGAATCCGCAATGACGTTATCTTTTCCTTTCTTATGTTTGATGATATAAGGAAAGGAATCAATGAATTCTACCCACTTGGCATGCCTACAGTTCAGATTAGTTTGACTCTTAATGTGCTTCAAAGATTCATGATCAGAATGTATAACAAATTCTTTAGGGCATAAATAATGTTGCCATGTTTCCAAAGTTCGTACTAGTGCATATAATTCTTTATCATAAGTGGAATAGTTCAGACTAGGCCCATTCAGTTTCTCACTAAAATAAGCAATAGCTTTCCCCTCTTGCAACAAGACACCTCCCAATCCAATACCACTAGCATGACATTCCAATTTAAAAGTTTTACTGAAATCTGATAACTGGAGAAGGGGTGTATGAGTTAACCTATCCTTCAAAGTTGCAAATGCAGCCTCTTGCGCCTTGCCCCATGTGAATGGAGCACCCTTCTTTGTAACCTCATGCAATGGGCCTGCTATGGTGCTGAAGTTTTTCACAAAACGACGATAGAATCCAGCAAGTCCGAGAAAGCTTCGTACTTGTGTGACCGTGGTAGGAGTCGACCAGCTGTGTATCACCTCCACCTTGGCCTGATCGACTTCAATTATCTGTGGTGTCACAACATAGCCAAGAAAAGAGACTCTATCTGTGCAAAAGGTGCACTTGTCAATGTTACCAAATAAGCATGCATCACGTAAAGCATTGAAAACAGCACAGAGATGATCAAGATGCTCTTCTAGAGATGTGCTATAGATCAAGATGTCATCAAAATATACTACAACAAATCTTCCAATAAAAGCACGTAAAACCTCATTTATTAATCTCATAAAAGTGCTAGGTGCATTCGTGAGACCAAAAGGCATGACTAACCACTCATACAAACCGAACTTGGTTTTAAAAGCTGTTTTCCATTCATCACCTAGCTTCATGCGAATTTGATGGTATCACTACGCAAGTCAATTTTAGAGAAAATCATCGAGCCACTAAGTTCATCAAGCATATCATCTAACCTAGGAATAAGATGATGATATCTAATGGTAATTTTATTAATTGCTCGACAATCTACACACATGCGCTATGATCCATCTTTCTTTGGAACCAAAACAACAGGAACAGAGGAAGGACTAAGGGACTCACGCACATAATGATAGGATCTTAGTTCCCAGTCTTTCGATGAGAATAGGAGGGTTTGATTTGTGGAGGAGAAGACGTTGGCGATCCGACTACACTGTCCCCAAGATGATGCGCCTTAGCGATCGGTACACCAACTCCGAAGTTGTATTGATCTTGTTGGCACACAATCAACCTAACCACGAGGGCCTTTGTTCCTACAAGCAATCAAAGAACACGCAAGAACAAGAAGAACAAGCACTTATCTGTTGAATCTGATAGGATCTTGGTTCCCGATCTTTCGATGAGAATAGGAGGGTTCGATTTGTGGAGGAGGAGATGTTAGCGATCCGACTACATCGTCCCCAAGATGATGCGCCTTAGCGATCGGTACATCGACTCCGAAGTTGTAATGATCTTGCTGGCGCACAATCAACTTGACCACAAGGGCCTTTGTTCTTGCAAGCAATCGAAGAACACGCAAGAACAAGAAGAACAAGCACTTATCTGTTGAATCAATCTAAAGTGGGGTTCTGGATACAAGTAGACGGGCGATATAGTCGACACGCGCGTGTACAAGGAAGCAGCAGAAGCTAACTTATGAATAAACAAAACCCACCAGCTAATGAGGGCGGTGAATACTATTTATTACCTCCCTAGTGTCGTGAGAAACCCTAATCACGAGTCCCTAATGGACTCCAAACGATACATGGGCCATGGGCCCAATTTTGGTGATCCAGCATCATGGACAGAAAAGGTCTTGGTATTAAAATAACGATCGCGGCTGACTCCAAATAGACAAGTACCTCTCTAAGGCAATGACTAACCTAAACATCGTTGAACAATGTTGAGACATAGCATAAGTTATTCATATTAACATGATCATATCATAACTATTTAGACTGTAGTGGGGGTTCGTAGTGTTATGATGATAGATTAGGAGTGATATAGCATAATCATAAAGACTACTCCTACCACATATATGGAATCCACAATAAAACAAGAAACACCAAGGAAAGACTAAAGATAATATCTTTATTATGCATAAAATCACAAATATAAGAAAAGATACATGAGCCATACCTTTCCCAACTTGGACTTGGGACTAGAGGCTCTCTTCTATATAGCCTAAATCCACTAAGAACTAAGAGAACTAGTGTATACAATAGAATGATGCTCAAGTGGTGTGTGTTGAAGTGAGGGGTGAGGGTTCCTATTTATAGCTTGGAGAAGGGTCGGTTTCTGCCACCAAAAGCGCGTGAATCAGTCGCCACTGACTTCTTCAAGTCGGGAGGAGCCAACACGTGGAAGTTTACTGGGTTTGGCGCCAGGAAGAGGACAACCGAACCACCAGATCGGACGACCTAGTCCTGGCTCTAAACGGTCTGTTCTTTCTCTAGGTAGATTCCAGGTGGGTCACATCCCTTGATATGGGTGCTACACCGTTAGATTGCCTCGGATACTTCTTTTTGTGGGTCACTTGAGATTGGTTGGGATGGTAACCACTTGATGTACCCAACAGGTACGGGGGATGCTCTATTTTTCGATGAGAGATGTTGTTGGTGAATGAATTTGGTGGAGGTCGATGTTTGCTGCCCGACTACCACAACCAGAATGGGGTGGCGCCTTGAGCGACAGTTACACTGTCTCCTGGTAACTATGATTTGGGTGGAGGTCGACGTTGTGCTACCCAACTACAACAACCACATGGGTGTTGTGCATTAGCGATAGTTACACCGGCTCCTATTGTTGCTGTTCTTGCCGTGCCAAGAACAACCGTGAACCTGCAAGCAATCGAAGAACAAGCAAGAACAAGCTAACAAGCAAACACTCACAGGTGTGATAAGTTGGGATTATGATTCAAGTAATCAGGATGTCTCGTCGACACTTGCGTTACAAGGAAGTAGCAATGGCTAAACTTACAAAAAACAAAACCCAAGTCCTTCCTATGGCTGCTAGTTGTTTATATAGAGGAGGAAGACTAGAGCTCAGGATGGAGTCACGAGTCTTATTCGGCCTTTCTTGAGCAGCTCAAGCGTCATCTGCCTTTGATTCTTGATCTAGTGCAAAGTATATGAAGAGACCTTTCCAGCAAGTACTTATTTGCATTAAACAACCTTGGAAGTTGAAAGTTATGCCCCTTTTAAGTTGGTACTTGCTGCAGTTACGAGGACCCCTTGGGTGGAGCAGCCTTCATTGCATTAATCCCTCTATTCCTCCTAGCTGAATCAATTCCCAAGCACCTAATAATAATAAGGTCATCACAAGGCTTTAATAGTTCCCCATTTGAAGGATAATTATTTTGAACAGCCAGGAATGAGTTCACCTGATAATTAAGTTGACGTGCACGAGCGCATGTCATTGGGCCTTGATTAGTTGCAAGTGGTGAATGGGCTGCTATTGTGGTTGTATCAATGGTAGTGATGTCCTCATCACTTATAGGATCCAACCCCTTGTTTCACTACAATTCTGTATAAAATACCTGCAAGCACCAAGTTCTCCAAGTACAAGTGGAAATAGGTTAAATAGAAAGGTGATGCATGTAAGAAATGATATTTCCTTCACATAATTGAGTTATATTGACCGGTGAAATTGGTATATAACAGCCATCAACAAACTCTCCCAAGCTTATCCTTTGCTCATCCCGAGCAAAATCAAGACTTTAAGTTGATGATCAGGAGTTGCTATAATGTTCTACTTTTCAAAAGTACCATGTGCACAACAAAATACACTACCTAGTATTGAAAAATTGGCACGGTACTTCACCCATATCAAGTCATTATAGGGCTTATGCAATCTCCTTTTCATGGGTGGTTGAAAGATAGAACAATAAATGGAGCACACATACCCTAGAGATCAAGTTCCACCCAAATTCCGGAGAGTTGAATTTAGATTTTAAGTACCTCAATTTGATTCTCTTGGTCTCTCCTTTGTGTGTAGTGGAAATATTTCCTCACGAAGGCATTGTTCCTACACTCATCTTAAGGCTTGTATGTGGAACTTGATAGAGAATATAGTAGTCGTATTTGAAACACATAATATTGGTAAGTCAAAAAAGCAAGCCTTAGGAGAAATCAATTCAAAACTATATGATCTAAGAATTGTGCATTTGTGATGGAATGGAGGTAGACGTGGATATTTGAGATGACTCCTTTTTGAGTGGACTCTTTTATTTTGCAGGGATGAAACATGTAGGATCGAAGAGCACGTGAAAAGCTACCATAGGGGGTGAATGGTAGATTTAAAACTTTTTCAACGGAAGCAATGATAACCCCTCAGTAAAAAACGATCTGTTAAAGAAATCATGTGTGAGACTAATCTAAACATGTTTCCCCATGAAAAAAGTGATAGATATCAGAAAGAATCAAGTCACGAAGACGACACGACAAGAATCACTCAAATCCATCGAGAGAAACTCAAGTTACGAATGAAAGATCGAACAAAGGTCAATCTGTTCTACCAGGTAAAAAACAGATCTGCAATACTGCAAAGAAACTCGTGTAGATCCAATGACCATGAAATTTTGATAGATGGTAGATAATCAAGTTTTGAAGACAACCCAAAAAGAATCACATCAATCATATTTGTAAAACTCGAGTTATGATAAAACCACCAAAGAAAGATAGTGATGTGCAGAAACTCGACTAGAAAGACTTGAAGAAAATCAGTCGGACGAACAAGGCACAAAAGTTCCTTTCAACTACGAATTTTATTCAATAGAACACAAGAGGAACAGTCCCAAAGTCCTCTACCACGAGCTTTGGCCTCCCTTGCTTATATAACCAGCCCGAAGGCCAACTCAACTCAAATTAGGACTCTAATCCTACTCAAATCACAAATCAAAACTTTCCATAACTGCTTAGGACTCTTCTATACGCAGATGGAAGCAATCTTAAGACTTCGAAATACCTTGGGAACATATCCCACATTCCTAAAACAACTCAAATTTGTGACCCACACGAAATCCTATCATAACCAACTCAAAACATTCCATATTTCAGTCAAACACGACTCAGCTGCAACCTGAGTCAACATCCGATACGATCTGATCCTTCCAATCAGATCTCCCTTCCATAACCCGTCTTCAGAACCATGTTGCCATCTCATGCACCGCATGAATACGTGCGAACACCTTCCTTCGACGTCCAGTAACCTTCATATGCACTGCCCTTGATTCAATCATCCTGCGTGACCTCCTGACATGTTCAACCACAATTCCTCCTGAACTTGGTTGTTGGAACCTCATCTCCTCCCTGAGACTAGTTCAAAGGATCCTATCACCAGCCATGACTTGAACTCAAGCAACACTTACACATGAACAAACAACGAATTCGTATGAGCTCAAGTCCGCGACTTGACTCTCGTTAGTTCCGAACACAACACCTTACGTGAGCACCTCACATAAGCATGTTGCAAAACCACTGTAAAACGATATCAGCCATATCAACCAAAACGCACCAAAAACATATCAAATGAATACTAAGTAATCTTTCCAACGATGTAAAGCAAGTTCGAAACATTTCACAGTAAAAGTAGGAACATTGCGATCAAGCTCCAAATCTTGCTAAAGATAACTGGAGCTTGAGCCGGAGCTTACCAAAACTAGTAGAACCTAGCGCTGGAGCTTACCAAAGTTAGTACCACCGAGTGCCGGAGCTTACCAAAGATGGTCGGAACTAGTCAACCCAAAAGTCGGAGCTAGAAAAACATGTCGGAGCTTAACAAAGACATGTCGGAGCTATCAAAGACATGTTGTAGCTAACCAACATAAGTCGGACCTAGAAAAACAAGTCGGACCTAGCCAAAGCAAGTTGGACCTAACGTCGGACCTTGCCGGATCTATTCGAAACAAATCTGACCTGTCGTCGGACCTTGCAAAAGCTCAGAGCTAGAGTCGGACCTTGCTAAAAAGGTGTTTTAGCAGTATTTCAGAACTTTTATCATCAAAGCCAATGTATCCATTACAAGCCAATGTATTTAGCACACATAGGTCTCACAATCTCCCCCTTGATGAATGTATTGGCAACACCACTTAAAATCCGAACATTGGCTTGTACTCATTAAAAGTTTAGAAAACAATTTCTCTCCTTTTGTAAATCAGAAATAAAGTGAGAATAAAAACAAATTCTCCCCCTGAGAAGAATCATGCCAAAAATTGTAAAATTGTGAATATGTGCAATGTGTTATCAATTCCCCCCCTTGCACACTTCTCTTAAAAATTCACATATTATCTCTCCCCCTTTGACAATGTATTCAACAAGGTTCAAAAGAGAAATTTCAAATCTTGTTAGCATATTATAACATATACATATAAAACAAAGCTCATCCAAGTCATAGTATCAAGTAAATTACACTATCACAACAATGAGATACATAAAGTAGTGTAAGACATGCTAGAGATCAAATGTAAGTTTCAATTTTAGCAAGTCATGATCTCACAAACTTAACTATTTCAAAAACCTAGAAGCATTACACTTGTTGCTACATTTTATTATTTTTCAAAGCACAAATTTAGATCATATGGTATTTGCAAAAGATTATATGCGCATATGCCTTATTCTAACCAACCAAGCCAAGCCTATGTCATTTGACAATGAGAATCTTAAGGACATGTTTTTAGTCATACACAACTTCTTCCAAGTTCATATCTAAGTGCAATGACAAGCCATCTCAAAATAAGAAGTGTGATGCATGCATATTCTCTTGATCTTTTCTCAATTTATATTTGTTCATAAAAACTCAACATGTGAGTTGATTACTTGATTAATTATTTATGATTAAAAGCACTTGTGAGCATGCAACAAGTTCAAAACAACAAGAAAGTTCGACCATGACCAGATTTAGTATAATTATTCCAATTACTAGACATGGCAAAAACTACAAAATGTATAACACGAGTAATGTAGTAAGAACTTTCAGCATGTAAAAGGAATCACAAAGTCACATATGTATGAAATATTGTGCTCATATTATATTAATTTCAGATTAACACATAGACTTCTCAAGTTTCAAAACTCCCCCTCAATGTAAGCCATGAGTATGCATAACCCCTATTTCACAACGAATGAAACAAAAACGAATGAAATCCAAAGGTTTTGTAAAAATGTCAGCCAATTGTTGTTCGGTATCTACATGGTGAAGCATAATGTTTCCTTTTTCAACATTATCACGGAGAAAGTGATACCTAATGTCAATGTGCTTAGTTCTAGAATGTTGCACGGGGTTTTTAGCAATGCAAATTGCACTAGTGCTATCATAAAACAGTGGAACACTATCTAGATCAACCCCATAATCCTTAAGTGTTTGAACAATCCAAAGAATTTGTGAGCAAGCACTTGCAGCAGCTACATATTCAGATTTTGCTGTGGATTGTGCAACTGAGTTTTTTTCTAGAGGAGCAAGCAACAAGTGAATTACAAACAAAATAACAAGCACCAGAAGTAATTTTCCTATCAATCCTACAACCCCCGAAATGAGCATCCAAAAAAGCTTTCAAAGTTACGGTTGAGGAAGAAGGAAGAAAAATGTCAAATTCTTGAGTTCCATGTAAGTACCTGAGAATCCTTTTGAGGGCTTGACGATGTAAAATACGTGGAGAGGCTTGAAACCGTGCACAAAGTCATATGCTGAATTGTATGTCCGGTCTTGATGTTGTGAGGTACAAAGTGATCCGATCATGCTTCTATATTCTTTTTGATCCACGGGTTCACCATCTTCATCAAGTTCAAGTGTTGTTGCTGTTCCCATTGGTGTCCAAAAAGGCTTGCTTTTGTCCATATTGAAGCGCCTTAGGAGGTTTTTTGTATACTTCGTTTGATGCACAAAGGTACACTCCTTGGTTTGCCTGTTTTGCAACCCCAAAAAGTACGTGAGTTCTCCCATTATACTCATCTCAAATTCTGAACTCATCATAGCTGAGAACTTAGACACAAGATCATGAGAAGCACAACCAAAGATAATATCATCACATACACTTGAACGAATAATGAGTCGTTGCCATGCTTAAGCACAAAAAGAGTTTTATCAACCTTGCCCATGGTAAACCCATTTTCAAGTAAGAATGTTTTTAACCTATCATACCATGCTCTAGGGGCTTGTTTGAGACTGTACAAGGCTTTGGACAGTTTGTAAACATGATTAGGAAAATCTGGATTTTCAAAACCTGGTGATTGTTTGACATAAACCTCCTCATCTAAGTAGCCATTAAGAAAAGCACTTTTAACATCCATTTGATATAGCTTAAAACCTTTAGATGCAGCAAAAGCTAACAAAATTCTTATGGCTTCTAATCTAGCAAGAGGAGCAAAAGTTTCATCAAAATCTAGACCTTCAACTTGAGTGAAACCTTGAGCAACCAAACTAGCCTTATTCCTAACCACAACCCCATCCTCACTTTGTTTATTTTGAAAAACCAATTTAGTTCCAATTAAAGTGTGACCTTGAGGTGGAGGTACAAGTTTCCAAATATTATTTTTTTTTAAATTTTATAACTCTTCTTGCATGACAATAATCCAAGATTCATTAGTGAGTGTGTGATATATCTTTGGGTTCAAAAGAAGCAACAAAAGCAGAATGATCATGAGAGTTTGGATCGCAAAACCTGGACCGTGTGACTCGTTCGTGCAAGCTTCCAATAATTTGTTGTGGAGGATGACTTTTGAGAACCCGTAGGGGAGTGGACACTTCACAAGCTTCTTCTTCTTCATGTTCATCACAATCGATGAGCTTGTGACTTGAGGAGGATCTGGACCAGCAATGGTGGTCGTCGGTGCTAGCTGTGAATCAAAATCAGGAGCTGGAACAATGTCATTAGCTGCTGAATTTTCGGGCAGCAGCACCACTTTTTCCTCATCTTCAATGAAAATGCTCTCCCCCTGTGTATATGGATCCGGACCTGCAATGTTTGAGCTAGTACCTGTGCTAGCTTCATCAAAAGACACCTCACAAGTCTCCACAATTTTATTAGTGTCAAGTAAAAGCACACGGTAGCCTATTATGAGATGGATAACCAAGAAACGTGCCATCAATGGATCTAGGATCAAATTTATCAAGATTACCATGTTTCTTAACAAAGCATTTGCGACCAAAGACCCAAAAATGTGTGACACTAGGCCTATGTCCAAACCGGAGCTCATATGGTGTTTTACCTATCTTAGTGCGCAAGAAAACACAATTTGAGACATAACAAGCGGTTGCAATCGCATCAACCCAAAATTTCCTAGGAGTTTGATATTCATCAAGCATAGTGCTAGCCATCTCAACTAAGGTTCTATTCTTTCTTTCTACAACACCGTTTTGTTGAGGTACATATGGTGAAGAAAATTGATGATTTATTCCATTTTCAGCACAAAAGTGATCAAAAGATTGATTTTTAAATTCGGTTCCGTTATCACTTCTAATTGCTTTTAAAGATCTTGGGTGATCAATTGATAATCTAAGAAATAAAGTTCTAAAGTGACTAAAAGCTTCATTCTTAGATGCCATAAAGTAAACACAAGAGTATCTAGAATAATCATCAACAATCACAAGAACATACATTTACCTCTGAAGGATTGAACACGTGAAGGTCCTATGGTGTCAAAGTGCAAAAGTTGACCCGGTTCAGTTGTAATGATCATTGTGAGAGGAGTATGTGAACCTGCAACCATCTTAGCATGTCTACAAGTCTCTTTTAAGCTTAGGCAGCCCACGTATGCGATCAAGAGCACTAACATGTGTGAGATGATCAAAGCCTACGTGACCAAGTCTACGATGCCAAAAATATAAGTCTTTGGAATCATTAGCAACTAGACACCTATGCTTAGAGGAAGACATATCAAAATCAGCTTAAAAAACTCTTCCAAACTGTGACATGTTAAAAATAAGCTCACTATTTGAATTTACAGCTTTGCAGCAATTTTTAGTGAAAATAATTTCCAGATTTTCATCTAGCAGTTGTGAAACAGAAAGCAAGTTGTATTTCAAATTTTTAATAAGTGCCACATCCTTCAAAGTGTAGTGATCATTTACTCTAACCGAACCCTTAGCAATTATAGGAGTTGAAGAATTATCGGCAAAAGTAACATTCTCTACACGTGACACAAAAGAGAGGGAGGATAACAATTGTTTGTTACCAGTCATGTGGCATGAGCAACCTAAATCCACAATCCAAATGTTCTCCTTCCTCAAGCGTGTAACCTACATAGAAGCACAATACGTTGATGACTCAATATAGGGGTTAGTCAAAAGGTATTTAGGGATCCAGTACCAAGTCAAATGACATTCAGCAAGAATAACACACAAATGCTGAGATAAAACAATAGGTTTAGGAGCCAAAGTTTGAGGATTTTTGTATCCAACTACTGTCCTACGAGATGTTACATGTGTAGCACAAAAAATAGTAGGTTTGAAAGCAAACTTTGCATGTTTTCGACTCATTACAGCAGATTGCTTGTTCCTATCATTCGGTTTAGCAAGTGCAGCAAATTTTGTATGAAAATTATGATATCTAGCAATGATTCTTTCCTTTTTCTGTTGTTTAGCTAGTCTATAACAAAAAATCTATGACATGACCATCTCTACCACAGTAGGTACAATGAAATTTAACTTTGTGTTCATGTCTAGATGAGCAAGCAACATTTTTATTTGAAACTGAATGAGATAACACTCCTGCAGATTTGAAAACCACTTCTTTTTGTTTAGGAACTATTTGAATCAAATCACTTCCTAATGACTTTACAATTTTAGGTGGATGTGCCTTAGCATGAGCATGAGAATCAAAACCTAAACCAGTTTTATTATTGCAAGACTTGGAAGAATTCAACAACAAGTTTATGTTCTTATTCCCATTACAAAACCGATCTAATGTCCTATGCATGTCATCAAGTTTATTGGACAGATCAAGGCAATTTTCACATGAAGTTTTTCCATTTAATTTGCAATTGGAACAATATTTAACTTCATAAGAACGTACAACATTGTTCAATATAGAAATTTCATTCCTAGCATCTTGTAGTTTCTTATCAAGATCATCACAAGTAGAACAAAGCAAATCAATTATAGAACAACTAGCATCTTTCAAGTTTTTATCATTAAGTGCAACAAGCTCTTTGTTCTTTTCAATTTCTAACTCAAGTTTATCAAGTGTGGAGGTGTGCGCACTTCTTAATGAGGACAATTGTTCATATATTAAATCACATGAGGAACAAGAATCATCACTAGGAATCAAGGATTTCAAACGATTAATTTCAGATTCTAGTAACTCAATGTTAACAGCATTGTCCCTAAGCTTTTTGTCCTTTTTCTTAAATATAACAGTGGCACGAGAAATAGCATCACACATTTCTTCACAAGTAGGACATACCTCTTCATTGTCGTTGTTGTGTTCAGCCTCCTCCATATCGATCTTGACTTGCCCGCCATGAAGCACAAGTTTGCCCAATCATCTTCATCTTCGTCACTTCCACTGTCCACATCGCTTGAGCCAAGTTCTTGAAGTACGGAGATAAAATTGCTCATCAATTGACGTCCTGTAAAACCCTTCTTTTTCTTCGTATCTTTGCATAGGACTGCTTCGTCCTTGTTTGCTTTTCATCCCGGGAAGTAGGACCTGAAAGGTCAGGGCAATCTGAACGAAAATGTCCTGTCTTACTCATACCACATTCGTAACATCGTTAAGGTCTGGAGCTTCCTCTCCTTCTAGTTCTCACATTTCGCAATGCTTTCGAGAACCTAGTAGGGAGAAGTACTAGCTCCTCCTCTAGAAACTCCTCAATCTGTTCAAGGGTTAGAGAGTACAACATAGCAAGTGTACCACAATATGAAGATTGGTCGGAGCTAGACATATCACGTTGAGAAACAAATGCAAGATACTTATTAGGGTTCTTACGTGAAATTATGTCAATTTCATGAGTTTTCAATTTAGAATAAAGAACATCTAATGTAAGTGTACTCATGATAGTAGATTCACGAATGGATGTGACTTTCATCTCCCAAATTGACATGTCTAATGCACTTAGTAATTGCCTAGCATTTTCAGCATCTGAAAAGTTAACATTGACGCTACGTAAGTTGCCGAGAATTTTATTAAAGCGAGCAAAGAGGTCATCAATGGACTTACCGGGTTGCATCTCAAAAAGCATGTATTCCTTTTTTGAATATATCTGTTTTCCCTCCTTGATCGTGTTAGATCCTTCGTGGTAGTCGCAAAGTGCTTTTCACACATTGTATGTATATCGTAGGTGTGAAACACGGTCGAAGTCGCTTTGAGTTAATCCTTGTATGATCAAGTTTCGAGCCTTGTTGTTGTTGTCGACATCTCTCAAATTTGTAGCTGTAACTTGATCGTTTGACGGCACATCATAAGGCTTGTTCACCTTCTCCCATATTGCGAAGACTTGAGCCTGGATGAAGGCTTCCATACGTGCCTTCCAAACCTGAAAATCAATACCACGAAAGACACAAGGTTTTGCGGAGTATTTCTCCATGATGATTAGTCAAAACACGTGCAAATCACTAAGATTAGAGCACCGTGGCTCTGATACCAATTGTAGGATCGAAGAGCTCGTGAAAAGCTACCAGATAAGGGGTGAATGGTAGATTTAAAACTTTTTCAACGGAAGCAATAAAAACGCCTTGGCAGAAAATGATTTGTTAAAGAAATCGTGTGTGAGACTAATCGAAACGTGTTTTCCCGTGACAAAAGTGAGAGATATCAGAAAGAATCAATTCACGAAGACGACACAACAAGAATCACTCAAATCCGTCAAGAGAAACTCAAGTTACGAACGAAAGATCGAACAAAGGTCAATCTGTTCTACCGAGTAAAAAATAGATCTGCAATATTGCAAAGAAACTAGTGTAGATCAAAAACCTCAAATCCAATGACCGTGAAATTTTGACTTATGATAGATAATCAAGTTTTGAAGACAACCCAAAAAGAATCACGTCAATTGGATCTGTAAAACTCGAGTTAAGATAAAACCACCAAAGAAAGGTAGTGCTATGCAGAAACTCGACAAGAAAGACTTGAAGAAAACAAGTCGGAAGAATAAGGCACAAAAGTTCCTTTCAACTACGAATTTTATTAAATACAACACAAGAGGAACAACCCCAAAGTCGTCTACCACGAGCTCTGGCCTCCCTTGCTTATATAACCAGCCCGAAGGCCAACTCAACTCAAATTAGGATTCTAATCCTACTCAAATCACGAATCGAAACTTTCCATAACTGCTTAGGACTCTTCTATATGCAAATAGAAGCAATCTTAAGACTTCCAAAAACCTTAGGAACGTATCCCACATTCCTAAAACAACTCAAATTTGTGAACCACACGAAATCCTATCATAACTAACTCAAAACATTTCATATTTGAGTCAAACACGACTCAGCCGCAACCTGAGTCAACATCCGATACGATCTGATCCTTTCAATCAGATCTCCCTTCCATAACCTATCTTCAGAACCATGTTGCCATGTCATGCAATGCATGCATACGTGCGAACACCTTCCTTCAACGTCCAGTAACCTTCATATGCACTGCCCTTGATTCAATCAGCCCGCGTGACCTCCTGACCCGTTCAACCACAATTACTCCTGAACTTGGTTGTTGGAACCTCATCTCCTTCCTGAGACTAGTCCAAAGGATCTTGTCACCAGCCATGACTTGAACTCAAGCAACACCTACACATGAACAAACAACCAATTCGTACGAGCCCAAGTCCGCGACTTGACTCTCGTTAGTTCCGAACACAATACCTTACGTGAGCACCTCACATAAGCATTTTGCAAAATCACAGTAAAACGATATCAGCCATATCAACTAAAATGCCCCAAAAACTTAGCGAATGAATACTAAGTAATCTTTCCAAAAATGTAAAGCAAGTTCGAAACATTTAACAGTAAAAGTAGGAACATTGCGATCAAGCTTCGAATCTTGCCAAAGCTAACCGCAGCTTGAGCCGGAGCTTACCCAAACTAGTAGAACCTAGCGCCGGAGCTTACCAAAGTTAGTACAATCGAGCGCCGAAGCTTACCAAAGCTAGTCAGAACTAGTCAACCCAAAAGACAGAGCTAGAAAAATATGTCGGAGCTTAACAAAGACATGTCGGAGCTATCAAAGACATGGCGGAGCTAACCAACATAAGTCGGACCTAGCAAAACAAGTCGGACCTAGCCAAAGCAAGTCGGACCTTGCCGGATCTATCCGAAACAAGTCGGACCTATCGTTGGATCTTGCAAAAGCTCGGAGCTAGA
This sequence comes from Tuctoria greenei, assembly GCA_036927565.1. Classification (NCBI taxonomy): domain Eukaryota; kingdom Viridiplantae; phylum Streptophyta; class Magnoliopsida; order Poales; family Poaceae; genus Tuctoria; species Tuctoria greenei. Next base: position 61,110,138 of record JAYESD010000011.1, on the reverse strand, counting down.
GTCGGACCTTGCTAAAAAGGTGTTTTAGTAGTATTTAAGAACTTTTATCATCAAAGATAATGTATTCAGCCACATAGGTCTCACAAAACATGGCTATTTTTCTCTTCTTTTTTTCTCATGCTTTTGATGTAAGCATGCATTTTCTTCTTCTTTTTTATTTTGTTTTCTTGTAGCCATGTTTTCTACTCCTTTTTTATGCAAAAATTTTGGAGAGTACTAAGCATGAATGGATGGAGTTTCTCTTTTTATTGTGGAATGGTGGTATGATGGGAATTTGCTTACTTCTAGTGTAGAAGTATAGCATGTGCAAGTGAAGTCTTGAATTCAAAAAGTAATGAAACCTCACATAGGTCTATACTAGTTTGACAAAGCTCAATGTGAAGACAAATAGCGTATACATAAGGTCTATCAATGTAATGTATCATATGGCCTTGGTAGGTATTTCCAGTCAAATGAGAGTAACTTACATTTTTTTAGAATTTCTCCAGAAATCTAAGTTTCACTTTCAAACTAGGAATAGCAGCCCTGTCACTATATCATGCCTCACAACAACTTAAAATTGGATTAAGCTTTTGCTACCCACAATTTCTAAATCAAGGCAAAAGTAATTCCATCCAATGAAAGCAATATTTTAGAGAGTAGTAAGGTGTAAACTAGGGACTTAGGAAAATTAAAATAGAGCAACTATTCATCATTTCATCTATGTGAATTCAAAATCATTCTTATCGCACATCTTTTATTTTATTTTGAAAGCAAATCTACTCTACTTATTTTAAGTTTTTTTTTATATGCAAGGTGGATGATGGGTGAATGGAAAATAAATATGCAAGGGGTGTGATACAAGTTACCTCAAGTGGGGGTCCTCCCCCAAGCTTGTTCTTGTTCAAGGTTCATGCTAGGGGCTGAAACCCTAACGGCGGATGTAGGCCATGGGGTTGGCCTAACCTGTTGTAGCATGGCTTTGACATTGTAGGGGTTGATGTTGATGTTGGGTTGCCTTGCATGGATTCCATGAGTGTGGTCGAGGAGAGTGTTGTCAATGTCGCTTATCAACACCTCAAGATTCCCATAGGTTGGATGTACCTTGTTATTCCTTGACTAAGGTAATGATAACCCTTGGCTACAAAGGAATGATGTGCTCTCAACATGGTTCATTGTGTTCCGTCATTCTTTGGCTAAGGTGTATCATACCTTCTTGCCGTAAAGAAATAACTTGTAACTCTCTTGCATTGGGTGTGATCCGTCACTCCTTGGCCTAAGTCAATGATAACCTTTAGCCACAAAGGAGTGACATGTACCCAACATGTGTCGAGTACGATCCTGTTATTCCTCAGCTAAGGTACAACATACCTATAACCACAAAGGGATGATGTGCAGTCAACATGGGTTGAGTGATCCATTGTTCCTTGGCTAAGGTATAAAATACCTTCTAGCCACATAGGAACAACTTGCACCCAATATACATTGGAAGTGATCTTGTCATTCCTTGGTTAAGGTACATCATACATTTTAGCCAGAAAGGAATAACTTGCACCCAATGATGGTGGCAATTCCCTTGAGCTTGAATGAGTGCTTAGAATAGTTATGGTTGATCTTCAGGCTTAATTTTCGATAGGTAGCAACCATCCTAATTTACTCCTTGGTCAAGAGATGTTGAATTTGAATCCTCTAGGGATTCCAACACCGGATCTTTGAATGCCTGCATAGTTATTTTATTCTTGCAAACTTCCTCTTTATGATAGAGAGGGATGGTTAGCTCCCGATACTTGTACAAATGAATCATTGCTAGGAGTGGGGCTTTATGGATAAATCAAGTTGCACATTTTCTAAATCTCCTAGTCATATCAATGCAAGTGATATAAATACACTATATGGATCCCTTCATCTTGTAAAATTTCTAACCATCATAGTTTTGCACAAGAGCAAATGTTGTCATTTGGATCATGGCAAACAATATTCTCAATTTTATCGTCCAGAACATTTTTAATTTCTTGCCTAGGAATTTTAAATTTAGTGATCCATGCATGAGTTTCAAATCAAAACTATGGACATCACTATTCCTAGGTTGCTACATACCTATTCAACAATTAAGTCATTCGATAAGCATTACCTAGGCAAAAAATGTCTATGCTCATGAAATTTTAGGTACTCATTTAAATTTATTTCCAGGTAAGGTGGCATTTCATTTTGAAGAATCAAAAAGAGCAATGCCAACACTTACTCTCGTGAGGATGCATAGAATTGAATGATGAGAATGTGTAAACCTTCCTTACCAATGTAAGCAAAGACAATTCCATCCTAATGCAGTTCAAACGACGGAAAATTTGAACTTGTACCTCATTTGAAGAGTAGTCCAAGTTGAAGGTCGTTGTGTGAAAAACTCACGACCATGGATTTTGGTGTAGCCTTCATGTTCAATGCCAAGTTGAGGTTGGAGTGGAATGGGCTTCATCTTGTTCCTCCATGGGACCACCATCTTGAGCATTACTCCACCATGAACTCAAAATGAGATCAATGGAGGGATCTGCGCTTGATGGGTCCTTCCAATCTCTTTGCAAATTTTGTCCTAGCTGCACTAAAAGAACAAACAAAACAACTTGAAAACGGGTTACGTTAGCTCAAAAGCATGTTGTACCCTTTGTCAAATTGTTTTTTCCCAACTTGAAACAACTTGCAAATGCAATGAATATTAAGGGAAATATTTTTTGTTTGAATTAGGAAGATGAATTCAAGTGGTTATGCCCAAGGTTCATATCCAAATAAATTTAATTCCTAATTCAAAATTTTAGTTTTATGATGGTTGAAATTTTTTCTTTCAAACATGCAAGTGTGAAAATTCAAACATGCAAATGCAAAGATTGATGGAAAAGTCAAATATGCAATGGGAAAATCAAATATGCGATAACTACCAATTAACCTATTGGCAAGGACTCACCAAAATTTTTGAAGTCCGATGACTAGGACTTACCTTCGTCCTGTTTAGTGCGAGGATTTGTTTCCCAATCCCGGAGTTGAAGATGTGGACAACTTCTCTTGCTTGACATGCCAAATCTCTTTTGGCATGTCAGTTGGACATGTGGACCACATGATGGCCCTAGGCTCTCCGTCATCTTGATGAAGACTTGTTGATGTAGTGATGACTTTCCACTCTTGAAGATATTCTGTCATGAGCATGGTGAGGCTTGTCCTTCTTTAGTGGTGCCAATTCGACCATCTTGATATCCCTTAATGTTAACCCATACTTTGATCATGGAGCAAAATCTTCCTTGGGCATGATGACATGTGGACTCCAAAAACAAACAAGAAACACTTCATCCATAATGTCACTTGCCCTAGGTTGCATGGGCTTGGTCAAAGGGTAGGAATCCCAACAAGTAATTATGGGACATTTTGGATCTTGAATGCTCTTTAATTTTCTTGTCCTTGGCCAAGGGCTTCATGTCCTTCAAGGTAGGCTAGTTGAACTTAAATCCCTTGAAATCCGCATAGCCTCCTTGATTGCAAGGGTGATGTTGATGCCACCCTTGACCTCCTTTTTGGTGATAGCCATTGGAGTTGTGTTTGGAAGGAAGAATTCCCATGGGCCTTAGGGAAATGACTCCCCAAGTGGCCCATGTTGACATGGATTTTCACAAATCATGCTAATATCCTCGGCTTGGATCATCCAAACACTTCTCCATTGGCTTGATCTTCATGATACTTCAATGGAAGGTGTAGTTCCTTAGCTAGCATGTCCACCTTATTAAGTGGTGTGCATGCCAAGCAAAAGGAACTAGAGCACTCTTCAATCCACCCCTTGAGTAGAGACTATATTCTCATCCATAATGAATGAGAATAGGACTCCTTCAGCTCCAGCACAAAGGTGGTGATGGATTGATGGACCAATCCAAGACATGAACGTTGGATGAGGAGCCAACTATCCACCCGATGGTGGAGGTAAATCAAGAAGAACTCTTGGAGCCTCACCCAAGCTTGGGGATGATGACTTTGGCTCCTACTGGAAGCTGAAATTCTTCCGCGAAAGGCAATGGTGTTGCCTAGTGGACATTTGTTAAGGTACACCTTGAATCTTCTTGCAGTTGAGCACTGGTGTCCTCGTTGGCCATCCCATGAAATGGGTTAGCCAACAGTACTCTGTTTTCACATAAAAGGAGAAAACAAACTAGGGTAATCCTGTCTAATAATTAGTACCTATAGCTTAATCACAAGTGATAGCTATCCTTCACTTCCTTTGCCTTCCCCGGCAACGGCGTTAGAAATGCTTGTTGATAGTTACTAAGAAACATAAACAAATCATCTCCGACAACGGCACCAGAAATGCTTGTTACCGTTTCTTACGTCACAGATCATCTCCGAAAAGAGATGAGGTTCGCAAGCGCACGGATACTGTCATGTAGCATTTCACCCAAGAGTATTCTCAAGGGTATCGTATTTATCCCAAAGAAGGTGGTGAAGTAAAGTAAACACTATTCTTATGATCAAGGTATAGGGTACTAAATGTTTATCAGAACAGGGGTAAGTTGATAATAGGGATAGTGTGACACGCAACTAAGCAATCTACTCTAAGGGTAATGTTGTCCTAGCGAGGGTTAGACTACGAGATGGAGGTACTCCTACTGTGCTCTAATTACCCATATACATAGCCTAATAAAGTACACATGAATTTGCTTATAATGAATACTAGGACTTAGTGGTCCAACATATCGGACACGGGCTTACCCTGGTCCGCCAGGCGACTCCGGCCAAGAGCCTACATTGTAGCCGAAGGTGGAGGATTACAATGGACGGATAGGACTGTCACCATCTACCGCCTACCTCTACAATCCCTGGACTACGATGCATCCAACGCTACTTAACTATCCAAGCACCATGCTTGCATGCTAAGTAAATACCTTAAGAGTTGCAACGTAATATTCATCATAAGGCAATGACTAACCTAAACATCGTTGAACCAATGTTGGATCCAAGCACTGATATATTCATATTAACATAATCATATTATTACCTAATTAGACTATAGTGAAGGTGTATGATGTTTATGATAACATGATAATGGCATTATGTCTAGATTATAACAACATCTATACCTAACACATACATGGACTCCACAATCAAACAAGAAATGCTTTGCCAAAGTATATGAATAAAGAGAGACTAATAATACTATTATTATAATTCATGAAGTTACAAATACAAGAAAAGATGCATGAACCATACCTTTCCCAATTGGGACTTCGGACTAGAGGCTCCTCTCTACAGCCTAACCTCCACTAAGGACTTGGAGAACTAATGTATACAAGACAGTGAATGCTCAAGTGGTGTGTGGAGAGAGGGAGCCCCCTACCCCGTATTTATACACTCCAAAGGTCGATTTGGCGCCAGAAAAAGCGATGGAATCAGTCGCCAGCATGATCTCCAAGCCGTGAGGAGCCAACACGTGGCAGTTGACGGCGTTTGACACGAATACCAGGTTGGACAACCTGGTGGTTCGACCGAACTGCAAACGGCTCCAATCTTGCTGAAACTTCTCTATGACACTGTTATATGGGCCACCATCATGGTTATGGGTGATTCTCTTGATTTTTAGTTGGTTTTCTACTCCGAGTGGGCCCATGAATCCTCATGCTTGCGCCTGATTGGTGGGAGGTGTGTTTCCTTGCCTTGTAGCCATGCATTCACCTCAAATCTACATATGTGGAGGCGGAGGAGGCGGAGGGGTAGCCATCTGTGGTGACTGCCATATCGATTCCCCTCTCCAATGTTGTTGTCACGACCCAGTCTGCCTTGCACAAGACTCAGGCTGCTTTCGCCTGAGGGTTGGATCAACATGCTGAGAAGTGGTTCCTGGGAAGCTGGTCGATGAAGAAAATAAGGACCTCGAGGCAAAGGCCCTGAAGGCCCATGCTATCGCTGACGCCCGCCTGAAGCTATGCGAGGATAAGTGATTGGAGTTGGTCTGCCGCGAGGTTGCTGTTGTTGATGCGGAACGGGACTTGGCGGTGCGGGAAGAAGACGTCTCCCAGAGCCTCGGCATGCTTGAGGAGAGACTCCGAGCCGTGCACGACTCGGAGCTCGCCATCAAACGCTGCAAGGACGACCTGGAGCATCATGCTCGGGAGCTCGCCGATCGGGAGGAAGCTGCGCGGAGAGAGGCAAAAGGCCTCCTGGCTTCCCGTGTGGCCAAGGTGCATGTGATCCAGGATTTCATGGCCCGTGTTGGGGCGGTGTTCGAACCCCTCGAAATTTGTCCCGTGCAGCGTGAGGAGCCGTCTCATGGGGTGGTCGAGCTGCTCCCAGATTTGGACTCCTTCAGCTCGATGTTGGGGTCGGTGATCACCGTCCTTGTGAGGCAGTTGGAGGTCGAAGGAAGGGAACTGGCCGAGCAAGTGGCCTCCCATGTCTTGGTGTGCTTCTGGAGCTGGTACCCGATGATCTCGCTGGAGTCGGTAGAGAAAGGCCCCTTCGATGAGCGAGAGGAGGAGGCGAGGGCTGAAGTCCAGGACCTTGCCAAGCAGGTGGCCTCTTTGTTCCATCGGAGTTGAGACTGACGACCCCTAGGCAGAGCACCTTTGTAATCGGGGATGGCCCCTTTGTACAAATTTTTTTTAATGAATTTGAATACATGTTTCGCTTATTGGCTTGTCTTCTACTTCTCAATCTGTCGCTTCGAGTCCTTAAGTGCGTAAAGGCTGGGGAATTTTGTCGAGTTTGTTAGTTTTTGAGGAACCAACGATCGCACATTTGACATGGCCAATCTTGTCGTCAGTTGACGTCCTGCCTATGGAACCCCTTAGAGGCTTCCTGGTACGTGTGGTCGGGTGGCTGGGCACACCTACCACTTGATCGCAGGATGTCTTCGATGGGCTCCAAACAGAGCAGGGGAGTTTGAGTGGATGGCTTCTGTGGGGTCCCTGGCACCAAGATTTGTCTGAGTCATCGACGTCAGGCCCCCTGGAGGTGCCAGAGCTAGATGCTCTAGTGTCGCCCACCATCGTCGCAGAGATGTCGATGGCAGGCCCCCTGGGAGGTGCTGGAGATGGATGCTCCGGCGTCATCCACGACAGTTGTGTAGTACATCGATGGCGGGCCCCCTGGTGTACAGGTACCACAAGTGAACTCTATTAGCAACAAGAGCGTCACGAGAGAGTGTACTCATGAATCAATGCTTGTTGCTGTCTTCGACGCATTCGGACATCGCTGGAGGTCCCCCTGGGTGATGCCAAAGCTGGCTGCTCTGGCGTCACCCACCATTGTCGCAGAGTCATCAACGGCAGACCACTTGGGAGGTGTCATGGCTGGATGCTCCAGCGTCGCCCAACATCGTCGTAGAGATGTCGACGGCAGGCCCCTTGGAAGGTGTCGGGGTTGGATGCTCCGGCGTCACACACCATCGTCGTAGAGACATCGACGACAAGCCCCTTGGGTGGTGCCGGAGCTGGATGCTCCGGCAATGCCCACCATCATAGTAAAGATGACGACAGCAGACCCCTTGGATGGTGTCGGACCTGGATGCTGATGTGGACATCAACACCCTTGATACATCCACACCAACTCAACTACCGTTTTCTGGTCCAATCACTCGCGCTCGTGCACATCAACTAAACTATGAGGTGAACTCGTTCTTGGCCTTATGTCCATCTTATTTAGACTATGGAACTACATGCTTTCTTGTTTTGCTTAGGAACAATAGAGAGGAGCCAATGGGAAGGGAATTCGCGCGGACGGGATTTGGACAGCAGAACAGCACCAACTTGTGACGGCCACCACTACTTCATACGGACTCCAATCTGGGCGTTCAAGTACTTCCTGGAAAGATTATCAAGTCTACTTTCAATCGGATCTGGCCTCACGTCCATATCTATTTGGAGTCGGCCGCAATCGTTATTTTAATACCAAGACCTTTTCTGTCCATGGTGCTGCATCACCAAAATTGGGCCCATGGCCCATGTATCGTTTGGAGTCCATTAGGGACTCGTGATTAGGGTTTCTCACGACCCTAGAGAGGTAATAAATAGTAGCCGCCGCCCTCATTAGCTGTTGGGTTTTGTTTATTCGTAAGTTAGCTTCTGCTGCTTCCTTGTACACGCGCGTGTCGACTAGATCGCCCGTCTACTTGTATCCAGAACCCCACTTCAGATTGATTCAACTGATAAGTGCTTGTTCTTCTTGTTCTTGCATGCTCTTCGATTGCTTGCAGGAACAAAGGCCCTCGTGGTCAGGTCGATTATGCACCAGCAAGATCAGTACAACTTCGGAGTCGGTGTACCGATCGCTAAGGCGCATCGTCTTGTGGACGATGTAGTCGGATCGCCAACGTCTTCTCCTCCACAAATTGAACTCTCCTATTCTCATCGAAAGATCGGGAACCAAGATCCTATCAAGTGATAATCAGAGCAAGGTTAATCGGTGAGAGTGCTACCATTACTTTTCTTTCCGCTGTTATCATCCTATAGTCTAGAAAAAGCCCAAAAAAATACCAGATCTGTTTTTTCAATTATTCCTAGACCATTGTGCCTTTTACTGTCTCTACTTAGTCAAGACTTATTGAGTTCATGGTTACTTCGACGAGTCAAGTTGCTGGTCTTTAGTTTTGCACCACTAGAGTTTCGAGTTCGTTTCACATTTGGTCACCTAGTTCGAGTCAGATTCGTAGTTCAAGTTTGAGTTAGATTACTATTTTAAGTTTGAATCAGATTGCTACTTCGAGTTTGAGTCGGTTGCTAGTTCAAGTTTGAGTCAGATACGAGTTCAAATCAGATTGCTACTTCGAGTTTGAGTCGGATTGCTAGTTCGAGTTTGAGTCAGATTACTAGTTCGAGTTCGAATCAGATTGCTACTTCGAGTTTGAGTCAGATTAGTAATTTGAGTTTGACAACAAGAAAAAGGCAAGTGCAAAATCAAAAGCCGCACAAAAGCCACAAGCAATTAGAGAAGAAAAAAAAGGCAAGTGCAAGATCAAAAGCTGCATATGCAAATTTTGTTCTAGGGTCTCCTGATTCCATCTAGAGAGAGTTTGGGTGACCACCCCAACAAAAGAAAAAATGAAAAAAAAAAGAAAAAAATCAGATTGTTGTTTGCGGTGTTTATAGTGACGACATTAGTGTCTCGGCTCGTGTCTCTAGTACGGTCTAGAGTAGGATCAGCATAGTACTATCATAGAACATTTATTTAGCTTTTTGTGATTAACGTGGTCAAAGTTTGCTCCTTGTGCTAGTTCAGCCACTTAAAGCCATAGATTGACACCTGCTCTTGAAGTTGTTCATTACTTGCTGGTTGCCATCACCTTCTTGTTGAGCTTGGTAAGAACAGGTAAGAGCTTGGTTGAACAGGTTGAGAGTGAGCGAGTTATCTACACAATCACCTTTGTAGCTAGGGATAACGTTACCCTTTCATATTGGATTGTTCTTTTTTTCTACTAACCATGACAGGAGGAGCAAATACAAACGAAGACGTGCATTCACCTCGCACACGGGGAATTATACAACACTTCGAACGCCAAGTTCGGCTATGCACAAAACCGCTTGATGAGGATTTCCGTGTTACCAGTGACCGCCTTGGTCAATTGGAAAATATGCAGATCGACACCAACACCAAAATCAACACGTTGTATATTTCCATTCAAACATTGAACACCTCTATTGGAGCCATCCTGCAGCGCCTTGAGGAGAGGGATCGTGGACGCACCACGGATGGACAGGTGAGCAATGCTCGTAGTATTCCACGTGATAATGAAGATGACTACTCTGCAGATACGGAGATTGGGGAAGATGAGGAAGCTAGGCCACGGTGCCGGCTACAACGCAACCGTCAAGGTATGGGTGGACATCGTCGGTGTGAGGTACGCAATCATGATGATACTTTTAACAAGATCAAATTTAAGATACCTCATTTTGATGGTAAATATGACCCTGATGCATATATTACTTGGGATATTTCTGTTGATAAAAAATTTGCATGTCATGAGTTTCCTGAAAACGCAAGAGTTAGAGCAGCCACTAGTGAGTTTACTGATTTTGCTTCTGTTTGGTGGATAGAACATTGCAAGAAAAATCCTAATAACATACCGCAAACTTGGGATGCTTTGAAACGGCTCATGCGGGCTAGATTTGTTCCTTCTTACTATGCATGTGATCTGTTAAATAAGTTACAACAATTTAGATAGGGAGCTAAAAGTGTAGAAGAGTATTTTCAGGAATTACAAATGGGTATGTTGTGTTGCAATTTAGATGAGGATGAGGAACCAGCTATGGCTAGATTTTTGGGTGGTTTAAACCGTGAAATTCAGGACATACTTTCTTATAAAGATTACAATAATGTTACCCGTTTGTTTCATCTTGCTTGTAAAGCTGAAAGGGAAGTGCAGGGACGACGAGCTAGCTCTACAACTAATATTTCTGCAGGAAAGACTAGCTCATGGCAACCACACACGACTACTCCTTCGACTGGGCGTGCTTCCCCACCATCTTCATCACCAAGTCGGGCAGCACCTTCTTCCTCCGGCAACAAGGCACATGCTTCTTCCACTAGCTCAGCAGTAAAGACCACCCAAAATCCAACCGAGAGTGCTTCTTCCGTAGCATCTATCGGACGATCTAGAGACGTTCAATGTCACAAGTGCAAGGGTTTTGGCCATGTGCAGCGTGACTGCCGAAACAAACGTGTTCTAATTGTTAAAGATGACGGTGAGTACTCATCTGCTAGTGATTTTGATGACGATACATGTGTTTTGCTTGCAGCTGACTATGCAGGTAGCGATGAACATCAAGAAGAGCATATTGGTGCAGAAGATGCAGCGAGCTATGATAGTCTCATTGTGCAGCATGTGCTTAGTGCACAAATGGAGAAAGCGGAAAAAAACAAAAGCACACATTATTCCAAACAAAGTGTCGTCAAAGAGCGATCTTGCCGCATGATCATTGATGGAGGTAGCTGCAACAACTTGGCCAGCAGTGACATGGTGACCAAGCTAGCACTAAGCACCAAACCGCACCCACATCCCTATTACATTCAATGGTTAAACAACAGCGGCAAGGCAAAGGTAACTAGACTTGTGCGAATCAATTTTACTATTGGATCATATAAGGATGTCCTTGAATATGATGTTGTGCCTATGCAAGCTTGTAATATTCTGCTAGGAAGACCTTGGCAATTTGATAGAGATTCTATGCATCATGGTAGATTAAATCAGTATTCTTTCTTTACCACGATAAAAAAATTGTATTGCATCCTATGTCTCCTGAAGCTATTGTGCAAGATGATGCTGCTAGAGCTAGGAAAACTAAATCTCAGGACCATGCTAATGTTGAGAACAATAACAATGCCAAATTTGTATTTGATAAGAAAAATGAGATATCTCTGAAGGGAAAATGCTTGTTTGCTACGAAATCTGATATTAATGAACTGATTGCTTCCACCTCTGTTGTCTATGCTTTGGTATGCAAAGATGCTTTGATTTACCTTTACGATATGCAACATTCTTTGCCTCCTGCTATTGCTAACATTTTGCAGGAATATTCTGATGTGTTTCTGTCAGTGTTTGGATCCGGCAGATCTCCCGACACTACCTTTGGTAGATCGAGGAGTTGTAGTTCGGTCATAGGCGCGTAGAGATTCAAGAAGGTGAAAGACAAGTGTACACAGAGATTTACGTGGTTCCAGACCACTACTGAACTCCCTGAGCTAGACGAGCTTCTTCTTCTGCAGCTTCTTCTAGACTCACACGCTTAATACTACCTTTGGTAGATCGAGGAGTTGTAGTTCGGTAATGGGCGCACAGAGATTGAAGAAGGTGAAAGACAAGTGTACACAGAGATTTACGTGGTTCGGGTCGTCTGAGCGTAATACCCTACTCCACGGGGTGTGTTGGTGTTGTATTAAGCATGTGAGTCTAGAAGAAGCTCTAGAAGAAGAAGCTCGTCTAGCACAGGGAGTTCAGTAGTGGTCTAGAACCTTGTGTATCGTCGACCAGTCCTTTTATAGTACAAGGACTGGTCGTTACACCGTTAGCCTGGCCCGACATGTGGCCCCGACAGTTACACATGCTTGATACACAATTAATGAGGTTAATTGCCCTTAATAGCCTGGTAACGAGCCTTATCAATGCCGTTAGCAGTATTAAGGGTCATCTGATCGTGTGTCATTAATGTGGCATTAATGACACTTAATCGGGTCTTGAAGTCTTTGATTGCTCCTTAAAGGTCCAGAACTGTTGGGGGCTTCACCAGTCTGATTGTTGAAGTTGAAGGTCTGGCGGTTCAGCCACGTGGTAGCTCTAGAGCTTACCGTCATGGACGAGTAGGTCCGGTGCTGCTGGACACATGTCAGTACCGGAGCTTCCCTCTGTCTGGGGTTAGGTCTGGGGGTGCCATACTGGTATTCTGTCCGGAGCTTCCCATGTGTGGGTGATAGCTCCGGTCTTATGATACACGTGGCGGCCCTGGGACTAACCATGTCGGGGAAGCAGGTCCGGTTACGGCTGACATGTGGGGCCTTCGAAGGTCTTCAAATCTGGTAGATGGAGTTTACTTGTGAGCTTTGCAATCCTAAGGGGTATCCGATACGGAGGGTACCGACAGTGGCCCCCAGGGCCCACCTCCTGGAGAGACCTTTTGGATGAAGTCATTCCGCCGGAGGTGGGTCCATTCTTCGGTTTTTGAGCCATGTTTTCAAGGGTCTTCAGACGTGCCGTTGGCGATAGTTCGCATAAACCTCCGTCGCGTGGCATATCCAAGACGCGGCAGGTGAGATCTCAGCGTGCGGATCTCACGCAATTGAAGGTTGCCAGTTCCCGATACGAAAATCGTATCGGTTCCGTGCGCCTTGTCAGGCCGCCGCGTTCGGGTTTCCCGCCTTTCATGATGACAACTATTTGCCTGGGGTAAGAACCTCGACTTGATCGTCGGGGTGGCCCCAGGCCCCCTTGTCATTGGCGGGGTGAAGTTTTTGACTGGTATCGTCGGCTCCTCTGCGGTTTCCATCCAAGCGTTGCTGAGGCTTACTTAAGAAGGAAAGCACGCACTGTTTGGGGTTCTTTACACCTTTCATTCGAACTTGCGCTCAAACCTTCCAAACATTCGCTTGCTTTTCCTCTCTTGCCTCGCTGTGCCGCGATGGAGTTGGGTCTCCGCCAGAGCCGACTGAAGACCGATGATGATTTGAAGAAGGTCCGGGCCCTCATGGGATGGTCCCCTGATTTCTTCAACCACTTGGTCCGCGCCGGCAAGCTTCCGTTCGAGAAGGAACATGCCGGAGACATGGTGTACTTCTCCGTGTACACCATGGTGGGGCTGATCCCACCTTTCTCCTCTTTCTTCTTGATGCTGCTAGACTTCTATGGTCTGCAGCTGTATCACCTTGGCCCCCACTCCATTCTGCTGGTGTCAATCTTTGTCCACTTCTGCGAGATGTGGGTGGGAATTCCCCCCTACATTGAGCTCTTCTGCACCTTCTTCACTGTGCAAACTACAGGCAGGAGTGACGAGTACCTTGGCTTCTACTATTTTGTGAAGTGCAAGAAGTGCCCGTACAAGTACTTGCGGTCGTTCCCTTCTAGGAAGTGGGACGACTGGAAGAAGGATTGGATTGTCATCAGGGTGGAGGAGCACGAGAAGCTGGAGCTGTCAGAAGGCCTCCCCAACATCGACACTGCAGTTTGGAGTGAAGCTCCGGTGTTGTCGGACGCCTTCAACCCTGCTCTAACCAGGATCCGCCTGTGCGTGGAAGGAGGGGTGACTCCTCAGGCGGTGTTTTGCAACTTCCTGACCAACAGGTGGGCTTCGCTGAAGAGGAGGGAGAAGCTGGCTTGGGCCCTCAACAGTATGCTGGACAATGACCGGATCGAGACCGGTTTGAAGTCGAACATGGAGGGTGCAACTTTGGAGTTCCACCTCAAGAAATTCCAGCACGGCATCGACGTCGAGGGTGACGACTTGGCTCCGCCGGCAACTTTCCTCCCTCTGAACATGGAGGCAGAGTTCAGCAGGGAGCTCCGGCGGATGATGCCGATGCTTGACGACCTTGGTGTCGTTGAGAGGCGTTCGACCACCGGGTTGGCGATCTCCGAAGCTCCTGAAGGTGGCTCCGTTCTTGCCCCTAAGCCAAGAACCAAAGTCATAGGCAAGGGCAAGGAGTTGGTCGAGCCCTCGAGCCGTAAGAGGAAGCATGCCGATAGAAGGTCCGTCAGGCCTGCTTCTTCTGTGGCGGCTCCTTCTCCCCGGAGGGGGAGGTCTACAACGGTGGCATCTACTCCAGCAGCGACATCCTCCTGGGGTGTTAGCTCCGGCCAAGTGACTCCAGTACCAGGGCCAATTGAGGGCTCTGGGTCTGGAGGTCATTCCCAGTCGAGGGGGGGCTCGACCAAGGTAACGCCGATAGCAGCAGCAAGCTCCAGGGGGACCTCCGGGACTACCACGCCAGTGGCAGCTGGGGCCAGTCCGGAGAGTCCGGAGAAGAGGTTTTGTGCTAACTAGTGCAGAAGCCTCCCGAGGTAATTTTTGATTTTTTTTTACCTTAGCTAGTTGTTTTATTGTTAACTGTATTTTGAGTTTCTTCGTCTTTCATCCACAACATGCCTAAGAAAAGGGTTGAAGCTCCGGTTCCTGCGACAGCGGTTGAGGCTGTGCAGGCTGAAGCTCCGGCTCCGATTCTAGCACCGCCCCAAGAGGTGGCTGAGGCTGCGGCAGCCCCGGCACTGGCTGTCGTGGTATTGGACCTCGACTCATTCCCGTGGTAGCTCCAGACCACGAGAATGAAGATGTACCAACGGTGTGGCGCCCCGGAGGTTGAAGCTCTGTGCTTGGATGCTGAGATGTTGGATGCTCCGGCCACAGAGCCAGAGGTAGCTGCGATTCCAACCCCAGAGTCGGATGTTGTTGAAGCCCCGGCAGTCGAGCCGGTGGTTGATGAGGTCCCGACAGTGGAGTCGGGTGTTGATGAAGCTCCATCACTTGGGCCGATTGTCGAGGAAGCTCCGGCGGTAGAGCCGGTTACTACAGAAGTTCTGGCTGTGGAGCTGGCCATTGAAGAGGTTCTGGCGTCCGAGCCAGTTACTGCGGAGGTGTCAGCGCCTGAGCCTATGGTGGTCAAAGCGCCAGCGCCCGAGCCCATGATGGTCGAAGCGCCAGCACCTGAGCCAGTGGCGGAGGAGGTGCCTGCGCTGAAGCCAGAAGTAGCTTCTGCTCCGACCGAACCTTCAACACCCGTTCTGGAAGCGGTGATCCCAGAGGTGCCCACTGCTAAGCCAGGGTGCCAAGATGAAGCTGCTGACCCCCTCCCCCCCCCCCCCCCCCCCCCCCCCCCCCCCCCCGCCGGAGGGGCCAGTTGTTGATGACCTGGCGGCAGGACCTTCAGAGTCAATTTTGGAGGTCGGAATCTTCTGCTGCAAGTACTTCCTCGGCGGCGGCCGAGGCTATCCTGGAGGACGGCCCTAGTGCCGTGGAAGCTCAGGGAACCGCTCTTGTAGAGTGGGACCCAATTTTTGTTGCTGAAGATCCGCTGGAGCCAGTGGAGAGGACCCCGGCAGGTCCGAACCCGATCCCCCTATCGTTTGTCTATTGACAAAGCCTGCTCCAGTCTTTGCCAGGTCCAACTGGCTTTCTACCACGACAGCAAGGCCCCCGAGGAGAAGCGCCAAACCCTTAGGAGGTGGCGCAACCGACTCCATTTCGTGAACAAGCTGGCGCAGTCGAGGTTGGCTGACGACAAGGAGTGGGTACAAAGGGAGAAGGTCCGCCTGGAGTACTGGGGTAAGCTGTTGGATTAGAGGGAAAGCATGACGCAGACCCTCGACAACCAGTCCCATGCCATCTATGAGAAGGCCAAGGCTGCAAATAGAGCAGCAGATGATCGCCAGGAAAGGCTCGCCGCCATCCACGATAGTCTCATCATGCGCCGAGAGGCTCTTGAAGCGCGGGAGAGACGACTGAAGATGAAGAGCAGAAATTCCTGGATCTGCGGGACAACCTCGTGAAGAGGGAGGAAGAGCATGTCCAAAAGATAGCTCTGGCTGACAAGAGCCTCGAAGAACGCACCAAGAAATTGGAGGAGCGTTGCGAGGAGGAGGAGAAGAAGGCGTGGGAGCGAGGGCAAGATCTCTACAAGCAGGAGAATGCCATCGCCGCCAGGGAGAAGAAAGTGCAGGGCCGAGAGAAAGATCTGGTCAACTGCCGGAATGAGATCCACCTCCGGGAGGAAGAGCTCAGCAAACTCGAAAGGCAGGTTGCTGAAAATATTCAGCAGAATGCCAAAGAGGTGGAGCATCTTGCTCGGGAGAGCTCAAAGCTTGCGGTGGCCAAAAGATCCTTGGCGGAGATGCGAAGCACAAGGGTTGTGGAGTCCCAACAAGTTTGGGACTTCCTGGGCAAGGCCAACGATGTGCTGACGCCAATGGGCTTCAGTCCCGTGTGTCCGGATGATCCAGAGCCGGAGCTGGACCAGGCGCTGGAGGCACTGGGTTTGGCAGGCAACAAGCTCACCAAGATGGGCGATGTCATCGCGGACCAATTGGAAATAGAGGGTCAGTCCCTGGCAAAGAATGTCGCAGAGTTTGTGCTGATGTGCTACACCAGCCGAGACCCTTAATTCCCTCTGGACCCGGTGCTTGAAGGCCCCATCGAAGGAGAGGGTGAAGCCGCCCGAGCCAGCATGTTGGAGGTGGCCCAGAAGGTCGCCCAGATCTTTCATAGGGTCTAGGACCATCTCTCTGTAGCTCCCGCTTGTATTCTCTCTTCTTCTTCTCCAATTTTGTAATCTCTTGTCTCCAGATGAATGAAATCCAAATTTTTGTGAATTCGTATTTCATTTTTTGTCTTCAACACCACCTTTGTCTCACTTGGCCCCCTGGCAGATGTAAACAATTTGATTATGAACATGTGCGAAGAGGATGTAACAGTTGTTAAAGACTTGCGTGCTTCAAACTTGTAGAATGTAGGTCCAAAATCTTCAATAGTGTAGGCCCCCAGAGGTTGTCGGAGCTTAGTTGCTTCGGTCATTGACCATCGTCGGAGCTTAGTAGCTCCGGTAGTGGTCTTCATCAACGCGTAAAGCATCGACGGTTAGCCCTCTGGGGTGTCGGTGACCTCTGTGAACACATGGTGTGTCAACGGTAGACTCCTTTTTAGAGTCTTTCCACCATCTTCATGTTGACGGCATGCCCCTAGATTTACCGGAGCTGAGTAGCTCCAGTGATGCTCGATGTCAATGTTTGAACATTGACCACAAGCCACCTGGAGGATGTCAGAGCTTTGGCAGCTTCGGCTTCATTCACCATCATCATGTAATATTTATTTTTCCTGCACACTGAAGTCAAGAAAAATAGTAAAATCCGTTTCCTATCTATAACTTCATTGCGGATTACTATTCCCGAGAAAGTTTTAAGTCGAACACAATTCTAAATACAATCAAGAGCGCTGTCTTGTTTCCTTCAGGTCCGATCGTTTCTGGACTCACCTTACTTCGGCCTGCCGGGGTGTAGGTAGAGTGGCGTACTTAGGGTGTATGACCAGGCTAAGTCGATAGCACACTCCGGCCCTAGATTGGTTTGGCGGCATTCAGACGAGTAGACCATCAACAATGTTTGAACCTGGAAGGATAGACAATGCAACTCGAATTGTACATGAACTGGTCGAGCTAAAGTTTCTTAAGAACTGCACAACTTTGTTATAGACAAGAAAGAGAAAAAATAAAAAAAATATTGAGCATGTACAAAGTAAATGCACGTGGAGTCTGTTTTCACACAATGATGTCTTTCATTATAGGTCCGGGGTACAGGGGAAACAAGTACACTCTTAGGGTACGGAACCAGGCTATGTGTGTTTCGTTTCTCATTTGACCCAAGGTAGCTAGCTACACCTTTAGTTCTGAGACTATGACAAGTGTTGCATGGATGTTGGAGACCTAACTGGGTAGGTCCGGCTGCCCTCCAGGAGGAGCTACCCGACTCTGTATAATGACTCTATAACATACATCACATGTAATTACAGACTCACCTCCGTGATATTAAGAGTAGAACTTACGGAGGTGCTCAATGTTCCAAAGATTTGGGAGAGGTGTCCCATCCTCGGTTGCCAAGCGAACGCATCCGGGACGGGATACTTTGATCACTCAGAAGGGTCCCTCCTAGCTGGGGGAGAGTTTGTTTAACCCTTCTCTGCATTGTATTTTTCGTAGCACCAGATCGCCTTCCTCGAGCTGTCGGCTATGAACATGACGTTGGTGATAGCGCCGAAGAGCTTGGTGGTATCGGGCATTCCGAACAGCTGCTCGGCACCTTCCCTCTTCAAGGAGGTCAAGGTCTTCACGCCGGAGCTGGTCCTGTGTGGCTTCGTCGGAGGTCCGGACCCGGAGCGACCCCAAGGTGATTTCCGGAGGAAGGACTGCTTCAGCTTCGTACACCAGGAAGAAGGGTATCTCTCCAGTTGACCGGTTTGGAGTTGTCCTGTTGGCCCATAGAATGGGCGGAAGCTCTTCGATCCAGTTGGCTCCATGTTTTTTCAGGCGCTCATATGTGCGCGTCTTGAGTCCTTTCAGGATTATTGCATTTGCTCTCTCGGCTTGGCCATTGCTTGTCGGGTGAGCTACAGAGTCGTAGCTGACTTGGATGTCGAGGTGTTTGCAGTATCCTTGGAAAGCAGAGCTTGTGAATTGGGTCTCATTATCTGTTATGATTTTGTTCGGGACTCCAAATCTGCATACGATGGACTGCAAGAAGTTGATATCTGATTGCTTGTTTATTGTCACAACTGGGGTTGCTTCTGGCCATTTGGTGAACTTGTCAATGACAATATATAGGAACTTGTAACCTCTGACAGTTCTTGGGAAAGGTCCCAAGATGTCCATCCCCCACACAGCGAAAGGCCATGTAGGAGGTATCATTTGTGGAGGCTGAGTTGGTGTGTTAATTTGCTTTGCATGGAACTGGCATGCTTCGCATTTCTTCACTAGATCAATTGCATCCTGGAGCGTTGTAGGCCAGTAGAAGCCATGCCAGAAGGCTTTACCGACCAGCATGCAGGAAGACGTGTGGTTCCCACACTCGCCTCAATGGATTTCTGTGAGGAGCTCGCAGCCTTCTTCCCTTGTGATGCACCGCATTAGGACGCCGTTGGCACCGCACCGGTAGAGATCCCCTTCTACTATCATGTATCTTTTAGCCAATCTGACTATCCGGTCAGCGGATACATCATCGTCAGGAAGGATATTGTCTTTCAAGTAGCTCTGGATCTCTAAGATCCATGCATTGGAGCTTGCTTAAGCATTTGAGTCTTGCGTGCTGGGTTGCTCGGAGCTTCCGACAGCACCTACGACCCTTGATGGCTGCCATGGTAATAGGGCCATTGGGACCGCCAGCTTCGGGATGCTGGTCTCGCCCCCTTCGCTCAGTTTGGCAAGCTGGGCTGTGGGTTTTGACAACCTCCAGACGAAGGTTCCATTAGGAGCCGGAGCTCCAGTTGACGCTTTCGTCGAGAGTTCATCAGCTTCAGCGTTATGGACACGATGGACATGGTGGAGATCTAGGACTTCGAAGTCCTTCTGAAGCCTCTGGACTTCAAGGAGATAAGCAGCTAGTTGAGGATTATTACGAGAGCATTCACCCTTCACCTGTTTAATGATGAGTTGCGAATCTCCCTTGACCAACAGCTGCTTGACACTGTATGATAGTGCCACCTTTAGTCCATAAATGAGTGCTTCATACTTCGCCATATTGTTGGTCGCCTTGAAGTCAAGGTGGACCATGTATTTTACCTTCTCCCCAGTTGGAGCGAGGAGAAGGACTCTAGCTCCGGCCCCCTGCTTTTGCATGGAGCCGTCGAAGTAGAGGGTCTAGTGAGCCTTGAGTTCTGGCTTCTGCTCACTAGGGCCCCCAGGGTTTGATGGAGTTGGGGTCCATTCCGCCACAAAGTCTGTCAGTGCTTGACTCTTGATAGCTTGTCTTGGGACGAATTCAAGATCGAATTCGGCCAATTCTGCTGCCCACTTTGCAATATTCCCAATTGAGTTGGGATTATGCAAGATCGCACACAGTGGATAAGAAGTCACCACTGAGGTCTTGTGAGCTTGGAAGTAATGGCGAAGCTTCCTGGAGGCGAGAGAACTGCGTAAAGAAGCTTGTGCACCTCTAGGTATCGAGTCTTGGCATCATGTAGTACTTCGCTGATGAAGTACATTGGGCGTTGGACTGTCCTGGCCCTCCCGGGGGGGGGGGGGGGGCTCAAAGCTTCCTCCACATCGACCCGGACCCTCCCGGAGGGGTCCGTACCTGCTTTGGGGACCTTGGGATCCTTGCTGGAGAAACCTGGAGCTTCTACTAGAGCGACCTAGACCCTCCCGGAGGGGTCCAGATCTTCTGGAATAACTCCTTGTAGATCCAAGTCTGGGGGCTGGGACCCAGACTCACCTTCAGGAACCTCCGAACCCTCCCGGCGGGGTTTGGATTCCTGAGCTTGGGATGGTTCTGGTCTCTCTGCAACCAAGATCATGCTGACAACCTCGTCAGTAAGCAGTAAGGGCTCACCAGGGTTCGGAGCTACCAAGGTTGGTAGAGTGGTGAAGAGCTGCTTTAGCTCCTGGAACGCCTTTTCTTCTTCTTCATACCATTGAAATGGTCTGGACTTCCTCAATAGCTTGAAGAAGGGTAGCGCCCGTTCCGTCAGTCTTGAGATGAACCGACTGAGGGCGGCTAGACATCCAGTCAGTTTCTAGACGTCCTTGATGCGGGCTGGTGGTCGCATCTCCTCAATGGCTTTAATCTTCGTCGGATTTGCCTCTATGCCCCGGTGGTTTACCAGGAAACCAAGAAACTTTCCGAAGCTAACCCCGAAGACGCACTTGTCTAGGTTCAGCTTCGTGCGGGTGACCTGCAGCTTGTCGAAGACAGCTTGCAAGGTGTCAAGGAGTGACTCCTTGTCTTTGATCTTGACAACGATGTCATCAACATACACTTCCACTACGTCTCTGATGAGCTCTCCAAAGGTTTTGTACATAGCTCGTACAAATGTTGAAGCTGCATTCTTGAGACCAAATGGCATGGCAATATAGCAGTACAATCCATCTACTGTGATAAAAGAAGTATGTTCTTCATCTTCCCTAGACATTCTGATTTGATGGTACCCAGAATATGCATCTAGGAAACATAGTAATTCACACCCGAAGGTGGAATCCACTATCTAATCTATTCTAAGTAGTGGGAATGGATCTTTTGGGCATGCCTTATTCAGTGTTGTGTAGTCGATACACATACAAAGCTTCCCGCCGGCCTTGGGTACAACAAATGGGTTTGCCAGCCATTTTGGATGGAAGACTTCTCGGATGAATCCCGCTTCGAGCAACTTCTTCACTTCTTGTCCTATGAAGTTCTGTCGCTCTACAGATTGCTTCCGAGGCTTCTGATGTACGGGCCGAGCGTCAGGATAGATCTTCAGATTATGCTCGATCACTTCCCTAGGGATCCAAGGCATTTGTGATGGTTGCCAAGCAAACACGTCGACATTAGCCCGGAGGAAAGTGATGAGCGCGAGTTCCTATTTTTCATTCAGACCTCCCGATATACTGGTGGTCTGAGCGGCATCGGAACCGATTTAGACAACTTTGATGGGGATGTTGGTGTCGTCGCTTGGTTGCACGCGAGGTGCGGAGGTTGAGCCTCGTTGACGAATGCTCGGGGGTTTCGGAGCTTGTTCCTGCCTGGATTCTTCCTCCTGCGCTGTAGCAAGCACATGAAGTTCTTCCAGAGCAGTCACTCCGACAGTACGGTCTCCCGCGGATCTAGAGAACGCCAGCTGGTGTTAGCATCTTCAACACCAGGTAGCCATAATGAGCAGCAGCCATGAACTTGTACAAGGCAGGCCTGCCCAGAATGGCGTTGAAAGGCAAGTTGATCTGAGCGACATCAAAGATCAACTTATCAGTGCGATAATTCTCTCGAGTCCCGAAGGTCACGGGGAGAGTAATGGCACCGAGTGGTGTTATGGCCCCCGGACCTACTCTGGAGAAAGGTCGGGAGGGGCGAAGGTCCGAAGGTCGGAGCTGAAGCTTGACAAAAGCTTCGAAGCTTATGATGTTCAGCCCCAAACCTCCGTCCACCATTACATGGTGGAGTTGAATGTTATTGATGGTCGGAGATACCATCAATGGTAGTTGACCAGCTCTGATCATGTTCCGAGGGTAGTCTGAAGCATCAAAAGCGATGGTGGTGTCCATCCACTTTCGATGAGGCTCCGCCCTGGCTGTAGGAGCTACCGAGGCCATGTCCTGCCGCATTGTCTTGAGGACAAGGCGTGAGGTGATGTCCCATGAACCACCAAAAATGGTGTTCATGGTCTTCCGACGCTCATTATCGGAGACGCCAGAGTCATCGTCGAGGGAGGTATAAATAGCCTTCAGGACTTTTTTAGGGTCCTGGAAGCCTAACTCCTCTTCAGTCGGAGCTTCATCGACCTTCTGTTTTCCTTCCCTCTGACGGAAAGGAACTTCTTCCCGACGCTTGTTGTAGCGCTCGGCAAGGTTTTGGACCTCCCGGCAGTCCTCCAAGTTGTGGTTGTTCGACTTGTGGATGGGACACCACACTTTGGAGTTGCCACCGTATTCAGAGGACGATCGAGGTCATTTCTTGGGGCGTGGCCCCCAGCCACCCGGAGCTGCTACAGCCGCAACAGTAGATGTGCCGGCCGACGACTTCTTCTTGCCGGCTGACTTTTTCTTCTTTTTGCCACTCCCGGAGGAAGTGGCTTCACCTTTGGAGGATTTTTTGCCATCCTTTGGAGGTGGTTTGGAGTGCATTTCACGACCCTCTGCAGCTTTGGTACACTTGTCTGCCAGTCTGAAGAGCTCCCTGATGCTGGTGATCTCCTTGATCGCCAGCTTCTCCAGCATCTTCTTGTCTCGTACGCCCTGTCTAAATGCCACTATAACATATGCACTAGAGATAGAAGGAATGGTGTTTCGTACCTGGGAGAACCTCTGGATAAATGGGCGCAGGGATTCTCCCCCCTTCTGCACGACTGCAAAAAGGTCCAGTTCGGTGCCTGGTCGGGTGTATGAACTCCCGAAATTGGCGGTGAACTGTTGGCACAATTCCTCCCAACTATTGTTGGAGTTGTGAGGAGGGCTCATGAACCAGGACCTGGCGGTCCCAGTCAAGGCCACTGGGAAGTAGTTGGCCATTACGACCTCATTACCTCCGGCCGCAAGGATTGCGGTGGAATAAATCTAGAGAAACTCAGCGGGATTAATAGTCCCGTCGAATTTCTCCTGCAGATGAGGCTGGAACTTTTATGGCCATCTGACCATGCGTAGGTGCATGGCCAGAGCAGAACAGCCTCCTCCTACTCCCTTGGGAGCAGGACTGTCTTGAGCCTCTCGCCTTTCGCGACCATGCTCGATATGGACGCGGCCGTCCTGTTGACGGTAACAGCGATCAAGCTCCGCCCGGAGGTCATGAGTTGAAAGACTGGTTACCGTATGAGTACGTCGCGCCCCAGAAGGTAGCGACGTAACTTGCTGTGACGTAGCACGCCTCCTATTTTGGGAAGCATGCGGACCAAGTCTGCCAGACACGGTCCAACGTTGCGATGGGGCCCGCCCCAAAGGAGGAGGACCTTGGTTGCTGATGCAGTTGACTGCTGCTGCAACCAGATGTTCCACATCAGCCCTCCACTGCTCCATTGCACCCTGGGATGCACCTGGAGGTGGTGGACGTTGGAGGAGAGCACGCGCTGCATGAAGCGCATGTTCAGGGTTTTTGTTATTCACCGATGCGGTGACCGACGCCGATGCACCGTCACGCTGCTCAGCTTGACGTGCTAGTGCAGGCGGTGGCGGTGGAGGCATGACTCCTGCTGGAGCCATGGCACCTTCTGGTTGCTGCATGTCGGAGGAATTGCCCCCAGCGGGTTGAACAGCAGGGTTGCCATTGGATCATCCAGCAGCTGAGTTCACCATACTTGAATTCTCGGGCGTCCCCCTACCTAGCGCGCCAACTATCGGTGTTTGGATCCGGCAGATCTCCCGACACTACCTTTGGTAGATCGAGGAGTTGTAGTTCGGTAATGGGCGCGCAGAGATTCTAGAACGTGAAAGACAAGTGTACACAGAGATTTACGTGGTTCGGGCCGCCTGAGCGTAATACCCTACTCCATGGGGTGTGTTGGTGTTGTATTAAGCATGTGAGTCTAGAAGAAGCTCCAGAAGAAGAAACTCGTCTAGCTCAGGGAGTTAAGTAGTGGTCTGGAACCGTCCCTTGTGTATCATCGACCAGTCCTTTTATAGTACAAGGACTGGTCATTACACCGTTAGCCTGGCCCGACATGTGGCCCCGGCGGTTACACATGCTTGATACACAATTAATGAGGTTAATTGCCCTTAATAGCCTGGTAACAGGCCTTATTAATGTCATTACCAGTATTAAGGGCCATCCGATCGTGTGTCATTAATGTGGCATTAATGACACTTAATCGGGTCTTGAAGTCTTTGATTGCTCCTTGAAGGTCCGGAGCTGTTGGGGGGGGGGGGGGGGGGGGGGTCCACCAGTCTGATTGTTGAAGTTGAAGGTCCGGCGGTTCAGCCACGTGGTAGCTTTGGAGCTTACCGTCGTGGACGAGTAGGTCCGGTGCTGCTGGACACATGTCAGTACCGGAGCTTTCCTCTGTCTGGGGTTAGGTCCGGGGGTGCCATACTGGTATTCCATCCGGAGCTTCCCATGTGTGGGTGATAGCTCCGGTCTTATGATACACGTGACAGCCCTGGGACTAACCATGTCAGGGAAGCAGGTCCGGTTACACCTGACATGTGGGGCCTTCGAAGGTCTTCAAATCTGGTAGATGGAGTTTCCTTGTGATCTTTGCAATCCCAAGGGGTATCCGGTACGTAGGGTACTGACAGTTTCCAAGTGAAATACTACCAGGACTACCACCACTTCGAGGGATTGAGCACCAGATTGACCTCATTCCCGATGCTTCATTGCCAAACCGTGCACCATACAGGACAAATCCGGAAGAAACAAAGGAGATTCAGTGCCAAGTACAAGAACTACTCAACAAAGGTTATGTACGTGAGTCTCTTAGTCCTTGTGCTGTTCTAGTTATTCTAGTACCTAAAAAGGATGAATCCTGGCGTATGTGTGTGGATTGTAGATCAATCAACAATATCACTATTCAATATCGTCATCCTATTTCACGGTTAGATGATATGCTTGATGAATTGAGTGGTGCTGTTGTGTTCTCAAAAGTTGATTTGCGTAGTGGTTATCACCAAATTCGCATGAAACTAGGAGATGAATGGAAAACTGCTTTCGAAACTAAGTTCGTTTTATATCAGTGGTTAGTCATGCCTTTTGGGTTAACTAATGCACCTAGCACCTTCATGAGATTAATGAACGAGGTTTTGCGTGCATTCATTGAAAAATTTGTTGTTGTGTATTTTGATGATATATTGATTTATAGCAAATCCATGGGCGGACATTTTGATCACTTACGTGCTGTTTTTAATGCTTTACGTGAGGCACGATTATTTGGTAATCTTGAGAAGTGCACCTTTTGCACGGATTGAGTCTCTTTCCTTGGCTATGTTGTTACTCCACAGGGAATTGAAGTTGATTAAGCCAAGGTAGAGGCTATTCAGGGGTCGCCTGTACCAAAGACCATCACACAGGTGCGGAGCTTTCTAGGGCTGGCTGGGTTCTATCGTCGCTTTGCGAAGGATTTCAGCACCATTGCTGCTCCATTGAATGACCTTACGAAGAAGGGAGTGCCTTTTTCTTGGGGCACCACACAAGATAACACCTTTACCATACTGAAAGATAAGTTGATGATGCACCTCTTCTCCAACTTCCTGATTTTTCTAAGACTTTTGAGCTTGAATGTGATGCTAGTGGGATTGGATTGGGTGGTGTTTTGTTACAAGAAGGAAAACATGTTGCATATTTTAGTGAGAAAATGAGTGGGCCTGTTCTGAATTATTCTAACTATGATAAGGAATTATATGCTCTTGTACAAACTTTAGAAACATGGCAGCAATATTTGTAGCCCAAAGAATTTGTTATCCATTCTGATCATGAATCACTAAAGCATATTAGGAGTCAAGAGAAACTGAACCTTAGGCATGCTAAGTGGATGAAAATTATTGAGTCTTTTCCTTATGTCATTAAACACAAAAAGGGAAAGGATAATGTTATTGCTGATGCTTTATCTAGACGTACTCTTCTATCTCAACTTGACTTTAAATTTTTTGGATTAGAAATGATTAAAGATCAATATGAACATGATGCTGATTTCAAAGATGTATTGCTGAAATGTAAAGACGGAAAAATATTGAATAAATTTGTCCTCAATGATGGCTATGTGTTTAGAGCTAACAAGTTATGCATTCCAGCTAGCTCCGTTCGTTTGTTGTTGTTACAGGAAGCACATGGAGGCGGGTTGATGGGGCACTTTGGAGTGAAAAAGATAGAGGACATACTTGCTGGTCATTTCTTTTGGCCAAGGACGAGGTGAGATGTGGAGCGCTTCGTTGCTCGCTGCACGACATGTCAAAAAGCTAAGTCACGACTTAATCCACATGATTTGAAGCAATATTTGGGAGAAGAGGATGAGCTTGAGTCGTGGACGACTCAAATGCAAGAAGGAGAGGATGATGAGGACATCCACACCCTCGATATATCCACACCAACTCAGCTACCGGTTTCGGGTCTGATCACTCGCGCTCGTGAACGTCAACTAATCTATGAGGTGAACTCGTTCTTGGCCTTATGTCAATCTTATCTAGACCGTGGAACTACGTGCTTTCTTGTTTTGCTTAGGAACAATGGAGAGGAGCCAATGGGAAGGGAATTCGCGCGGACGGGATTTGGACAGCAGAACGGCACCAACTTGTGACGGCCACCACGACTTCATACGGATTCCGATCTGGGCTTTCAACTACTTCCTGGAAATGTTATCAAGTCTACTTTCAAACGGATCTGGCCTCATGTCCATATCTATTCGGAGTCGGCCGCACTCGTTATTTTAATACCAAGAACTTTTCTGTCCATAGTGCTGCATCACCAAAATTGGGCCCCATGGTCCATGTATCGTTTGGAGTCCATTAGGGACTCATGATTAGGGTTTCTCACGACCCTAGGGAGGTAATAAATAGTAGCCGCCGCCATCATTAGCTGGTTGGTTTTTTTATTCGTAAGTTATCTTCTGCTGCTTCCTTGTACACGCGCGTGTCGACTAGATCGCCCGTCTACTTGTATTCAGAACCCCACTTCAGATTGATTCATCTGATAAGTGCTTGTTCTTCTTGTTCTTCGTGTTCTTTGATTGCTTGCAGGAACAAAAGCCCACGTGGTCAAGTTGATTGTGCGCCAGCAAGATAAATACAACTTCAGAGTCGGTTTACCGATCGCTAAGGCGCATCGTCTTGGGGACGGTGTAGTCGGATCGCCAACGTCTTCTCCTCCACAAATCAAACCCTCCTATTCTCATTGAAAGATCAGGAACCAAGATCCTATCACCATATGCGGGGTACCGACAGCGGACTAGTCCGATTTCCTTTCTGTTCCAGAACAGACATGTCCGGCCCTGTTGCGTACTAGTCCGGTCTTTTTGTTCTGAAAATTCCTGGAACTTCTTTAATACTCTCCAAAATGACTTAAAAATTGTCCTAACATGTAAAACTTAATTGTGACTAGTTAGTAAGCAATGATAGCAACTTGATAGCATGGATTACCACAGAATTGCATTATTCATGGACGTCATGACATATTGAGTAATATATGAGCATTTATTGATTGTTATGCTTGTTTTATATGTTTTTTGTACGGAATAGAAGGTGTTGCTCTAGAGGGTGCTGTCGAGGAACTCCAGCAACTGAACTTTGAAGCTTTTGATCCTAACCAATCTCAAGGGTGAGGCAAGTGTCCTGGATCATTTTGATCCTATTTTTAAATGTTTTGCTTGCAAAACTGCATGCTTGTGTCAATTTGATGGGAAACCCATTTATAGGTGTTTACTAGACTTGTTTAACCATCCTTGTCATTTGGAATACATTATAGAGAGTTAGGAAGGATATTTTACCTTTTTGTTTTGCTTTAATTAATTGGGATTGGAGAACAACTAAATAGTTTAACTACGAATTAATGCACTTATGTATGATGAGAATTGATGAGCATAGTCAATTGGTAACATGGAACATGGGGATCTAAGCAAGCATGGTTTGTGGATTGGGTTGGATGTTATGGTGGTTTTGCTTGTATTAGATCTAAGGATCGGTTCATGCAAGAATAAGCTAGGACGATAGTGCCACCAGAAGGCCAAATATAGGTGCAGCTTAGCCAATAAATTAGTTGTATTGCGAGCATTGTTCGGATCATTTGGAGCGGGGAATGGGAGTCGGTTGGATTCATATTATGTTGATTATTTGGGATATGATAGGATTATTTCACATAGACACTGTAGAATGCTTTTCATATGTTTTAAATGTAATTTTTAGCAAATAGCCATTATTTATTATTATTCCTTGTTTAAGCTACATGTCATTATTTCCCCACATTTGCTGAGTACGACATGTGCACACCCATGAAATTCCACCACCAACAGTTTCAGGTGATGTTTGGGAGTACCCTAAGGATAATGCGGAGTACTAGGTTGTGTGCTTCCGTTGGCTTCCTACGGATGTGTTGGAGCTGCGCTACCCTATATGCTTAGTTTGCTTAGTTAGATTATTTGCGCTGTAGATTTATCGATAATAATGATCATTAGAGTTGTAATTTGAGGATTATTTGAATATGTAATAAAAGTACTTAATAACTAGTTCGTGTTGTGGTAATTTTCCGTATATCATTTGTGGTTTCTTGTGTATGTGTGTTGAACATCCTGGGCACACATATGCATTCACTTGGTTCATTTTCGGAAACGGGTGTTACACTCCGGCTTTGGAGGCAGATTGACCAGCCTCCGCGGCTGGTTTGGAGTGCATCTCACGGCCCTTTGCAGTTCTAGCACACTTAGCAGGTAGGCTGAAGAGTTCCGTGATGCTACTGACATCCTTGGTTGCCAGCTTCTCCAGCATCTTCTTGTCTCGAATCCCCTATCGGAATTCAACCACGACATAAATGTTGGAGATAGAAGGTATATTGTTCCGTACATAAGAGAATCACTAGATGAATGATCGAAGTGACCCTCCCGACTTTTGCTGTATGGCGAAGAGATCCAGCTTGGTGCCATGCCGGGTGTTGGAGCTTCCGAAGTTGGCGGTCAACTGGCAACATAATTCCCCCCCCCCAACTGTAGATGGAGTTAGGGGGTAGGCTCATAAACAATGACCTAGCAGTCCCGATCAAAGCCACTGGGAAGTAGTTGACTATGACGATCTCATTCCCTCCAGTCGCGAGGATGGCGGTGGAGTAGATATGTAGAAACTCGACGGGGTTGATAGTCCCGTAGTATTTCTCCGGCAGATGAGGCTGGAACTTGGGTGGCCACTCTACCATGCGGAGATGCATGGCGAGAGTCGAACAGCCGCCTCCAACTCCCAAAGGAGAACGGTTTTCACGAGTGAGTCGCCTCTTGCGAGTACGCTCGATGTTGACATGGTGATCCTGCCTCATGTACCGGCGGTCAACGTCCGGTTACGAGAAGGTGCTTGCCCGCATGGGGCAGACCCTGGATTGTAGGATCAAAAAGCACATGAAAAGCTACCACATGGGGGTGAATGGTAGATTTACACTTTTTCAGCGGAAGCAATAAAAACCCCTCGGCAAAAGATCAATCTGTTAAGAAATTGTGTGTGTGACTAATATAGACGTGATCAATTGTGACAAAACCAGTGTAGATTTTGAAGAATCAATTCATGAAGACGTCACAACAAGAATCACGAAAATCCGTCGATAAAACTCAAGTTACGAACAAAAGATTGAACGAAGGTCAATCTGTTCTACCCGAGAAAAACCAGATTTGCAACACTGCAAAGAAACTCATGTAGATCAGAAACCACAAATCCAATGACCGTGAAATTTTTATAGATGATAGATAATAAAGTTTGAATACAACCCAAGAAGAATCATGTCAATTGGATCTGTAAAACTCGAGTTATAATAAAACCACCAAAGCAAGATAGTGTTGTTCAGAAACACGACGAGAAAGACTTGACAGAAACAAGTAAGACGAACAAGGCACAAAAGCTTCTTTAGACTACGAATTTTATTTATCAAAACAAAAAAGGAACAGCCCCAAAGTCGTGCACCACGAGATCTGGCCTCCCTTGCTTATATAACCAGCCCTTAGGCCAACCCTAATGAGGACATGCCTAGCATTCACTCATCTTCAAATGAAAATCCACTTGATATAGCTGGACCCATTACAAGGAGTAGAGCTAAACAATTGCAGAAGGAAATTCATTCTCAGGTGAACGCTAACTTTATATTTAATAATCAGTCTATGTTGAATGAGCCTATACTTTTGAGTTCTTGTTTCAATGTCCTTATGAATGATGGAGTGTATGAACCAGCATGGAATCAAGATGGATTCAAGCCTCTGGACATCTGAACCAAGAAGCCTATGGTGTGCATGAATAAAATGGCGGTTCATCACCTTAGCATGTGAATGCAACCAGAAGCTAGATGACTGACATATGGTACGAATTCCAAGCATCACTGCAGACAGAATACAAGGAGTTACATGGTGTTCTATAAGTGGATGGAAGCGTTTTCAAGTCTATTTTCCAGCCCATCAAACGGTTCATTATTTGGATGTTTTAATAAGGAGTTATGATCATTTTAGTAACTGCTGGCAGAAGCTAAAAAGACGTGCAAACCAGCCACGAAATCCACTAGAGCATGCGCATGCATCCATTTACTCAAAGTTGAACGTCCCTATCTCTATATATATCTTGTACTAGACAATGCAAAGGGGGGAGCTTATTTTTATTGAATTCAGAATACACAAACTCGAGGAGTTTTGTTTATACGTGAGTCTTGAGAGGCTTACAATACTTGTTCTTTCGATTCCTGAGGGAGTTGTAGAACGCCGAACTGCGGTTCTCCCAGTTCGTGCCTTCGTGGGCTGTTTCGTCGATACGTGGAAGGGTGATTGTCTCGGTAGTTCGTCGCGTGGACAGCCTCACGGTGCGCAGCCTCTTCACCAGGTCACGCAGCGACAATTTATCAAGTTCGCAGATCCTACGAGAAGATCGGGCCACAACAACTTGCTACACATGCTGCCTAGGCGTGTGCGTATCATCTGGTGCCAGAGCCTCCGTTTCCTCACTAGGATTATTCTTGCTTTTGGTAGGATAGATATTTATATACCTACTGTCCACTAATAGCCAAAAAGAAAACCTACAGCCCAAATTCATACGTGCTACTGATTTTGTAGTTTGCTTTATCGAGTTTTAATCCTTTAAGATTTGTCTAGTTGCTGAATTTTTTTCCACATCGTTCTAGTTGTTATCTTTGTTCTAATCACCAAATCGCTTGCTGCATATACCATCCATCCCACCCTTGTTTTCTACCCGCCACAAATTCCCCACCCGAGTTTCTTGTTTTTGTGCTGCACCATCCATCTTAGTTAATCCTTATGCGCCCCTTTAGTTGAAAGTTGTGCTGCATTTGTCACAAAGGTTAAAAAGAAAGAGGAAAGAAGAAATAAAAAGAGCATTGTGTTCAGCACATCTAAAGGGGTTTGGGCAGCAATAAGTTTCGGTTGATGCACTTGGTGTTCATCTATCCACTTCCTACATCTTGTTTCTACATCTTTGTGCATCTTTTCCTTTATATTCAGCAACTTAGACTTGTGTTTTTGGATTATTATTCGGTTTTGCATCACTACATTTTTCAGCGCATTCCACTTACATATTACCCCACCAAGCTCCACTTAAAATGGAACGTGAGTTGTTGCACCGTCATCGCTGTTACAATCACTCTTCCACTACAAATTACAGCCCGGTTCTTGCTCTTTTCAGGGAGAGAAAGAACTTGTTTTGTCAATGGTGAGGAAGCGATTCCACATATATTTTGTCCTATTACTTTCTTCCTTTGTTACTAACACGGCAGGAAATGAAGATTCCCCTTCTCACACTGTTTCTGGTCAAGAAATTCAGGAAGTGCGTGCACAAATGCAACAATTGATGCAGGAGATGCAAGCGCTTCAACGATCACTACAGCAGCAACACGGGGAGCATCCACCTCATGATGATGAACACATTGAGGATGATGATTAACATGCCGGTGGCGGTGGTGGTGGTCGTGGCCGATGATTCGCTGCTGGTTTTGATAACTTTGCAGGTGGTCGTGGCCGAGGATTTACTGCTGGTTTTGGTCATGCACGACGTGTTCCTGTTGGGCATCCTCCTGACAATGCTAAAACATTTTCAAATTATAGTGCTGAACATGGAGGTGATCCTTATGGTCGCCGTGATGCATATGATGATCATGGTGGTGACAACTTTGGCCGTTTTGGAGCCCGTGGTCGTTATGGTGATCACCGTCAACGTCATCATGAACGACATCATAATGATGATGGTTTGAGCAAGGTTAAAGTGTCCATTCCTCCATTCAGCGGCAAGGAAAATGCTGATTATTACTTTGAATGGAAAACTAATGTGGAGCAACTATTTGATCTGTATGAATACCCTGCTGAAAAGACGGCAAAGCTTGCAGCCATTGAGTTTAAAGGCTATGCCATAACTTGGTGGAATCAGGTCCGTACTGAATATCAAAGAGTTGGGCATGTTCGTATAACTTGGGAAGACATGAAGAGGGAAATGCGACGTCGTTTTGTTCCTGCATATTATTCTCGTGACCTACATTTGAAGCTGAAACGTCTTGTGCAAGGTACGCGTACTGTTGATGAATATTTTCAAGAATTGGAAATGTGTTTACTTCGTACATGCATAACTGAAGATGAGGAATCCACAATGGCCCGGTTTATGGTTGGCCTCAATAAATCCATTGCTGATAAATTGGATATGACAAATTACACTTGTCTCACTGAGTTGGTTCATTTTGCAAAGAGGGCTGAATGGCAAGTTGCTACGTCTTACAAATACAATGCTTCATGGCGTCATTCCCAACAGCAAGGGGATGTCACTCCTCAATTCCAACAGCAAGGAGCTGCAACGCCCAAATCTTCATCTCGTGGAACAAATAGATCCATTCCACCTTCTTCCAAACAATTGGATGCGAAAGGTAAAGCTGTGAGTTCAAATCAGCCCACTTCTTCTACTGCAGCCACCCAACGCAAGACAAGCAAGATTGAGTGTTTTAAGTGTGCTGGTCATGGGCATAAACAAGCTGAATTTCCCAATCGTCATACTATTATTGCCCTTGCTGATGGTTCTTATGATTCACAAAGTGAAGAGGAGGATGAGTTTACCAATGTATTTGCAGATTTTAATCTTGACACTTGTGAGTATTCAGCAGAAAATGGTACATTTGAGCTAGGTCTGAATTGTTTAGCGATTCAACCTATTCCAACTTTTTCCCAATGACATGTTACAATATGTTATTTCTCCATCTTCTGATGAGATTACTTGTGAGTTGTTTGCTGATTTCCTTGCTTTCGAGCCTTCTACAATGAATACACCATCTCCTTCTTTGGTGGTTAGGAGAGTTCTTTCCACTCAGTTTGTTGCTGCTGAACAAAGACAATGCTATAATTTATTTCAGTCCCGATGCAAAGTGCAAGGCCAAGTGTGTTGTTTCATCATAGATGGTGGGAGCTGCAATAATAATGTTAGTGTTTTGCTAGTTTAGAAGCTTGATTTTCAGCCACGTCGCCATCCACATCCGTACCATATGCAATGGCTGAATAATTCCGGGACAGTTAAGGTTTCAGCCATGATTTGTTTGTCATTTTCCATTGGTGGTTATCATGGAGAGGTGGATTGTGATATTGTCCCCATGCAAGCATGCCATTTGCTGCTTGGTCGGCCCTGGCAATTTGATGTGGACTCGGTGGTGCATTTTGGATGGTCTAACAAATACACATTCATTCACAATGACAAGAAGGTGGTTCTTGTTCCATTATCTCCAGAGGAGATACATACTTCAGATATGGCTCGCAAGAAAAGAGAGGAATCAGACAAAAGAAAATTGAGCGAGACCCTCAACCCAAGTAAGGGAGAGAGTTCTAACCCATCCAGCCACATAAAGCCTCATGCCAATCCTAAACAGCCACACTACACTAAATGTCTCATTGTGAGCAAGAGTGATTTGAGAGAAGTGAGAGACACCACAACCCCATTATTTGTGCTCTTGCACAAGGAGATCCTACTTTCAACTCACGATTTACCTTCATCGCTGCCTAGTGTTGTTCTGGATCTCTTACAGGACTTCAAAGATGTTTTTCCCGATGAGATACCAGCCGTACTTCCTCCACTCCGTGGAATTGAGCATCAAATTGATTTGGTACCAGGTGCTTCGCTTCCAAATCGTCCAACTTACCGCACCAATCCTGAAGAAACAAAGGAAATTCAGCGACAGGTAAAAGAGCTTTTGGACAAAGGGTATGTTCGTGAATCCTTATCACCATGTGCAGTTCCCGTTCTTTTAGTCCCAAAGAAAGATGGCTCTTGGTGCATGTGTGCTGATTGTTGTACTATCAATGCTATAACTGTTCGATATCGCCATCCCATTCCACGACTTGATGACATGTTAGATGAATTGAGTGGTTCTATCATTGTCACTAAGATAGATTTATGTAGTGGTTTTCATCAAATCCGCATGAAACTTGGTGATGAATGGAAAACAGCGTTTAAAACTAAATTTGGTCTCTATGAATGTCTTGTGATGCCATTTGGCTTGACAAATGCTCCTTCAACTTTTATGCGCTTAATGAATCATGTTTTACGAGCTTTCATTAGCAAGTTTGTAGTTGTTTATTTTGATGATATTCTGATCTATAGCAAATCATTTGATGAACATCTTGATCATATCCGTCAAGTACTTGCTGTTTTGAGGGAAGTAAAATTGTATGGCAACATTGCTAAGTGCACCTTTTGCAAAGACCGTGTTGTTTTCCTTGGCTTTGTTGTTTCCGCAAATGGTATTCAGGTTGATGAAGAGAAGGTTAAAGCAATAAAGGATTGGCCTACACCGGTAAATGTGAGCCAAGTTCGAAGCTTTCATGATCTTGCAAGTTTATATAGGCATTTTGTCAAAGATTTCAGCACTCTCGCTGCACCACTTAACAATCTCACAAAGAAGGATGTTCTACTCAAATGGGGACATGACGAAGACCAAGCATTTCAAACGCTGAAAACAAAGCTTTGTGAAGCACCGCTGCTGCAACTTCCTGATTTTGGTAAGACATTTAAGATTGAATGTGATGCAAGTGGTATTGGCATAGGAGGTGTAC
The DNA here is from genome assembly GCA_036927565.1 of Tuctoria greenei. Lineage (NCBI taxonomy): Eukaryota > Viridiplantae > Streptophyta > Magnoliopsida > Poales > Poaceae > Tuctoria > Tuctoria greenei. The sequence goes on along the minus strand of JAYESD010000011.1, from coordinate 61,074,811 downwards.
TGCTGCAAGAAGGTAAACCTATTGCCTACTTTTCTGAAAAGCTAAATGGTCCACATATGAATTACTCAGTTTATGACAAGGAGCTTTATGCGTTAGTTCGTGTTTTGGAAGTTTGGCAACATTTCTTGTTACCTAAAGAATTTGTAATTCATTCTGATTATGAAGCTTTGAAATATCTTAAAAGTCAAGGCAAGCCGAACCGTCGACATGCTAAATGGATTGAGTTCATTGAAACATTTCCCTATGTTGTCAAACATAAGCGTGGTAAAGATAACATTGTTGTCGATGCCTTGTCTAGAAGATGTGCGTTGATTACACAACTAGATACAAAAGTGCTTGGTTTGGAATCCATTAAAACACTTTATGCTGTTGATGCTGATTTTAAAGAACCTTTCTCTCATTGCATTGATGGAAAAGGTTGGGATAAATATTATACGCATGATAGCTTCTTGTTTCGGACTAACAAAATATGCATTCCAGCTTGCTCGATTCGTCAAGTTCTTTTGCAGGAAGCACATGCTGGTGGACTAGCTGGTCATTTTTGTGTCAAAAAGACATAGGACATGCTCTCTGATCATTTCTTTGGCCACATATGCGACGTGATGTCCAGCGGCACGTTGGGTGCTGCATTGTTTGCTTGAAAGCTAAGTCCTGCCTCAATCCCCATGGTTTATATACTCCATTACCTATTCCACATGTACCTTGGGAAGATATATCTATGGACTTTGTTCTGGGGTTACCTTGGTCTCAGAGGGGGAGGGATTCTATTTTTGTTGTTGTAGATCGCTTTTCTAAAATGACACATTTTATCCCCTATCATAAGAGCGATGATGCTTCACATGCTGCTGATTTATTTTTCAGGGAGATTGTTCGTTTACATGGACTTCCAAAGACTATTGTTTCAGACCGGGATACTAAATTTCTCAGCTACTTTTGGAAGACATTGTGGGCTAAGCTTGGAACAAAGTTGTTATTTTCAACCACTTGTCATCCACAAACGGATGGCCAAATTGAAGTTGTCAACCGTACCTTGTCAACCATGTTGCATGCTGTGTTGAAAAAGAATTTGAAGCTCTGGGAAGACTGCCTTCTACATGTTGAATTTGCTTATAACAGGGAAGTCCATTCCACAACAAACTCTTGTCCATTTGAAATAGTTTACGGGTTTAAACCGCATACTCCCATGGATACTTTGCCTTTAGCATTACAGGAACAAGTTAATTTGGATGCCACAAAAAGATCAGACTTTATCAAGCGGTTACATGCGGAGACAAGAAAGAATATTGAGAAGAAATCAGCACAATATGCAAAGCAAGCAAACAAAGGTAAGAAGAAGGTTACATTTTAGCCAGGAGATCTTGTATGGTTGCATCTATGAAAGGATCGCTTTCCCCAACAGCGTAAGAGTAAGTTAACTCCTCAAGGTGATGGTCCGTTCAAGGTTCTCCAAAAGATAAATGATAATGCTTACAAAATCGAGCTGCCACCTGATATTCCAATGTGAGTACAACATTCAATGTCAAAGACTTGCTTCCATTTGTTGGTGAGCCTGAGTCGAGGATGACTCCTTCTCAAGAGGAGGAGGCTAATGAGGACATGCCTAGCATTCACTCATCTTGAAATGAAAATCTAGTTGATATAGCTGGACCAATTACAAGGAGTAGAGCTAAACAATTGCAGAAGGAAATTCATTCTCAGGTGAACGCTAACCTTATGTTTAATAATCAGTCTATGTTGAATGAGCCTATACTTTTGAGTTCTTGTTTCAAAGTCCTTAGGAATGATCCAGTGTATGAACCAGCATGGAATCAAGATGGATTCAAGCCTCTGGACATCTGAACCAAGAAGCCTATGGTGTGCATGAATAAAATGGTGGTTCATCACCTTAGCATGTGAATGCAACCAAAAGCTAGATGACTGACATATGGTACGAATTCCAAGCATCACTGCGGACAGAATACAAGGAGTTACACGGTGTTCTATAAATGGATGGAAGCGTTTTTAAGTCTACTTTCCAGCCCATCAAACGGTTCATTATTTGGATGTTTTAATAAGGAGTTATGATCATTTTAGTAACTATTGCCAGAAGCTGAAAAGACGCGCGAATCAGCCACGAAATCCACTAGAGCATGCGCATGCAGCCATTTACTCAAAGCTGAACGTCCCTATCTCTATGTATATCTTGTACTAGACAATGCAAAGGGGGAGCTTATTTTTATTGAATTTAGAATGCACAAACTCGAGGAGCTTTGTTTATATGTGAGTCTTGAGAGGTTTACAATACTTGTTCTTTCGATTTCTGAGGGAGTTGTAGAACGCCGAACTGTGGCTCACCCAGTTCATGCCTTCACGTCTATAGGGTGTGATTGCGTGGGCTGTTTCATCGCTACGTGGAAGGGTGATTGTCTCAGTAGTTCGTCGTGTGGACAGCCTCGCGGTGCGCTGCCTCTTCACCAGGTCACGCAGCGACAATTTATCAAGTTCGCAGATCCTACGAGAAGATCGGGCCACAACAACTTGCTACACGTGCTGCCTAGGCATGTGCATATCAAACCCAATCCTAACTAGGACTCAAATCCTACTCAGATTCAACCGAAACTTTCCATAACCGCTCAAGACTCTTCCATACGCGGATAGAAGCAATCTCAAGACTTCCAAACACCTTAGGAATGTATCCCACATTCCTAAAACAATCCAACTTCGTGACCGACATGAAATCCTATCATAACCAACTCAAATCTTTCCATATTGAGTCAAACTCGACTCAGTCGCACCCTGAGTCCATAACCTAGTCGGTTGACCTTTTCGACCAATTTTTCACGTTCACATCTCTTCATCACGCCTCGGAATCATGTAGCCACGTCCATGCACTCCTTGCACACGTGCAAACATCTTCCAAAAACGTCCATGATACCTTCATATGCAATGTCTTGATCCAAACATGTTGCGCGACCTCACGATCTACTCAACCACAATTCCTCCTGAACTAGGTTGTTGAACCTCATCTTCCCTTTAAGACTAGTTCAATGGATCCCGTCACCAACCATGTCTTGAACTCAAGCAACACCTATACATGAATAAACAACCAATACTTCCGAGCACAAGTCCTCGACTTGACTCACGTTAGTTCCGAAACCACAACACTTTACATGAGCACCTCACATAAGCATGTTGCAAGCCATAGCAAAATGATATCAGCGATAACCACCAAAACACCCCCAAAAACTTAATAAAATAATACTAAGTAAACTTTCAATAATCCAAAAAGCAAGTTCGAAGCATTGCAGTTAAAAAGCAGAACTATTGCAATCTAGCACCAGACCTTGCCAAAGCTAACCGGACCTTGAGCCGGAGCTTAGCAAAGCTAGCATGACCTAGCAACGGAGCTAACCAAAGCTAGTCAGACCTAGCGCCGTAGCTTACCAAAGCTAGTCGGACCTAGCGTCAGAACATGTCGGACCTAGACACAACAAGTCGCACCTAGCCAAAATAAGTCAGACCTAGACAAAATAAGTCAGACCTAGCCAAAGCAAGTCGGACCTTGCCGGAGCTACCCAAAACAAGTTGAACCAATCGCCAGACCTTGTTAAAAATGTGTTTTGGTAGTATTCAAAACTTTTATCGTCATAGCCAATGTATTCAGCACACATAGGTCTCACAATCTCCCCCTTGATGAATGCATTGGCAATACCACTTAGAATCTGAACATTGACTTATTCAAATGAAAAGTTTTCAAAAGAAAATTCTCCCCGTATACATATTTCTCCCCTTTTGTAAATAATAAATAAAATGAGAAGAAAAAAATTCTCCTCCTGACAAGAATCGTGCCAAAAACACTTGTGAATATGTGCAATGTGTGATCAATTTCTCCCCCTTTGACAATGTATTCAGCAAGGTACAAAAGAGAAATTTTAATTTTTATGAGCATATTATTACATATACATATAAAACAAAGCTCATCCAAGTCATACTATCAAGTAACTTACACTATAACATCAATGAGATACATAAAGTAGTGTAAGCCATGCTAGAGATCAAATGTAATTTTCAATTTAAGCATGTCATGATCTCACAAACTTAACTATTTCAAAACCTGAAAGCATGACACTTGTTGATGCAATTTTCATTTTTCAATTTTATTTAAAGCACAAATTCTGATCATATAACATTTGCAAGAGATTATATGTCGCATCTATCTTATTCTAACCAACCAAGTCAAGCCTATGTCATTTGACAATCAGAAGCTTAAGGTCATGGTTTTAGTCATACACAACTTCTTCTAAGTTCATATCTAAGTGCAATGATAAGCCATATCAAAAGAAGAAGTGTGATGCATGCATATTCTCTTGATATTTTCTCATTTTTATTTGATCAAAAGCTCAACATGTTGATACTTGATTGATTAATTTTTCATTATTAAAAGAACTTGTGAGCATGCAACAAGTTCAAAACAGCAAGAAAGTTCGATCATGACCAGATTTAGTGTAAGTAATTATTGCAATTACTAGTCATGGCAAAAACTACAAAATGTATAACATGACTAATGTAGTAAGAACTTTCAGCATGTAAAAGGAATCACAAAGTCATATATGTATGAAATACTATGCTCATATTATTTTAATTTCAGATTCACACATAGAGTTCCCAAACTTCAAAACTCCCCCTCAATTTAAGCCATGAGTATGCATAACCCCTATTTCACTACGAATGTAACAAACACGAGTGAAATCCTAAGATTTTGTGAAAATATCAGCCAATTGTTGTTCGGTATCTACATGGTGAAGCACAAAGTTTCCTTTTTCAACATTATCACAGAGAAAGCGATACAGAATGCCAATTTACTTTGTTCTCGAATGTTGCACGGGATTTTTAGCAATGCAAATGGCACTAGTGTTATCAGAAAATAGTGGAACACTATCTAGATCAACTCCATAGTCCTTAAGTGTTTGAACAATCCAAAGAATTTGTGAGCAAGCGCTAGTAGCAGCTACATATTTAGATTCAGCTGTAGATTGTGCAACTGAGTTTTGTTTTCTAGATGACCAAACAACAAGTGAATTGCCAAGAAAATGACATGCACCAGAAGTACTCTTCCTATCAATCCTACAACCTGCAAAATCAGCATCAAAAAAGCTTTCAAAGTAATGGTTGAGAAAGAAAGAAGAAAAATACCAAATTCTTGAGTTTCATGTAAGTACTGGAGAATTCTTTTGACGGCTTGATGATGTGAAGTATGTGAGGAAGCTTGAAACCGTGCACAAAGGCATACACTGAATTTTATGTCTGGTCCTAATGTTGTGAGGTACAAAAGTGATCCGATCATGCTTCTATATTCTTTTTGATCCACGGGTTCACCATCTTCATCAAGTTCAAGTGTCGTTGTTGTACCCATTGGTGTTCGAAGAGGCTTGCTTTTGTCCATATTGAAGCGCTTTAGAAGGTCTCTTGTATACTTTGTTTGATGCACAAAGGTACCTTTCTTGGTTTGCTTAATTTGCAGCCCAAACAGTACGTGAGTTCTCCCATCATACTCATCTCAAATTCTGAACTCATCATAGCTGAAAACTTGGACACAAGATCATGAGAAGCACAACAAAAGATAATATCATCCACATACACTTGAACGAATAATGAGTCATTGCCATGCTTAAGTACAAAAAGAATTTTATCAACCTTGCCCATGGTAAACCCCTTTCAAGTAAGAATGTTTTTAACCTATCATACCATGCTCTAGGGGCTTGTTTGAGACCGTACAAGGCTTTCGACAATTTGTAAACATGATCATGAAAAACTGGATTTTCAAAACCCGGTGGTTACATGACATAAACATCCTCATCTATGTAGGTATTAAGAAAAGCACTTTTAACATCCATTTGATATAACTTAAAGCCTTTAGATGCATCAAAAGCTAACAAAATTCTTATGTCTTCTAATCTAACAACAGGAGCAAAAGTTTCATCAAAATCTAGACCTTCAATTTGTGTGAAACCTTGAGCAACCAACCTAGCATTATTCCTAACAACAACCCCATCCTCACTTTGTTTATTTTTAAACACCCATTTAGTTCCAATTAAAGTGTGACCTTGAGGTGGAGGTACAAGTTTCCAAACATTATTTCTTTCAAAATTTTCTAACTCTTCTTACTTGGCAATAATCCAAGATTCATTAGTGAGTGCATGTGATATATCTTTGGATTCAAAAGAAGCAATAAAAGCAGAGTGAGCATGAGAGTTTGGATCGCAAAACCTGGTCCGTGTGACTCGTTCGTGCAAGCTTCCAATAATTTTTTGTGGAGGATGACTTTTGAGAACCGGCAGGGGAGTGGACACTTCACAAGCTTCTTCTTCATGTTCATCACAAATCGATGATCTCTTGACTTGAGGACTATCTGGACCAGCAATAGTGGTTGTCAGTGCTGGTTGTGAATCAATCAAGAGCTGGAACAATGTCATTAGCTGCTGAATTTTTGGGCAGCAACACCTCTTCTTCCTCACCTTCAACGAAAATACTCTCCCCCTGTGGATATGGATCCGGAACTGCAATATTTGAGCGAGTACATTGGCTAGCTTCATCAAAAGAAACTTCACAGGTCTCCACAATTTTGTTAGTGTAAAGTAAAAGCACACGATAGACTCTACTATGAGATGGATAACCAAGAAACATGCCATCAACAGATCTAGCTTCAAATTTATTAAGATTACCATGTTTCTTAACAAAGCATTTGCAACCAAAGACCCTAAAGTGTGACACTAGGCCTATGTACAAACCAAAGTTCATATGGTGTTTTACCTAGCTTAGCACGCAAGAAAACACGATTTGAGACATAACAAGCGGTTACAATTGCATCAACCCAAAATTTCTTATGAATTTGATATTCATCAAGTATAGTCCTAGCCATCTCAACTAAGGTTTTGTTCTTTCTTTCTACAATGCCATTTTGTTGAGGTACATATGGTGAAGAAAATTGATGATATATTCCATTTTCAGCACAAAAGTGGTCAAAAGATTGATTTCTAAATTCAGTTCCATTATCACTTCTAATTTCTTTTAAAAGTTCTGAGTGATCAATTGATAATCTAAGAAATAAAGTTCTAGAGTGACTAAAAGCTTCATTCTGAGATGCCATAAAATAAACCCAGGAGTATCTACAATAGTCATCAACAATCACAAGAACATACCATTTACCTCTAAAGGATTGAACACATGAAGGTCCTACGGTGTCAAGGTGCAAAAATTGACCCGGTTCAGTTGTCATGGTCATTGTGAGATGTGAAACTGCAACCATCTTAGCATGTCTACAAGAAGAGCACACAATTTCTTTGTCCCCTTTAAGCTTAGGCCGCCCACGTATGCGATCAAGAGCACTAACACGCGTGAGATGATCAAAGCCTACGTGACTAAGTCTACGATATCAAACATATAAGTCTTTTGAATCATTAGCAACTAGACACCTATGCTTAGAAGAAGACATATCAAAATCAGCTTTAAAAACTCTTCCAAACTGAGACATGTTGAAAATAAGCTCACTATTTGAACCTACAACTTTGCAGCAATTTTTATTGAAATTTTTTTTCTAGATTTTCATCTAGCAATTGTGAAATAGAAAGCAAGTTGTATTTCAATTTTTTGACAAGTGCTACATCCTTCAAGGTGTAGTGGTCATTTACTCTAACAGAACCCTTAGCAATTATAGGAATTAAAGAATTATCGGCAAAAGTAACATTCTCTATATGTGACAAAAAAAGGGGGAAGAGCCATTCTTTGTTACCAGTCATGTGGCGTGAGCAACCTGAATCCACAATCCAAATGTTCTCCTTCCTCCAGCGTGTAACCTATATAGGAGCACAATACGTCGATGACTCAATACTGGGGTTAGTCAAAAGGCATTTAGGAAACTAGTACTAAGTCACACGACGTCCATCAGGAATAACACGCGAAAGCTGAGATAAAAAGCAGGTTTATGAGCCAAAGCTTGAGGATTTTTGTACCCAACTACTGACCTACGAGGTGTTACATGTGTAGCACGAAAAATAGTAGGTTTGAAAGCAAACTTTGCATGTTTTCGACTCATTACAGCAGGTTGCATGTTCCTATCATTCAGTTTAGCATGTGCAGCAAATTTTGCATGAAAGTTATGAGATCTAACAATCATTCTTTCCTTTTTCTGTTGTTTAGCTAGTCTATAACAAAAATCTATGACATGACCATCTCTACCACAGTAGGTACAATGAAATTTAACTTTGTGTTCATGTCTAGATGAGCAAGCAACATTTTTATTGAAACCGAATGAGACAACACTCTTGCAGATTTGAAAACCACATCTTTTTGTTCAGGAACTGTTTGAATCAAACCACTTCATAATGTCTTTATAATTTTAGGTGGATGTGCCTTAGCATGAGCATGAGAATCAAAACCTAAACCTGTTTTATCATTGCAATACTTGGAAGAATTCAGTAGCAAGTTTAGGTTCCTATTCCTATTACAAAACCGCTATAGTGTCCTATTCATGTCATCAATTTCTTGGACAAGTCTAGGAAGTTTTCACATAAATTTTTCTTTTTAGTTTGCAATTGGAATAATATTTAACTTCATGAGAATGTAAAACATTGTTCAATATAGAAATTTCATTCATAGCATCTTATAGTTTCTCATCAAGATCATCACAAGTAGAACAATGCAAATCAATTGTTGAACAACAAGCATCTTTCAAGTTTTTATCATTAAGTGCAGCAAGCTCTCTGTTATTTTCAATCTCTAACTCAAGTTTACTAAGTGTGGAGGTGTGTGCACTTCTTAGAGAGGACAATTTGTCCATATATTAAATCACATGAGAACAAGACTCATCACTAGGAATCAAAGATTTCAAACGATTAATTTCAGATTCTAGTGACTCAATTTTAACAGCATTGTCCCTAAGCTTTTTGTTCTTTTTCTTAACTATAACAGTGGCACGAGAAATAGCATCACACATTTCTTCGCAAGTAGGACATAACTCTTCATTGTCGTTGTTGTGTTCAGCCTCCTCTATACTTGATCTTGACTTGCCCGCTATAAAGCACAAGTTTGCCAAATCAATCTTCATCTTCATCACTTTCAATGTCCACATCGCTTGAGCCAAATTCTTGAAGTGCGGAGATAAAACTATTCACCATTTGGCGTCCTGTAAAACTCTTTTTCTTTCTTCTTGTTTGTAGAGGAGTGCTTCATCCTTGTTTGCTTTTCATCACGGGAAGTAGTACCTGAGAGGTTAGGGCAATTCAGGCGAAAATGTCATGTCTTGCCACATTCGAAGAAATCCTCTCCTTCTAGTTCTCACATTTTGCAATGCTTTTGAGAACCGAGTAGAGATGAGTGCAAGTTCTTCCTCTGGAAACTCTTCAATCTGTTCAAGGGTTAGAGTGGACAACAAAACAAGTGTTCCACAAGATGAATATGGGCCGGAGCTAGACATGTCACGTTGAGAAACTAATGCAAGAGACTTTTTGGGGTCCTTACATGAGATTATATCAATTTCATGAGTTTTCAATTTAGAATATAGAACATCTAAAGTAAGTGTACTCATGTGAGTAGATTCAGAAATAGATATAACTTTCATCTCCCAAATTGACATGTCTAATGCACCTAGTAATTGCCTAGCATTCTCAGCATCTGAAAATTTAACATTAATGCTACGCAAGTTGCTTAGAATTTTATTAAAGCGAGTAAAGAGATCGTCGATGAACTCACCTGGTTCCATCTCAAAGCGCATGTACTCCTTTTGGGACATGTCTTGCCTTACCTCTTTCATCGTGTTGGATCCTTTGTGGTAGTTGCAGAGTGCTTTCCAAACATCATATGCAGATCGGAGGTGAGCAACACAGTCGAAGTCGCTTTGAGTTAATCCTTGTATGATCAAGTTGCGAGCCTTGTTGTTTTTGTCAACATCTCTCATGTTTGTAGCCGTGACTTGATTGTTTGACAACACGTCATAAGGCTTGTACACCTTTTCCCATATTGTGAAGTCTTGTGCCTTTATGAAAGCTTCCATACGTGCCTTCCAAACCTGAAAATCAATACCACTGAAGACACAAGGTTTTGCGGAGTATTTCTCCATGATGATTAGTCAAAAACACGTGCAAATCTCAAAGATTAGAGCACCATGGCTCTGATACCAATTGTAGGATCGAAAAGCACGTGAAAAGCTACTGGAGGGGGTGAATAGTAGATTTAAACTTTTTCAGCGGAAGCAACAAAAACCTCTTGGCAAAAAATCAATCTATTAAGAAATTGTGTGTGCGACTAATATAGACGTGATCAATTGTGGAGAAACCAGTATAGATTTTGTATAATCAAGTCACAAAGACATCACAACAAGAATCACAAAAATCCATTAAGAAAAACTCAAGTTACGAATGAAAGATTGATCGAAGGTCAACCTGTTCTACCCAAGAAAAACGAGATTTGCAACACTACAAAGCAACTCGTGTAGATCCAAAACCACAATTCCAATGGCCGTAAAATTTTTAAATATGATAGATAATCAATTTTTTAAGACAAACCAAAAAGAATCATGTCAATTGGATCTGTAAAACTCGAGTTATGATAAAAACACCAAAACAAGGTAGTGTTGTGCAGAAACTCGACGAGAATGACTTGACAAAAACAAGTCGGACGAACAAGGCACAAAAGCTCCTTTAGACTACAAATTTTATTGATTATAACACAAAAGGAAAAGCCCCGAAGTCATGCACCATGAGCTTTAGACTCCCTTGCTTATATAACCCGCCCTTAGGCCAACCAATCCTAACTAGGACTCAAATCCTACTCAGATTCAACCGAAACTTTCTAACTGTTCAAGACTCTTCCATACGCAGATAGAAGCAATATTAAGACTTCTAAACACCTTAGGAATATATCTCACATTCCTAAAACAATCCAACTTCACGAACCACACGAAATCCTATCATAACCAACTTAAATCTTTCCATATTTGAGTCAAACCCGACTCAGCCGCAGCCTGAGTCTATTACCTAGTTGGTTGGACCTTTCCGACAAATTTTTTACATCCACATCTCTTCACCATACCTCGAAACCATGTAGCCAAGTCCATGCACTCCTTGCACACGTGCAAACATCTTCCAACAACGTCCACGATACCTTCATATGCAATGTTCTTGATCCAAACATGTTGCGCGACCTCCCGGTCAACTCAACCACAATTCCTCTTGAAATTGGTTGTTGAACCTCATCTTCTCCCTAAGACTAATTCAATGGATCCCGTCACCAACCATGTCTTGAACTCAAGCAACACCTGCACATGAATAAACAACCAATACTTTCGAGTACAAGTCCTCGACTTGACTCACGTTAGTTCTGAAATTGCAACACCTTACATGAGCACCTCACATGAGCATGTTGCAAACCATAGCAAAATGATATGAGCCATAACCACCAAAACACACCAAAAACTTTGTAAAATAATACTAATCAAACTTTCCATAATCCAAAAAACAAGTTCGAAACATTGAAAGTTAAAAGCAGAACCATTGCAATCTAACACCGGACCTAGCCAAAGCTAACCGGACCTTGAGCCGGAGCTTACCAAAGCTAGCAGGACCTAGCACCAGAGCTAACCAAAGCTAGTCGGACCTAGCGCCGTAGCTTACCAAAGCTAGTCGGACCTAGCACTAGAACATGTCGAACCTAGCCACAACAAGTAAGACCTATCCAAAATAAGTCAGACCTAGACAAAATAAGTCGGACCTAGCCAAAGCAAGTCGGACCTTACGTCGGACCTTGCTGGAGCTACCAAAAACAAGCCGGACCTATCGTAGGACCTTGTTAAAAAGGTATTTTGGCAGTATTCAAAACTTTTATCATCATAGCCAATGTATTCAGCACACATAGGTCTCACTTGGATGTTAACCGCAGTCACTGTAGCTACAACCAGATGCTCAACATCACCACACCATTGTTCCAACATGGCCGGAGGAGCTCCCGGCGCCGGGGGACACTGAAGAAGATCCCGCGCTGTGTTCAGTGCGTTCTCCGGGTTGTTCGTCGATGCTGTGATCGACGCGAAGTCACCATCCTGTTGTCCAACATTCGCTGCAGCAGCAGATGGTGGTGGCAGAACGATGTTCGTCGGGACTTCGTGTGACACCCGGTTCTGTAAATGAATCAAGTGAACGAATATGTGTGCCCAGGACGTTCAACATACATACATGAGTGCATTCACAAAAGGATATACAGAAAATTACCACAACGAGATTAATTAACCACTTTTATTGCACAATTCAGGATATCCTCGAATACAAGCTCTAATGATTATTAATGACAAGTTTGAACTAACGCAGCGGAAATAACTAAATAAGGAAACTAAGAAGGTAAGCAAGATAAGCATAAGGGTATATGGCAGCTCCAAAGAACACCACAAGCAAAGTTGACGGCAGACACGGCCTAAAACTCTGCATTATCATTGTTATACTCCCAATCCTGATCTGCAACTGTTAGTGGGGGAATTGCAAGGGTGAGTACATGTCGTACTCAGCAAGTGTGGAAAGTATGACATGTAGCTGATTCAAATGATGGATAAAATAATGGCTAAGTGCTAAAAGTATATTAAAACATTTTAAAAGTAATATATTATTTGTTTATGAAGTAAACCCATCATAAACCATGTAGTTATCATAATACCAGTCCATATTTCATTACCATCATACATATTCCAGATTTCTCATTACCATTAACCATATCCATTGTCATAAGCCATAATACCATCCCATAACCAGTACCAAACCATCCCAATTCCCAAGTTTCCCTATAATCATGTGAGGGTCCAGGTTGCTCATGATCGGGACCACGACTATCATGATAGTTTTTAAGACACTCTGCAGAGGTTGTACCACTTTACCCACGTGTTTGTGATTTCGTCACCTTTCAGTGACTATAAAATCTTCTGTTTGTGGGCAAGAGATCATAAAATAGCCTTTACAAAGGAACTACTAGCATGTACGGACCCACTAAGGTTTCACCAGTGGTGATGTCTCCAACTGAACACATCTTCAACCAAGGGCCCCCTCTTGTGCCGTTTGGATCCCAGGGAGTCCCGCCAACCATATCCAAACCCAATCCGACTCCCCTTCTCCGGTGTGCCAAATGATGTGCGCAATACTAGCAATACCCTAAAGCAAGCAAAACCACCATAACTTCAAACCCATCCACATAGCATGCTTGCTTAGATCACCCATTACCATGTCATATTAATCAGTTCATATTAACCATAATATCATTAATGCATAATTAAATGGTATAGTTGTTCTCCTATACCAATTAATAAAGCGAAGCGAAAGTAAAAAAGCCCTTCCTGACTCTCTACCATGAATTCTAGGTGACAAGGGTGGTCAAACAAAGCTAGTAAACTTCCTATCATAAGATTCCCATCAAATTGACACAAGCATGCAACTTTGCAAACAAAACATTTATTTTAGAAATAGGATCAATATGTTCAAGGACACTTGCCTTGCTCTTGGGTTTGGTTGGGATCAAAGACTTCAAATTCCTGGTGCTGGAGATCCTCCGCAGCACCCTCTAGCGCAAATCCGTCTAAATCGTGCAACAAATATACAAGACAGGAATTATAATCAATAAGTGCACATATATTACTCAATATGACATGACATGCATGATTAATGCAAATACAAAGCAATACTAGTTAATGAGTTGATTTTAATGTTTACTAATCAATTACAATGGTTATTAACAAGTCTACATAGGTTTGGAGTTGATTCGAATCGATTTAGAATTAATTCAGCAGGAAACAGATTGCAACATCGGACTAGTCCGCTTGGGACCAGACTAGTCCGTCCTTCACAGAAACTTTGGATTAGGATTTTCTAGATCGACATGAATTTGAAGAAACGGGGTTGAATTCTCGTGAGGAAGTAGAAGGTGTACCAGGTGTTTCGGACTCCAATGAATCAAGGGTTTTGGAGGCAACACTTGGATCTTGGCGATCTAGGTCTATGAAGAACTTGAAGGTGAATTGGTGATGAAGAACGCAAACTTGATGGAGATCTTGCTTGGTTGATCCTCTTTCATTTCCTCCTCTTCTTCTTCTTGATCGGGATCTCCTTCTCCCTCCTTGATGGAGGATCTCCATGAAATAGGGTTTGTGGTCTTTCAATTGAGGCAAAAGGATGCAAGGTTGAGGGGTGGGGTTATTTATATAGAGGTGGAGAGGGTTTCAATGAATTCGAGTTTGGGGTGGGTGGAGGCCGGTGTGGGGTCCTACATGGGCTCCAAAAAGAGTTAGACACGACGTCCTTAAGCCCAATTAAGGTAAAACCCAAAAACAATTCATGAAACAAAAGATCAACTTAGAATTGCGATAACCGAACAAGTCCGCAAAAGGGTCGGACAAGTCCGAAGTTAGACATAGAGTTATCGGACAAGTCCAGACTAAATCGGTCAAGTCCGAACTTGGTCAGAGGAAAATCAGATAACTCTGGCCAAAACCAGACAAGTCCGATTTTAGTAAGAGGGGAAAAACTGACAAGTCCGCTAGACATTAGACAAGTTCGGACAAGTCCAGGGACCTGGCAAAATTTTGAGGAATTGGAATACCGGACTAGTCCACAAAGGACTGGACAAGTCCGAAACTGTACAGAAGCAAAAACCAGAATAGTCTGCACTAAAGAGAACATGTCCAAGTGAGGTCAAAGAGAAATCGGACTAGTCCGCACCAAAACCAGACTAGACAGCACTTCTCAGAACTTTTGAGTGTGGTTTTACTCTAAATTCATTTTAATCTCGTTCCTTTTTATGTGGATTAATGTTAAACATGTATTAGAATGTATGCAATGCATGATGGATGAAAAAGAGGGTGTTACACTTCGTTGGCCGGCTGCTGGGGATTCGAGGGATTTCCCCCAACTGCTTGTGCAGTTGGTGCGTTGGAAGCGACAGTGGAGTTCACCACCTTGAAGATCTCGAGATCCCCCTACCGAGTGCGCCAAATGTCAAAGTATGTCAATGACACTTCCCCCGATACTACTAAGAAGTACTCCGCAGAGGTTCGTATTTAGGCGGGGCGCTAAACAAGATCAAGAGCAAGGGTGAACATAGAGGAGTTTTACATGGTTCGGGCCGCCTGAGTAAATACCCTACTCCACAGGGTGTTTGTATTGCTTGTATGAGAGTGCGTAAGCCTGAGCTTAGTCTGGGATGAATTTGTTCTACCATGCAGCACAATCCTTTGATATGGTAAGGACTAGCTGTTGCAATGTACGTCGTGGCCCGACAAGTGGTCCTGGCCGTAATAACTGCCCTATACCTGATCTACGGGTGTTAAGGGTGGTTAATAGTATGATAACGTGCCATAACGGTAGCTTACCGGTCTTGATAGTCCTGTGATCGTGCATCGTCATTAATATAGCATTAATGACGCGTTAACTAGGTCTTGTAACAGTCGGTTGATAGCCCTTGACTGTCTGCACCGTTAGAGATCCCGCTGTCTTCCCATTGCAGACATAGGTCCAGGTGCTGACACGTGGTAGCTCCGGAGCTTCCCTCTACGGGGAGGTAGGTTCGGAGCTACTGGGCACGTGGCAGCATCAGAGCTTCCCCTGTTAGTGAGGCAAGTCTAGCACTCTGGGCCACGTGGTAGCACCGGAGCCACCTTGAGGAGGGAGGCAGGTCTAGTACTACAGGAAACATTGCAGCGCTGGAGCCACCCTAAGGAGGGGGGCAGGTCCGGCATTGCAGGACACGTGTTTCCTCCGGAAGTCTGCACACTAGAAGGTGGAACTCAGCGCGTCTTCTTCTGGTATGAAGGGATACCTGGTATGCATGGTATCGACAGTAAAGGCCATCTACGGCTATAAATGTGGTATGCTCTTCGTCCTCTCTAGACATAGGGATTTGGTGGAACCCTGAGTAAGCGTCTAGAAAGCAAAGTAGATCGCATCCTGAGGTTTAATCTACGATTTGATCTATCCTAGGGAGAGGGAAAGGATCTTTAGGACATGACTTATTGAGGTTGGCATAGTCGATACACATCCGAAGCTTCCCACCAGCTTTGGGGATGATAACAGGATTGGCCAGCCACCTGGGATGGTGAACTTCCCATGTGAAGCCAGCATGGAGCAACTTCTTGATCTCTTTGCAGATGAAGTTCTACCACTTGATGGACTGCTTTTGTGGCCTCTTCGGTGTCGACCGGCCATCGGGATAGATCTTCAAATGGTGCTCGATCACTTCCCTAAGGATGTCGGGCATCTGTGATGGCTGCCATGAAAACATGTCGATGTTAGCTCCAAGGAAAGCTATGAGCGCGGATTCCTGCTTGTTGTCTAGACTCCTGACAATGCGGGTGGTCTAGGCAGCATCAGAGATGATCTGGATAGCCTTGATGGGTACGTTGTCGCTGTCAAAGGGTTGCACCAAAGGTGCAGCGGCTTAGTCGCACTCGTGTGAGCTTGGCGAAGGCTGGCTTGGTGCAGCATCGCTCGGGGCAGGTGATGGGGCTGATGCAAGCGCTTGGAGCTTCTCCAAGGCTGACACCATAGCAGCATGATCTCTGCAGATCTTGAGGATGCTGGAGGGAGTTTGGCATCTTAAGGAAAACGTAGCCGTAGTGGGCTATGGTCATGAATTGATACAGGGTTGGCCTACCGATGATGGCGTTGTAGGGGAGGCTGACCTCTGCGACATCAAATAGGATATTCTCCATCTTGAAGTTCTCGGGTGTCCTGAGGGTCACCCGGATGTGGATGTTGTTGTACGGGATAATACTCCTTGTCCCTACCCCCGAGAATGGTCTCGATGGGGCAAGCTTGAACACAGATATCTTCAGCTTATCGAAGGTTGTACGGCTGATGAGGTTGAGGCCGGCCTCGCCATCTATCAAGACGTGGTAGAACTTGATGTTGGCGATGGTGGGAGGGATGAGGAGGGGCAGAAGCCTGTCTCCCACCATGTTCTCGGGGCAGTCAGAGGCATCAAAGCTAATCGATGTCTCCATCCATCTGTGATGCGGTGCTGAGGCGTGATTAGGAGCTATCGAAGCCACTGCCCAGTGCAAGGTTTTGATCGCGTTCTAGGATGCGGGTTCCCAAGATCCCCAACAGATGACGTGGAGTGCTTTGCGCCACTCGTGGTCGCTGTTGGGGTCGAAGTCCTCAGCCTGGTGGACCATTTCAACAGCTTGTTCGGGCTTTTGAAATGCCATCTCCACGTCTTCACCGACCTGCAGATTGACCTTCTGCGGCTCGTTCTTGTCGCTGCTCATAGGCTTGATTCTTACCATTGCGATGAAAGCGCAACCACATTTTATAGGAAAAAAGCCCCTACTTGGTGCGCCAAATCTCGAAGTGTTCTTGTGACACTTCCCCCAGACCTGCTATGCGAGCAGCTCGCGGATGTTCCTTATCGATAGGGCTTAGTCCTCAAGAGAGATTGCGCATTGAGAAATGGTGAGACGGTGGTTTTACGTGGTTCGGGCGGCCGGAGCGTAATACCCTACTCCACGGTGTGAGTTGTATTGCTGGTGTGAATGTGTGTGTTGAGTGTGTATAAGTTCGATCCCTTGTAACGGTGGTGGTCCAGTCCTTTTATAGACAAGGCCAAACACCTTACAAGTGGGGTCCGGGGCCCAACAGGTGGCTCCAGGGCAATCTTATACTAAAATATCTAAGGCTTCTCCACTGCGCTGTCTCTAACCTCGGCTTGGAGACTCGTCGTCTTGTCGCATCTGATACCAGTGGCCCAAGCATAGTTGTTGACGCTGGCAGGGCATGTCCCGTTCGTTTGTCTTGTCGCTGTAAGCTAGCCCACTTGGCAGAGAGGGATAGGCCTATGGAGCCTTTATTTGTGATGTGATTGGGCGCAGCGGTCTCTGACCGTTGGCATGCACCGCATCATGGGCCGGGGGTGGGTGCATGTCTTCAATGCTTGATTTAGAAAGGGCGCACCATCCCTTAACTCCCACAACCCACCGCCTAGGGCAAGTTGCAGGACACATGGCAACTTCGGGGCTGGCCACTACGGGGGAGGCCAGGTCCGGTACATCGGGGCACGCGGCAGCCCCGGAGCCCTTCTCTACGGAAGGTGTCTGACCTGGTGCTTCGGGCCACGTGGCTGCACCGGAGCCCAGTCCTACGGTGGAGTGGGGTCCCATACCGCTAAACACGTGCATTTTGGGAGCCCGTCTCATCGGGGAAGTTGGGTCATGTCTTTGAGGTCCATGTGGTAGAGTCGGATCCCGTACTTGAGGAAGGTCGGGATCCTGCGCCTTCTGGACATGTGGCACCATTGGACTCTGTCTCGGCGGGGAGGCAGGGTGCTTAGGTACTTTCAGCCTGTGTGAGAGGGTACCCCGTATGCTGGGTACTAACAGTAACGGTGGCGGTCCAATCCTTTTATGGACAAGGCCAGACGCCTTACAAGTGGGGTCTGGGGCCCAACAGGTGCCTTCGGGGCGATCTTATCCTAAAGATCTAAGGCTTCTCCGCTACACTATCTCTGACCTCTGCTTGGAGACTCGTCGTCTTGTTGCCTCTGATACCAGTGCCTCACGCGTAGTTGCTGACGGGGCAGGGGATGTTCCGTCTGTATGTCTTGTCGCCATAAGCTACCCCACTTGGCAGAGAGGGGTAGCCCTGTGTTGCCTTTACTGTGATGCGATTGGGCGCAGCGGTCCCTGACCGTAGGCGTGCATCATGTCAGGTGTCAAGGATGGGTGCATGTCTTCAATACTTGATTTAGAGAGGTTGCACCATCCCTTAACTACCGCAACCCACCATCCAGGGCAAGTTGCAAGACACGTGGCAGCTTCAGGGCTGGCCACTGCGAGGGAGGCTAGGTCCAGTACTTTGGGGCACGTGGAAGCCCTGGAGCCCTTCTCTGAGGTGAGCTAGGAATCCAGGATTGCAGGATACATGGTGGAGCCGGAGCCTGACTCGGCGGGAGGTGTCCGGCTTGGTGCTTCGGGCTACATGGCTGTTGTTGATGGCTGATACATCACAGATGAAAATCTGCAAGCGCACAGAGAAACCGCTGTAGCACTTCCCCTTAAAGAGTATTCCCAAGGGTATCGAATCCAAGGAATGTGTGTGCCAATCTTCTAACTAGTTCACCCAAGGACACAAAGTTTGGTGGTAAGCAAAGGATAGGGTGGATTTCCTAAGAGAAGGGATTCTAATTCAAAGCAAGTCGATCAAAAGCAGCTTGTACTGGACACGGGCTTACCCTGGTGTGCCAGGTGACTCCCGCCAAGAGCCTACACTGTAATTGAATGTGGAGGATTACAACGAACGGATAGGGCTGTCATCACCTACCGCCTACCTCTACAACCCATGGACTACGAGATAATCAAAGGTAATGTAAAGCCTAGGCACCACGCCTATGCTATCGATTACTTTCCTAACCTCTCGCGCTAAGACTAGGGCCTCTAAATGATGAGGACATCACTGCTATAGATACAAACAAAACTCCATTGAACATACAAGATGCAAACAATAGAGTTCACACACAACAATTAATTTTAGAGGTGAGCTCATTCTTATATGTTTCCTTATATGTTTTTAAGCATATATTACTACTTAATGATCTAATTGTGATTAAAGTCCATGTAGAGATTCAAGGAGTACTTAGAGGAAGTCTTAGGGACGTGGAGGACCAGAGAATACGTTCAAAGAAGATGGAAACGGAGCCCAACTCAAAATTGTGTCCAACTCGGAGTCCAGGAGTAGTTCGCACCAAAACAGACGTCCAGGATGCATACAATCTCAGTTTTGGATGTTCTATATATGCACGGAAAGGGGAGAGGATAACCTTTCCAATGTCGCTGGTCCCATGTCAAAATTCTTTGATAGTCGACAGGAATCATCAAAACAAAATTGAGTTCAAAATCTATCATGGTGCTGCGCCACTGTATTGGGCCACTAGGGCCTTGTATCAAGCCTAAGTCTATTATTTTCGTGTATTAGGGTTAGGTCACGACCCCAACACCTCCTTAGACATCCTCCCACCTATATATATTCCATGGTGGCTGCATAAACAATTGGGTTTTGCTTAGATTAATAATACCGCCGTTCTACGGTTTGTGAAACCCCAACTTTGCGATTTCAGATCGTGTCTTCTGCATTCTTGCTTGTTTTCTCGGTTGCACCTGCAGATATTAGCCTTCTTGGCGAGGTCAATCGTGTTCCATACGGTTGATAACCAAAGGAACGGTGGTGTAGTGATTGCAGGAGTTTTTCGTGTTCTACTCGAGAGCCTCGGATCATCAACGTCGAGATTTCCATCAATCAACTTATCCATTACCTTTCGGAAGATCAGACCTAAACCTCCTTATCAATTGGTATCAGATTTTCAGGTTGCCCGTTAGGTAATTCATCTATCCATTACATTAGTTTTGTTTTTTCATACCTAGAGTCCACAAAAAAGCCACAAAAACAAACTTGTACTTTAGTAGATCTGTTCATTAATTTGTCCAAACCACATTGAGTCTTTTGCAACTTTTGTTTTCAGTTTGGTTTTCTTGAGTTTGTGTCCATGGTTGAGTCATATTACTGGTTCAGAAAGTGTTTTTGGTCTTAGTTTGAGTTTTACGTTGTTTTGAGTCATCCTTTTGAATCACTTCATGATGTCCAGATTAGATTCATCTCTGTCTAATTCGGTGTTTTCATCATATCTCACTCATACAAACTTGGATTTTGGTATTCTTGTACTTTCTGGAAATCTTACGAAGTTCTATATAGCTTTTGTATTCATCAATTTCCAAGAAAACAGAGTTATAAAGGTCGAAATTGCATTAGATCCAAATCTGTTATTGATCTATAGAAATTCTAAACAGTCTGTATTTTGGGGGCTATATCTCCTATTGTTCTGATCCAAAATAGGTTTTCCATATACTGAAACTAAAGATGAAACATAGATCTATAATCTTACTGTTCAAAGTTTTTACATTTGAGGCCTCTAAAGGTGCTTAATTGTCCTTAGAAGATTGAGCGCAAAATTTGTAACAAACCTACGAGATATCTTTGATTGCTTTGCATTGTGTTCTTTTGCAGCACATTCTGAAAAAAAAAAACAAAGAAGACAAAAGAAAAAGGCAAGAGCAAAAAAAAGATACAGAAGCTGCACAAAAAAGATACAAAAGCTGCACAAAAAAGAGAAAAGAAAAACAAAGAAAAATAAAGCGGAAGTGCTTGCATCCTTGTGTCCTATAATTTTGTTTCATGTCTTGCTAGCTTGAACTACTAGGAACACAATTAGGCCAGCAACTTTGACAAGTACTTTGGACACTTATTCAACTTTATTATCTTATTGCATTGTTGCTAATCCTCGCTATATATAAAGTACCATCTAGCTCCACTTTCTCTTGAGCAGAACAGATTACCTTTGCAATCACCTCACACTTCATTGGTTTTTCACTCTAGCCACCGTTTGCCACCTGCAGTGTCGGTAAGAACACTTGTAAAAGCATGGTAAGACTCTTGAGAGTGTGTGATTCTACTTCCATTTTACCATTATCCTTTGTAGTTGATAGGCATAACATCTTCATGTTGTCTTTTTTGTACTACTAATAATGGCAGGAAATAATTGTGATGGAATTTCAAATGTTGGGTTGCGTAAAATGATGAACGATATGATGGAGGTATTCACCAAAAACAATGCAGAGTTCCGTAACCTAGTGGATAGAATGTTGGAGCTGCTAGACAAGAGGGAAGCACGAAGAAAGGTAAGATTGGCAAATTTAGATCACACACCAACCGAGACTTCACATGATCTTCAGACTACCTCCACTACTCCTTCCACAAAAAACTATGCAAAAGAGGAGGTGTTGAACAACTCTTCTGAATTGTTTGATGAATCAACCCATAATGCATCTAAACTTTCTACTGAAAATCAGAATAAAGGTAACAAATATCACAACACACTTGTTGAAGGTGAGAAGTATTTAGATGTTCTGAATTTTCCTACCAACCATGCTATTGTCGAGGAGCAACTAGTGGAATCGTTTATTGATACACCATTGCCACATGTTGATTTTCCTGCTGTTGCTTGCACTAAAAAAGAACTGTGTGCTGATAATTCTGTTATACCTATGTGAAAACAAGTGAGTGAACTTGATGATTCTATTTTGGATTCACCTACTTGTGCAAAAATTAATAATTTGATTCCCATTACTGCTGAAAATGAGGAGTTGAAATTGTTGTCTTCACTAAATACTTTGGGTTATATTGAATTTGACACTCTTTGTGATCAAGATACTGTAGAGATAAGAAAATTTTAGAAAATTGAATTACCTTTGTTGACAAGAAATACTTTTCATGCTATAGGCAAATATGAACATAGTGGTATGTTTATTGTGCATAAAGTTTACATATGTTAAAATGTGCAAGCTCCTTTTGTGCTACAACACCATGGTAAAATAAATGAATGCACTAATGCTAATAATGCCTTGTGAAGTTTTCCTAGTATTTTTTCTTGCAACAGGGACAACAAATAAAAGAGAAGCATTTTTCACTGCAGTTGTGCAATATAGAAAACGCTCATACTATCCCCAAAGCCTCTTTCTTGGAGATACGAGCAAGCAGAGGACGGCTTGTCATAAAGAAGGGGAGAATGACGAGCTCATGCAAGTAATCACTGCACCTACAAACATGGCACAATGTTTATTTGTTTGGGATCCTAGCTCAAGTGAATGTGCGCTTTTATTTGATGGACAAGATCAAGATGGTGTACTATGTCGTCCACCACCTTGGCCACCACCTTTCATACATACAACAAGATTTGATGGCGTTGCACATTTGGACCAACACATGAGAGAATATGAACTTGAGTCAAGGACAACTCCGATTCAAGAAGGAGAGGATGATGAGGACATCACTTATGTGGATACAAACAACACTCCATTGGACATACAAGATGCAATCAATAGAGTTCATACACAACAATTAATTTCAGAGGTGAGCTCGTTCTTATATGTTTCCTTATATGTTTTTGAGCATAGATTTCTACTTAATGATTTAATTGTGATTAGAATATATGGAGGGGTTCAAGGAGTACTTGGAGGAAGTCTTAGGGATGTGGAGCACCAGAGAATACGTTCAAAGAAGATGGAAACCGAGCCCAACTCAAAATCGTGTCCAACTCGGAGTCCAGGAGTAGTTCGAACCAAAACGGACGTCCAGGATGCGTACGATATCCATTTTGGACGTTCTATATATGCACGGAAAGGGGAGAGGATAACCTTTCTAATGCCGCTGGTACCATATAAAAATTCCTTCGTAGTCGATGGGAATCATCGAAACAAAGTCGAGTTCAAAATGTGTCATGGTATTGTACCACCGTATTGGGCCATTGGGCCTTGTATCAAGCCTAATATTTTCATGTCTTAGGGCTAGGTCACGACCCCAACAGCTCCTTAGACATCCTGCCACCTATATATACTCCATGGTGGCCGCCATAAATAATTGGGTTTTGCTTAGATTAATAATATCGCTGTTCTACGGTTTGTGAAACCCCAACTTCACGATTTCAGATCGTGTCTTCTACGTTCTTGCTTGTGTTCTCGGTTGCACCTGCAGGGATTAGCCTTCTTGGCAAGGTCAATCGTGTGCAGCATGGTTGATAACCAATGGAGCAGTGGTGCAGTGATTGTAGGAATTTTTTGTGTTCTACTCGAGAGCCTCGGGTCATCAACGTCGAGATCTCCATCAATCAACTTATCCATTACCTTTCGGAAGATTGGGCCTAAACCTCCTTATCACTAAATGAATAGATCAATGAACGAACAAGAACTAAGGAATTAACTTGCTTGAATTAAATAAATGATCTCAATTGGAAATCATGTACCTTACATGAGATGGGAAGAATTGTCGGGGTACAAAGGTGGAGAGGGTTTGACAAGCCCAAACCCTATCCTTAAGTGGAAGAAGCCCGACAAGCCGGAGCCTCCTCCTCCTCCTCTTTCTCACTCTCTCCTTATTTTTTAAGCACTTAGGCAGCGCTACGCCTTTGGAGTGGAGTACTAGACTCAAGCTTTTGATGTGTGGAGTGAGGGACCCCCTATGTAAAAGCCCAAAAATTTCAGAGTATAAAGTTATATTAGGAGAAATAACATCAAACTTGAATGGAGAAATCAAAATGGCAATTTGCAAATCAATTCATTTCAACCCTATTGGAGGGAATTCAAAAATTCAAAATGTGCTCCTGTTCAAATGATGCAATGGAAATCTGAGATCACCAATAGCTTCCAAATATTCCAAATAGTACCTCTTCAAAAATTCAGAATTTTTGAAACAAGTTTGCAATTTAATTTGATAGCTACATTGAATTCATCTCGAATTCAAATTCAAGTTTGAATTCAGATGAAACTTTGTCAAATCAACAATCTGAATTCAGAACCATATTCTCTATAATTAATCCAACCTTCCCACAAATATCTAGCAAAATTTTGGACTGAATTAGGTGGTAGAAGTGAATGAGCAAGGATGAGGATGAGGGAGAGAAGTGGGACCCACTTGTCATGCAGCGTGCTCTGTTCTTTTCTTCCCAGGGTGACACCACACACATGCAAATGGACACCGAGCTGCCTGCTTTATTGAGGTCGCCTCCAGCTGCATAAAGCACTCCCAAGGCTCCTCCTTATCCCCCTCCAAACCCCTGAGTCGAGCACTTTTCCTCTGTTGAAGTTCCAGGCGCCATTTTTGCTCCCTACCCGAGTTCTTCTCTGTCCAGCCAAAATTGAGCCAAGGTACTCAGTGTTGATCAATTTTCTTTGCCTCTACTTCCTCAACAATGTCTTGCGCACCTCCCTGACCAGTTTCTTGCCCAGCCGGAGCCTCCCCGACGCCAATCGAAGTTAAATCGTGGCCGCCATTGGAGCTCCCCTGCTTGCCGCTCTCTGCTCCACCATTGAGTAGACGTTACAAGCCTTTTCGTGCCTTGAGCCTTGAAGCAAAAAGGTGTGCCCATACGTCTGCTAAGTTCTGGTAAATTTGAGCCTTTTACAGGGAGCGTAGCACCTGTATTTCCATTTTTCCTGACGAGCTCGTGATATGAACCTACCTAGGTCTCCCCTTTAATTCATTTTCTAGGTGTGACAATCATCTGAACTAGTTAGATTATGGTTTCCAAACCTCCAGGCGCACACCCTCAGAAAAACCCCATAAAAAGCCATCGATTGGACACCTCAGAATATGAACTTCCCTAGCCGCCGGTTGGAGCCCACCCACCTCGCCGTCGAAATCTTGTTTCCATGGGTTTTCACCGCACTTAGCACCCTCATATAAGCTCCATAGGTTCCGTGCGAAATAGAGCACCTTAGGGCCGACCGACATGGTCGGAACCCTAGATTCCGCTGCCGCCGTCGCACCGCCATTTCCAGCCGTCAATCATCGTCAGGAGCCTCACCATTGAGATCCCCATCGAATTTTAGATGGGGGCGGCGAGTTTGGATGGTTGTCGTTCCCTGGAACGGTGGCCGGCGAACGGCCGCCATCGGGCGCCGCCGTGCGGCGCGCTCGATCGCGAGGTAGAAGTTGAGTCGGTGGGCCCCAGTTGTCAGTGGGTTGGCGCATCGCACGGATTTGCTGCGGCGATGGATCCAATGTGGCCACACCCATTATCTCTGTGGCCCCTGTGTAGATTTAATGGGACTGGTCCATTTTAAACCTGTGGGCCCCCTTCTTTATTCAAATTTTCCCATTTAAATTAAATTCCAGATTTGGTTCCAACTTTAAAAGTCAATATCTCCTATAATACTTGTCCAAAAATTACCAAATAAATTTTGTTGGAACCAGAATGATCTATACTTTAAGGTGGTGCACTTGTATCTGTATGAAAATCATCAATTTGTCCTCAATAATTCCATGAAAAAAATGCTATTGAAATTAGTTCCTGATGCTTCATTCATTCAAAATTTCCCAAACTTGTACAAATCATTCTAAATAATTCCCTTAAGTTCCAGTAAATGTTTCAGGTCCATTTGAGTTTACTGGAATAGCCAAATTGTGATATGTGACTGAAAATTCCAAAATGTACAGAAACATTTCAGCAAATTGTCCAAACTTGTAAATTCAATATCTCACAGTATAATGTTTAGAAAATTATGAAACAAATTTTATTGAGTCAGACCTCGTCTAAACATAATACCAACTTTTGGCCATGTTAAAGTCCCAGATTGCCCATGAAAATTCTGAGAAGGGTTTTTATACATTGAATTTTATACAACAGAGACTTCCATTAACCTAGCCCAATTTTGGTCAGATTCTCACTCATAGTACCTAGTATCCTCTGTAAAATTTCCAGAACCAGTGGTCTGAATTTCATCTACCTAACTGTCTTTCCTTTGAGCTATATCATAATATCGGTATTGATACACTTGCATTATTCTTTGCATATCGATTAGTTGCCGAGCTCGAGAGGACCGCGGAGCCACTTGAAGTCATCCTCCGGAGATTAACTTTGATACCATCTCGCAGCTAGGCAAGCTCCGGTTTGCATTTAAGCACTATTACAAAATGTTGATTTGTATCACCTATGTCTAGGGTGAGTTATGTGCATTAGGACTAAGGTGATTGAAAATCCACTTGCATGACCCGATCACCCATGGAGTATTTGGGTAGTTGTTGAGTCATCGTGTAGACTATGCTATGCTAAATGTTGTATAGGATTCGGTAGAAGTCGAGTAGTTGGAATCTACTCGCATGGCTAGGACTTTTCACACGGGATTGGTTCAAATAAATGGAGTAGTAATCTGAATATGAGACCGGGCAGGGGCGTAGGATGCAGCAAGACATGGTCTTGGGTGCGTAGCCCTGCCTATGTCGGTTAAGGATCGATTTTTATGCCACCCTGCTAAGCAAGTTTGAACTGTACTGGAGTCATAATGGATATATGGGGTCCAGGAAACCGATGTACCTTGGGAAGCCTTTGTTGAGACTTTTTCGATCGCCTCAAGCTTTCGGCCGCAGCATAGTAGGCGGAAACTCGCTCACGACATCTTCACAGCGGAAAGGTGCACCGTGAGTGAGAATACTATCCTAGACGATTGAATCGATTTAACATGGGCGGAACTTGAGAAAGGTAGTTGAGTACAACGTCCGTGGAGTGCACCTACGTGACTTCCAGTACGGGCGTATGTGTCGTGTATTCCGGGTATCTTTGATTCGAATCACCGTCCCTCACGGATATGAGTACCACTTGTTCACTGAGTTGTGATGTAGTTAATACTTGCACTTGAGATGAGAATTAATTGCTGCTGTTATGAACATTATATTATCATTGTATTGCTATGTTGTATGTATTAGTATAGTGCTAACTAAATTTATTTTCCACCTTGGGCATGCAGCATCGTGATGAAGCGTTTCTTGTTTGATTGTAGTGTTACGATGTTGCCCCGCACAAGGTTTAAGCTGCTGCTAATAAATCTGAAAATTACCCACGTTTAGGCGAGTCCATTAGGAAAATCTGACATCCTACGTTTATGTTTTTACCCTCATGCAGAGTACCATGTTTAGGTGAGATGGATAAGTCTTGCTGAGCCTTCGTTCTCACGGTTGATATATAAGTTGTTTTGCAGGTACTAACCTCTATGCTTATGATTATGGTTGTTTGATGAGACTCGGAACTCTCCGAGCGGTATACTCATGGGAAACCATGTTGCTGCTGTTTGATCTTCGTGGCTAGTGAGGAGCATCCGTGGGCTGGACGGCTTCTCTTTTGCTTATTAGACTTGAGTACGAGAGTTGTAATCTTATCTTCCGCTGTAGTTTACTTTTATATAAACTATTTGTAAACTGAACATCTTTGTAAATTTCAGCAAATGATTTATGTAATACTTGTTCCTTTACATGTGTGCTGTTGGGTGCCGCATCGCACAGCACCACCCAATGCGATTTGTGGAAAGTGTGGACCCCGATCCTCATAGCCTGGTATCAGAGCCGCATTGGGAATAGCACACTTAAAAAGGATCGTATTACGAGAAAAATTTAGGTTTACGGTGAGGAATCGATAGTAGCCCACATAAGCACTATTATTAGCATAGTTACTTAAGGTGGCAAAGCTATCTTATGTGTTATTATATTTTGTAACGATGCTCCAACGTTAGGTAAGAGGTAAGGTATGCCACTGCAAGCGGATCAATTTCGGTAAGCTCACCATGCGAGAGGTAGCATGTGATTGTTTCTGTGGCTTAGCACGGAAAGTCAATATGAGTCTCTGAAACTCTCTATGTTTTTGAGAACATATGACACGCGGTACCCCAACGTGCTTCAAAATTAGTGGGAGCCCCCGTTTGGTGGGACATAACCCGATGCACCTCCTACTGGTGTAGCATTATGCAAAGACGTGGGACCCCGTCGGGTGGTAGAAAACCCGGTCATGTACCTCGAGACGTGGCTTAGCTCGGGGCGGTCATGTACTTTCATATATATTATTGTGACTGCCTGAAATGATTGCCCGTGCGGGCTGTGCCGTACGACACCATAATGAGTGTTTTGTAAATTGTGTGTCTTATTCAGCAATGACCACGTGATCGTATTGCGCTTAGAAATCATTTGCGAGTGAACGTCATTAAGTCCACCATTAATATGTATGCTGGAATACCGGCGTAGAATTTTCACTTTTGTGGGGCACGTAGTACCGACATGTATTCCAATGTTGCATTATTCACTTTGCTGTAAAATGGAACTGAGAAGATGTAATAATATTTATATTAGCTATCGATCTCTGATTTTGAACTAAGTTTTCATGATTGGAGTAGGTTTTGAAGTCACCGATTAAAAAACAGAGTGTTCTGTTTTCTGCCAGAAAAAGACCTAACTTTGAGAAACCATATCTTCCAGTAGAAAACTCTAATGAATGTGTATCTTACATGGATAGAAATTTTAGGAAGTCCTTTTAAAACTGTTATGTTCAACTCCAGAGCTGAATTCCCTTCTATCCTATTCAAAATTTCAAAGTTCCAAAATCTTCCAAACTGGACAGAAACTGGAACCCTCTCTGGACTCCTTACTGTTTTGACCATATCTACCCCTAGAAAAATCGAATAGGATCGTACAAAACATTTATGAAATCCTTGTAATATGTATTACAAATTTGTAAATTGTGGCTTTTGTAAATTATGTTGTTTTATATCTTGAAATTGTGGCCCAAAATCATCATAAACAAAGGAGATGCTGCCAAAATTTCTAGAAAAAACTGTCAGGTTTACAATGCCATATCTCTCCAACCAGAAATGATCTGGAGGCAAACCAATGCTTTTTTGAAAGGTCGTGAAGTTTACTTCAACGTTGTAGTTCACCTCAAAATCTACCAATTACTGGGTTAAATTTGTGTTTGAGTACAAGCTGGTCAGGTTTAATAGAAACTTCATCGGTTTGGCATAATTTGGTCTTGTTATGAATTTGGTCCTTGCTTTCACTTCGAGAAGTGTTGTAACAGACCAGGTGTTGATACTCAACCATTTACCAGTGGAATTGAGGGTTTGACCCTGTCGAAGGGTCAATGCGACACTTCCCCCGGATCTGCTAAGGAGCAGTCCGCGGAGGTTCTTGTTCGCCGGGGCTTAGGCCTCAAACTAGTGTTCTAGCGGAAGAGTATGAGACAGTTGTTTTTACGTGGTTCAGGACACAAGGAGCGTAACACCCTACTCCATGGTGGATTGTATTGCTTGGTGAGTGTGTATGCATATGTGTGTGTATCGGGGATTCTAAGTCTGGTGCTCTGTATCGGAGGTAGTCCGAGCCTTTTATAACCAAGATTGGATGCCTTACAAGTGGGGTCCAGGGGCCTGACAGGTGGTCCTAGGGTGATCTTATCCTAAAAGATCTAAGGCTTCCCGCATAAGCTTCTCTGGGCGTGGCAGTGGAGACTCGCCATCTTGCCGCCTTCCTTGTCAGTAGCCCACGCGCCGTTGCTGACGGTGGCACATGGTGTCCCGTCGGCCTGTCTTGTTGCCGCACCAAGTGGGATAGGACTGCAGCACCTTCACTGTGATATGATTAGTCATAGCGGTCTTCTGACCATTGGCGTGCTCCGCGTCGTGTGTCAGAGGTGGGTGCGGACCTTTAATGACTGTCCTGAGTGGAGCGTTCCAGCTTTTAACTCCCGCACCTTACCGTCTTGGGGGTGCTGCTAGACACATGGTAGCGCCAGAGCAGGTCCTCGCCGGGGAGGCTAGCCCCAGTCCTTCGTGGCACGTGGAAGCTCCGGGGCTCCCCAGGGCACGTGGCAGCTCCGCTCTCTCCTTAGAGGGAGGGCGCTTGGTCCGGCGCTCCAGGCTTCGTGGCAGCTCTAGAGCTTCTCCGCCGAGGTTGAGCGGGGTCTCCCCTCAACACGTAGCGCCTTGGGAGGTCTTCTCCCCTAAGGGTCTTTATCCCATCCTTCATGCCCGACATGACGGCACTGGGGCTGGATCTTGCGAGAGGCAGAGGCCTCGACAACTTCTAGACATGTGGCGCTGCCAGACTTGCCCTGGTGTCTTCATCCTATGTGCGAGGGTACCCGGTTTGCAGGGTACCGATAGTGGTCCCTGGGTCCACCTTGGGGCAAGATGGGGAGCCTAAATGTGGAGCCCTTTCCCTGTTTTCCCACACCCGGCTTTGAATTCTGTCTTGGATACCTGAAGCAGTGGGCACTTCTACCAATCATCGCCACACGTACTCTTCCGGTTTGAGTGGCTACGACGAAGGGATCTTTGCTTGCTGTAATATCTTTGTCCTCTATGGCGCCTTTAATTGTGGCGGTCCCCGATGCAGCTTATAGCACTTTTGCTCGCTCCTTGATTGAGGGAGATGCCTCAGCGGCTTCCTCCAGCGACTGACCGATAGGGCCAGTGCATCTGAGCGGGGACATATGACCTGTTGTCATGGACGCAGTGTGCTGGGTGATGCGGTCTGATCCTTCGCTCGGAGTACTCAGGCGTCGTGGGGATGACAAAAGGGGGAAAACCTCCGTTTAGAGAGAATGGTTCCTTCCTTACCCAAACCCTGCAACCAGAGTTTTCGCTTTCTTCCTCGAGCGTCCGAACCTCCTTCACCTCTTTTGCCAACGCTCTCACCTTAGCCCGCCCTAGTGGCTTCCCTGCTGCCTCCTTCCCGCTTCCAATCGGTCAAAGAGCTACTGACGATGAGGCGGCTACTTGGCTGGGCAGCTCCTGAGTGCGGGTGGATGACCCACTGCGGATCTCCTAATCTTCGGGATCTGCATGAAGACGAGACTGTTCTCTTCATCGCCTACGCCACTGCTGGGCTCGCACTCCCGTTGTCAAGGTTCTTTCTTGCAGTGCTGGGGGAGTACAGCCTGCAACTTCATCACCTGTCGCCGAACCCCATCGCATTGGTGGTTGTGTTCATCCACCTATGCGAGGCGTTCATGGGCTGTCCGCCCACGGTGGAGTTGTTCCAGCATTTCTTCATGATGAAGACGAACGGGAGGAGCGCGACAACTCAAGTGGAGGCCTACTACTTTCGCCACCGGGACAATAACTCCTGGGGTTACATCGCCTCATTCAAAGGGGGCAAATGGAGCGGCTGGACGGAAGACTGGGCAATTGCGAGGACAGACCCTCATCCCTCGCTGAAGATGCCCTCCGGCGATCCAGGTTCCAACCCAACCACATGGGAGGCATCCCATGGATTGCCAGAGGAATACAGGCCCACACTAAGGAGGATCCGGTTCTTGGCTAGCAAGGGCTTGACCTCGGTGATGGTGTTGGCAGACTTCTTGCTCCGCCGTACTGCCCCTCTCCAGTGGCGTTTGTATTTCGCCTGGGTTTACAATGGCCAGTATGATGAATGTCGGCTGGGCCCAGACAACCCAACTCTCAAGATGTTGGAGGAGATGCTGAAAATAGTAACCTCCCACATTGTTGATGTTGAGCATGTCTCCTTCTGAATGACTGCCAACCGCTCCACATGACCACTAACATGAGGGCTGAACTGCGGAGCTCAATGCCGAAGGTCAACGTGTTCGGCCTCGCGCGCCTGCATTCTGAAGACACAGCTGGCGCCTCTACAGTCGTAAGGCAGTGCCGTGAAGCTACGCATCTAAGTTCGTGGTCTTCCTCGCGTCCTTCGGCAAGGGAGGAGGCAGAGCCCTCAACTACTTCTAGCAGGGCAGAGGTCAGCCAGCCGGCACCAGCTCCGGAGCTGAGAAAGCGCTCCCGCACGCTGGTCGCGGGCTCTTCTACTTCTATGCCAAAGAAGCAGAAGTTATTGGGGGATGGTACTCCCATCTCCCATAATCAGGGAACCGGCAGGGCCGAAGCTTCTGCCATAGATTTAGCCTCTAACTCCAGTAGTGGCCCTGGTTTCAGATGTGGTGCTGAGGGGCCTGAGATGACGTCAACACGGGTTGACCGGGGGTCGGTACCAGCGACGGTGGCACCAGCCTTGTCGTCAGATTGGCGACCTTGATCCATCGCACGGGGCGATAGGCCAGGGTCATTGGAGTGGCCCGACTCGCTGGTAAGTCGCAGCTTCTTTCCTCTGCTATTTTTCTCCTTTCCTTTTTTGTCTTTACGAAGCTTTCCCTCAGTTTCTCAAGGCTTCATCAGGCAATTCGGTGCACCTAGCGCTTCTAGGGGTAGGCCTGATAGCCCCCGCCCTTCCTGGTACCGGAGCAAGGTCTGCTGCGTCGACTCCTCCTCCCGATGGTGCATCGGCCTTAGGTTCCGCTGATGGCCCTACACCCCGGTTCGTTGAGGCAGGTGAGGCAGAGGTGGTGCCGAGCATTGCAGTACTTGGAGCTGGCCATTCAGCACTGAGAGGGTGACTTGGAGCGTCGTGCTCGGGAGCTTGCTGATCAGGAGGTGACTGTGCAGACAGAGGCAAAGAGCCTCCAGGCCTCCCGTACAGTCAAGGCCCAAGGGGTCCAAGATTTCCTGGCCCGTGCTGCGACGGTGCTGGAACCCCTCGTTCTTGGTCCCGTGCTGCGCGGGGAGCCATCTCAGGGAGTGGCCCAGCTGCTTCCTGCCTTGAAGTCCCTCTGTTCGTCGTTGGGGGTCGATGAACACCATCCTTGCAAGGCGGCTGGAGGCCGAAGAAAAGGAGCTAGCTGAGCTGGTGGCCTGCCACGTCCTGGTGTGCTTCCGAAGTTGGTACCCGCAGATCCCTCTGGAGCCGGTGGAGAAAGGTCCCTTTAATGAGCAGGAGGTTGTGGCTAGGGCCGAAGTCTAGAGTCTTGCCAAGGAGGTGGCTTCATTGTTCCAGCGTAGCTGAGGCAGGTGGCACCTAGCCACCATGTTTTTGTATCCAGGGATGACCCCTTTGTGTAAATGGTCATGAATTTGGGATTATGTTGCCCTGCTTGTTGGCTTTGTCTCGTGCTTCAAAAATTTGCCCCAATTCCTTCTTTTATGTAAGGTATTGAAGAGTCTTTGTTGACGCCGTTAGCCTTTTAGGGACCAACTCTTGCACAGTTGACACGACCAGTTTGTCGCTAGATGACGCCGTGCCTACGGAACCCCCCTGAGAGGCCCCTTGGCAGGCGTGGCCAGATAGTTGGGTACGCCTACCACTTGAATGCAGGGTGTCTTCGACATGCCCCCAATGGGCTGGGGGAGTGTGAGTGACTGGTCTCAGTGTGCCCCTTTTGGGAACACCGGGCTTTTTCTGAGTGTTGTTGTCACCGGCAGGCCTCCTGGGATGGGTCGGAGCTTGATGCTCCAGTGTTGTCCACCATCGTCATGAAGTCGTCGACGGTAGGCCCCAGGGAGGTGCCGGAGCTAGATGCTCCGGCATCATCCACCATCCTCGTAGAAACATCGACGGCGGGCCCCTGGGAGCTGACAGAGCTGGATGCTCCGTCATCATCCATCATCGTTGTGGAGTCATCGATGGTGGGCCCCCTAGGAGTTGGCGGAGCTCGATGCTCCAGCGTCACCCACCATCCGCATAGAAACGTTGACGGCGGGCTCCCTGGGAGGTGCCGGAGCTGGACGCTCCGGCGTTGTCCACCATCGTCGTGAAGTCGTCGATGGCAGGCCCCTCATGCACAGGCTATCGCAAGAGAAACTTGTTAGCAACAAGTGCGGGGCAGGAGAGTTTACTCACTTATTCGCTCTTGGTGCTGTTGCTGACATTCTGGGACATCGACAGCAGGCCCCTTGGGAGGTGCCGGAGCTGGATGCTCTGGTGTCGCCTACCATCTTCGTATGTACGTCGATCGCGGGCCCCCTGGGAGGTGCCAGAGCTGGATGCTCCGGCGTCGCCCACCATCTTCTTAGGTACGTTGACGGTGGGCCCCCTGGTAGTTGCCGGAGTTGGATGCTCTAGCGTCGCCCACCATGTCCTTAGAAACCTTAACGGCGGGCCCCCTGGGAGGTGTCAGAGCTGGATGCTCCGGCGTCGTCCACCATCGTTGTGAAGTCATTGACGATAGGCTTTTGGTGTACAGGCTATCACAAGAGAAACCTGTTAGCAACAAGTGCGAGGCAGGAGAGTTTACTCACTTATTCGCTCTTGGTGCTGTCACTGACGTTCTGGGACGTTCGACGGCGGGTCCCTTGGGAGGTGCCGGAGCTAGATGCTCCAGCATCACCCACCATCTTCGTAGGTACGTTGACAGCAGGCCCCCTGGGAGTTGATGGAGCTAGATGCTCTGGTGTCGCCCACCATCTGCGTAGAAACGTTGACGGCAGGCCCCCTGGGAGGTGCCGAAGCTGGATGCTCCGGCATCGTCCACCATCATTGTGAAGTTGTCGACGGCAGGCCCCTAGTGTACAGGCCATCGCAAGAGAAACCTGTTAGCAACAAGTGCGGGGCAGGAGAGTTTACTCACTTATTCGCTCTTGGTGTTGTCGCTGACGTTCTGGGACGTCCATGGCACAACCCTTGGGAGGTGCAGGAGCTGGATGCTCTGGTGTCACCTACCATCTTCGTATGTACGTCGACGACAGACCCCCTGGGAGGTGCCGGAGTTGGATGCTCCTGTGTCGCCCACCATCTTCGTAGGTACGTCGACGGCGGGCCGCCTGAGAGTTGCCGGAGCTGGATGCTCTGGCGTCGCCCACCATCTGCGTAGAAATGTCGACGACGGGCCCCCTGGGAGGTGCCAGAGCTGGATGCTCCGACATCGTCCACCATCATTGTGAAGTCGTCGACGGCAGGCCCCTGGTGTACAGGCTATCGCAAGAGAAACCTGTTAGCAACAAGTGCTGGGCAGGAGAGTTTACTCACTTATTCGCTCTTGGTGTTGTCGCTGACATTCTGGGACGTTGACGATAGGCCCCGTGGGAGGTGTTCGGAGCTGGATGCTCCGTTGCACCCTGCTTCGTATGTCCTGCACACATAACGGAGCTGCATATTGTTTTGTTTGCTGGTGATCTTTTTCTATCCTTAAGTATGGTCATGTCTTAGAGTCCTCGGTCGGTTCACGAGATTTGGGTAATTTTGTGCATTGGCGCTCAGGGTCCGGCTTCCTTCTTATTCGGGGTGTGAGCATCCTGGCCCCTGGTACTTAGCCGCAGCACTGGAAGGCAAAGCGCACGTGCTTAGGGTACAGGACCAAACTAAGCATGTTGCGCGCTCTGGACCTCTAGATCGGCGTTTGCCTTTCGCGGGGAACCATTTGGCACCACAGGTCCCCAAGTAAGAGGGGAGCCACGAGGTTCCAAGACACCTTGCAGGTACCTCAAATACATACGCCTTTCAGCAGGGTTGCATGACTCTACTAGGGCGATACAAAAAAGATCTATGTCCTACTTTTAAGCTTAGGGATAGAGCTTACAGAGGTGCTCTATGTTCCATGGGTTGGGGAGGGGCTCTCCTTCTTCCGTGGCGTGGCGGACACACCCGGGGCGGAATACTTGTATCACTCGGAAGGGGCCCTCCAAGCTGAGGGAAAGTTTGTGCGACCCTTCTCGAGAGAGTATGCGCCGCAGCACCAGGTCACCCGTTTTGAGTTCTCTACTCCGCACGAAACGCTCTTGGTAGCGCCTCATTGCCTATCGGTAACGTGCGTTTCGGATGGTGGCGTGCCACCTTGCTTCATCGACGAGGTCGACATCTTCTTGTCGGAGGTGTTGGTGTGAGGCTTCGTCGAACGCTCGGACTCTGAACGAGCCCACTGCGATTTCTAGGGGGGGGGGGGCAGCCTCGGCCCCATACACCATAAACAAAGGAGTTTCTCCTGTGGCATGACTGGGTGACGTCATGCTTGCCCATAGTGCACAGGGGAGTTCGTCGACCCATTTGGC
This sequence comes from Tuctoria greenei, assembly GCA_036927565.1. Classification (NCBI taxonomy): domain Eukaryota; kingdom Viridiplantae; phylum Streptophyta; class Magnoliopsida; order Poales; family Poaceae; genus Tuctoria; species Tuctoria greenei. Next base: position 61,038,618 of record JAYESD010000011.1, on the reverse strand, counting down.
ACCATGCTTATCCAAGCTGTCATATGTGCGTGTCTTGAGGCCCCTGAGGATCTCAGCGTTGGCCCTTTTGACTTGTCCATTTCTCTTTGGATGAGCCACAGATGCATAACAAACTCAGATGCCGAGGTATTCGCAGTAGTCCTGGTAAGCTACACTGGTGAACTGGGTCCCGTTGTCAGTGATGATCCTGTTCGGGACCCCGAACCTGCAGACAAATGATTTGATGAACTTGACTGCGGACTCCTTGTTGACGTTGATCACTCGTGCTGCTTCAAGCCACTTGGTGCATTTATCTATGGCGACATAGAGGAACCGGTACCCTCCAACTGCCTTGGGAAATGGTCCTAGGATATCCAGCCCCCAGACCACGAAAGGCCAGGAGGGCGGGATTATCTGCAGTGGCTGTGTTGGGGTGTGGATTTGCTTGGCGTGGATCTGGCACGCCATGCACTTCTTGACCAGTTTGACTGTGTCTTGTAGCAGTAGAAACCATGTCGGAAGGCTTTGCCAACCAGCGTGCGAGAGGCCGCATGAATCGCAAACTCTCCTTCGTGGATTTCCTCGAGCAAGTCGCAACCTTCCTGCTGAGTTACACACTGTAACACTACATCGTTAGCACCACCTCGGCAGAGATCACCTTCTACCAGCATGTAGCGTTTCGCCATCCTCACGATCCTCACAGCGGATGCTGGATCCTCCAGGAGGAGGTTGTCCTTTAGGTAGTCCTAGACCTCCTTGATCCATGCATCGGGACTATCCTGGACTTCCAGATCTTGGGCGCTAGGTGATTGGGGATCCCTGGTGATGCTCAAGAACCTTGGTGGCCCCCATGGTCGCAGGGTTGTCGTGGTTACCAACTCCGTGGGGCTGGGCTCACCTTCATCATTAGGCCTTTCCGGCCTAGCGGTCGGCCGCACCAACCTCCTGTTGAAGACCCCTTCTGGGATGGGGGCTCTTGTGGATGCCATGGTTGACAGGGCATCAGCGACAGAGTTGTCGGCGCGCGGCACATGGTAGAGATCCAAGGCCTCAAACCCAGCTTCTAGCTTCTTGACATGTATCAGATATGCCGCAAGCTGCGGGTCATTGTAGCAGCACTCACCCTGGACTTTCTTGATGATCAGCTAGGAGTCTACCTTGACCAGCATCTGTTGGACACCAAGACCTCGCGCAGCTGTGAGCCCGAAGATGAGGGCTTCGTACTTCGCCATGTTGTTGGTGTCCTTGAAGTCGAGGCGCATAGCGTACTTGGATTGCTCCCCTGTTGGCGAGGTGAGCAATACCTCGGCTCCAGCCCCTTGCTTCCTTGACGATCCGTCGAAGAAGAGTGTCTAGTGAGGTCCGGTAAGTAACAGAGCCCTGGGCTCTGGTTCACTGATCTCCCGGCCCCCTGGGTTGCTCGGTGAGGGGGTCCATTCGACAACGAAGTCTGCTAGAGCTTGACTCTTGATTGCATGTTGTGGCAAGAAATCAAGCTCGAACTCCGCTAATTCAGCCACCCACTTGGCGATGTTGCCAGTTGCGTTCGGGCTACGCATCACTACTCCCAGTGGGAACAAAGTCACCACTGATACTCGGTGTGCATAAAAATAATGGCGGAGCTTCCTCGATGCGATTAGCACCGCATAGAGTAGCTTGTGCACTTTGAGTTATCTTGTCTTTGCGTCATGCAGGACTTCGCTGATGAAGTAGACAGGGCGTTGGATGGTCCGGGACCTTTCCGGGGAATCCGGCTCATCTTCTTCCCTCTGCTCCAGGTCCAACGATTCCATGTCTCCTAGGCCTGGTGCTTCCTTTGGGGGCTGGGACCCAAAGGCTTCGGGGCCCCCTAGAGGGACCCGGTCATCCTCTGGGGGCTGGGACCCAGAGGCTCTTTGGTCTCCGGGCCCCCCTCGGGGGACTCGGACGTCCTCTCAGGGCTGGGTCCCAGAGGCTCCTTGAACTCCAAGGCCCCCTTGGGGGACCCAGACGTCCTGTGGGGGCTGGGACCCAGAGGCTCCTTGGACTCTAGGGCCCCCTTGGGGGACCCGGACGTCCTCTAGGGACTGGGACCCAGAGGCTCCTTGGACTCTGGGGCTCCCTTGGGGGACCTGGACGTCCTCTGGGGTTTGGGACCCAGAGGCCACTCAGTCTCTGGGGCCACCTAGGGGGACCCGGACGTCCTCTGGGGCTGGGACCTAGAGGCCTCTCGGTCTCTGGGGCCCCCTTGGGAGACCCAGATGTCCTCTAGGGGCTAGGACCCAGAGACTCCTCTGTCGTTGGGCCCCTTGCAAGCTCCAAGCCCTGGGGCTCAGACTTAGCTGCAGGGGTCCCTGCCTTTCGTAGGTGCTGCTGGTGACTGGCCCGCTCTGCAACCAAAACCATGCTTACCACTTCTATTGTGATGGCGATGTAGAAGTACAGGGGCTCCCTGGACTCCAGTGCCACCATTATTGGCAGCATCGTCAGCTGCTGCTTTAGCTTGCGGAATGCCTTCTCCGCTTCTTCGGTCGACAAACGGTCCGGACAGGTGTAGGAGCTTGAAGAACGGAAGGGCCCGCTCAGCTAGCCTAGAGATTAACCGACTGAGCACTGCCAAACACCGTGCAAGCTTCTGTACATCCTTGATGCAGGCGGGGGCCGCATCAGTTCCACCGCCTTGATCTTTTTTGGGTTGGCCTCAATCCCTCGGTGTGAGACCAAGAAACTGAGGAGCTTTCCAGCTTGGACTACGAACACGCATTTATCGGGATTGAGCTTCGTGCATGTGGTTCACAATCTCTCAAAGACTAGGGTGAGGTTCTCTAGCAATGATGTATGTGACTGGATTTTTACTACAATATCATCGACATATACCTCTACTAGGTCCCGAATGAGGTCCCCGAATGTTTCATGCATAGCTTGTACAAAGGTGGGGAAGGAATTCTTAAGACCGTAAGGCATGGAGACATAGCAGTAAAGGCCATTTACGGTTATAAATGTGGTATGTTCTTCATCCTCTCTAGACATTGGGATTTGGTGGAACCCTGAATACGCATCTAGAAAGCATAGCATATCGCACCCTGAAGTTGAATCTATGATTTGATCAATTCTAGGGAGAGGGAAGGGATCTTTAGGACATGCCTTGTTGAGGTTGGTTTTTTGGCGCAAGAAGGAGGTTGGTGTAGTCAATGCACATCCGAAGCTTACCACCAGCTTTGGCGACGACAATCGGATTAGTCAGCCATCTGGGATGGTGGACCCCCCGTATGAAGCCAGCATTGAGGAGCTTCTTGATCTCCTCGCGAATGAAGTTCTGCCGCTCGATGGACTGCTTACGGGGCCTCTATTGTTGCGGCCGTGCATCGGGGTAGATCTTCAGACGGTGCTCAATCACTTCTCTGAGGATGCCCGGCAACTGCGATGGTTGCCAGGCGAAGACATTGACGTTGGCTTGCAGGAAGGTAGTGAGTGCCGATTCCTGCTCGCCGTCTAGACTCCTCACGAAACGGGTGGTCTGAGCCGTATCAGAGCCAAACTGGTTTGTCTTGATGGGTACATCGTCGTCGTCGTCGGAGGCTGCACTCGTGGTGCAGCGACGCGGCTGCGAGCGCGTGGGTCTGGCGAAGGCTTACCCGACTCAGCATTACTCAAGATAGGTGCTGGGATCTTTGCCAACGCTCGAAGCTTTTCTAAGACCGTCACCGCAGCAGCACGATCTCCGCAGATCTTGAGGACGCCGGAAGGTGTCGGCATCTTGAGAACGAGGTAGCCGTAATGGGCTACTACCATGAACCGGTACAGGGATGTCCTGCCGATAATGGCGTGGTAGGGGAGGCTAACGTCCGCGACGTCGAATAGTATATTATCCGTCCTGAAGTTCTCAGGTGTCCCTAGGGTCATCCGGAGGTGGATGCAGCCATCGGGGTAACACTCTCTAGTCCTACCCCTTAGAATGATCTTATTGGGGCGAGCTCAGACACGGGGATCTTCAGCTTGTCGAAGGCCGCACGGCTAATGAGGTTGAGGCCGGCTCCACCATCTACCAGGACGTGGTAAAACTTTACGTTGGCGGTGGTGGGGGCGATGTTGAGGGGCAGCTGCCCGGCTCCCGCCATGTTCTCGAGGCAGTCGGAGGCGTCAAAGCTGATTGTCGTCTCCACCCATTTGTCATGCCGCGCCAGTGCATGCGTAGCGGCTGACAAAGTCATTGCCCGGCGCAAGATCTTGACCGCATTCCTGGAAGCGGGTTCGCAAGATCCTGCACATATGACGTGGAGTGCTTTGTGACGCTCGTGGTCGCTGTTGAGGTCGAGGTTCACAACCTGGTGTACCGTTTCCATGGCACATTCCGGCCTTTGGAACTCCTTATCGATGCATTCATCGATACGATAGTCGACCCTTTGCGGCTTGATTTTGCCGCAGCTTTCAGGCTTGATGAACATCATGGTTGGTGAAAGCGCTACAACTTTTTTGAGGGAAAAAGCCCCTACCTGGCGCGTCAAATGTCGAAGGGTCAATGTGACACTTCCCCTGGATCTGCTAAGGAGCAGCCCGCGGAGGTTCTTGTTCGGCGGGGCTTAGGCCTCAAACTAGTGTTCTAGCGGAAGAGTATGAGACAGTTGTTTTTACGTGGTTCGGGCCGCAAGGAGTGTAACACCCTACTCCACGGTGGAATTTATTTCTTGGTGAGTGTGTATGCGTATGTGTGTGTATCGGGGATTTTGAGTCTGGTGCTCTGTATCAGAGGCAGCCCGAGCCTTTTATAACCAAGACTGGACACCTCACAAGTGGGGTCCTGGGGCCCGACAGGTGGTCCTGGGGCGATCTTATCCTAAAATATATAAGGCTTACCGCATAAGATTCTCTGAGCGTGGTAGTGGAGACTCGCCGTCTTGCCGCCTTCCTTGTCAGTAGCCCACGCGCCATTGCTGACGGTGGCAGATGGTGTCCCGTTAGCTTGTCTTGTTGCCGCAAGCTACCCACTTGGCCAAGTGGGATTGGCCTGCAGCGCCTTCACTATGATTTGATTAGTCATAGCGGTCTTCTGACCGTTGGTGTGCTTCGCGTCATGTGTCGGAGGTGGGTGCGGACATTCAATGTCTGTCCTGAGTGGAGCGCTCCAGCTTTTAACTCCCGCACCATACCGTCTGGGGGGTGCTGCTAGACACATGGCAGTGCGCCGGAGCAAGCCCTCGCCGGGGAGGCTAGCCACGGTCCTTCGTGGCACGTGGCACCTCTGGGGCTCCCCAGGGCACGTGGCAGCTCCGGGGTTCCCCAGGGCACGTGGCAGCTCCGCTCTCTCCTTAGAGGGAGGGCGCTTGGTCTGGCGCTCCAGGCTTCGTGGCAGCTCTGGAGCTTCTCCGCTGAGGTTGAGCGGGGTCTCCCCTCAACACGTGGCGCCTTGGGAGGTCGTCTCCCCTGAGGGTCTTTATCCCATCCTTCGTGCCCCACGTGGCGGCACTGGGGCTGGATCTTGCGAGAGGCAAAGGCCTCGACAACTTCTAGACATGTGGCGCTGCTAGACTTGCCCTGGTGTCTTCATCCTATGTGCGAGGGTACCCGGTCTGCAGGGTACCGACAGACCCACTCAAACCTCTTTTCTTTTTATGACCATGTTTGTATCATATGGAAGATAAGAGAGTGTATTCGCACAATAACATGCATAACATCCCGTCGCGGCCAATAATAGTCAAAATGAACTTCAATCCATGGAGTTTATTATTTTGGAGCTCGCTATTGTGACATTGGTCCAGAGATAATATATTTGGTATAAAGTTTACACTTTATCAATATATGACCGTTATGCAAGTTTGGTTATCAATACACACACTATTGTTTTCATCCTATTGTGATCTCGCAATATCACGTCTCATGTTGGATTAATAACTGTGACTGCAGAATGGTGCGCACTCGCACAACATATGAGGTCGGTGGTTCCAGTTAGGGAGGAGATGATTGCCAAAAGCCAGAACATCCGGCGCAACAGCCACCTCCATCTCCGCTTACATTGGCGGATGATATCGCAACCATGGTGGTTTCGCGCGACGAGCGAACTGAGCTGTTGCGAACCCTTGTGCAGATTAGGTCCAATCAGGGGGAGACGTCAAGCCGAAGGCAATCGTCAACCTCAGCAAGCAACATACCCGGAATTCTTGACGACTGCACCCCGCGTGTTCAGTGGTGATGGTGAACCTCTAGATGCGGTCCATTGGCTCCACACCATTGAAGCTAAGTTAGGACTGCTACAGTGCAGTGATCATATGAAGGTTTTATATGCAGCACAACAACTACATGGCATTGCTGGTGCCTAGTGGACAAACCACATCGCCTCCTTGGCCGTCGGACAGCAAGTCACTTGGATAGAGTTCCGGAAGGCATTCCACGCCTATCATGTTCCTTCCGCCAATATGAGAAGGAAGCTTCAGAAATTTCTTGATTTGAAGCAAGGAGGAATGAGTGCTCAAGAGTACTCCAAAGTCTTTATTAATCTAGTGCAATATGCTTCAGAGTATGTGAGTATGGAGGATCAGAAGCAAGAGTATTTCTATCGGGGTCTAAGCCCCATGTTGAAAGACAAGCTTGCATTGTTCAATCACGGCTCGTTCAATGCTATGCTTGATGTCGCGATTACGCAAGAGGAGGCCACACGTGAGCGGATCGCTGAGGAGTCAAAGAAGAGACTTGCCATGCCTGACATCACACATAATGTTCCTCAAAAGTACCGTGTGGTATACCGATCACAATCCAGTCAGAGATGGCAGCCGGCTGTACAACCGAGTTTATCAAACTCATCAGTTTGGAGAATCAGGTTTCAGACCAGCAGTACAGCAGCAGCAGGAACTGTCCCAATTTGTTCCACGGGCAATTGTCTCACCGCAAGTTGCAGAATTATTCAGGCCTCAAATCAGCGGGACATTGAATAAGTATAGGTGTTTCACATGTGATCGTGTTGGGCACTATACCAAGGAGCACGAGGAAGATGTTGAACAGCGGGCAAGTACCAGTACAACGGTGTATTCAGCTCCGTATTCAACCAGAGAGGACAGCGCTGCAAACCGGAAGTGTTCAACATATAGCGATCGAGGGTGTTCCGGAGGGAGCACCGGTGTTAGCGGGCATGTTTGCTATCAAAGACATACCCGTCCTCATACTCTTCCATTCCGGTGCTACCCACAATTTTATCAGTAAATCATGTGTGGATCAGCACCAATTATCCACCAATACTCCCAAGAATAGTTATCTTATAAGTTCACCGGGTGGAAGTATCTCTGCTAGTCAGATTGTTCCCCGAGCAGCTCTATGTTTGGTAGGCAAGATATATCCAACATCGCTGATTATATTGGATGGACAGAAGATCGACGTAATATTAGGGATGTCATGGTTGAACCATCATGGTGCCGTTCTTAATATCGGTACCCGGACTGTCCTAATTGACTCTCCGATGCCCGAAAAGCAAAATCTGGTTTTGGACAGCATGGAGCGGTACAGTGCAGCTGTATATAACACCGAAGCAACTAAACTTGAAGATATTTCGGTGGTCCGTGAGTATCCTGATGTGTTTCCCGATGACTTGCCGGGCATGCCACCCGAACGTGACATCGAGTTCAAGATTGAACTTGTACCGGTAACCACACCGATCTCTCGAAAACCGTATCAAATGGTACCTCATGAGCTAGCTGAATTAAAGGAGCATTTGAAAGAACTTTTGGAAAAGGATTTTATTCGCCCAAGCTCGTCACCTTGGGGATGATCGGCACTGTCGAAGGTCGTAAACGACACTTCCCCCGGACATGCTTAGAGTGCAGCCCGCGGAGGTTCTTTGGATTCACGAGGGCTAGTCCCAGGAGATCGAGCATAGCAGGAAGATGAACACAGGGGATTTACGTGGTTCGGGCCGCCGGAGCGTAATACCTTACGTCCACGGGAGTGTTTGTGTATTGCATTGCTTGAGTGTGTATGAGCCTTGGTCTCATTTTTCGTCCCTCATGAAGGCCGTCTGCAGAGCCCTTTTATAGTTCAAGGACTCTGCAGTCACAAGGTGGGTCCCAGTACCTGACAGGTGGTTCTGGGGAGTGCCAAATCCTATACAAGATCTAGGATTAATTGCTATCTACTTCCCTTTGTCAGGGATGTCAATGCACCGTCCCGCCGCGTCATGCGCCAGGGCTACACATAGTTGGTGATGATGGTGGTGCACGTCTTGTCCGTCTTGTCCTTGCGACCCATTCGTCCGTCTTGCGGCGCGGGTCTGTACCGACTACTTGGACAAGACAGGACACTGGAGCCTTGACTTTCGCAAGCGCGACTCAGCTTGCCTGGGGAAGGCGCGCGTACTTAATGCTTGTCTAAGCAGCGCACACGTTCCTTTACTGCGGCTTCCTACCGCACTGAGTTGGCCGTCCGCCACGTGGTTGCGCCGGAGCCTGTCTCTGCAGGAAGCATGGCACTCGACAGAACAGGCCACGTGGTGCATTCGGAGCCCACCCCTATGGAGGGGTGGGGGCTCGGCCCTGCAGGCCACGTGGTAGCTCCGGTGCCTTTCCCTGCGAGGGTGCGGGCTTGGCCCTGAGACTTCGATTGGCCACGTGGCAGCTCTGGAGCCCGCCTCTGCGGGGAGGCGTTGGTCCGGTCCTGCCGTCCACGTGGCAGCTTGGGAGCCTCCCCCGATGGGGAGGTAGGAGCTGGTCCTTCCCTCCTCAATGTGGCTGCCTCGGAGTCGGCCTCTTAGGCAGAGGCGGAGTCCTTAGCGGTTTTCTCCTGTGTGCGGGGGTACCCGGTCTGCGGGGTACCGACAGGCACTGTTCGTTAAGAAGAAGGATAAAAAATTGCGGTTATGTGTGGATTATCGACCGCTTAATGCCGTGACTATAAAGAACAAGTACTCGCTGCCCCGCTTCGACATTCTTCGATCAACTTGTTGGTGCGAGGGTGTTATTAAAGATGGATCTTCGGTCTGGATATCATCAAATCAAAATCCGACTGGAGGATATACCGAAGACAGCATTCTCGACGCGATATGGATTATACGAGTATCTTGTCATGTCTTTTGGTCTCACCAGCGCTCCGGCTCACTTTATGTATCTCATGAACTCGATATTCATGCCGGAGTTGGATAAGTTTATCATGGTCTTCATCGATGACATATTGGTCTATTCCAAGTCAGAGGAAGAGCATGCTGAACATCTGCATATTGTGCTGCAACGGTTGAGAGACCATAAGCTCTATGCAAAATTCAGCAAGTGTGAATTTTGGATCAGCCAAGTGCCATTCATGGGACACATTATTTCAGCTAAGAGCATCGCTATGGACCCAAGTAAAATTGTTCAAATTTTGAAATGGCAATCTCCTAAGTCTGTATATGAAGTCTGAAGTTTCCTTGGTTTAGCGGGATATTATCGGAGGTTCATCCCGAGCTTCTTAAAAATCGCTAAACCAATGACAGAGCTGCTGAAAAAGGGCACCAAATATATTTGGAGTTCAGCTTGTGAAGAAGCGTTCAAGACATTAGTGCAGCACCTTACACGACACACATGCAAATGGACATCGAGCTTCTTGCTTGCTTGAAGTCGCCTCCGGCTGCATAAAGCACTCCCAAGGCTCCTCCTTATCCCCCTCCAAACCCCTAAGTCGAGCACTTGTCCTCTGTTGAAGTTCCAGGCACCATTTTTGCTCCCCACCCGAGTCCTTCTCTGTCTAGCCGAAATTGAGCAAAGGTACTCAGTATTGATCAATTTTCTTTGCCTCTACTTCCTCACCAACGTCTTGCGCACCTCCCTGACCAGTTTCTTGCCTAGCCGGAGCCTCCCTGACGCCAATCGAAGTTAAATCGTGGTCGCCATTGGAGCTCCCCTGCTTGCCGCTCTCTGCTCCACCGTTGAGAAGATGTTACAAGCCTTTTTGTGCCTTGATCCTTGAAGCAAAAAGGTGCGCCCATACGTTTGCTAGGTTCTGGTAAAATTTTAGCCTTTTACATGGAGCGTAGCACCCGTATTTCCTTTTTTTCCCGACGAGCTCGTGATATGAACCAACCTAGGTCTCCCCTTTAATTCATTTTCCAAGTGTGAAAATCATTTGAGCTAGTTAGATTATAGTTTCCAAACCTCCAGGTGCACATCCTCGGACAAACCCCATCGAAAACCATCCATTGGACACCTCGGAATATGAATTTTTCTAGCCGCCGGTTGGAGCCCACCCACCTCGCCTCAAAATCTTGTTTCCATGGGTTTTCACCGCACTTAGCACCCTCATACAGGCTCCCTAGGTTTCCAGGAATGATTTGGAAGTTTAACCATGCGAAATGGAGTACCTAAGGGCCCGACCGACTTGGTCGGAACCCTATGTTCTGCTGCCGCCGTCGCACTGCCATTTTCGGCCGTCAATCGTCGTCGGGAGCCTCACCATCAAGATCCCCATCGAATTTTAGGTGGGGGCAGCGAGTTTGGAGGGTCGCTGTGCCCTGGAACGGGCGCCGCCGTGCGCCGCCCCTGGCGCATTCGATCGCGAGGTAGAAGATGAGCATGTGGGGCCAATTGTTAGTGGGTTGGTGCATTGCTCGGATTTGCTGCGGCAATGGATCCAGTGTGGCCATGCCCATTATCTTTGTGGCCCCTGTGTGGCTTTAATGCGACTGGTCCATTTTAAACCCGTGGGCCCCCTTCTTTATTAAAATTTTCTTATTTAAATTAAATTCCAAATTTGGTTCCAACTTTAAAAATCAATATATCCTATAATACTTGTCCAAAAATTTCCAAATCAATTTTTTTGGAACCTTTATGATCTATACTTTCAAGTGGTGCACTTGGATCTGTATGAAAATCATTAATTTTTCCTCAATAATTCCATGAAAAAAAATGCTATTAAAATTAGTTCTTGATTCTTCATTCATTAAAAAATTCCCAAACTTGTCCAAATCATTATAAATAATTCCCTTAAGTTCCAATAAAAGTTTTAGGTCCATTTGAGTTGATTTGAATAGCCAAATTATGTTTCCAATCTATATGTGCTTGAAAATTCCAAAATGTCCAGAATTTTGATTTGTGTCACCTATGTCTAGTGTGAGTTATGTGCATTAGGTTTAAGGTGATTGAAAATCCACTTGCATGACCAGGTCACCCATGGAGTATTTGGGTAGTTGTTAAGTCATCGTGTAGACTATGCTATGCTAAATGTTGTATATGATACGGTAGAAGTCGAGTAGTTGGAATCTACTCGCATGGCTAGGACTTTTTCACACGGGATTCGTTCAAAGAAATGGAGTATAATCTGAATATGAGACCGGGCAGAGGCGTAGGATGCAACAAGACGTAGTCTTGGGTGCGTAGCCCCGCCTGTGTCAGCTAAGGACCGAATCGTATGCTGCCTTGGTGAGCAAGTTTGAATTGTACCGGAGTCATACTAGATATATGAGGTCCAGGAAACCGATGTACCTTGGGAAGCCTTTGTTAAGACTTTTTCAATTGCCTCAGGCTTTCGGTCGCAACACAGTAGACGGAAACTCGCTCACGACATCTTCACAGCGGAAAGGTGCACCATGAGTGGGAACACTGTCCTAGATGATTGAATCAATTTAACTTGGGCAGAACTTGAGAAAGGTGGCTGCGTAAACTGTCCATGGAGTGCACCTACATGAGTTCCAGTACGAGCTTATGTGTCGTGTATTCTAGGTATCTTTGATTCAAATCACTGTCCTGCGTGGATATGAGTACCACTTGTTCACTGAGTTGTGACGTAGTTAATACTTGCACTTGAGATGAGAATTAATTGCTGCTGTTATGAACATTATATTATCATTGTATTGCTATGTTGTATGTATTAGTATAATGCTAACTAAATTTATTTTCCACCTTGGGCATGCAGCATCGTGATGAAGCATTTCTTGATTGATTGTGAAGTTACGATGTTGCCCCGCACAAGGTTTAAGCTGTTGCTAATAAATCTGAAAATAAAGACCCACGTTTAGGCGAGTCCATTATGCAAATCTGTCATCCTACGTTTATGTCTTTACCCTCATATAGAGTTTCATGTTTAGGTGAGACGATTAAGTCTTGCTGAGCCTTTGTGCTCATGGTTGTTATATAAGTTGTTTTGCAGGTACTAACCTCTATGCTTATGATTATGGATGTTCGATGAGACTCGGAACTCTCCGAGCAGTATACTCATGGGAAACCATGCCGCTGCTGTTTAATCTTCGTGTCTAGTGAGGAGCATCCGTGGGCTGGACGACTTCTCTTTTGCTTATTAGACTTGAGTACGAGAGTTGTAATCTTATCTTCCGCTGTAGTTTATTTTTATATAAACTATTTGTAAACTGAACATATTTGTAAATTTCAGCAAATGATTTATGTAATACTTGTTCCTTTACATGTGTGCTGTTGGGTGCCGCATCGCACGACACCACCCAATGCGATTCCTGGAAGTGTGGACCCTGTTCCTCACACCCTACCCCCTATATATGCCCTCCAAAGGTCAGTTTGACGCCAGAAAAAGCGAGGGACCCAGTCTCCATTGTGATCTTCAAGCCATGAGGAGCCAACTAGTGGCGGTTTACCGCACTTGGCGTGAATACTAGGTCGGGCGACCTGGTGGTTTGGCCAAACTGCAAACGGCTCCAATCGCGCTGAAACTTCTCTGTGACACTGTTATGTGGGCCCCCATCATGGGTATGGGTGATTCTCTTGTTTTTTAGTTGGTTTGCTACTCTGAGTAGGCCCATGAACCCTCGTGCATGCGCCTGATTGGTCGGAAGGTGTGTTTCTTGGATTGGCCCCTTGAAATATCTCTAATTATGGGCATAATTCACTTGCATACAAAATTGCACAAAAACTTGTGGAAATAGTTAGTAAATAACTCCTATCACTATGTTGGTTGTCCAATCTATAACTTTTATCCAGGGAATTGACAGTTGGATTTAGCAATTAAGGACCGTCAACAAACTTCCTCACACTTAGTCCTTTACTCGTCCTCAAGTGAAGGCAAGAAGAACTAAGTGATATCATAATTCAGCTACAAGTATGAAATATGTATACAAAACATTTCAACACATACCTTTGTTCAAGAACCTTTGATATGTGGCTACCAAATCATCTTGGGTGTTTGAGATATGGAACGGCTTGAATGTAGTTCACCTGGTCTCCTCCTACTGAAATAAACTTGAAAATTACTATATTTTCTCAAGTCAAAAAGATATTGCCATGCCCCTCAAAAGAATGCTATCGTCTCTCAATGTGTTTAATCCTCACCTTGGCATGAGTTGCCACTTCTTTTCTTACAACTAAATATGGCTTTCTCTGGAGCTTGGTAAGGATAGAAAGTGGCTCAAATGCAATTCATATGTTACTAAGTCAAAAACAAAAACCTCATGAGAAGACCATGCAACAAAAACCAATGACTAAAGAAATTCTTATGCACTTATTATGGACGGTGTATGATGAATGGTGATGATGACTCCCTATTGATCATTCTCTATTTTTTTGCAAGGATGAAACATGGCTACTTATTGGCTCTCTCTCCCTCTCTCTCTCACTTTTTTCCTTTTTTTGAATTCTTTTTTTTGAGAGAGCTCTTATAGCCATGTCTTCTACTCCTTTTTGTGCATCTTTTTATTCAGAGAGGATTTTGCAAAATTTGCATGGAGTATCTTTTGATGGTGGATGTGTGAAAATCATGGAATATGGTGGAGTGCACAAGAAATTTCTAATCAAAGATTTCATGCAAGTCACTCAATGGGTCAAGAGTTTGACAAAGTTCAATAAAAATGCAAAGTGGCATATGCATGTGGTTTTCAATATTTGTATCATATGACCTTGGTTGGTATTCAAATTCTAATGAGAGAGGATGGCAAAAATCTAATGACTTTAAAAATTGAAATACCAAAATTCAATCCCAGCATGGAGAGTTTCCAAGTTTCACACATTTACCATATCGCACCAATAAAATACTTAGATGACATGTTTTTCCTAAATTGATATGTGGTTCAAGAACACGGTAATGAAATCAAAATGGGATGTATACGTATTTCATTCTTTATTAAAACATGATATAGGAAACTGCAAAATTTTAGTTTAATGAGTTGATTTTAATGATATTATCATGCCTAATAAAATTCAACTCAAATCAGGTATAGAGAGATAAGAGGTGAGAGAGTGCAAACCATCGCCTTAATGAAGAAGGGTGGGCCGAGCTTGGTCAAATTTTCTCGGGGTCCTTTATGCGATGCCCTGAATTGTTCTTTCATGATGGTCCAGGTATGTTGCACTTTGGGAGACCCGTGGGACCTCCCCCACACTTTTTCTTGTTCCTATCTTTGTTTGACAACATGGAAAAGTGAAAGACCCTATCGGCCTTACATACACCGGTGAGTCACAATTTATTTGACAAAGGCACTTCATATGATGGAGTCAAAATAAGCGCCTAAGTCCTAAGTAGGAAAGTATTTATGATATTCTACATTTTACTTCTCTCCTACTTAGCCAAGTGGGGATAGTGGGATGATTGGAAAGGACTGGTGAGGGTTGGAGCTTGCTTTATTGGACATGGAAAATTTAACCAAACTTCAAGGATAGGCGTTGAAGTCAATCAAATTGACTATTTCTTCCTCTTTGTCCAAATTTTCTTCTGGTTCTAAAAAGATCTTAAGATGGTGCCCATTTACTTTGAATAGATGACCTTCATAATTTTGGAGTGTAATTGCTCCATGTGATGAAGTATCTACCATAGTATAGGGACCTTCCCATTTACTTTTAATTTTCCCATGTACGAAAAGATCGACTCTAGGGTTGAAAAGTAGGACTTTATCTCCAGGCTTGAACTCCTTAGGCGTAATTCTTTTATCCTGCAACCAAAAATCCCTCGACAAAAAATCAATATGTTAAGAAACCGTGTGTGCAACTAATCTAAACGTGTTCAACCGTGACAAAACTAGTAGATATTATAGAGAATCAAGTCACAAATACACAACAACAAGAATCACGAAAAGTCGTCGAGAAAAAATCAAGTTATGATCAAAAGATAGAACAATGGTCAATCTGTTCTACCCGAGCAAAACCAGATCTGCAACACTGCAAAGAAACTCGTGTAGATCAGAAACCACAAATCCAATGACCGTAAAATTTTCAAAAATGATATATAATCAAGTTGGAAGACAAGCCAAAAAGAATCACATCAATTGTATCTGTAAAACTCAAGTTATGATAAAAACACCGACCAAATGTAGTGCTATGCAGAAACTCGACGATAAAAACTTGTCTCAAACAAGTCGGACGAACAAGGCACAAAAGATCCTCTAAACTATGAATTTTATTGATCAAAACAAAAGGAACAGCCCAAAGTCATCGCTCACAAGCTCTGCCTCCCTTGCTTATATAACCAACCCTAAGGCCAACCCAAACCAAACTAGGACTCTAATCCTACTCAGTTTCAACCAAAACTTTTCATAACTACTCAAGACTCTTCCATACACAGATAGAAGCAATCTTAAGACTTCCAAAAACCTTAGGAACGTCTTAAAAAATCCTAAAACAACTCAACTTCGAGACCCACAAGAAATCTTACTAAAACAAACTCGAAACTTTCCATAAACGAACCATAACCACCTCAGCCGCAACCTAAGGCATAAACCAGCCGGTTGGACCTTTCTGACCAATTCTTTACTCCACTTCACTTCATCATGCCTTGGAACCATGTTGCCACGTCCATGCACTCCTTGCACACGTGCAAACACCTTCCAACAATATTCACAATACCTTCATATGCATTGTTCTTGGTCCAAACATGTTGCATGACCTCTCGATCAACTCAACCACAATTCCTCCCAAACTTGGTTGTTGAACCTTATCTTCTCCCTAAGACTAGTTCAATGGATCCCATAACCAGACATGTCTTAACCTCAATCAACACCCGCACATGAACAAACAACCAATTCTTTCAAGCTTGTCCTCGACTTGACTCACATTAGTCCGATAACCACAATACCTTATGTGAGCACCTCACATAAGCAATGTTGCAAACTTAGCAAAAAAAAGTCCACCATGATCAGCCAAAACACACCAAAAACTTAGTCCAAAAGTACTAAGCAAATCTTCCCATAAGTGTAAAGCAAGTTTGAAACATTGCAATAGCAGCCATACGATTATTTTAGCACATAGAAAGTTTGGACAGTCCAAAACATCCGCTATGCATGATACAAGAAAAGTTTAGACATTCCAGAACACAAAACACGTGCAGCAAAAGTTCAAACTGTAACACCCTCAGTTTCATCCATCATGCATTGCATACATTCTTATACATGTTTAATATTAAGCAACATAAAAAGGAATAAGTTTAAAATGAATTAGAAGCAAAATAGCATTTAAAAAACTGTGTAGGTGCGGACTTGTCCGGTTTGGACCCCGGACTAGTCCGGTTTTGCTCTCTGTTGACTCTACGGACCTGTCCACTCTTGCTGCGGATTAGTCCAATTGAGTTTCTATTGATTGCTTGGACTTGTCCGTTGTTGAGTACGGACTAGTCCGTTCCTAGCTACCAGAACTTTTCGAAGTTGTCCGATGGGTCCCTCTTTTAATCTGGTTTGTGGTAAATTGATCAAGCCTCTGGACTTGTCCGGCCTGCACCGGACATGTCCGTTTTGCTTTCTCGACAAGTCGGACTTGTCCCGACTTCAATCGAACTTGTCCGTTCAAGTCTCTGTTCCCGATTGTACTAGTCCGGTTCCTAGCTGACTTGTACGGTGTGCATGACTTGGATTCAATCTTTTCGTCCATGATTTGTTATTAGGTATTTACCTTAATCGGGCCCAAGAACATCATGGCCAGCCCATGCGGAGCCCATGTGGGACCCCTACACGGCCTCCACAACCTCAAACTTGAAATCCATCAAACCCTACCACGACCACCTCTATATAAACACCCCACGAGCCCAACTCTTCATCTCTTGCCACTTTTGAAGAAAACCCTCAACCCTAGTTTGTGTGTCGCCATCAAGAGAAGATCCAGTAGCAAGGAGGAGGAGAAGAAGAAGGAGGATCAAGCAAGCGCAATCTTAGTCAACTTCTCAACATCGACATTCTTCATCACCAATTCTCCATCAACTCTTCATCACCAAGCCCTAATCGTCAAGATTCAATTGTTGCACCCAATTCTTGATGCTTGGATCTCTAAACTCACAGTACACCCTCTAAATCCAAGTTTCCACATGAATTCAACCCCCCAATCTTGCTGTCCAGAGAAACCCTAAATTCCAGTTTCTGTATAGGGCAGACTAGTCCGACCCTAATACCTGACTTGTATGGTCTCTGAAGATCTGTTTTGCTGAATTGATTCTAGATTTACTCAAATCAACTCGGAGCTTGTTCAAACTTGTTAAATACCATTGTAACTATTTAGTAAACACTAATAGCAACTCATTAACAAGTTTTACCTCACAATTGCATAAATCACGCATGTCATGGCAAATTGAGTAATATATGAGCATTTATTGATTGTAATGTTTGTTTTGTATGGTTGTTGCATAGAACAGAAAGTATTGCTCTAGATGGTTCTTTCGAGGACCTGCAGAACTAGAACATCGAAGCTTTTGACCCTAATCAATTTCAGGAGCAAGGCAAGTGTCCTTGATCATTTTGATCCCGTTTTTAAATGTTTTGTTTGCAAAACTGCATGCTTGTGTCAAATTGATGGGAAACCCGACTAGACTTATTTGACCGTCCTTGTCGCTTGGGATATGTTATAGAGAGTCGGGAAGGGCATTTTACCTTTTTGCTTCGCTCTAATTAATTGGGATGGGAAAACGACCAAATCGCTTAATTATGAATTAATGACCCTATGGATGATATGAATTGATGAACATGGATAATTGGTAACATGGGACTTGGGATACCTAAGCAAGCATGGTTTGTGGAATGGGTTGGATGATATGGTGGTTTGTTTGCCTTGGATCTAAGGACCGGTTCATGCGAGAATATGCCAGGACAACAGTGCCACCACAAGGCCAAGTATGGGTGCAGCTTAGCCAATTAATTAGGTGTATTGCCAGCATTGTCTGGATTATTTGAGGGAGCGAGGAATGGGAGTCGGTTGGGTTTGCAATAGTGGCGGGACTGCCTTGGGATCCGAACGAGGGGGCCCTTGGTTGGATGTGCTCAGTTGGAGGCATCACCACCGGTGAAACCTCAATGGGTCTGAGTATGCTAGTAGTCCCTTTATAAAGGCTATTTTGTGATCTCTTGGTCATACACCTAAGGAAGTGTAATTGGCATAAGGGAGGTTTCTTTAGCCGTCGACGGGTGACAAAATCACGAACTTGTGGCTAAAGTGATACAACCTCTCCAGAGTGTTTAAAACTATCATGATAGTCGTGCTACTGTTCATGAGCATCTGGACAACTTCCATGATTAGAGTTGAACTTGGGATTTAGGATAGTTTGGTTATGGTTATGGATTGGATGGTGATTAATGGTCATGGTTAATGATAATGGTGAGAATCTGGTGAATGGATGATTAATGAATGATGGATATGTTAATTATGTTTATTTGGGATATGATGGGATTATTTCACATAGACATTGTAGAATGCTTTTTACATGTTTTAAATGTACTTTTCAGCAAATAGCCATTATTTATTATCAATTCCTTGTTTAAGCTACATGTTATTATTTTCCCACACTTGTTGAGTAAGACATGTGCTCACCCTTGCAATTCCCCCACCAATAGTTTCAGGTGATGTTTGGGAGTAACCTAAGGATAATGCGGAGTACTAGGCTGTGTGCTGCCGTCGACTTGCCTATGGTGTTGCTTGGAGCCGCGCTACCCTATATGCTTAGTTTGCTCAGTTTAGATTATTTTCCGCTACATTAGTTCAGAACTGTTAATAATGATCATAGGAGTTGTAATGTGAGTATTAATTGAATATTGTAATAAAAGACCTTCTTAATTAATTTATGCTGCGGTAATTTTCTGTATATCGTTTGTTATGCACTCGTGTATTTGTGTTTAACATCCTGGACACACATATGTGTCGCACTTGGTTTATTTTCAGAACCGGGTGTCACAAATTGGTATCAGAGCCACAGATTGATCGTAGGATGCAACCTAGATAGAATGGACACTTTAGAGCACATAGGAACACTTATGAATGGTTGGGGTTTGCTTGGTGTGTTGATTGCTATGTAATGTTGCTTGTATGCTTGTGCGGTTAGTAGAGGATTGTGGGATGCTTTAGTGTTTGCCACATCCATATAGGCTAGTATAGATAGTTGTTTAGTTTTATATCCCTTGATGCTTATGGTTGGGGACATTTTCTAAATTTTTCTATCTCTTGCTCGTTCTTCAGATGCCGAGGACTCGCAACCAAAGGGATGCCAATGAGAATGAGGAGAACAATAGAGCACCTCAGAACAACAACAACAACAACAACAATGGACCTGGACCTGAGACTATCAACCTTCAGCAGTTGTTGTCTATGCAAAATCAGCTTATGCACACCGTTATGCAAACTTTAGGACAGCTGAAGGCCAATAACCAGAATAACCGCATATGCCTCCACCGCCACCACCCCAACGCCTCATTGCAGGTTGGGAGAGTTTATGAGGAATAGGCGACCTACTTTTGCTCAAGTCAATGATCCTATGGATGTTGATGATTGGCTGAAATCTGTGAAGAAGAAGCTTGCTATCATCCAGTGCAATGACAGGGAGAAGGTCCTTTTTGCTTCCCATCAGCTAGTTGGAGCAGCTGCGATTTGGTGGGACTCGCTTTGCAACGCCCATGAAAATTAGGAGAGGATCACTTGGGCTATATTTAAGGAGAGCTTCCGTTCTCACTTTGTTCCTAAAGGTGTTATGATCCTAAAGACGTAAGAGTTTGAGAGCCTAAGGCAGGGAAAGTCAAGTGTGAGTGAGTATCCAATAAATTCACTCAACTCCGAAGGTATGCTCCAAAGGATGTAAACCGGGACAGCTGCAAGCAATACTTGTTTATGAGGGGCCTAAATAATGAGATTCGAGTACAATTGCTTAATTGTGACTATGCAACTTTCTAGAAGCTTGTGGACAAAACAATTGTGGTTGAGAACAAGTTCCGTGAGATGGAGCAAGACAATAAAAGACACCATATCAAGGACAGCCACAAGGAATCAATGTTTGCCCCTGCTTTGCGCCACCAAATGCATCATACTACAACCCCTCTACTCCTACATATCGCGCTGTTATTCCACCGCGTCCAGCTCAGCCTATGCAGCAACGCCCCGCCATGCAAGCACCTCGCCTCCAATGGCTCATGCGCCTCACGCAAAATTTCTTGCTAATGCTCAAAACCAAACTCGCCCAAACAATTCTGGTGCATCAAGGTCATGCTATACTTGTGGTGAGGTAGGACACTTTGGATGTCAATGTCCTAGTCAGGCCTTGGTCAAGGGAACAATGCTCCAAGACAGAACCTAAGGCCAAATGGAGGAGAGCCACAAGGCAACCGTGGCAAGGTGAACCATGTCTCTACGGAGGAAGCACAACAAGCGGATTGACGTGGTGATTGGTATGTTTCTCGTAAACTCTAACCCGGCGACAATGTTATTAGATGTTGGAGCATCACATTCATTCATTGCATCAAAGTATGTTGCCAAGTATAGTTTGCCCATATCTCACTTGAAGTATACCTTGTTGGTTAAGTCTTCTGGAGGGGAGATGAGAACGAATATAGTATGTCCAAAAGTAAGCCTTAGAATAAGGGGGCTAGACTTATTCGCCAACCTTATTGTTTTGGATTCGCAAGGACTGGACATAATACTTGGTATGGAGTAGTTAAGGAAGCACAATGGGATAATTCAATGCACCACAAAGATGGTGAAGTTGACAAATGAGGAAGGGGTCAACATAGAATTTGAAGCCTCTCAACAGAAACCAAAGCAAGTGGAGTTGAATCAAATGAACGGTACAATAATAGAGGAGATGCCGATGGTGTGCGAATTTTTGGATGTGTTTCCATATGAGTTGCCAGGTATGCTGATGAGGACATCAACACCCTCGATACATCAACACCAACTCAGCTACCGGTTTCTGGTCCGATCACTCGCGCTCGTGCACGCCAACTAAACTATGAGGTGAACTCATTCTTGGCCTTATGTCCATCTTATCTAGACCGTGGAACTACGTGCTTTCTTGTTTTGCTTAGGAACAATGGAGAGGAGGCAATGGGAAGGGAATTCACTCGAACGGGATTTGGACAGCAGACCAGCACCAACTTGTGACGGCCACCACGACTTCATACGGACTCTGATTTGGGCGTTCAAGTACTTCCTGGAAAGATTATCAAGTCTACATTCAAACGTGTCTACCCTAATGTCCATATCTATTTGGAGTCGACTGCAATCGTTATTTTAATACCAAGACATTTTCTATCCATGGTGTTGCATCACCAGAATTGGGCCCATGGCCCATGTATCATTTGGAGTCCATTAGGGACTCGTGATTAGGGTTTCTCACCACCCTAGGGAGGTAATAAATAGTAGTCGCCGTCCTCATTAGCTGGTGGGTTTTTTTTATTCGTAAGTTAGCTTTTGCTGCTTCCTTGTACACGCGTGTGTCGACTAGATCGCCCGTCTACTTGTATCCAGAAACCCACTTCAGGTTGATTCAACTGATAAGTGCTTGTTCTTCTTGTTCTTGCGTGTTCTTCGATTGCTTGCAGGAACAAAGGCCCTCGTGGTCAGGTTGATTGTGCGCCAGCAAGATCAATACAACTTCGGGTCGGTGTACTGATCGCTAAGGTGTATCATCTTGGGGAC
Source organism: Tuctoria greenei (assembly GCA_036927565.1). Classification (NCBI taxonomy): domain Eukaryota; kingdom Viridiplantae; phylum Streptophyta; class Magnoliopsida; order Poales; family Poaceae; genus Tuctoria; species Tuctoria greenei. Next base: position 61,016,887 of record JAYESD010000011.1, on the reverse strand, counting down.
GGTGTAGTCGGATCGCCAATGTCTTCTCCTCCAGAAATCGAACCCTCCTATTCTCATCGAAAGATCGGGAACCAAGATCCAGATCCTATCAAGTGGTAATCAGAGCAAGGTTAATCGGTGAGAGTGCTACCATTACTTTTCTTTCCGCTGTTATCATCCTATAGTCCAGAAAAAGCCCAAAAGAATACCATATCTGTTTTTTTCATTATTCCTAGACCATTGTGCCTTTTACTTTCTCTACTTAGTCAAGACTTGTTGAGTTCATGGTTGCTTCGACGAGTCAAGTTGCTGGTCTTTAGTTTTGCACCACTAGAGTTTTGAGTTCATGTCACATTCGATCACCAAGTTTGAGTCAGATTCATAGTTCAAGTTTAAGTTAGATTACTAGTTCGAGTTTGAATCAGATTGCTACTTCGAGTTTGAGTCGGATTGCTAGTTCGAGTTTGAGTCGGATTGCTAGTTCGAGTTTGAGTCGGATTACGAGTTCAAATCAGATTGCTACTTCGAGTTTGAGTCGGATTGCTAGTTCGAGTTTGAGTCGGATTACTAGTTCGAGTTCGAATCAGATTGCTACTTCAAGTTTGAGTCAGATTAGTAATTTGAGTTTGACAACAAGAAAAGGCAAGTGCAAAATCAAAAGCCGCACAAAAGCCACAAGCAATTAGAGAAGAAAAAAAGGCAAGTGCAAGATGTAAAGCCGCATGTGCAAATTTTGTTCTAGGATCTCCTAATTCCATCTAGAGAGAGTTTGGGTGACCATCCCAACAAATAAAAACGAAAAAAAGGAAAAAAATCAGATTGTTGTTTGGGGTGTTTTTGGTGACGACATTGGTGTCTCGGCTCGCGTCTCTGGTACGGTCTAGACTAAGATCAGCACATTACTGTCGTAGACCATTTATTCAGCTTGTTGTGATTAACGTGGTGAAAGTTTGCTCCTTGTGCTAGTTCATCCACCTAAAGCTATAGATTACACCTGCTCTTGAAGTTGTTCATTACTTGCTGGTTACATTAACCTTCTTGCTGAGCTTGGTAAGAACAGGTAAGAGCTTGATTGAACAGGTTGAGAGTGAGCGAGTTATCTCCACCAGCACCATTTTAGCTAGAGATAATGTTACCCTTTCATATTGGATTGTTCTTTTTTTTTCTACTAACCATGGCAGGAGGAGCAAATACAAACGAAGACGTGCATTCACCTTGCACACGTGGAATTATACAACACTTCGAACGCCAAGTGAGGCTACACACAAAAGCGCTCGATGAGGATTTTCGTGTTACCAGTTACCGCCTTGGTCAATTGGAAAATATGCAGATCAACAGCAACACCAAAATCAGCACGTTGGAGATTTCCATTCAAACATTGAACACTTCTATTGGAGCCATCCTGCAGCGCCTTGAGGAGAGGGATCGTGGACGCACCGCGGATGGACAGGTGAGCAATGCACCTAGTATTGTACGTGAAAATGAAGATGACTATTCTACAGATACGGAGATTGGGGAAGATGAGGAAGCTAGGCCATGGCGCCGGCTAAAATGCAACCGTCAAGGTATGGGTGGACATCGTCGGCGTGAGGTACGCAATCATGATGATACTTTTAACAAGATCAAACTTAAGATACCTCATTTTGATGGTAAATATGACCCTAATGCATATATTACTTGGGATATTTTTGTTGATAAAAAATTTGCATGTCATGAGTTTCCTGAAAACGCAAGAGTTACAGCAACCACTAGTGAGTTTACTAATTTTGCTTCTGTTTGGTGGATAGAACATGGCAAGAAAAATCCTAATAACATACCACAAACTTGGGATGCTTTGAAACGGCTCATGTGGGCTAGATTTGTTCCTTCTTACTATGCACGTGATCTGTTAAATAAGTTATAACAATTGAGACAGGGAGCTAAAAGTGTAGAAGAGTATTTTCAGGAATTACAAATGGTTATGTTGCGTTGTAACTTAGACGAGAAGGAGCAACCAGCTATGGCTAGATTTTTGGGTGGTTTAAACCGTGAAATTCAGGACATACTTGCTTATAAAGATTACAATAATGTTACCTGTTTGTTTCATCTTGCTTGTAAAGCTGAAAGGAAAGTGCAGGGACGACGAGCTAGCTCTAGAACTAATATTTTTGCAGGAAAGGCTAGCTCATGGCAACCACACACGACTACTCATTCGACTGGGCATGCCTCCCCGCCATCTTCTTCACCAAGTCGGGCAGCACCTTCTTCCTCCGGCAACAAGCGACGTTCTTCTTCCACTACCTCAACAGTAAAGACCACCCAAAAGCCCACCAAGAGTGCTTCTTCCGTACCATCTAACGGATGATCTAGAGACGTTCAATGTTACAAGTGCAAGGGTTTTGGCCATGTGCAGCGTGACTGCCCAAGCAAACGTGTTCAAATTGTTAAAGATGACGGTGAGTACTCATCTGCTAGCGATTTTGATGATGATACATGTGTTTTTCTTGCAGCTGACTATGCAGGTAGCGATGAACATCAAGAAGTGCATATTGGTGCAGAAGATACAGCGCACTATGATAGTGTCATTGTGCAGCATGTGAATGGAAGTGAGAAGAAATTGATATGAATTTCATAGTTGGATTACCTCGAACCCAGTTCGGCTATGACTCAATATGGCTTATTGTGGATTGGTTGACCAAATCAGCTCATTTCATTCCTGTCAAGACCAAGTATACCGCTGCATAGTTGGCTGAGTTGTACATGGAGAAAATTGTATGACGACACGGGGTACCCAAGAAAATAATCTCGAACTGAAGTTCTCAATTCACCTCAAGGTTCTGACAGAAACTGCATGAATCTATGGGTACAAGGTTAAATTTGAGCTCAACATATCACCTGCAAACCGATGGACAAATCAAGAGGACAAATCAAATAGTGGAAGATATGTTGAGAGCTTGTGCCTTGAAGTATGGACGCAGTTGGGACAAGAGCTTGCCATACAGTGAGTTTTCCTACAACAATAGTTGCCAAGCCAACTTGAAGATGTCGCCATATGAAGCATTATATGGAAGTAAGTGTATGACACCCTTGTTTTGGAATGAGACAGGAGAGAACCAAGTGTTTGGACTGGATGTGTTGCAAGAGGCAAAGCAAGTTTAGATAATCCACAAGAATTTGAGGGCCGCTCAAACAAGATAAAAGGGCTATGCGGATAATGGGTGAAGAAAATTAGCCTTCGAAGTGGGAGACTTCGTATACCTCAAAGTGTCACCTATACGGGGTCATAAGCGGTTTAATATCAGAGGCAAATTGACACCTTCCTATATTGGGCCGTTCAAGATTTTGGGCAAACGTGGAGAAGTGACATATAAGTTGGAGATGCCAGCACATCTTTCCGATATTCATGATGTGTTCCACGTTTCTCAGCTCAAGAAGTGCTTAAGGGTACCGGAATGAATTGAGTAAGGTAACCTTAAAAGGAACAAGATTGATATGAATTTAGACTTAATCAGAAATTCAAGTCTGTCAGGGTACGGACTTGTCTGGCTCTGAACCCGGACTTGTCCGGTATTCCCCTTCTATTCAGAAAATTCAGTCTTCTTCAGAGCCCGGACTTGTCCGGCGCACTGCACGGACTAGTCCGTTTGAGGTTCTGATATATTTTCGGACCTGTCCAATTTTGAGCGGACTAATCCGATCGTGTGTAAACATCAGTCCGGAAGACTTTTGTTTTGCAACCTCGGACTTGTCTGGTCCATAGAACCGGACTTGTCTGAAATAGTTTCTATTCCAAAACGGACTTGTTCGGTCCCCCTTGCGGACTAGTCCGGCCTGCAGAATTCAACTCGAATTCTATTATTCTTCCACAATTATTTATCGAGTAATTGCCTTATTTGGGCCCAAGAACTTCGTGCCCAACCTCAAAGAAGCTCAAGTGGACCCCACCTCGACCCCTACTCAACCCCCACTGAAATCCACTTGGAATTCACCCCAAAATCCTACCTCTCCACCCCTATATAAGCAACCCAATACCCCACACGTCTCCATCACTATTGAAAACCCTTGTTGTCACCTTTTGCCTTGCGCCGACATCAAGAGGAAGTCCAGAAGCAAGGAGGAGGAGAAGAAGAGGGAGAAGGATCAATCAAGATCGATCTTCATCAACTTTTCAACAATTGACGTTCTTCATCACCAAATCTTCATCAACTCATCTCCACCAACCCTAGATCCTCAAGACTCAAGTTTCACACCCAATTCTTGAACTTTGGATCTCTAAATACGTTGTACACCCTTTACATCTACTTTTCCACGTGAAATTTACCCCAAATCCTTGCTGATAAAAAAACCCTAATTCACAGTTCTAATCAGGGCAGACTAGTCAGGCCCTGGTACCGGACTTGTCCGGCCTCTGAATCTGTATTGTGCTGAATTGAATCTAAATTGACTCAAATCAATTCCAAACTTGTTCAAACTTGTTAGAAACCATTGTAACTAGTTAGTAAACATTAATAGCAACTCATTAACAAGTTTTGCTTCACAATTGCATTAATCATGCATATCATGGCATATTGAGTAATATATGAGCATTATTTGATTGCAAAGTTTGTTTTTGCATGTTTGTCACGTAGAATAGAAGGTGTTGCTGTAGAGAGTGCTTTCGAGGACCTGCTAAACCAGAATTTTGAAGCTCTCAATCCAAACCAAGCTCAAGAGCAAGGCAAGTGTCCTTGATCATTTTGATCCAAGTTTTTAAATGTTTTGATTGAAAAATTGCATGCGTGTGTCAATTGATGGGAAAACTCAATTATAGGAGTTTACTAGTCTTGTATGACCACCCATGTCACTTGAACACAATGTAAAGAGTCGAGAAGGGTATTTTACACTTTTGCTTCGCATTACTCAATTGGGTATAGGAAATAATCATATTGCTTAATTATGAACTATTGAATATAGGAATGATGAGAATTGATAATAATGACCCTTTAGCAACATGGTGCCTAGGGATCTAAGCAAGGAGGTAATGTGGAATGGGTTGGACTGTTTCGATGGTTTTGCTTGCTTTAGATCGAAGGACCGGTTCGTGGAGCGACCATCTAGGATTTACAGTGCCACCACAGGGCCAAGTATGGGTGTGTCTTAGTTGACTAATTAGTGTATTGCGAGTACTATTTGGACCATTGAGAAGGCTCGGGGAAGGGGTAGTTGTATGTGTTTGTAGTGATAGTGGGAATACCATGGGATCTGAATGGCTCAAGAGGGGTCCCTTGGTTGGATGTGCTCAGTTGGAGACATCACCACCAATGAAATCTCAGTGGGGTCTAAATATGCTAGTAATCACTTTGTAAAGGCTATTTTGTGATCTCTTCACCACACATCTAAGGAAGTTGAGACACCATAATTGAGATTCCTTAGTCATCGAAAGGTGATGAAATCACGATCTTGTGGGTAAAGTGGTACAACCTCTGTAGAGTGCATTAAAAACTATCATGATAGCCGTGCTCCCGGGCATGAGCAACATGTACCCTCACATGATTAGAGTTATGGACCTTTAACATGATTTTAACGGCTGGAATTGAATTGGGAATTGGTAATGGTTCATTAATTGGCTTTGATATATGAAATTGAGACATATGAGCAGTTATGAGTTGATTATGGATTATTATTGTAGGATCGAAAAGCACGTGAAAAGCTACTAGAGGGGGGTGAATGGTAGATTTAAAAATCTTACGCAGCAGAGACAATTAAACCCCAAACCCTTTTGGTAGAAAAACGATATGTTAAAGGAATCGTGTGTGAGACTAATATAAACGTGTTTCATCGTGACAAAAGTGATAGATACTAGAGAGAATCAAGTCACGAAGACAACACAAAAAGAACCACTCAAATCCGTCGAGAAAAACTCAAGTTATGATCGAAAGATCAAACAATGGTCAACCTGCCCTACCCGAGAAAAAACAGTTCTGGAACACTGCAAAGAAACTCGTGTAGATCATAAACCACAAATCCAATGACCGTGAAATTTTGACATATGATAGATAATCAAGTTGTGAAGACAACCAAAAAATAATCACATCAATTGGATCTGTAAACTCGAGTTATGATAAAACCACCAACAAAAGGTAGTGCTGTCCAGAAACTCGACGAGTAAAACTTGTATGGAACAAGTCGGACGAACAAGGCACAAAAGTTCCTTCAAACTACGAATTTTATTCAATAGAACACAAGAGGAACAGCCCCAAAGTAGTGTACCACGAGCTCTGGGCTCCCTTGCTTATATAACCAGCTCGAAAGCCAACTCAACTCAGATCAGGAACCTAATCCTACTCTGTTCACGAATCGTAACTTTCCATAACTACTTAGGATTCTTCTATACGCAGATAGAAGCAATCTTAAGACTTCCAAACACCTTAGGAACGTATCCCACATTCCTAAACAACTCAAATTCGTGACCCACATGAAATCCTATCATAACCAACTCAAATCTTTCCATATTTGAGTCAAACCCGACTCAGCCGCAGCCTGAGTCCACAACCTAGTCGGTTGGACCTTTCCGACCAATTCTTTACGTCCACATCTCTTCATCACGTCTCGGAACCATGTAGCCACATCCATGCACTCCTTGCACACGTGCAAACATCTTCCAATGATGTCCACGATACCTTCATATGCATTGTTCTTGATTCAATCATGTTGCGCAACCTCCTGATCAGCTCAACCACAATTCCTCCTGAATTTGGTTGTTGGAACCTCATCTCCTCCTTGAGACTAGTCCAATGGATCTCATCACCAGCCATGTATTGAACTCAAGCAACACCTGCACATGAATAAACAACCAATCCATACGAGCTCAAGTCCTCAACTTGACTCAAGTTAGTTCCGAACACAACACCCTACGTGAGAACCTCACATAAGCATGTCGCAAAACCACAGTAACACGATATCATCCATATCAACCAAAACGCACCAAAAACTTAGCAAATGAATACTAAGCAATCTTTCCAACAATGTAAAGTAAGTACGAAACATTGCAAATGAAAAGCAGAAGCACTACTGTCAAGTTCCGGACCTTGCCAAAGCAACCCGGACCTTGAGCCGGAGCTAACAAAAGCTAGTAGAACCTAGCGCCGGAGCTTACCAAAACTAGTACAACGAAGCTCCTGCTGGAGCTTACAAAACTAGCAGGACCTAGCGCCGGAGCTAACCAAAACTAGTCGGAACTAGTAATCCCAAAAGCCGGAGCTAGAAAAATCAACTTCGGAGCATAGCAAAAACACGGCGCAACTATCATAATCATGTCGGAGCTATCAAAAACATGTCGGAGCTATCAAAGACATAACTTCACCGGAGCTAACCAAAGCTAGTCGGACTTTGCTGTAGCTCGGAGCTAGAGTCGGACCTTGATAAAAAGGTGTTTTGGTTATATTCAAAACTTTTATCATCAAGGCCAAGTGTATTCACGACAAGCCAATATATTCAGCACACATAGGTCTCACAATCTCACCCTTGATGAATGTATTGGCAACACCACTTAAAATCCGAACATTGGCTTATTCTCATTAAAAATATTGAAGACAATTTCTCCCCTTTTTGTAAATCGGAAATAAAATGAGAAGAAAAGCAAAAATTATCCCATATTATCTCTCCCCATTTATTATCTCTCCTTATGCACATATTCTCTTTCTCTTCATGCTTATCTCTCCCCCTTTGACAATGTATTCAGCAAGTCATGAGCATATAAATAAATTATCTCTCCCCTTTAGTTGTTATGAGCATATTATAACATATACATATAACCAAAGCTCATCCAAGTCATACTATCAAGTACCTTACATTCTCACATCAATAAAATACATAAAGTAGTGTAAGCCATGCTAGAGATCAAATGTAATTTTCAATTTAATCAAGTCATGATCTCACAAACTTAACTATTTCAAAACCTGAAAGCAGGACACTAGTTGCTGCATTTTATTATTTTTCAAAGCATAAATTTAGATCATATGATATTTGCAAGAGATTATATGCGCATCTGCCTTATTCTAACCAACCAAGTCAAGCCTATGTCATTTGACAATCAGAAGCTTAAGGACATGGTTTTAGTCATACACAACTTCTTACAAGTTCATATCTAAGTGCAATGACAAGCCATCTCAAAAGAAGAAGTGCGGTGCATGCATATTCTCTTGATCTTTTCTCAATTTATATTTGTTCATAAAAACTCAACATGTGAGTTGATTACTTGATCAATTCTTAATGATTAAAAGCACTTGTGAACATGTAACAAGTTCAAAACAGCAAGAAAGTTCGACCATGACCAGTTTTAGTGTAAGTAATTATTCCAATTACTAGACATGGCAAAAACAACAAATGTATAACACGAGTAATGTAGTAAGAACTTTCAGCATGTAAAAGGAATCACAAAGTCATATATGTATGAAATACTATGCTCATATTATTTTAATTTCATATTCACACATAGACTTCCCAAGTTTCAAAAACTCCCCCTCAATTTAAGCCATGAGGATGCATAACCCCTATTTCACTACGAATGTAACAAAAACGAGTGAAATCCAAAGGTTTTGTAAAAATGTCAGCCAATTGTTGTTCGGTATCTACATGGTGAAGCACAATGTTTCCTTTTTCAACATTATCTCGGAGAAAGTGATACCTAATGTCAATGTTCTTAGTTCTAAAATGTTGCACAGGGTTTTTAGCAATGCAAATGGTACTAGTGTTATCACAAAACAGTGGAACACTATCTAGATCAACCCCATAGTCCTTAAGTGTTTGAACAATCCAAAGAATTTGTGAGCAAGCACTAGCAGCAGCTACATATTCGGATTCGGCTGTGGATTGTGCAACTGAATTTTGTTTTCTAGAGGACCAAGCAACAAGAGAATTACCAAGAAAATGACAAGCACCGGTAGTACTTTTCCTATCAATCCTAAAACCCCCAAAATCAGCATCCGAAAAAGCTTTCAAAGTAATGGTTGAGGAAGAAGGAAGAAAAATGCCAAATTCTTGGGTTCCATGTAAGTACCTGAGAACCCTTTTGACGGCTTGACGATGTGAAACACGTGGGGAAGCTTGAAACCGTGCACAAAGACATACACTGAATTGTATTTCCGGTCTTGATGCCGTGAGGTACAAAAGTGATCCAATCATGCTTCTATATTCTTTTTGATCCACGGGTTCACCATCTTCATCAAGTTCAAGTGTTGTTGCTGTTCCCATTGGTGTCCGAAGAGGCTTGCTTTTGTCCATGTTGAAGCGCCTTAGGAGGTCTTTGGTATACTTCGTTTGATGCACAAAGGTACCCTCCTTGGTTTGCTTGATTTGCAGCCCCAAAAAGTAAGTGAGTTCACCCATCATACTCATTTCAAATTCAGAACTCATCATTGCTGAAAACTTGGACACAAGATCATGAGAAGCACAACCAAAGATAATATCATCCACATACACTTGAACGAATAATGAGTCATTGCCATGTTTAAGCACAAAAAGAGTTTTATCAACCTTGCCCATGGTAAACTCCTTTTCAAGTAAGAATGTTTTTAACCTATCATACCATGCTCTAGGGGCTTGTTTGAGACCGTATAAGGCTTTGGACAGTTTGTAAACATGATTAGGAAAATCTGGATTTTCAAAACCCGGTGGTTGTTTGACATAAACCTCCTCATCTATGTAGCCATTAAGAAAAGCACTTTTAACATCCATTTGAAATAGCTTAAAACCTTTAGATGCTGCAAAAGCTAACAAAATTCTTATGGCTTCTAATCTAGCAACGGGAGCAAAAGTTTCATCAATATCTAGACCTTCAACTTGAGTGAAACCTTGAGCAACCAACCTAGCCTTATTCCTAACCACAACCCCATCCTCACTTTGTTTATTTTTATATACCCATTTAGTTTCAATTAAAGTGTGACCTTGAGGTGGAGGTACAAGTTTCTAAACATTATTTCTTTCAAAATTTTCTAACTCTTCTTGCATGACAATAATCCAAGATTCATTAGTGAGTGCGTGTGATATATCTTTGGGTTCAAAAGAAGCAACAAAAGCAGAATGAGCATGAGAGTTTGGATCGCAAAACCTGGACCGTGTGACTCGTTCGTGCAAGCTTCCAATCATCTATTGTGGGGGATGATCTTTGTAAAACCGTAGGGGAACAAATGTCTCACAAGCTTCTTCTTCTTCATGTTCATCACAAATCGATGAGCTTGTGGCTTGAGGATGATTTGAATCATCATTGATGGTTGTCGGTGCTGGTTGAGAATTAACATCAGGAGCTAAACCAAAGTCTTTAGCTGCTGAATTTTCTGGCAGCAACTCCAATTCTTCCTCATCTTCAATGAAAATGCTCTCCCCCTGCGGATATGGATCTGGACCTGCAATGTTTGAGTTAGTACCTGGGCTAGATTCATCAAAAGACACTTCACAAGTCTCCACATTTTTATTAGTGTCAAGTAAAAGCACACGGTAGCCTCTAGTATGAGATGGATAACCAAGAAACATGCCATCAATAGATCTAGGTTCAAATTTATCAAGATTACCATGTTTCTTAACAAAGCATTTGCAACCAAAGACTCGAAAGTGTGTAACACTAGGCCTATGTCCAAACCGAAGCTCATATGGTGTTTTACCTAGCTTAGCACGCAAGAAAACACGATTTGAGACATAACAAGCGGTTGCTAACGCACCAGCCCAAAATTTCCTAGGAGTTTGATATTCATCAAGCATAGTCCTAGCCATCTCAACTAAGGTTCTGTTCTTTCTTTCTACAACACCGTTTTGTTGAGGTACATATGGTGAAGAAAATTGATGATCTATTCTATTTTCAGCACAAAAGTGATCAAAAGATTGATTTTTAAATTCAGTTTCATTATCACTCTAATTGCTTTTAAAGATCCTGGGTAATCAATTGATAATCTAAGAAATAAAGTTCTAAAGTGATTAAAACTTCATTCTTAGACACCATAAAGTAAACCCAAGAGTATCTAGAATAATCATCAACAATCACAAGTACATACCATTTACCTCCGAAGGATTGAACACGTGAAGGTCCTATGGTGTCAAGATGCAAAAGTTGGCATGATTCAGTTGTCATGATCATTGTGAGAGGAGTATGTGAACCTGCAACCATCTTAGCATGTCTACAAGAAGAGCACACAATTTCTTTGTCCCCTTTTAGCTTAGGCAGCCCACGTATGCGATCAAGAGCACTAACACGCGTTAGGTGATCAAAGCCTACGTGACCAAGTCTACGATGCCAAAAATATAAGTCCTTTGAATCATTAGCAACTAGACACCTATGCTTAGAGGAAGACATATCAAAATCAGCTTTAAAAACTCTTCCAAACCGAGACATGTTAAAAATAAGCTCACTATTTGAACCTACAACTTTGCAGCAGTTTTTATTTAAAATAATTTCTAGATTTTCATCTAGCAATTGTGCAACAGAAAGCAAGTTGTATTTCAAATTTTTGACAAGTGCCACATCCTTCAAAGTGTAGTGATCATTTACTCTAACTGAACTCTTAGCAATTATAGGAGTTGAATATCGGCAAAAGTAACATTCTCTACACGTGACACAAAAAAGAGGGAGGAGAACCAATCTTTGTTACCGGTCATGTGGCGTGAGCAACCTGAATCCACAATCCAAATGTTCTCCTTACTCAAACGTGTAACCTACATAAAAGCACAATACGTCGATGACTCAATACTGGGGTTAGTCAAAAGGCATTTAGGAATCCAGTACTGAGTCACGCGATGTGCAGCAGGAAAAACACGCGAAAGCTGAGACAAAACAGCAGGTTTATGAGTCAAAGTTTGAGATTTTTTATTCTTGACTACTGACCTATAAGTTGTTACTTGTGTAGCACAAAAATCAGTAGCTCCGGAGGCAAAAACAGAAGGTCCGAGGTAAACTTTGGATGTTTTTGACTCAAAATAGCAGGTTGTACATTTGGTTCAATGTGTGCAGCAAATTTTGCATGAAAGTTATGAGATCTAGCAACCATTCATTCCCTTTTCTGTTGTTTAGCTAGTCTATAACAAAAATCTATGAAATGACCATCTCTACCACAGAAGGTACAATGAAATTTAACTTTGTGTTCATGTCTAGATGAGCAAGCAATATTTTTATTTGAAACCGAATGAGGCAACACTCCTGCAGATTTGAAAACTACTCCTTTTTGTTTAGGAACTGTTTGAATCAAATCACTTCCTAATGACTTTACCATTTTAGGTGGATGTGCCTTAGCATGAGTATGAGAATCAAAACCTAAACCAGTTTTATCATTGCAAGACTTGGAAGAATTCAGCAGTAAGTTTAGGTTCTTATTCCCATTACAAAACCGATCTAATGTCCTATGCATGTCATCAAGTTTATTGGACAGATCAAGGCAATTTTCACATGAAGTTTTTCCTTTTAGTTTGCAATTTGAACAAAATTTAACTTCATGAGAACGTAAAGCATTGTTCAATATAGAAATTTCTTCGTAGCATCCTGTAGTTTCTTATCAAGATCATCACAAGTAGAACAATGCAAATCAATTGTAGAACAGGTAGCATCTTTCAAGTTTTTATCATTAAGTGCAGCAAGCTCTTTGTTCTTTTCAATTTCTAACTCAAGTTTATCAAGTGTGGAGGTGTGCGCACTTCTTAATGAGGACAATTGTTCATATATTAAATCACATGAGGAACATGCATCATCACTAGGAATCAAAGTTTTTAAACAGTTGATTTCAGATTCTAGTGATTCAATTTTAGCAGCACTATCCCTAAGCTTTTTGTCCTTTTTCTTAACAATAATAGTGGCACGAGAAATAGCATCACACTTTTCTTCGCAAGTAGGACATACCTCTTCATTGTCGCTGTTGTGTTCTGCCTCCTCCATACTTGATTTTAACTTGCCCGCCATGAAGCACAAGTTTGCCAAATTATCTTCATCTTCATCACTTCCAATGTCCACGTTGCTTGAACTGAACTCTTGAAGCGCGGTGATGAAACTGTTGATCATCTTGCGTCCTATGGTACCTTTCTTCTTCTTGTTGAAATTACCAGAGGAGGTCCAAACCTTGCTTTGTTTTTCTTCCCGGGTGGTCGGACCTGAAAGGTTAGGGCATTTTGTACGAAAGTGTCCTGTTTTACCACATTCAAAACAGCGTTGAGGTCTGGAGCTTCCTGTCCTTCTAGTTCTCACATTTTGCAATGCTTTTGAGAATCTAGTAGAGATGAGTGCCAACTCCTCTTCTGGAAATTCTTCGATCTGCTCCACGGTTAGTGAGGACAACAAAGCAAGAGTATTGCAAGATGATGATTGGCCGGAGCTAGACATATCACGTTGTGAAACAAATGCAATAGACTTATTGGAGTTCTTACGTGAGATTATGTCAATTTCATGAGTTTTTAACTTGGAATATAGCACATCTAAAGTAAGTGAACTCATGACAGTAGATTCATGAATAGATGTGACTTTCATCTCTCAAATTGACATATCTAATGAACTTAGCAATTGCCTAGCATTTTCAGCATCTGAAAAATTAACATTGACACTACGCAAGTTGCTGAGAATCTTATTAAAGCGAGCAAAAAGGTCATCAATAGACTCACCGGGTTGCATCTCGTAGCGCATGTATTCTTTCTTGAACATGTCTTGCCTTACCTCTTTGATCGTGTTGGATCCTTCGTGGTAGTCACAAAGTGCTTTCCACACATCGTATGCAGATCGGAGCTGTGCAACACGGTCGAAGTCGCTTTGTGTTAATCCTTGTATTATCAAGTTCTGAGCCTTGTTGTTGTTGTCGACATCTCTCAGATTTGTAGCTGTAACTTGATCGTTTGATGGCACTTCGTAAGGCTTGTATACCTTTTCCCATATTGCAAAGTCTTGTGCCTGGATGGAAGCCTCCATGCGTGCCTTCCAAACCTGAAAATCAATACCAGTGAACACAGAAGGTTTGGCAGAGTACTTCTCCATGATGATTAGTCAAAAATACGCGCAAATCACAATGATTAGAGCACCGTGGCTCTGATACCAATTGTAGGATCGAAACACACGTGAAAAGCTACCGGAGGGGGGGTGAATGGTAGATTTAAAAATCTTACGCAGCGGAAACAATTAAACCCCAAACCCTTTTGGCAGAAAAACGATCTGTTAAAGAAATCGTGTGTGAGACTAATCTAAATGTGTTTTATCATGACAAAAGTGATAGATATTACAGAGAATCAAGTCACTAAGACAACACAAAAAGAATCACTCAAATCCGTCGAGAAAAACTCAAGTTATGATCGAAAGATCAAACAATGGTCAACCTGCCCTACCCGAGAAAAAACAGTTCTGGAACGCTGCAAAAGAAACTCATGTAGATCATAAACCACAAATCCAATGACCGTGAAATTTTGACATATGATATATAATCAAGTTTTGAAGACAACCCAAAAAGAATCACGTCAATTGGATCTGTAAAACTCGACTTATGATAAAACCACCGACGAAAGATAGTGCTGTCCAGAAACTCGACGAGTAAAACTTGTCTGGAACAAGTCGGACGAACAAGGCACAAAAGTTCCTTCAAACTACGAATTTTATTCAATAGAACATAAGAGGAACATCCCCCAAAGTCGTGTACCACGCGCTCTGGGCTCCCTTGCTTATATAACCAGCTCGAAAGCTAACTCAACTCAGATCAGGAACCTAATCCTACTCTGTTCACGAATCGTAACTTTCCATAACTGCATAGGATTCTTCTATACGCAGATAGAAGCAATCTTAAGACTTCCAAACACCTTAGGAACGTATCCCACATTCTTAAACATTTCAAATTCGTGACTCACACGAAATCCTATCATAACCAATTCAAATCTTTCCATATTTGAGTCAAACCCGACTCAGCCGCAGCCTGAGTCCACAACCTAGTCGGTTGGCCTTTCCGACCAATTCTTTACGTCCACATCTCTTCATCACGTCTCGGAACCATGTAGCCACGTCTATGCACTCCTTGCACACGTGCAAACATCTTCCAATGACGTCCACGATACCTTCATATGCATTGTTCTTGATTGAATCATGCTGCACAACCTCCTGATCAGCTCAACCACAATTCCTCCTGAATTTGGTTGTTGGAACCTCATCTCCTCCCTGAGACTAGTCCAATGGATCTCATCACCAGCCATGTCTTGAACTCAAGCAACACCTGCACATGAATAAACCAATCCATACGAGCCTAAGTCCTCGACTTGACTCAAGTTAGTTTCGAACACAACACCCTACGTGAGAACCTCACATAAGCATGTTGCAAAACCACAGTAATACGATATCATCCATATCAACCAAAACGCAAAAAAAAATTAGCAAATGAATACTAAGCAATCTTTCCAACAATGTAAAGCAAGTACGAAACATTGCAAATGAAAAGCAGAAGCACTACGGTCAAGTTCTAGACCTTGCCATAGCAACCCGGACCTTGAGCCGGAGCTAACAAAAGCTAGTAGAACCTAGCGACGGAGCTTACCAAAACTAGTACAACCAAGCTCCCACCGGAGCTTACAAAACTAGCAGGACCTAGCGCCAGAGCTAACCAAAACTAGTCGGAACTAGTAATCCCAAAAGCTGGAGCTAGAAAAATCAACTTCGAAGCATAGCAAAAACACGGCGCAGCTATCAAAATCATGTCGGAGCTATCAAAAACATGTCGGAGCTATCAAAGACATAACTTCACCGGAGCTAACCAAAGCTAGTCGGACTTTGCTGTAGCTCGGAGCTAGAGTCGGACCTTGATAAAAAGGTGTTTTGGTTATATTCAAAACTTTTATCATCAAGGCCAAGTGTATTCACGACAAGCCAATATATTCAGCACACATAGGTCTCACAATTATTGCTGGTATTGGTTACCTAAGTTGAAATTAATATTATTTGGGTTATTTTGGGAAGGACCTCGCTTAATGATCATATAATTGAATTTTCAACTATTTTGAATGTACTTTTATGCAACTAGCCATTGTTCCTTATCATTACTTGTTTAAGCTACCTGTCATACTTTCCCACACTTGCTGAGTACGACATGTGCTCACCCTTGCTATTTGTAACACCCTCATTTTCATGCATCATGCATTGCATACATCATTAAATATGTTTAACATTAATCCACTTAAAAAGGAACAAGTTTAATATGAATTAGAAGCAAAACCGCGCTTAAAAAGTCTGAGAAGTGCGGACTTGTCTGATTTGCCCCGGACTAGTCCGAATTCCTCTCTAAACCCGTTTTGAACATGTCCGTTTTCCTGCGGACTAGTACGTTTTTCTATCTGTACTGATTTTAGACTTGTCTGGTATATTCTGGACTAGTCTGGTATTCCGATTCCTTGAAGTTTCGCCAAGTCCCTAGACTTGTCCGGACTTGTCTGATATTTAGTGGACTTGTTTGTGTTCTCTCTGACTAAAATCGGACTTGTCCGATTTTGGCCAGACTCGTACGTTTTTCCTCTGACTAAGTTCTGACTTGTCCGATATAGTCCGGACTTATCCGATTTCTCTCTGACTAGCTATCGGAGTAGTCCGGCCTAGCGCTATCCGGAGATCGCGATTCCGAGTTGATCTTTTGTTCCACGACGTGTTTTTGGGTTTTACCTTAAGTAGGACCTAAGGACGTCGTGTCTAATCCTTTTGGAGCCCATGTGGGACCCTACACCAGCATCCACCCTCTCTAAAATCGACCTCCATCAAACCCTAATCCTCCACCTCTATATAAACAACCCCACACCTCAACTTTACATCTCTTTGCCACTTTTGAAACACACCCAAACCCTAGTTCATGGGAGCCACCACCAAGGAGGAGAAGGAGATCCAGAGCAAGAAAAAGAAGAGGAGGAAACGAAAGAGGATCAAGTGATCAAGATCTCCATCAAGTTTTCATTCTTCATCAACAAGTCACCTTCAAGTTTCTTGTTCAGCCCTAGATCGTCAAAATCCAAGTGTTGTCTCCAAAACCCTTGATTCTTTGGAGTCTAAACATCTGGTATAACTTCTACTTTCTCCTTCTCACGTGAATTCAAACCCGTTTCTCCAAATTCACGTTGATCTAGAAAACCCTAGCTCGCTGGTTCTACGTAGGGCGGACTAGTCTGGCCCTACAGCGGACTTGTCCGGCCTCTAGATCTAACTACTATTGAATTAATTCTAAATTTAATTGAATCAACTTGAACCTATTAAAACTTGTTAATAACCACTGTATATGATTAGTAAACATTAATAGTAACTCATTAACAAGTTTCACTTTGCAATTGCATTAATCATGCATGTCATGTCATATCGAGTAATATATGAGCATCTATTGATTTTAATTATTATTTTGTATGTTCATTGTGCGGAATAGAAGGATTCGCTCTAGAGGGTGCTGTCGAGGACCTCCAGTACCAGAATTTTGAAGTATTTGACCCTAACCAAGCTCAGGAGCAAGGCAAGTGTCTTCATATTGATCCTGTTTTTAGATCTTTTGTTTGCAAAATTGCATTACTTGTGTCAAATTGATGGCAAACCCAAGATAGGAGTTTACTAGTCTTGTTTGACCACCCTTGTCGCTTGGGATACATTGTAGAGAGTCGGGAAGGGCTTTTACCTTTTGGCCTCGCTCAAATTAATTGGGATGGGAAAACAACCAAGCTACTTAATTATAGATTATTGAGATAATGGATAATGTACAATGACGAACATGGTTAATGGTAACATGGTAATGGGTGATCTAAGCAAGCATTGTATGTGGATGGTTTGGATGTTATTGTGGTTTCACTTGCTTTAGATCTAAGGACCGGTTTGTGGAGCAACCATCCAAGATTCACAGTGCCACCACAAGGCCAAGTATTGGTGCGACATAGCTGATTAATTAGGGTATTGCTAGTATTGCACATAACATTTAGCACACTGGGGAAGGGGAGTTGGATTGGGTTTGAATTTGTGGCGGGACTACCTGGGATTCGAATGGCACAAGAGGGGGCCCTTGGTTGAAGATGTGCTCAGTTGGAGGCATCGTCATCGGTGAAACCTCAGTGTGTATGTATATACTAGTAAGCCCTTTGTAAAGGCTATTTTGTAATCTCTTGGCCACACACCAACGGAAGTGTGTAATGTGACCGGAGGGTCACGGGCATAAGGGAGGTTCTTAGTCACCAAAAGGTGATGGAATCACGAACCCGTGGGTAAAGCGGTACAAAATTTGCAGAGTCTTAAAAATTATCATGATAGTTGTGGTCCCGGTCATGAGCAACCTGGACCCTCACGTGATTAGAGGGGTTTTGGTATTTGGATGGTTTGGTACTGGTTATGGTTGATAATATGGTTATGGCTGGTTATAGATTGAATTATGGTATTGGATATGGTTAATGGTAATGGTGAAATCTTGTATAATAGTGATGGATATGGAATATGGACTTATACTATGATAATCATTGTGGTATACGATGGGTTCACTTTGCATACATATAATATACTGCTCTTTAAATGTTTTAATTTACCTTTCAGCACTTAGCCTTTATTATTGTCATCATTTGTATCAGCTACATGTCATACTTTCCCACACTTGCTGAGTACGATATGTACTCACCCTTGCAATTCCCCCACCAACAGTTGCAGGTCAAGATTGGGAGTATCATGACGTTAATAAGAAGTTCTAGGTTGTGTGCTGCCGTCAGCTTTGCCTGTGGTGTTGCTTGGAGCTGCGGTATCCCTATATGCTTAGTTTGTTTAGTTGTTTAATTAGATTATTTCCACTGTAGTAGTTTTCAGAACTACTAATATTGATCATTAGAATTGTAATATGAGGATTACTTGAATATTGTAATAAAAGTACTTATTTAATAACTTGTGTTGTTGTAATTGTCTGTTTATTATTTGTGAATCACTTGTGTACGTGTGTTAAACATCCTGGGCACACATATACTGCACTTGGTTCATTTTTCAAAACCCGGTGTCACACTATTCCCCCAACAAATTCAGACGCAGGCGACAATGTGGAGTACCAGGAGGTCTTTGAGGAGTTCTAGGCATGCTTGTTACCGTCAAGCTTGCCTGTGGAGTTGGAGTTATTAGTGTTTAGAGTTTTTTTCTGTTGTAGTTGTTTAGAGCTTGTATTCAAGACTATTTGGTTTGTAATAAGGTACTACTAATAGTGTTATTATTTGAGACATGATTTTATCTGTTCATCGTTTGTGAATCACTTGTGTACGTGCGTTAAACATCCTGGGCACACATATGAATTATGCTTGGTTCATTTTCAGGACCGGGTCTCACAAATTGGTATCAGAGCCGTGTTTGACCGTAGGATGCAAGCCTAGGTAGAATGGATACCAAAAATCACTTAGGACTTCTTTCCTATTCAAAATTAGCCTGTTTTGCACTATTTTGCATTCCACTACCCATATAAGTGGGAAATATTTGTGTTTTTGCTGCTGCTGCAATTCTTGTCACTTCTCCATCTTTTTGAGCAAATGCACATCCTCTCATCTTAAATTATGGCTGCTGCAATTTCAGTACTGATATTTATGTTTTTCCTCTATTTTTCTCATGTTTTCTTATAGATGGCTCACACCAAAATGACATCCCGCAAGAGAGCTCGTTTACCACCCTTTGGAAGCAACCTTAGGCCTCGCAAGGAGCCAAGAATAGAACCATCCCAAGAGGAGGAAGAAGTGAATTCTCCTACAAAGGAAGTTGAGCATGAACACTTCAACACGACGGAGGAAGACCCTAAGATGGTAGAATTCTATGATGATGAGGAGGAGGAGGAAGATTCGGAGATGGCAGAAATCTATGGTAGTGAGGAAGAGGAAGATGAAGCCCAAGATGAGGAGGAACCACAGGAGGATGAACCCGCTGCACAAAAAGAAGTACCCGAAGATCAAAGGAATGCATCACATCCTAGTGAAGCCAGAACGGAGGACAAATGCCTAGTGTACAGTGATGCCCAAGAATTCCATTCTGACGGCACTGATGGAGGATTTGCAGCTAAGCAATTGAAGGATTTCCTTGTTTTATGCAAGATGCTCCCAGAGTATTATGTCAATAGAATTCCTCGCGCAGGGACGTGAAGAATGGAGGGCTCAAGTTACTGTTCTTGCGAAGATGAGGTGGTCACCCGAAACTTTGATCCACATGGAGATCCACCAGGGAGCAAGCTATTGATGATGTGGCTTGGGATGCACTTATTAGATTGTGCCACATCTACCAAGAGCAAGTTGGAGGTACTAGTTTTGCGCTGCACCTGCAACGCAAGAAGGGAACAAGGGAAGTCTTTAGACTGCAAGATGGAGCTCAAATCAGTTCTCACGCCATTGACAGATCTCAAGAAGTATTGGTGAACTTGGGAAACCGCTATGTTGATGCGATGGAAGATATCCGTTACCTCCGTAAGAAGCTGTTCATCATGGAGAAGCAAGAGGAAGTTCGTGCCACCGTGGAGGTCAATGGTGTAGCAACCTCTCCAGCGCCTACATGGACGGCCAACTCACCATGGTGTGCACCCGTGTATGCCTCGCCGCCACTGTCGCCTTCGCTGCTTCACGGCCAGGACAGCCAAGGCTCACACAATTAAGTCTAGGTCTCCTGTTTTTAAGTTAGAAAAGCATTTAGATCATATTAGTTGTATATGGTGTGGTGTGCTGAATTTTTGTAGGGTGTGCTTGTGCTTGTGTGCTTGGTGCGAGTTGTGGGATGCTTAGCGTTTTGTTCACATCCGCACGTAGTAGAGAGTTGTGGGATCCCTGTCTACATCCTCTAATAGGATTATTAGTATTAATAAAAGATTGTTAGTTACATACACCTTGATGCATATAGTTGGGGCGTTTTTTCCAAATTCTAAAATACTTCTGTCTCTAATATTCTTTCACCAACAGATGTCGAGGACTCGCAACCAAAGGAATGCCAATGGTCAGGAGGAGAAAAATGAAGTACCCCAGAACAACCAGGGACCTGCACATGGAGCTATCAACCTTGAGCAGCTATTGGCTATGCAGAACCAGCTCATACAGACCATGTGTAACACCCTCAATTTTTGCATCATACATTGCATACATGTTCATGCATTAAACATTAGTAGAATAAAGGAAAAAATAGATGAATCATATATACAAAATATGTGTAGCAAAAGAAGAAAGAGGATAATAATATAAAAAAAATATTAGGGAACAAATATAAAAAAATAGAAAATATATATAAAATGTATGTGAAATCTAGAAAAAAGAAAAAAACTTTTCTTCACCCTGGAACTTTCCAGGCAAATAATGTCCACCGTGCCGGCATTGGCGCCCGGGTGCAACTGAGCCGGCGAGAGCCAGCCGCGCCCCACGCCCATCCCCGCGCATGCCCACGCGGGCCAAGGGCGGGACCGAGCTGATCTGCTCGCCCAGCACGCCCCGCTTCACAGCCGAGTTGGACGCGCGCTCACGTGCCAGGGGCCAAGGGCCCAGCGCCGAGTTGGTGCTGGCTCGGTTTCATGCTGCCCCACCTATATAAAGAGCCTAGGGCTCCGTAGTTTTCATCGACAAAAGCGTCGCTGCCAGAAAAACCTAGAGCACGGAGAGAAAAAAAGAGGAGAGAACAGAGGCGCCACCAGGAAGAACAGGGGAGAAAAAAAGGGAGAGGAAGAAGAAGAAAAGAAGGAAGGTGTCGTCGTCTGCCAGAGATCATCGCGCTGCCATCGTCGTGCCGTCAGAGGACCACTGTGCCGTCTACTTCATCTATGCAACGCCTTCGTCTCGCGATCTTCGAATCCGTCGCATCTACGGTAGGGTACGTTTCCAATGCAAATTTTAGTGATGAATTAGACCCAATAACCAGAATTTAATCATAGTTTCACCATCTATTTATTTTCAGCAACCCTAATTCTCGCTAAAACCCCCGTAAACTCGTATGAACACGTATGAACTAGTTGCATCTAATCAATAAACAACCGTAGTTAATTAATTACTAAAGTTTACAAGCATTCATGTCATTGCATGTTGATTAATATGTGTGCATCATGTTGATTTGTATGTATTTTCTTGTGTGTATGATCACGAGTAGATCGACGTGCTCAAGAGGCCGCATACGAGAATTTCCAGAACCAAGACTTCGAAGCGCTTGAGCAACCCCATCCGTCGGAGCATGGCAAGTGTCCTTGATCATATTGATCCCATTTTTATTAAATGTTTTGTTTGCAAAATTGCATGCACATGTCAATATGATGGGAAACACATACGTAGAAGTTTACTAGTGTTGTATGCCACCCCTTGTCGCCAGGACATACATGATGAGTCAGGTATGGGTATTTTTCTTTTTGCATCGCACCTCTACACAGGTTATGGGTAACTTAAATAATATGCTTGACGACTTAAATTATAAGAATTTTTGGATGGTAACAAGATGGCAATTAAATTAGCAACATGGAACTTAGGAGATGTAAGCAAGCATGGTTTTGTGGAATGGGTTGGATGGTATGGTGGTTTTGCTTGCCTTAGATCTAAGGACCGGTTCATGCAAATATATGCCAGGACAACAGTACCACCACTAGGCCAAGTATGGGTGCGGCGTAGCTGAATAATTAGGAGTGCAACTAGTATTGTATGGACAATTGGATGGCGTGGGGAATGGGAGTCGAGGAGGGCTACCCTGAGATCCGCATGGCACACGAGGGAGCCCGTGGGTCCGTACATACTTGGCCTTCAAGCCTGCTGGTGAAACCTTAGTGGGCCCATACATACTAGTAGTCCCTTTTAAAAGGCTATTTTGTGATCTTTGGCCACACACCTACGGAAGTGTGATAAGGAATAATAGAGGTTTTTAGTCATCAAAAAATGATGAAATCACGAACATGTGGATAAAGTGGTACAACCTCTGCAGAGTGTTAAAAACTATCATGATAGTCGTGCTCCCAGTCACGAGCACTTCGACAACTTACATGATTAGAATTGGACTTGGGATTTTTGGATGGTTGGTATGGTTTGGTTTGTCACTTGAGTATAGTCGGTATATGGGAGAATATGGATTGGCATATGGTATTAAATTAATGGTTGGCTGGTATTAAATGGATGGTAAATGAGAATGTTGGATTCATGATATGATACTTTCTTGGGTTATGAAGGGAATTAATATCACATATACATCATAGGCTGCTTTTATGTGTTTATGAAATGTACTTTTTTGCAATTAGCCATTTTCATTCCAGTCATTTGTTTAGCTACATATCATCTATATCCACACTTGCTGAGTACGACACATACTCACCCTTGCAATGCCTCCCAACAGCTACAGGAGATACTTGGGAGTACTCCGAGGATCACGCGGAGTACTAGTGATAGGATCTTTGTTCCCGATCTTTCGATGAGAATAGGATGGTTCGATTTGTGGAGAAGACGTTGGCGATCCGACTACACCGTCCCCAAGACGATGCGCCTTAGCGATCGGTACATCGACTTCGAAGTTGTATTGATCTTGCTGGCGAACAATCAACCTGACCACAAGGGCCTTTTTTCCTGCAAGAAATCGAAGAACATGCAAGAACAAGAAAAACAAGCACTTATCTATTGAATCAATCGAAAGTGAGGTTCTGAATACAAGTAGACGGGTAATCTAGTCGACACGCGCGTGTACAAGGAAGCAACAGAAGCTAAGTTACAAATAAACAAAACCCCCCAGCTAATGAGGGTGGCAGCTACTATTTATTACCTCCCTAGGGTCATGAGAAACCCTAATCACGAGTCCCTAATGGACTCCAAATGATATATGGGTCATGAGCCCAATATTGGTGATGCAGCCCCATGGACAGAAAAGGTCTTGGTATTAAAATAACGATTGCGGCCTAGTCCGAATAGATATGGACATGAGGCCAGATCCGTTTGAAATTGTACTTGATAATCTTTCCAGGAAGTACTTGAACGTCCAGATCGGAGTCTGTATGAAGTCGTGGTGGCCGTCACAAGTTGGTGTTGTTGTGCTGTCCAAATCTCATCCGCGCGAATTCCCTTCCCATTGGCTCCTCTCCATTGTTCCTAAGCAAAACAAGAAAGAACGTAGTTCCACGGTCTAGATAAGATAGACATAAGGCCAAGAACGAGTTCACCTCATAGTTTAGTTGACGTGCACGAGCGCGAGTGATCGGACCAGAAACCGGTAGCTGAGTTGGTGTGGATGTATCGAGAGTGTTGATGTCCTCATCATCCTCCCCTTCTTGCATTTGAGTCATCCGTGACTCAAGCTCATCTTCTTCTCCCAAATATGGCTTCAAATATGCAATCTTAAATGTGGGACTAACCCTAAAATCCACAGGCAACTCGAGTTTATATGCATTATCATTAATCCTTTCTAACACTTTGAATGGACCATCAGCTCGAGGTAACAATTTAGACTTTCTCAAATCAGGAAACCTATCCTTTTGCAAATATAACCAAACTAAATCACCAGGTTCAAAAGTGATAGGTTTCTTTCCCCTACTACCAGCAAGTTTATACTTGGCATTCATGCACTCTATATTCTTCTTAGTGGTTTCATGCAATTTTAGTATCAATTCAGCATGATGTTTAGCATCAAAATTCACTCGTTCCATTGAAGGAAGAGGTAATAAATCAATAGGAGCACGGGGTACAAATCCATAAACAATCTCAAAGGGGCATTTCTTAGTACTAGAATGTAGGGAACGATTATAAGCAAACTCAACATGAGGCAAACACTCTTCCCACATTTTTATATTCTTTCTCAAAACAGCCCTAAGCATGATAGATAAACTTCTATTCACAACCTCTGTTTGACCATCAGTTTGGGGATGACAAGTAGTTGAAAATAAAAGCTTAGTCCCCAATTTTGCCCATAACGTTCTCCAGAAATGGCTAATAAACTTAGCATCACGATCTGAAACTATTGTGTTTGGCACACCATGCAACCTAACAATCTCTCAGAAAAACAAATCAGCAACATGTGTAGCATCATCACTTTTACGACAAGGTATGAAGTGTGTCATTTTAGAAAATCTATCCATGAGAACAAAGATGCTATCCCCCCCTTCTTTGTTCTAGGCAGTCCTAAAACAAAGTCCATAGAAATATCCTCCCAAGGCATGCTAGGAATAGGAAGAGGCATGTACAAACCATGTAGATTAAGTCGTGACTTAGCTTTTTGACATGTCGTGCAGCGAGAAACAAAGTTCTCCACGTCTCGCCTCATCCTTGGCCAAAAGAAATGACTAGCAAGTATGTCCTCCTTATTTTTCACTCCAAAGTGCCCTATCAGCCCGCCTCCATGCGCTTCCTGTAACAACAACAAACGAACGGAGCTAGCTGGAATGCATAACTTGTTAGCTCTAAACACATAGCCATCATTGAGGACAAATTTGTTCAATGTTTTTCGGTCTTTACATTTCAGCAATACATCTTTGAAATCAGCATCATGTTCATATTGATCTTTAATCATTTCTAATCCAAAAATTTTAAAGTCAAGTTGAGATAGAAGAGTATAACGTATAGATAGAGCATCAACAATAACATTATCCTTTCCCTTTTTTGTGTTTAATGACATAAGGAAAAGACTCAATAAATTCCATCCACTTAGCATGCCTACAGTTCAATATCCCTTGACTCCTAATATGCTTTAGTGATTTATGATCAGAATGGATAACAAATTCTTTGGGCCACAAATAATGCTGCCATGTTTCTAAAGTGTGTACAAGAGCATATAATTCCTTATCATAGGTAGAATAATTCAGAACAGGCCCACTCATTTTCTCACTAAAATATGCAACAGGTTTTCCTTCTTGTAACAAAACACCACCCAATCCAATCCCACTAGCATCACATTCAAGCTCAAAAGTCTTAGAAAAATCAGGAAGTTGGAGAAGAGGTGCATGCGTCAACTTATCTTTCAGTATGGTAAAGGTGTCATCTTGTGTGGTGCCCCAAGAAAAAGGCACTCCCTTCTTCGTAAGGTCATTCAATGGAGCAGCAATGGTGCTGAAATCCTTCACAGAGCGATGAAAGAACCCAGCCAGCCCTAGAAAGCTCTGCACCTGTGTGATGGTCTTTGGTATAGGCCACCCCTGAATAGCCTCTACCTTGGCTTGATCAACTTCAATTCCCTGTGGAGTAACAACATAGCCAAGGAAAGAGACTCGATCCATGCAAAAGGTGCACTTCTCAAGATTACCAAATAATCGTGCCTCACATAAAGCATTAAAAACAGCATGTAAGTGATCAAGATGTTCATCCATGGATTTGCTATAAATCAATATATCATCAAAATACACAGCAACAAATTTACCAATGAATGCACACAAAACCTCGTTCGTTAATCTCATGAAGGTGCTAGGTGCATTAGTTAACCCAAAAAGCTTGACTAACCACTCATATAAACCAAACTTAGTTTTTAAAGCATTTTTCCATTCATCTCCTAGTTTCATGCAAATTTGGTGATAACCACTACGAAAATCAACTTTTGAGAACACAACAGCACCACTCAATTCATCAAGCATATCATCTAAGCGTGGAATAGGATGACGATATCAAATGGTGATATTGTTGATTGCTCTACAATCCACATACATATGCCAGGATCCATCCTTTTTAGGTACTAGAATAACTGGAACAGCACAAGGACTAAGAGACTCATGTATATAACCTTTGTTGAGTAGTTCTTGTACTTGGTGCTGAATCTCCTTTGTTTCTTCCGAATTTGTCCTGTATGGTGCACGGTTGGGCATTGAAGCACCGGGGATGATGTCAATCTGGTGCTCAATCCCTCGAAGTGGTGGTAGTCCTGGTGGTATTTCACTTGGAAACACATCAGAATATTCCTGCAAAATGTTAGCAACATCAGGAGGCAAAGAACGTTGCATATCATAAAGGGAAATCAAAGCATCTTTGCATACCAAAGCATAGGCAACAGAGGTGGAAGCAATCAGTTCATTAATATCATATTATGTAGCAAACAAGCATTTTCCCTTCAGAGATAACTCATTTTTCTTATCAAACACAAATTTGGCATTGTTATTGTTCTCAACCTTAGCATGGTCCTGAGATTTAGTTTTTCTAGCTCTAGCAACATCATCTTGCACAATAGCTTCAGGAGACATAGGATTCAACACAATTTTTTTATCATGGTAAAGAAAAGAATACTGATTTGATCTACCATGATGCATAGAATCTCTATCAAATTGCCAAGGTCTTCCTAGCAGAATATTACAAGCTTGCATAGGCACAACATCACATTCAATGACATCCTTATATGATCCAATAGCAAAATTGGTTCACACAAGTCTAGTTACCTTTGCCTTACCACTGTTATTTAACCATTGAATGTAATAGGGATATGGGTGCGATTTGGTGCTTAGTGCCAGCTTGGTCACCATGTCACTGCTGGCCAAGTTGTTGTAGCTACCTCAATCAATGATCATGCGGCAAGATCGCTCTTTGATGACACACTTTGTTTGGAATAATGTGTGCCTTTGATTTTGTTCCGCTTTCTCCATTTGTGCACTAAGCACACGCTGCACAATGAGACTATCATAGCGCACTACATCTTCTGCACCAATATGCTCTTCTTGATGTTCATCGCTATCTGCATAGTCAGCTGCAAGCAAAACACATGTATCGTCATCAAAATCGCTAGCAGATGAGTACTCACCGTCATCTTTAACAATTGGAACACGTTTGCTTGGGCAGTCACGCTGCGCATGGCCAAAACCCTTGCACTTGTGACAGTGAACATCTCTAGATCATCCTGTAGATGCTACTAAAGAATCACTCTTGGTGGGCTTTTGGGTGGTCTTTACTGCTGAGCTAGTAGAAGAAGCACGTGGCTTGTTGCCGGAGGAAGTTGCCCGACTTGGTGAAAAAGATGGCGTGGAAGCAGGGCCAGTCGAAGGAGTAGTCGTGCGTGGTTGCCATGAGCTAGTCTTTCTTGCAGAAATATGAGTTAGTCTTTCTTGCAGAAATATTAGTTCTAGAGCTAGCTCGTCGTCCCTGTACTTCCCTTTCAGCTTTGCAAGCAAGTTGAAACAAACGGGTAACATTATTGTAATCTTTATAAGCAAGTATGTCCTGAATTTTACGGTTTAAACCACCCAAAAATCTAGTCATAGCTGGTTCCTCATCCTCGTCTAAATTACAACGCAACATACCCATTTGTAATTCCTGAAAATACTCTTCTACACTTTTAGCTCTCTGTCTCAATTGTTGTAACTTAATTAACAAATCGCGCGCATAGTAAGAAGGAACAAATATAGCCCGCATGAGCCGTTTCAAAGCATCCCAAGTTTGTGGTATGTTATTAGGATTATTCTTGCCATGTTCTATCCACCAAACAGAAGCAAAATCAGTAAACTCACTATTGGCTGATCTAACTCTCGCGTTTTCAGGAAACTCATGATATGCAAATTTTTGATCAACAAAAATCTCCCAAGTAATATATGCATCAGGGTCATATTTACCATCAAAATGAGGTATCTTAAATTTGATCTTCTTAAAAGTATCATCATGATTGCGTACCTCACGCCGACGATGTCCACCCATACCTTGACGGCTGTGCTATAGCCGGTGCCGTGGCCTAGCTTCCTCATCTTCCCCAATCTCCGTATCTGCAGAATAGTCATCTTCATTGTCACGTACAATACTAGGAACATTGCTCACCTGTCCATCCGTGGTGTGTCCACGATCCCTCTCCTCAAGGCGCTGCAGGATGGCTCCAATAGAAGTGTTCAATGTGTGAATGGAAATCTTCAACGTACTGATTTTGGTGTTGGTGTCGATCTGCATATTTTCCAATTGACCAAGGCGGTCACTGGTAACACGAAAATTCTCATCAAGTGCTTCTGTGCGTAGCTGCACTTGGCGTTCGAAGTGTTGTATAATTCTCCGTGTGCGAGGTGAATGCACGTCTTTGTTTGTATTTGCTCCTTCTGCCATGGTTAGTAGAAAAAAAAAGAACAATCCAATATGAAAGGGTAACGTTATCCCTAGCTACAAAGGTGTTGGTGGAGATAACTCGCTCACTCTCAACCTGTTCAATCAAGCTCTTACCTGTTCTTACCAAGCTCAGCAAGAAGGTGATGGCAACCAACAAGTAATAAACAACTTCAAGAGCAGGTGTCAATCTATGGCTTTAGGTGGCTGAACTAGCACAAGGAGCAAACTTTCACCACGTTAATCACAACAAGCTGAATAAATGTTCTACGACAGTATTATGCTGATCTTAGTCTAGACCGTACTAGAGGCGCGAGATGAGACACCAATGTTGTCACCAAAAACACTACAAACAACAATCTGATTTTTTCCCCCTTTTTTCTTTTTTTTGTTGGGGTGGTCACCCAAACTCTCTCTAGATGGAATCAGAAGACCCTAGAACAAAATTTGCACATGCGGCTTTTGATCTTGCACTTGCTTTTTTTCTTCTCTAATTGCTTGTGGCTTTTTGCGGCTTTTGATTTTGCACTTGCCTTTTTCTTGTTGTCAAACTCAAATTACTAATCTAACTCAAACTCGAAGTAGCAATCTTATTCGAACTCGAACTAGTAATCCGACTCAAACTCGAACTAGCAATCCGACTCAAACTTGAAGTGGCAATCTGATTTGAACTCATAATCTGACTCAAACTCAAACTAGCAATCCGACTCAAACTCGAAGTAGCAATCTGATTCAAACTTGAACTAGTAATCCGACTCAAAATCGAACTACGAATCTGACTCGAACTAGGTGACCGAATGTGACACGAACTCGAAACTCTAGTGGTGCAAAATTAAAGACCAGCAACTTGACTCGTCAAAGAAACCATGAACTCAACAAGTCTTGACTAAGTAGAGAAAGTAAAAGGCACAATGGTCTAGGAATAATGGAAAAAAACAGATCTGGTATTTTTTGGGCTTTTTTTGGACTACAGGATGATAACAGGGGAAAGAAAAGTAATAGTAGCACTCTCACCGATTAACCTTACTCTGATTACCACTTGATAGGATCTGGATCTTGGTTCCCGATCTTTCGATGAGAATAGGAGGGTTCGATTTGTGGAGGAGAAGACGTTGGCGATCCGACTACACCGTCCCCAAGAAGATGCGCCTTAGCGATCGGTACACTGACTCCGAAGTTGTATTGATCTTGCTGGCGCACAATCAACCTGACCACGAGGGCCTTTGTTCCTGCAAGCAATCGAAGAACATGCAAGAACAAGAATAACAAGCATTTATCTGTTGAATCAATATAAAGTGGGGTTCTAGATACAAGTAGACGGGCGATCTAGTCGACACTCGCGTGTACAAGGAAGCAGCAGAAGCTAACTTACGAATAAACAAAACCCTCCAGCTAATGAGGGCGGCGGCTACTATTTATTATCTCCATAGGGTCGTGAGAAACCCTAATCACGAGTCCCTAATGGACTCCAAATGATACATGGGCCATGGGTCCAATTTTGGTGATGCAGCACCATGGACAGAAAAGGTCTTGATATTAGAATAATGATTGCAGCCGACTCCGAATATATGGACATGAGGTCAGATCTGTTTGAAAGTAGACTTGATAATCTTTCCAGGAAGTACTTGAACGCCCTGATCAGAGTCCGTATGCAGTCGTGGTGGCTGTCACAAGATGGTGTTGTTCTGCTGTCCAAATCCCGTCCGCACGAATTCCCTTCCCATTGGCTCCTCTCCATTGTTTATAAGCAAAACAAGAAAGCACGTAGTTCTACGGTCTAGATAAGATGGACATAAGGCCAAGAACAAGTTCACCTCATAGTTTAGTTGACGTGCACGAGCGCGAGTGATCGTACTAGAAACCGGTAGCTAAGTTGGTGTGGATGTATCGAGAGTGTTGATGTCCTCATCAACTAGGTTGCATACCGCCGTCAATTGCCCGTGGAACAGAGTCGTACTACTTAGTTTATTTTTCCGCTGCAGTGATTAGAGTCTTGTCATTCATGAACTATGGGATTATTGTAATAAGATACATATTTAATAGTTAAGATGTGGTTAAATTTTGTATATCGTTTGTGATGCATCCGTATATGTGCGATGAACATCCTTGACACACATATGTGTTATGCTTGGTTCATATTCAAAATCGGGTGTCACAAATTGGTATAAGAGCCACGTTGATCGTAGGACGCAAGCCTAGGTAGAATGTACACTCTAGAGCACATAGGAACACTTCTCTAATTTGCTATTTCTGAAATTTCTTGCTACTGTTTTTATTTCGTCATTTTCAGCTACCAAAAAGTATCGATTGCTGTTGCATTTTCAATACAATTTTCAGCAGCAAGCAACGTGGGCTGCTCTTTTGCCGCTTAAATTTTTGCGTAAAGTGTGTGTTTTGCTGCTGTTATGTGTGGGTAAAATTATTGTGTTGGCTGCTGCATTTTCTCCCTCTCTTTTCTTTCTTTTGGACAGCTGCACCGCCCTTTTCCTATTATTTTAGTTTCTGCAATTTTCAGATTTATGTTACATTATTCTGTCCTCTAATGTATTCTTGTTTCTATAGATGCCGATCACTAGGAGTGCAGCCCGCAAGAGCACCTGTCCGCCGCCCCTTGGAGGTGGACTTAACCCCATTGAGCTTGACAAGCCGAAGCAAGAGGAGGAGAATGTCAACCCCGGGGAGGAGGAAGCTAACCAATCAAACACTATGTAGGAGGATCCGGAGGAGTATGAGCCGTATGAGGAGGACATGGACGAGGATCCTAATGAGGAGTACTACGTACCAGCTTCAGATGAGGAGTAAAACAGAGGTGAAGATGGAGGGGGATCACAACCCGGTGCAAATGAGAATGGACACAACAACCCCGAGTTTACCCAAGTTGAGGATATTTGGACCACCGGAACCGAAGGAGGACATGCATCGCTGGAACTAACGGAATTCCTTCATTCCCGTTGCACGTGTGCTAACTACTTCATGAAGAGATTCTCTTGTCCCGGACGCAATGAATGGCATGCATGGGTTCTCATTTTCTATACCAACAAAGTGGTCTCACAGCATTATGCTCCCACATGGACGTCTACTCAAAAGGATGCTACAGATGATGCTACATGGGCGGCACTCACAAGTTTGTGCCATACTCGCTGCTTTGAGCTTAAGAATACCACATTTGAGCTGCACCCTCAGCGTGAGAGTGGTATGGGGAAGATAATTGGACCACAAGAAGCTTCAGACAATTTTCTAGCGATGGATAGGTCTCAAAAGGCATTACTGGACATGAGCAATCGCTATGCAACCACACAAGGGGAGATCCACTACCTTCGCAAGGAGCTAGCTCGTTTGGAAGCCAACTTGGAGATGAAGGAATGTGAAGCAAGAGGAGAACCGTGGTCACCCAAGAGAATCTGGTCCCCTACATCACCATGGCGCAACCCCATCACATCCATTCAACCAAGGACACCCTCACTGCCTCACAATTAGGAAATGAAGTCCCCTATGAGTATTTTGTAATAAGAACGCTTAGAATCGTATTAGTTTTAAATAGTGTGGTGTGCTGAATTTTGATTGGTGTTTGCTTGTGTGCTTGTGTGATTAGTTGTGAGTTGTGGGACGCTTCGGCGAATGTCCACATCCGCATATAGTAGAGGTTTGGGATGCTTCGGCACTTGTCTACATCCTCATATAGGTCTATATTAATTAAGGATTGTTTAGTGTCATATACCTTGATGCATATAGTTGGGGCGTTTCTTTCCAAATTCTAAATTCTTCCGTCTCTACCTTTCTTTCGCCAACAGATGCCGAGGACTCGCAACCAGAGGAATGACAATGGTGAGGAGGAGAACGATTGATCACCTTAGAACAACAGTGGACAAGGGGCTATCAACCTTGAATAGCTGTTAGCTATGCAGAACCAGCTCATGCAGACCATGATACAGACTATGGGACAGCTGCAAGCTGGCAACAACAATCAGCCTTATATGCTGCCAACGCCACCACCCCCACCACACCACAACCATTTGGGAGAGTTCATGAGGACCAAACCACCTACCTTTGCACAAGCCAATGACCCTATGGAAGCTGATGATTGGCTGAAGTCGGTTGAGAAGAAGCTTGCTATTGTTCAATGTAGTGATTGTGAGAAGGTTCTCTTTGTGTCATATCAACTAGTTGGAGCAGCTGCTGACTGGTGGGAAGCCCTTTGCAATGCTCATGATAATCAGGAGGCAATCACTTGGGCTGAGTTTAAAAAGAGTTTCCTTTCTCACTATGTACCTGAGGGAGTTATGATCCTGAGAAGGCAAGAATTTGAAAACCTCAGGCAAGGAAGGATGAGTGTGAGTGAGTATCTCAATAAATTCACTCAACTGTCAAGATATGCTCCAGAAGACATCAACACTGATAGCAGAAAGCAGTATCTATTTATGAGGGGTCTCAACAATGAAATTCAAGTCCAGTTGCTCAATATTGACTATCCAAACTTCTAGAAGCTGGTTGACAAGGCTATTGTGGTTGAGAACAAGGTTCGTGAGATGGAGCAGGACCACAAGAGGAAGATGCCATATCATGGACAGCCGCAAGGAAGCAATGTCCGTCCTCGTTATGCACCACCAACTGCACCATACTACAACCCATCTGCTCCTGCATACCGTGCTGCTTATCCACCGCGCCCAAATAAGCCACCGCAATAACGCCCCGCCATGCAAGTGCCTCACTATCCTGTGCCACTTGCGCCGCGTCCTAACATGGCGGCTAATGCTCAAAATCAGCTGCGCCCAAGTTTTCCTAATGCTACGGGCGGCAAGACATGCTATGTGTGTGGAGAGGCCGGACACTTTGTAAGTCAAAGCCCCAAGAGAAGCTATGGACCGATGAACAATGCACCAAGGCCAGACTACCCACGGCCAAAGGGAGGATCACCGCAAGGCACCATGGACAGCAGAATTTTTCTCGTGGCAACGTGAACCATGTCTCTACCGAGGAAGCCTAGCAAGCTAATGACATCATAATTGGTATGTTCCTCGCCAACTCCAACACCGCGACTGTTTTATTTGATTATAGAGCATCTCATTCATTCATCTCATCAAAGTATGTTGCCAAGTACAATTTGCCTATATCTCATATGAAGCAAACTATGCTAGTAAGTTCTCCTGATGGAGATGAGGACAAATATAGTATGTCCAAAAGTAAGCATTAAAATAAGGGGGTAGACTTTCTCACAAACCTCATAGTCTTGGACTCTCAAGGAATAGACATAATACTTGGAATGGATTGGCTGAGCAAGCATAATGGAGTCATTCAGTGTGCCGAGAGGATTGTGCAGTTGACAAGTGAACACGGTACATGCATCAAAGTTGAGGCAGCCCAACCTACAAGAGAGAAGGTGATGCTCAATCAAGTGGAAGGTGTGATATTGGAGAGCATTTCGATTGTTTGGGAATACCCAGATGTGTTTCCGGATGAGTTACCAGGTATGCCACCTGATCGTGACATAGAAGTTGCCATTGAGTTGATACCTGGAACTGCACCTATAGCTAAGAGGCCGTATAGGATGCCTCCTAAGGAATTAGTAGAGCTCAAGAAGCAAATTCAAGAGCAACTAGAGAAGGGTTTTATACGCCCAAGCTCATCCCTGTGGGGAACACCAGTGCTCTTCGTAGATAAGAAGGATGGAACCCAAAGGATGTGTGTGGCTATAGGTCTCTCAACGAAGTGACGATTAAGAACAAGTACTCGCTGCCCCGTATAGAGGATTTGTTCGACCAGATGAAGGGTGTCTGTATTTTCTCCAAGATCGACTTGCGGTCGGGATACTTCCAAATGAAGATTAGACTGTCGGATATACCCAAGACGGCATTTCAGACACAGTATGGGTCATATGAGTACACCGTTATGTCATTTGGACTGACGAACGTGCCTGGGTACTTTATGTATCTCATGAATAAGGTCTTCATGGAGTATTTGGATAAGTTTGTCGTAGTGTTCATTGATGACATTATGATATATTCGAGAAGCGAGCAAGAGCATGAGAAGCACTTGAGGCTTACATTGCAGAAACTACGGGAACACCAATTGTATGTCAAGTTCAGCAAATGTCAATTTTGGTTATGGGAAGTGTCTTTCTTAGGCCATATCATTTCCGAAGGAGGGGTATCACTTGACCAGGAAAAGTGAGAGATGTGGAGCCACCACAGAACGTGAAGGAAATTCAGAGTTTTCTTGGAATGGCTGGATATTACCGTCGATTCATTAAGGATTTTTCTCCAAAATAGCCAAACCTATGACCAAATTGCTCATGAAAGGGAAGGCATTCTTATGGACTCAAGCTTGTCAGGATAGCTCTGAGGAGTTAAAGAAAAGGTTGACAACCGCCCCAGTGTTAGTGTTGTCAGACGTGAGCAAAAGCTTTAATATATATTGTGATGCGTCAATATAGGGATTAGGATGTGTGCTCATGCAAGAAGGCCAAGTGGTAGTTTATGCATCAAGATAGTTAAAGAAACATGAGTTGAATTATCCTACACACGACCTTGAACTCGCAGTCGTGGTGCACGCCTTGAAGATATGGAGACATTGTGTTTGTGGTCACCGATGTGAGATTTATACGGATCACAAGAGCCTCAAGTATATATTCACACAAACGGATCTAAATCTGGGGCAACGCTGATGGTTGGAGCTCATCAAGGATTATGATGTGGGAATCAACTATCACCCAGGGAAGGCTAATGTAGTGGTCGATGCTTTGAGTCGGAAAAGGAGTAAGCCACCAACTCACGATCCGAGAGTTGCCATCCGAGTTATGTAAGGAGTTTGAACGGTTGAACCTTGGATTCATAAATGAGATAGGAGCAATGGAAGTCAACCAACCATTAGAGCAGGAAAGACGGGAAGGACAGACAAGGGATGAGGAAATCCAAGAAATCAAGGAAAAGATCCAAGAAGGGAGAGAATTCAAAATTGATGAGGATGACCATGGCACTCTATGGCTTGGGAAAAAATTGTTGTGCCTAATGTGAAGCATCACCGTGAGATAATATTGAAGGAGGCACATGACTTGCCCTATTTCATTCATTCGGAATGTACAAAGATGTACCAGGACCTGAAAACTCGCTATTGGTGGGATGGCATGAAGAGGGACAAAGCCGAATATGTTGCCCTATGTGACACGTGTAAACGAGTAAAGGCTGAGCATCAGCGACCTATTGGACTATTGCAACTGCTGAAAATACCCGATTGGAAGTGGGAAGAAATCGGCGTAGACTTTATAGTTGGATTGCCATGTACTCAGTCAGTTACGACTCTATATGGGTTATCATGGATTGGTTGACAAAGTCTGCTCATTTTATTCCTGCATGTACCAAATACAAAGTGACAAAGCTAGCAAAGCTATATATGGAGAAAATCGTATGCCAACATGGGGTTCCGAAGAGAATAGTCTCGGACCGTGGTTCTCAGTTCACCTCTAGGTTTTGGCAGAAACTGCATGAAGCTATGAGTACAAGGTTAAATTTCAGTTCAGCATATCATCCACAAATCGATGGACAAACCAAGAGGACCAATCAAATATTATAGAAAATGTTGAGAGCCTGCGCCTTGAAACATGGACGTAGCTGGGACAAGAGTTTGCCGTATGCTGAATTCTGGTACAACAACAGCTACGAAGCAAGTTTGAAAATGTCACCCTATGAAGCACTATACGGAAGGAAGTGTAGGACACATTTGTTTTGGAATGAAACAGGAGAGAATCAAGTATTTGGTCCTGATATGTTACAGGATGCTGAAAGGCAAGTTCAAATAATACGTGCAACCTAAGGGATGCCAGTCTCGACAGAAAGGCTATGAGGATAATAGGTGAAGGAATCTGACTTTTGAGTTTGGATTTTTTTATACCTCAAAGTGTCACCTATCCGAGGTCAACGACAGTTTAACTTTCAAAGGAAAACTATCACCTCATTATATCGGGCCATTTAAGACTTTGGACAAGCGAGGAGAGGTAGCTTATCGACTTGAGCTGCCAGCGTATCTCTCCGATGTACACGACGTGTTTCACGTGTCTCAACTCAAGAAGTGTCTCAGGGTGCCGGAAGAACAGGTGTCGATGGATGAGCTAGAACTTCAGGAAGATTTGTCCTATGTTGAGCAACCTATCAAGATCTTGGACGTGAAGGAAAGGGTCATGAGGAATAAGAGGGTCCGTTGGTGCAAAGTGCAATGGAACCACCATACGGAAGACGAAGCTACTTGGGAACATGAAGAAAACCTGAAGACAAAATTCCCTCATGTTTTCTCCATGCTATCGCA
Source organism: Tuctoria greenei (assembly GCA_036927565.1). NCBI lineage: Eukaryota > Viridiplantae > Streptophyta > Magnoliopsida > Poales > Poaceae > Tuctoria > Tuctoria greenei. Next base: position 60,979,726 of record JAYESD010000011.1, on the reverse strand, counting down.
TCTCGAGGGCGAGATTCACTTTAAGGGGGGTAGGTTTGTAACACCCTCAATTGCACTCGCCTGCTCGGCCGAGTCGGACGCTCGCTCGCGTGCCAGGGGCGAGGGCCCAACGCTGAGTCGGTGCTGGCTCGGTTTCGTGCCACCCCGCCTATATAAAGAGCCGAGGGCTCTGTAGTTTTCATCGTCACAAGCGTCGCCGCCAGAAAAACCTAGCGCCTGGAGAGAAAAAAGAGAGGAGAGAATAGAGGCACCGCCAGGAAGAAAAGGGGAGAAAAAAAGGGATAGGAAGAAGAAGAAAAGGAGGAAGATGTCGTCATCTGTTGGAGATCGTCGTGCCACCGTCATCGGGCCGCCGGGGGACCGTTGTGCCTTCTACTTCGTCTACGCTACGCCTTCGTCCCGTGATCTTCAAAGTCGTCGCATCTATGGTAGGATACGTTTTCCAATGTGAATTTTAGCGACGAATTAGATCCAATAACCGGAATTTAATCGTAGTTCACCATCTATTTATTTTCAGCAATCCTAATTCTCGTTAAAACCCTAGTAAACTCATATGAGCACATATGAACTAGTTGCATCTAATCAATAAACAACCGTAGTTAATTAATTACTGAACTTTGCAAGCATTCATGTCATTGCATGTTGATTAATACGTGTGCATCATGTTGATTTGTATGTATTTTCTTGTATGTGCGATCACGGGTAGATGAATGTGCTCAAGAGGCCACATACGAGGATTTCTAGAACCAAGACTTTGAAGCGCTTGAGCAACCCCATCCGTCGGAGCAAGGCAAGTGTCCTTGATCATATTGATCCCATTTTATTAAATGTTTTGTTTACAAAATTGCATGCACGTGTCAATATGATGGGAAACCCATACATAGAAGTTTACTAGCGTTGTATGCCACCCCATGTCGCCGGGATATACATGATGCGTCAGGTATGTGTATTTTTCTTTTTGCATCGCACCTCTACATGGGTTATGGGTAACTTAAATAATATGCTTGACGACTTAAATTATGAGAATTTTTGGATGGTAATAAGATGACTATTAAATTAGCAACATGGAACTTAGGAGATCTAAGCAAGCATGGTTTTGTGGAATGGGTTGGATGGTACGGTGGTTTTGCTTGCCTTAGATCTAAGGACCGGCTAATGTAAATATATGTCAGGACAACAGTGCCACGACAAGGCCAAGTATGGGTGCGGCGTAGCTGAATAATTAGGAGCGCTGATAGTATTGTATGGACCATTGGATGGCGCAGGGAATGGGAGTCGAGGAGGGATACCCTGGGATCCACATGGCACACGAGGGGGCCTGTGGGTGGGAGAATGAAGATTCAAGCCTACCAGTGAAACCTTAGTGGGCCCGTACATACTAGTAGTCCCTTTTGGAAGGCTATTTTGTGATCTCTTGGCCACACACCTAAGGAAGCATGATAAGGCATAATAGAGATTCGTTGTCATCGAAAGATGATGAAATCACGAACATGTGGGTAAAGTGGTACAACCTCTGCAGAGTGTTAAAAACTATCATGATAGTCGTGCTCCCGATCACGAGCACCTGGACAACTTCTATGATTAAAATTGGACTTGGGATTTTGGGATGGTTGGTATGATTTGGTTTGTCACTTGAGTATAGTCGGTATACGGGAGAATATGGAATTGGCATATGGTATTAAATTAATGGTTGGCTGGTATTAAATGGATGGTAAATGAGAATGTTGGATTCATGATATGATAATTTCTTGGGTTATGAAGGGAATTAATATCACATAGACATGATAGGCTGCTTTTACGTGTTCATGAAATGTACTTTTCTGCAATTAGCCGTTTTTATTCCAGTCATTTATTTAGCTACATGTCATCTATTCCCACACTTGCTGAGTATGACACGTACTCACCCTTCCAATCCCCCCAACAGCTATAGGAGATACTTGGGAGTATCCCGAGTGTCGGCGTTTGGATCCGGCAGATCTCCCGATACTATTGTTGGTAGATCGCGAAGTTGTAGTTCGGTAATGGGCACGCAGAGATTCAAGAAGGTGAATGACAAGTAGACACAGAGATTTACGTGGTTCGGGCCGCCTGAGCGTAATACCCTACTCCACGGGGTGTGTTGGTGTTGTATTAAGCGTGTGAGTTTAGAAGAAGCTCGCCTAGATCAGGGCGTCTAGAAGAGGTCTGGAGAGAGGTCCCTTGTGTACCGTCGACTAGTCCTTTTATAGTATAAGGACTGATCGTTACACTGTTAGCCTGACCCTACATGTGGCCCCGAAAGTTACACATGCTTGATACACAATTAATGAGGTTAATTACCCTTAATAGCCCGGTAACAGGCCTTAACAGTGCCATTATCAGTATTAAGGGCCATCCGATCGTGTGTCATTAATATGGCATTAATGATACTTAATTGGGTCTTGAAGTCTTTGATTGCTCCTTGAAGGTACGAAGCCGTTGAGGTTCCACCAGTCTGATTGTTGAAGTTGAAGGTCCGGCGGTTCAGCCACGTGGCAGCTCCGGAGCTTACTGTCATGGACGGGTAGGTCTGGTGTTGTTTGGACACGTTTTGGCACCGGAGCTTCCCCCTGTCTGGGGTTAGGTCCAGGAATGCCATACCGGTATCTAGTCGGAGCTTTCCCATGTGTGGGTGATAGCTCCGGCCTTATGATACACGTGGCAGCCCTAGGACTAACCATGTCGGGGAAGCAGGTCCGAATATGCCTGACGTGTGGGGCCTTCGGAGGTCTTCAAATCTGGTAGATGGAGTTTCCTTGTGATCTTTGCAATCCCAAGGGGTATCCGGTATGTAGGGTACCGAAAGTGGCCCCCTGGGCCCACCTCTTGGAGAGACCTTTTGGATGAAGTCATTCTGCCGGAGGTGGGTCCATTCTTTGGTTTTTAAGCCGTGTCTTCAAGGGTCTTCAGATGTGCTGTTGGCGATAGTTCGCAGTTAAACCACCGCCGTGTGGCATATCCTGGATGCGGCAGGTGAGATCTTAGCGTGCGGATCTCACGCAATTGAAGGTCGTCGGTTCCCGATACGATAATCATATTGGTTCCGCGTGCCCTGTCAGGTTGTCGCCTTTGGGTTTCCCGCCTTTCATGATGACAACCGTTTGCCTGGGTAAGGACCTCGACTTGATCGTCGGGGTGATCCCGGGCCCCCCTTGTCATTGGCAGGGTGAAGTTTTTGACTGGTATCGTTGGCTCTTCTGCGGTTTCCATCCAAGCGTTGTGGGGGCTTACTTAAGAAGGAAAGCACGCACCGTTTGGGGTTCTTTACGCCTTTCATTCGAACTTGCACTCAAATCCTCCAAACATTCGCTTGTTTCCCATCTCTTGCCCTGCTGTGCCGTGATGGAGTTGGGTCTCCGCTAGAGCCGACTGAAGACTGATGGTGATTTGAAGAAGGTTCGGGCCCTCATGGGGTGGTCCCCTGACTTCTTCAACCACTTGGTCCATGCCGGCAAGCTCCTGTTCGAGAAGGAACACGCTGGTGACATGGGGTACTTCTCCGCGTACGCCATGGTGGGACTGATCCCACCTTTCTCCTCTTTCTTCTTGATGCTGCTAGACTTCTATGGTCTGCAGCTGTACCACATTAGTCCCCACTCCATTCTCTTGGTGTCGATCTTTGTCCACTTCTGCGAGATGTGGGTGGGCATTCCCCCCTGCGTTGAGCCCTTCCGCACCTTCTTCACTGTCCACACTACCGGCAGGAGTGACGAGTACCTTGGCTTCTACTATTTTGTGAAGCGCAAGAAGTGCCCGTTCAAGTACTTGCGATCGTTCCCTTCTGGGAAGTGGGACGACTGGAAGAAGTATTAGATCGTCATCAAGGTGGAGGAGCACGAGAAGCTGGAGCTGCCCGAAGGCCTCCCCAACATTGACACTGCAGCTTGGAGTGAAGCTCGAGTGTTGTTGGACGCCTTCAACCCTGCGCTGACCAGGATCCGCCAGTGCGTGGAAGGAGGGGTGACTCCTCAGGTGGTGTTTTGCAACTTCCTGACCAACAGGTGGGCTCCGCTGAAGAGGGAGAAGCTTGCTTGGGCTCTCAACAGTATGTTGGACGACGACTGGATCGAGACCGGTTTGAAGTCCAACATAGAGGGTGCAACTTTGGAGTTCCACCTCAAGAAGTTCCAGCACGGTATCGATGTCGAGGGTGATGACTTGGCTTCGTCGGTAGCTTTCCTCCCTCTGAACATGGAGGCAGAGTTTAGTAGGGAGCTCCGGCGGACGATGCCGGTGCTTGACGACCTTGGTGTCATTGAGAGGTGTTCGACTACCGGGTTAGCGATCTCCGAAGCTCCTGAAGGCGGCTCCGCTCCCGCCCCAAAGCCAAGAACCGAAGTCGTAGGCAAGGGCAAGGAGTTGGCCGAGCCCTCGAGCCGTAAGAGGAAGCTGAAGCATGCTGACGGAAGGTCCGTCAGGCCTGCTTCTTCCACGGAGGCTCCTTCTCCCCGGAAGGGGAGGTCTTCAGTGGCAGCATCTACTCCAGCAGCGACATCTTTCCGGGGTGCTAGCTCCAGCCATGTGACTCCAGTACCAGGGCCAGCTAAGGGCTCTGGGTCCGGAGGTCCATCCCGGTCGAGGGGGGCCTCGACCAAGGCAACACCGGTAGCAGCAGCAAGCTCCGGGGGACTTTCCGGGACTACCACGCCAGTGGCAGCTGGGACCAGTCCGGAGCGTCCAGAAAAGAGGTTCCATACTAACTGGTGCGGAAGCCTTCCGAGGTAATTTTTGATTTTTTTACCTCAGTCAGTTGTTTTATTGTTATAACTACATTTTGAGTTTCTTCATCCTTCATCCACAGCGTGCCTAAGAAAAGGGCTGAAGCTCCGGTCCCTGCAACAGCAGTTGAGGCTGTGCAGGTTGAAGCTCCCGCTCCAATTCCAGCACCGCCCCAAGAGGTGGCTGAGGTTGCGGCAGCTCCGGCGCTGGCTGTCGTGGTCTTGGACCTCGACTCATCCCCAGAAGCTCCTGTGGTAGCGCTGGACCACGGGAATGAAGATGTGCCATCGGTACTAGCCTCGGAGGTTGGAGCTCCGGGCTTGGATGCTGAGATGTTGGACGCTCCGGCCACAGAGCCGGAGGTAGTTGCGATTCCGGCCCTAGAGCCGAATGTTGTTGAAGCCCCGACAGTCGAGCCGGTGGTTGATGAAGCTCCGGCACTTGAGCCGGTTATTGAGGAAGCTCCGGCGGTAGAGCCGGTTGCTGCAGAAGTTCCGGCTGTAGAGCTGGTCGTCGAAGAGGTTCTGGCGTCCAAGCCAGTTGCTGCGGAGGTGTCGGCGCTTGAGCCCATGATGGTCGAAGCGCCAGCGCCTAAGCCCATAATGGTCGAAGCGCCAGCACCTGAGCCAGCGGCGGAGGAGGCGCCTGCGCTAGAGCCGGAAGTAGCTTCTACTCCGACCGAACCTTCAACACCTGCTCCGGAAGTGGTGATCCCGGAGGTGCCCGCTGATGAGCCAGGGTGCCAAGATGAAGCTGTTGGCCCCCCGCCTAAGGGGCCAGTTGTTGATCACCTGGCGGCGGGACCTTTAGAGCCAATTCCGGAGGTCGGAACTTCTGCTGTAGGACCTTCCTCGGCGGTGGCCGAGGCAATCCTGGAGGACGGCCCTAGTGCCGTGGAAGCTCAGGGGACCGCTCTTGTAGAGTGGGACCCAATTTTTGTCACTGAAGATCCGCTGGAGCCAGCGGAGAGGACCCCAGCAGGTTCGGACCCGATCCCCCTATCGTTGTCTATCGACAACGCCTGCTCCAGTCTTCGCTAGGTTCAGCTGGCTTTCTACCACGACAGCAAGGCGCTCGAGGAGGAGCGCCAAAATCTTAGGAGGTGGCGCAACCGGCTCCATTTCGAGACCAAGCTGGCGCAGTCGAGGCTGGCTGACGATAAGGAGTGGGTGCAGAGGGAGAAGGTCCGCCTGGAATACTAGGGTAAGCTGCTGGATGAGAGGGAAAGCATGACGCGATCCCTCGACAACCAGTCCCGGGCCATCTACGAGCAGGCCAAAGCTGCAAATAGCGTAGCGGATTATCGCCAGGAGAGGCTTGCCGCCATCCACGTTAGTCTCGTCAAGCGCCGGTAGGCTCTTGAGGCGCGGGAGAGAAAGCTCGAAGATGAAGAGCAAAAACTCCTAGAGCTGCGAGACGACCTCGTGAAGAGGGAGGAAGAGCTTGTCCAAAAGACAGCTCTGGCTAACAAGGGCCTCGAAGAGCGCACCAAGAAATTGGAGGAGCGTTGCGAGGAAGAGGAGAAGAAGGCCTGGGAGCAAGGGCAAGATCTCTAGAAGCAGGAGAATGTCGTCGCTGCCAGGGAGAAGAAAGTGCAGGGCTGGGAGAAGGATCTAGTCAACCGCCGGAACGAGATCCACCTCCGCGAGGAAGAGCTCAGTAGACTCAAAAGGCAGGTTGCTAAAGACATTCAACAGAATGCCAAAGAGGTGGAGTGTCTTGCTCAAGAGAACTCGGAGCTTGCGGCGGCCAAAAGATCCTTAGAGGAGATGCGAAGCACAAGGGATGCAGAGTCCCAACAAGTTTGGGACTTCCTGGGCAAAGCCAACGACACGCTGACGTCAATGGGCTTTAGTCTCGTGCGCCCGGATGATCCGGAGCCGGAGCTGGACTAGGCGTTGGAGGCGCTGAGTTCAGCAGGCAACAAGCTCACCAAGATGGGCGATGTCATCGCGGACCAGCTGGAAACTGAGGGACAGTCCCTGGCGAAGAACGTCACAGAGTTCGTGCTAACGTGCTACACCAGCCGGGACCCTCAATTCCCTCTGGACCCAGTGCTTGAAGGCCCCATCGAAGGAGAGGGTGAAGCCGCCCGAGCCAGCGTGTCGGAGGTTGCCCAGAAGGTCGCCCAGTTCTTCCACAGAGTCTAGGACCATCTCTTTGTAGCTCCCGCTTGTATTCTCTCTTCTACTTCTCCAATTTTGTAATATCTTGTCTCCAGATGAATGAAATCCAAATTTTTTTTGTGAATTTCATTTTTTGTCTTCAACACCTTTGTCTCACTTGGCCCCCTGGTAGACATACACGATTTGATTGTGAATGAGTACCAAGAGGATGTTACAGTTGTTGAAGACTTGCGTGCTTCGAACTTGTAGAATGTAGGTCCGAAGTCTTCGATAGTGTAGGCCCTTTGAGGTTGTCGGAGCTTAGTGGCTCCGGCATTAGGTCCGAAGTCTTCGATAGTGTAGGCCCTTTGAGGTTGTCGGAGCTTAGTGGCTCCGGCATTGACCATCGTCAGAGCTTAGTAGCTCCGGCAGTAGTCTCCATCAACGCGTAGAACATCGACGGTTAGCCCTCTGGGGTGTCTGAGTTTGGTAGCTCTGGCAGTGACCTCTGTCAACACGTGGTGTATCGACAGCAGACTTCACTATAGAGTCTTTTCACCATCTTTTCTTCACGTTGACGGCTTGCCCCCTAGCTTTACCGGAGATGAGTGGCTCCAGCAATGCTCGGAATCTATGTTTGAACATCGACCACAAGCCGCCTAGAGGATGTTGGAGCTTTGGCAGCTCCAGCTTCATTCACCATCATCATGAAATATTTATTTTTGTTGCACACTAAAGTCAAGAAAAACAGTAAAATCCGTTTCCTATCTATAACTTCATTGCGGCTTACTATTCCAGAGAAAGTTTTAGGTCGAACACAATTCTAAATACAATCAAGAGCGTTGTCTTGTTTCCTTCAGGTCCGATCATTTCTGGACTCGCCTTACTTCGGCCTGCCGGGGTGTAGGTAGAGTGGCGTACTTAGGGTGCATGACCAGGCTAAGTCGATAGCACACTCCGACCCTAGATTGGCTTGGCGGCATTCAGACGAGTAGACCATAAACAATGTTTGGACCCAGAAGAATAGACAATGCAACTCGAATTGTACATGAACTGGTCGAGCTAAAGTTTCTTAAGAACAGCACAACTTTGTTATAGACAAGAAAGAGAAAAATAAAAAATATTGAGCCTGTACAAAGTAAATGCACGTGGAGTCTGTTTTCACACAATGATGTCTTTCATTATAGGTCCGGGGTACAGGGGAAACAAGTACACTCTTAGGGTACGGAACCAGGTTAAGTGTGTTTCGTTTCTCGTTTGACCCATGGTAGCTAGCTACACTTTTAGTTCTGAGACTATGACAAGTGTTGCATGGGCGTTGCGGACCTAACGGGGTAGGTCCGGCTGCCCTCCCGGAGGAGCTACTCGACTCTGTACAATGACTCTATAACATACATCACATGTAATTACAGACTCACCTCCGTAATATTAAGCGTAGAACTTACGAAGGTGCTCAATGTTCCAAGGATTTGGGAGAGGTGTCCCATCCTCGGTTGCCAAGCGAACGCATCCAGGATGGGATACTTTGATCACTCGGAAGGGTCCCTCCCAGCTGGGGGAGAGTTTGTTTAACTCTTCTCTGGATTGTATTCTCCGTAGCACCAGATCGCCTTCCCCGAGCTGTCGGCTGTGAACATGCCATTGGTGATAGCGCCGAAGAGCTTGGCGGTATCAGGCATTCCGAATAGCTGCTCGGCACATTCCCTCTTCAAGGAGGTCAAGGTCTTCACGCCGGATCTGGTCCTGCGTGGCTTCGTCAAAGGTCCGGACCCGGAGCGAACCCAAGGTGATTTCCAGAGGAAGGACTGCTTCAGCTCCGTACACCAGGAAGAAGGGTCTCTCTCCAGTTGACCGGTTTGGAGTTGTCCTGTTGGCCCATAGAGTGGGTAGAAGCTCTTCGATCCAAGTTGGCTCCATGTTTTTTCATGTGCTCATATGTGCGCGTCTTGAGTCCTTTAGGATTTCTGCATTTGCTCTCTCGGATTGGCCATTGCTTGTCGGGTGAGCTACGGAGGCGTAGCTGATTTGGATGCTGTCGGTACCCTTCGTACCGGATACCCCTTGCGATTGCAAAGATCACAAGGAAACTCCAGCTACCAGATTTGAAGACCTCCAAAGGCCCCACATGTCAGGCGTACCGGACCTGCTTCCCCGACATGGTTAGTCCCAGGGCCGCCACGTGTATCATAAGACCGGAGCTATCACCCATACATGGGAAGCTCCGGTCAGAATACCCCCGGACCTAACCACAAACAAAGGGAAGCTCTTGTACTGACACATGTCCAACAGCACCGGAACTACCCGTCCACGACGGTAAGCTCCAGAGCTACCACGTGGCAACTGCCGGACCTTCAGCTTCAACAATCAGGCTGGTGGACCCCCCAACAGCTCCGGACCTTCAAGGAGCAATCAAAGACTTCAAGACCTGATTAAGTGTCATTAATACCATATTAATGACACACGATCAGATGGCCCTTAATACTGATAACGGCACTGTTAAGGCCCGTTACCAGGCTATTAAGGGTAATTAACCTCATTAATTGTGTATCAAGCATGTGTAACCATCGGGGCCACGTGTCGGGCCAGGCTAACAGTGTAACGACCAGTCCTTGTACTATAAAAGGACTGGCCAACGATACACAAAGGACTGTTCCAGACCACGACTAAACTCCCTGAGCTAGACGAGCTTCTTCTTCTGGAGCTTCTTCTAGACTCACACGCTTAATACATCACCAACACACCCCGTGGAGTAGGGTATTACGCTCAGGCGGCCCGAACCACGTAAATCTCTGTGTACACTTGTCGTTCACCTTCTTGAATCTCTGCGCGCCCATTACCGAACCACAGCTCCTTGATCTACCAAAGGTAGTGTCAGGAGATCTGCCGGATCCAAACACCGACAGTTGGCATGCCAGGTAGGGGCGCCCGAGATTTCGAGTATGGTGAACTCAGCTGCTGGATCATCCAACGGCAACCCTGCTGTTCAACCCGCTGGAAGCAATCCCTCCAACATGCAGCAACCAACAGGTGCCGTGGCTACAGCAGGAGTCATGCCTCCACCACCACCGCCTGCACTAGCACGTCAAGCTGAGCAGCGTGACGGTGCATCGGTGTCGGTCACTGCATCGGCGAATAACAACAACCCTGAACACGCGCTTCATGCAGCGCGTGCTCTCCTCCAACGTCCACCACCTCTAGGTGCATCCCAAGGTGCGATGGAGTAGTGGAGGGCTGATGTGGAACATCTGGTTGCAGCAGTAGCCGACCGCATCAGCAACCAAGGTCCTCCTCCTTCAGGGTGGGCCCCATCATAGCTCCAGACCGTGTCTGGTAGACTTGGTCCGCACGCTTCCCAGAATAGGAGGCGTGCAGCGTCACAGCAAGTTACGTCGCTACCTTCTGCGGCGCGACGAACTCATACAGTGACCAGGCTTTCAACTCATGACCTCCGGGCGGAGCTTGATCGCCGTTACCGTCAACAGGACGGTCGTGTCCATATCGAGCGTGCTCGCGAAAGACGAGAGGCTCGAGACAGTCCTGCTACCGAGGGAGTAGGAGGAGGCTGTTTTGCACTGGCCATGCATCTATACATGGTCAGATGGCCACAAAAGTTCCGGCCTCACCTGCCAGAGAAATTTGACAGGACTGTTAATCCTGTCGAGTTTCTCCAAATTTACACCACCGCAATCCTTGCGGCCGGAGGTAACGAGGCCTTAATGGCCAACTACTTCCCAGTGGCCTTGACTGGGACCGCCAGATCCTGGTTCATGAGCCTTCCTCATAACTCCATCAATAGTTGGGAGGAATTGCGCCAACAGTTCACCACCAATTTCGGGAGTTCATACACCCGGCGAGGCACCGAACTGGACCTTTTTGCAGTCGTGCAGAAGGGGGGAGAATCCCTGTGCTCATTCATCCAGAGGTTCTCCCAGGTACAAAACATCATTCCTTCTATCTCTAGCGCTTCTGTTATCGTGGCATTTAGACAGGGCGTATGAGATAAGAAGAGGTTGGAGAAGCTGGCGGTCAAGGAGATCACCAGCGTCACGGAGCTTTTCAGCTTGGTAGACAAGTGTGCCAAAGCTGCAGAGGGCCGTGAAATGCACTCCAAACCACCTCCGGAGGATGGCAAAAAATCCTCCAAAGGCGAAGCCACTACCTCCGGGAGTGGCAAAAAGAAGAAAAAATCCAACAGCAAAAAGAAGTCGTCGGCCGGCACATCCACCCTGCAGCTGCAGCAGCTCCAGGTGGCCGGGGGTCATGCCCCGAGAAACGACCTCGGCCGTCCTCTGAAGATCGTGGCAACTCCAAAGTGTGGTGTCCCATCCACAAGTCAAATAGTCACAACTTGAAGGACTGCCGGGAGGTCCAAAACCTTGCCGAGCGCTACCACAAGCGCTGGGAAGAAGTTCCTTTCCGTCAGAGGGAAGGAAAACAGAAAGCCGATGAAGCTCCGACTGAAGAGGAGTTGGGCTTCCAGGACCCTAAAAGGGCCTAAAGGCTATTTACACCTCCGTCAATGACGACTTCGACGTCTCTGACAATGAGCGTCGGAAGACCATTAACACCATCTTCGGTGGTTCGTGGGACATCACCTCCCGCCGTGTCCTCAAGACCATGCGGCGGGACATGGCCTCAGTAGCTCCTACAGCCAGGGCGGAGCCTCACGGAAAGTGGATGGACACCACCATCGCTTTTGATGCCTCAGACTGCCCTCGGAACATGATCGGAGCTGGTCAACTACCATTGATGATATCTCCGACCATCAATAACATTCAACTCCGCCATATAATGGTGGACGGAGGTTCAGGGCTGAAGCTCATAAGCTTCGAAGCTTTTGTCAAGCTTCAGCTCTGACCTTCGGACCTTCGCCCCTCCCGACCTTTCTCTGGAGTAGGTCCCGGGCCATAACACCACTCGGTGCCATTACTCTCCCCGTAACCTTCGGGACTCGGGAAATTATCGCACTGAGAAGTTGATCTATGACGTCGCTCAGATCAACTTGCCTTTCAACGCCATTCTGGGCAGGCTCGCCTTGTACAAAGTCATCGCTGCTGCTCATTATGGCTACCTGGTGTTGAAGATGCCGACACCAGCTACCGTTCTCCTGATCTGCAGAGACCGTACCGCCGGAGTAACTGCTCTGGAAGAACTGCATGCTCTTGCTACAGTGCAGGAGGAAGAATCCAGGCAGGAACAAGCTCCAAAACCCACGAGCATTCGTCAACGAAGCTCAACCTCCGCACCTTGCGTGCAACCAAGCAGTGACATCGACATCCCCGTCAAGGTCGTCCAAATCGGTTCCGATGCCACTCAGACCACTCGCATATCAGGAGGTCTGAATGACAAATAGGAACTCGCGCTCATCACTTTCCTCCGGGCTAATGTCGACGTGTTTGCTTGACAAACATCACAAATGCTTGGGATCCCTAGGGAAGTGATCGATCATAATCTGAAGATCTATCCTGATGCTCGGCCCGTACATCAGAAGCCTTGGAAGCAATTCGTAGAGCGACAGAACTTCATACGACAAGAAGTGAAGAAGTTGCTTGAAGCTGGATTCATCCGAGAAGTCTTCCATCCAAATTGGCTAGCAAACCCAATCGTTGTACCCAAGGCCGGCGGGAAGCTTCGGATGTGTATCGACTACACAACACTGAATAAGGCATGCCCAAAAGATCCATTCCCACTACCTATAATAGATTAGATAGTGGATTCCACCTCTGGGTGTGAATTACTGTGTTTCCTAGATGCATATTATGGGTACCATCAAATCAGAATGTCTAGGGAAGATGAAGAACATACTTCTTTTATCACAGTAGATGGATTGTACAGTTATACTACCATGCCATTTGGTCTCAAGAATGCAGCTCAACATTTGTACGAGCTATGTACAAAACCTTTGGAGAGCTCATCAGAGACATAGTGGAAGTGTATGTTGAGGACATCGTCGTCAAGATCAAGGACAAGGAGTCACTCCTTGACACCTTGCAAGCTGTCTTCGATAAGCTGCGGGTCACCCGCACGAAGCTGAACCCAAACAAGTGCGTCTTCGGGGTTAGCTTTGGAAAGCTTCTCGGTTTCCTGGTAAACCACCGGGGCATAGAGGCAAATCCGGCGAAGATTAAAGCCATAGAGGAGATGCGGCCACCAGGCCGCATCAAAGATGTCTAGAAACTGACTGGATGTCTAGCCGCCCTCAGCCGGTTCATCTCAAGACTGCCAGAACGGGCGCTACCCTTCTTCAAGCTATTGAGGAAGTCCGAACCATTTCAATGGTCTGAAGAAGCAGAAAAGGCGTTCTAGGAGCTAAAGCAGCTCCTCACCACTCTACCAACCTTGGTAGCTCCAAACTTTGGTGAGCCCTTACTGCTTTACACTTCAGCAACCGACGAGGTTATCAGCATGGTCCTGGTTGCAGAGAGACCAGAACCATCACAAGCTCAGGAATCCAGACCCCTCTGGGAGGGTCCGAAGGTTCCTGAAGGTGAGTCTGGGTCCCAGCCCCCAGACTTGGATCTACAGGGAGTTATTCCAAAAGATCTGGACCCCTCTGGCAGGGTCCGGGTCGCTCCAGTAGAAGCACCGGGTTCCTCTAGCAAGGACCCGGAGGTCCTCGTAGCAGGTACGGACCCCTCCGGGAGGGTCCGGGGCGATGTGGAGGAAGCTCCGGGCCCCTCCGAGAGCGTCCGGACAGTCCAACGCCTAGTGCACTTCATCAGCGAAGTACTACATGATGCCAAGACTCGATACCTAGAGGTGCACAAGCTGCTCTACGCAGTTCTCATCGCCTGCAGGAAGCTTCATCATTACTTCCAAGCTCACAAGATCTCAGTGGTGACCTCTTACCCACTGCGTGCGATCTTGCATAATCCCATCTCTACTGGGAACATTGCAAAGTAGGCAACGGAATTGGCCGAATTCGATCTTGAATTCGTCCCAAGACAAGCGATCAAGAGTCAAGCATTGACAGACTTTGTGGCGGAATGGACCCCCTCTCCATCAAACCTTGGGGGCCCTAGTGAGCAGAAGCCGGAACTCAAGGCTCCGGTCTTCACCAAGCCTCACTGGACCCTCTACTTCGATGGCTCCATGCAAAAGCAGGGGGCCGGAGCTGGAGTTCTTCTCCTCGCTCCAACCAGGGAGAAGGTAAAATACATGGTCCACCTTGATTTCAAGGCGACCAACAACATGGCGGAGTATGAAGCACTCATTTATGGACTAAAGGTGGCATTATCATACAGTGTCAAGCAGCTGTTGGTCAAGGGAGATTCGCAGCTCATCATTAAACAGGTGAAGGGTGAATGCTCCTGTAACAATCCCCAACTAGCTGCTTATCTCCTTGAAGTCCAGGGGCTTCAGATGGACTTCGAAGTCCTGGATCTCCACCATGTACAGCGTGTCCATAATGCTGAAGCTGACGAACTCTCGACGAAAGCGTCAACCGGAGCTCCGGCTCCTGACGGAACCTTCGTCCGAAGGTTGTCAAAACCCACAGCACAGCCTGCCAAACTGAGCGAATGGGGCGAGACCAGCATCCCTGGCGGTCCCGATGGCCCTATTACCATGGCAGCCTTCAAGGGTCATTGGTGCTGTCGAAAGCTCCGAGCAACCCAGCATGCAAGACTCAAATGCTCAAGCAAGCTCTGATGCATGGATATCGGAGATTCAGAGCTACTTGAAAGACAATATCCTTCCTGGCGATGTTGTATCCGCTGACCGGATAGTCAGATTGGCTAAAAGATACACGTTGGTAGAAGGGGATCTCTACCAGCGCGGTGCCAACAGCGTCCTAATGCGGTGCATCACAAGGGAAGAAGGCTGCGAGCTCCTCGCAGAAATCCATGGAGGCGAGTGTGGGAACCACGTGTCTTCCCGCACGCTGGTCGGTAAAGCCTTCCGGCATGGCTTCTACTGGCCTACAGCGCTCTAGGATGCAACTGAGTTGGTGAAGAAATGCAAAGCATGTCAGTTCCATGCAAAGCAAATTCACACACCGGCTAAGCCTCTACAAATGATACATCCTACATGGCCTTTCGCTGTGTTGGGGATGGACATCTTGGGACCATTCCCAAGAGCCGTTGGAGGTTACAAGTTCCTGTATGTTGCCATTGACAAGTTCACCAAATGGTCGGAAGCAACTCCAGTTGTGACAATAAACAAGCAATCAACTATCAACTTCTTACAGTCCATCGTACGCAGATTTGGAGTCCCGAACAAAATCATAACAGATAATGGGACCCAATTCACATGCTCTGCTTTCCAAGGATACTGCGAAGACCTTGGCATCCAAGTCATCTATGCCTCCATAGCTCACCCAACAAGTAATGTCCAAGCCGAGAGAGCAAATGCAGAAATCCTGAAAGGACTAAAGACGCGCACATATGAGCGCCTGAAAAAACATGGAGCCAACTGGACTGAAGAGCTTCCATCCACTCTATGGGCCAACAGGACAACTCCAAACCGGTCAACTGGAGAGACACCCTTCTTCCTGGTGTACAGAGTTGAAGCAGTCCTTCCTCCAGAAATTACCTTGGGGTCGCTCCGGGTCCGAACCTCCGACGAAGCCACGCAGGACCAGCTCCGGCATGAAGACCTTGACCTCCTTGAAGAGGGAAGGTGTCAAGCAGCTATTCGGAATGCCCAATACCGCCAAGCTCTTCGACGCTATCACCAACGGCATGTTCACAGCCAACAGCTCGAGGAAGGCGATCTGGTGCTACGGAGAATACAATCCAGAGAAGGGTTAAACAAACTCTCCCCCAGCTGGGAGGGACCCTTCTGAGTGATCAAAGTATCCCGTCTCGGATGCGTTCGCTTGGCAACCGAGGATGGGACTCCTCTCCCAAATCCTTGGAACATTGAGCACCTCCGTAAGTTCTACGCTTAATATCACAGAGGTGAGTCTGTAATCACATGTGATGTATGTTATAGAGTCATTGTACAGAGTCGGGTAGCTCCTCCGGGAGGGCAGCCGGACCTACCCAGTTAGGTCCGCAATGTCCATGCAACACTTGTCATAGTCTCAGAACTAAAGGTGTAGCTAGCTACCTTGGGTCAAACGAGAAACAAAACACACTTAGTCTGGTTCCGTACCCTAAGAGTGTACTTGTTTCCCCTGTACCCTGGATCTATAATGAAAGACATCATTGTGTGAAAACAGACTCTACGTGCATTTACTTTGTACAGGCTCAATATTTTTTATTTTTCTCTTTCTTGTCTATAACAAAGTTGTGCAGTTCTTAAGAAACTTTAGCTCGACCAGTTCATGTACAATTCAAGTTGCATTGTCTATCCTTCCGGGTTCAAACATTGTTGATAGCCTACTTGTCTGAATGCCGCCAAGCCAATCTAGGGCCGGAGTGTGCTATCGACTTAGCCTGGTCATGCACCCTAAGTACGCCACTACCTACACCCCGGCAGGCCGAAGTAAGGCAAGTCCAGAAACGATCGGACCTGAAGGAAGCAAGATGGCGCTCTTGATTGTATTTAGGATTGTGTTCAACCTAAAACTTTCTCGAGAACAGTAAGCTGCAATGAAGTTATAAATAGGAAACGGATTTTACTGTTTTTCTTGACTTCAATGTGCAGGAAAAATAAATATTTCATGATGATGGTGAATGAAGCCAGAGCTACCAAAGCTCGGACATTCCCTAGGCGGCTCGTGGTCGATGTTTCAAATATTGACATCGAGCATCGCTGGAGCTACTCAGCTCTGATAAAGCTAGGGGGCATATTGTCAACGTGAAGATGGTGGAAAGACTCTAAATAGGAGCTTACTGTTGACACAACATGTGTTGACAGAGGTCACTGCCGAAGCTACCAAGCTCCAACACCCCAAAGGGCTAACTATCGATGCTTTACGCATTGATGGAGACTACTGCCGAAGCTATTAAGCTCCGACGATGGTCAATGCCGGAGCCACTAAACTCTGACAACCTCACAGGGCCTACACTATCGAAGACTTCGGACCTACATTCTAAAAGTTCAAAGCACACAAGTCTTCAACAACTATTACATCCTCTTGGTACATGTTCACAATCAAATTGTATACATCTACCAGGGGGCCAAGCGAGACAAAGGTGTTGAAGACAAAAAATGAAATTCGAATTCACAAAAGTTTGGATTTCATTCATCTGGGGACAAGAGATTACAAAATTGGAGAAGAAGAAGAGAGAATACAAGCAGGAGATAAAGAGAGACGATTCTAGACCCTATGGAAGAACTGGGCGACCTTCTGGGCCACCTCCGACATATTGGCTCAGGCAGCTTCACCCTCTCCTTCGATGGGACCTTCAAGCACCAGTCCAGAGGGAATTGAGGGTCCCGACTGGTGTAGCACGTCAGCACAAACTCTGCGACGTTCTTCGCCAGGGACTGACCCTCTGTTTTCGATTGCTCCGCGATGACATCGCCCATCTTGGAGAGCTTGTTGCCCGCTGAACTCAGCGCATCCAACGCCTGGTCTAGCTCCGACTCTGGATCATCTAGACGCACGGGACTGAAGCCCATTGGCGTCAGCGCGTCATTGGCCTTGCCCAGGAAGTCCCAAACTTGTTGCAACTCCGCAACCCTTGCACCACGCATCTCCGCCAAGGATCTTTTGGCCGCCGCAAGCTCTGAGGTCTCCCGTGCAAGACGCTCCACCTCTTTGGCATTCTGCTGAATCGTTTTAGCAATCTGCCTTTCGAGTTTGCTGAGCTCTTCCTCGTGGAGGTGGATCTCATTCTGGCGGTTGACCAGATCTTTCTCCCGGCACCGCACTTTCTTCTCCCGGGCAGCGATGGCATTCTCCTGCTTGTAGAGATCTTGCCCTTGCTCCCAGGCCTTCTTCTCCTCCTCCTTGCAACGCTCCTCCAATTTCTTGGTGCGTTCTTCGAGGCTCTTGTCAGCCAGAGCTCTCTTTTGGACAAGCTCTTCCTCCCTCTTCATGAGGTCGTCCCGTAGCTACAGGAATTTCTGCTCTTCATCTTCGAGCCGTTTTTCCCGCACTTCAAGAGCCTCCCGGTGCTTGACGAGACTATCGTGGATGGCAGCGAGCCTTTCCTGGCGTTCATCCGCTGCGCTGTTTGCAGCCTTGGCCTGCTCATAGATGGCCCGAGACTGGTTGTCGAGGGTCCACTTCATGCTTTCCCTCTCATCCAACAACTTACCCCTGTACTCTAGGCGGACCTTCTCCCTTTCCACCCACTCCTTGTCATCAGCCAACCTCGACTGCACCAGCTTGGTTTCGAATGGAGTCGGTTGCGCCACCTCCTAAGGGTTTGGCGCTCCTCCTCGAGGGCCTTGCTGTCGTGGTAGAAAGCCAGCTGGACCTGGCGAAGACTAGAGCAGGCATGTCAATAAGCAACGATAGGGGGAACGGGTCTGGACCTGCCGGGGTCATCTCAGCTGGCTCTAGCGGATCTTCAGCGACAAAAATTGGGTCCCACTCAACAAGAGCAGTCCCCTGAGCTTCCACGACACTAGGGTCGTCCTTCGGGATAGCCTCGGTCGCCGCCAAGGAGGTGCTTGCAGCAGAAGTTCCGACCTCCGGAATTGACTCTGAAGGCCCAACCGCCAGGTCATCTACAATTGGCCCCTCTGGCGGGGGGCCAACAGCTTCATCTTGGCACCCTCGCTCAGCAGAAGGCACCTCCGGGATCACCGCTTCCAGATCGGGTGTTGAAGGTTCGGTCGGAGTAGAAGCTACTTCTGGCTTTGGCGCAAGTGCTTCCTTCGCCTCTAGCTCAGGTGCTGGCGCTTCGACCACCAAAGGCTCAGGCGCCGAAACCTCCGCAGCAACTGGCTCGGACGCCGGAACCTCTTCAACGGCTGGCTCCAAAGCCGGAACGTCTGTAGCAACCGGCTCTACTGTCGGAGCTTCCTTGACAACCGGCTCAATTGCCGGAGATTCATCAACACCCGGCTCCACTGTCGGGACCTCATCAACCACCGGCTCAACTGCCCGGGCTTAAACAACAACCGGCTCTGGGGCCAGAATCGTGGCTCCCTCCGGCTCTGCGGCCGGAGCGTCCAACATCTCAGCATCCAAGCCTGGAGCTTCAGCCTCCGGGGCTGGCGCTGCTGGTACATCTTCATTCCTGTGGTCCAGCGCTACCACGGGAACTTCTGGGGATGAGTCGTCCAAAACCACGACAGCCAGCATCGGGGCTGCTGCAGCCTCAACCACCTCTTGGGGCGGCGCTGGAACCAGAACCGGAGCTCCAGCCTGCACAGCCTCAATCGTTGCTGCAGGGACCGGAGCATCAGCCCTCTTCTTAGGCACGCTGTGGATGAAGGACGAAGAGACTCAAAATACAGTTAACAGTAAAACAACTGACTGAGGTAAAAAATCAAAAATTACATCGGAAGGCTTCTGCACCAGTTAGCACGGAACCTCTTCTCCAGACGCTCCAGACTGGCCCGAGCCGCCACTGGCATGGTAGTCCCAGAGGGTCCCCCGGAGCTTGCTGCTGCTATCGGTGTTGCTCTGGTCGAGGCCCCCCTCGACCGAGAAGGACCTCCGGACCCAGAGCCCTCAACCGGCCCTGGTACCGGAGTCACTTGGCCGGAGCTAGCACCCCGGGAAGATGCCGCTAATGGAGTAGATGTCGCCGTTGTAGACCTCCCCCTCCGGGGAGGAGACGCCGCAGAAGAAGTATGCCTAGCGGACCTGTCGGCATGCTTCCTCTTACGGCTTGAGGGCTCGGCCAATTCATTGCCCTTGCCGACGACTTCGGTTCTTGGCTTAGGGGAGGGAACAGAGCCACCTTCCGGAGCTTCGGAGATCACCAACCCGGTGGTCGAGCGCCTCTCAACGACACCAAGGTCGTCAAGCACCGGCATCGTCCGCCAGAGCTCCCTGCTAAACTTGGCCTCCATGTTCAGAGGGAGGAAAGCTGCCTGCAGAGCCAAGTCATCACCCTCGACATCGATGCCATGCTGGAACTTCTTGAGGTGGAACTCCAAAGTTGCACCCTGCATGTTGGACTTCAAACCGGTCTCGATCCGGTCGTCGTCCAGCATACTCTTGAGGGCCCAAGCTAGCTTCTCCCTCCTCTTCAGCAGAGCCCACCTGTTGGTCAGGAAGATGCAAAACACCGCCTGAGGAGTCACCCCTTCTTCCACGCACAGGCGGATCCTGGTCAGAGCGGGGTTGAAGGCATCCGATAGCACCGGAGCTTCACTCCAAACTGCAGTGTCGATGTTGGGGAGGCCTTCCGGTAGCTCCAGCTTCTCGTGCTCCTCCACCCTGATGACAATCCAATCCTTCTTCCAGTCGTCCCACTTCCCAGAAGGGAACGATTGCAAGTACTTGTACAGGCACTTCTTGTGCTTCACAAAATAGTAGAAGCCAAGGTACTCGTCACTCCTGCCCGTAGTTTGGACAGTGAAGAAGGTGCGGAAGAGCTCAATGCAGGGGGGAATGCCCACCCACATCTTGCAAAAGTGGACGAAGATTGACACCAGCAGAATGGAGTGAGGGCCAAGGTGGTACAGCTGCAGACCATAGAAGTCTAGAAGAATCAAGAAGAAAGAGGAGAAAGGTGGGATCAGTCCCACCATGGCGTACGCGTAGAAGTACACCATGTCGTCGGCATGTTCCTTCTCGAACGGGAGCTTGCTGGCGCGGACCAAGTGGTTGAAGAAGTCAGGGGACCATCCCATGAGGGCCCGGACCTTCTTCTAATTATCATCAGTCTTTAGTCGGCTCTGGTAGAGACCCAACTCCATCGCGGCACAGCGAGGCAAGAGAGGAAAGGCAAGCAAAAGTTTGGAAGGTTTGAGCACAAGATCGAATGGAAGGCTTAAAGAACCCCAAACAGTCTGTGTTTTCCTTCTTAAGTAAGCCCCCGCAATGCCTGGATGGAAACCTCAGAGGAGCCGACGATACCAGTCAAAAATTTCACCCCGCCAATGACAAGGGGGCCCGGGGCCACCCCGACGATCAAGTCGAGGTTCTTACCCCAGGCGAATGGTTGTCATCATGAAATGCGGGAAACCCGAAGGCGGTGGCCTGACAGGGCGCGTGGAACCGATACGATTTCGTATCGGGAACCGGCGACCTTCAATTGCGTGAGATCCGCACGCTAAGATCTCACCTGCCGCTCCTGGATATGCCACGCAGCGGAGGTTTAACTGCGAACTGTTGCCAACGGCACGTCCAAAGATACTTGAAGACACGGCTCAAAAACTGAAGAATGGACCCACCTCTGGCGGAATGACTTCATCCAAAATGTCTCTCCTGGAGGTGGGCCCAGGGGGGCACTGTTGGTACCCTCTGTACCGACAGTGGCCCCCTTGGGATTGCAAAGATCACAAGGAAACTCCATCTACCAGATTTGAAGACCTCCAAAGGCCCCACATGTCAGGCGTAACCGGACCTGCTTCCCCGACATGGTTAGTCCCAGGGCCGCCACGTGTATCATAAGACCGGAGCTATCACCCATACATGGGAAGCTCCGGTCGGAATACCAGTATGGCACCCCCGGACCTAACCCCAGACAAAGGGAAGCTCCGGTACTCACACGTGTCCAACAGCACCGGAACTACCCGTCCACGACGGTAAGCTCCGGAGCTGCCACGTGATAACCGTCGGACCTTAAGCTTCAACAATCAGGCTGGTGGACCCCCCAACAGCTCCGGACCTCCAAGGAGCAATCAAAGACTTCAAGACCCGATTAAGTGTCATTAATACCATATTAATGACACACGATCGGATGGCCCTTAATACTGATAAAGGCACTATTAAGGCCCGTTACCAGGCTATTAAGGGTAATTAACCTCATTAATTGTGTATCAAGTATGTGTAACCGCCGGGGCTACCTGTCGGGACAGGCTAACGGTGTAATGACCAGTCCTTGTACTATAAAAGGATTGGCCGACGATACACAAGGGACGGTTCCAGACCACGATTGAACTCCTTGAGCTAGACGAGCTTCTTCTTCTGGAGCTTCTTCTAGACTCACACGCTTAATACATCACCAACACACCCCGTGGAGTAGGGTATTACGCTCAGGCGGCCCGAACCACGTAAATCTATGTGTACACTTGCTGTTCACCTTCTTGAATCTCTGCGCGCCCATTACCGAACCACAACTCCTTGATCTACCAAAGGTAGTGTCGGGAGATCTGCCGGATCCAAACACCGACAGATGTCAAGGTCTTCGTAGTATCCTTGGAAAGTAGAGCTTGTGAATTGGGTCCCATTATCTGTTATGATTTTGCTTGGGACTCCAAATCTGCATACGATGGACTACAAGTAGTTGATAGCTGATTGCTTGTTTATTGTCACAACTGGAGTTGCTTCCGGCCATTTGGTGAATTTGTCAATGGCAACATACAGGAACTTGTAACTTCCGACAGCTCTTGAGAAAGGTCCCAAGATGTCCATCCCCCACACAGCGAAAGGCCATGTGGGAGGTATCATTTGTAGAGGCTGAGCTGGTGTGTGAATTTTATTTGCATGGAACTGGCATGCTTCGCATTTCTTCACAAGCTCAGTTGCATCCTGGAGCGCTGTAGGCCAGTAGAAGCCATGCCGGAAGGCTTTACCGGCCAGCGTGCGAGAAGACGCATGGTTCCCACACTCGCCTCCATGGATTTCTACAAGGAGCTCGCAGCCTTCTTCCCTTGTGATGCACCACATTAGGATGCCGTTGACACCGCGCCGGTAGAGATCCCCTTCTACCAGCGTGTATCTTTTAGCCAATCTGACTATCCAGTCAGCGGATACATCATCGTCAGGAAGGATATTGTCTTTCAAGTAGCTCCGGATCTCTGAGATCCATGCATCGGAGCTTGCTTGAGCATTTGAGTCTTGCGTGCTGGGTTGCTCGGAGCTTCTGGCAGCACCTACGACCCTTGATGGCTGCCATGGTAACAGGGCCATCGGGACCGCCAGCTTCGGGATGCTGGTCTCGCCCCCTTCGCTCAGTTCGGCAGGCTGAGCTGTGGGTTTTGACAACCTCCGGACGAAGGTTCCGTCAGGAGCCGGAGCTCCGGTTGACGCTTTCGTTGAGAGTTCATCAGCTTCAACGTTATGGACACGCTGGACATGGTGGAGGTCCAGGACTTCGAAGTCCTTCTGAAGCCTCTGGAGTTCAAAGAGATAAGCAGCTAGTTGAGGATTGTTATAGGAGCATTCACCCTTCACCTGTTTAATGATGAGCTGCGAATCACCCTTGACCAACAGTTGCTTGACACCATATGACAGTGCCACCTTTAGTCCGTAAATGAGTGTTTCATACTCTGCCATGTTGTTGGTCGCCTTGAAGTCAAGGTGAACCATGTATTTTACCTTCCCCCCGGTTGGAGCGAGGAGAAGGACTCCAGCTTTGGCCCCCTGCTTTTGCATGGAGCCGTCGAAGTAGAGGGTCCAGTGAGGCTCATTGAAGATCGGAGCCTTGAGTTCTATCTTCTGCTCACTAGGGCCCCCAGGGTTTGATGGAGAGGGGGTCCATTCGCCATGAAGTCTGCCAATGCTTGACTCTTGATCGCTTGTCTTGGGACGAATTCAAGATCGAATTTGGCCAATTCTGCTGCCCACTTTGCAATGTTCCCAGTAGAGTTGGGATTATGCAAGATCGCACACAGTGGATAAGAAGTCATCACTGAGATCTTGTGAGCTTGGAAGTAATGGCGAAGCTTCCTGGAGGCGATGAGAACTACGTAGAGCAGCTTGTGCACCTCTAGGTATCGAGTCTTGGCATCATGTTGTACTTCGCTGATAAAATACACTGGGCGTTGGACTGTCCGAACCCTCCTGGAGGGGCCCGGAGCTTCCTCCACATCGATCTGGACCCTCCCAGAGGGGTCCAGACCTGCTTCGAGGACCTTCGGGTCCTTGTTGGAGGAACCCGGAGCTTCTACTGGAGCAACCCGGACCCTCCCGAAGGGATCCAGATATTCTGGAGTAACTCCTTGTAGATCCAAGTCTGGGGGCTGGGACCCAGACTCACCTTCAGGAACCTTCGGACCCTCCCGGTGGGGTCTGGATTCCTGAGCTTGGGATGGTTCTGGTCTCTCCGCAACCAGGACCATGCTGACAACCTCGTCGGTTGCTGAAATGTAAAGCAGTAAGGGCTCACCAGGGTTTGGAGCTACCAAGGTTGGTAGAGTGGTGAGGAGCTGCTTTAGCTCCTGGAACGCCCTTTCTGCTTCTTCAGACCATTGCAGTGGTCCGGACTTCCACAATAGCTTGAAGAAGGGTAGCGCCCATTCCGCCAGTCTTGAGATGAACCGGCTAAGGGTGGCTAGACATCCAGTCAGTTTTTGGACGTCCTTGATGCGGGATGGCGGCCAAATATGCTCATGGCTTTAATCTTTGCCGGATTTGCCTCTATGCCCCGGTGGTTTACCAAGAAGCTTTCCGGAGCTAACCCCAAAGACACACTTATCTGGGTTTAGCTTCGTGCGAGTGACTCGCAACTTATCAAAGACAGCTTGCAAAGTGTCAAGGAGTGACTCCTTATCCTTGATCTTGACGACGATGTCATCAACATACACTTCCACTATGTCTCTGATGAGCTCTCCAAAGGTTTTGTACATAGCTCGTACAAATGTTGAAGCTGCATTCTTGAGACCAAATGGCATGGCAGTGTAGCAGTACAATCCATCTACTGTGATAAAAGAAGTATGTTCATCATCTTCCCTAGACATTCTGATTTGATGGTACCCAGAATATGCGTCTAGGAAACACAATAATTCACACCCGGAGGTGGAATCCACTATCTGGTCTATTCTAGGTAGTGGGAATGGATCTTTTGGGCATGCCTTATTCAGTGTTGTGTAGTCGATACACATTCGATGTTTCCCGCCGGCCTTGGGTACAACGATTGGGTTTGCCAGCCATTTTGGATGGAAGACTTCTCGGATGAATCCAGCTTCGAGCAACTTCTTCACTTCTTGTCGTATGAAGTTCTGTCGCTCCACTGATTGCTTCTGAGGCTTCTAATGTACAGGCCGAGCGTCAAGATAGATCTTCAGATTATGCTCGATCACTTCCCTAGGGATCCCAAGCATTTGCGACGGTTGCAAGGCAAACACGTCAATGTTAGCCCGGAGGAAAGTGATGAGCGTGAGTTCCTATTTGTCATTCAGACCTCCTAATATACGGGTGGTCTGAGCAGCATCGGAACCGATTTGGACGACTTTGACGACAATGTCAGTGTCACTGCTTGGTTGCACGCGAGGTTTGGAGGTTGAGCCTCGTTGACGAATGCTCGGTGGTTTCGGAGCTTGTTCTTGCCTGGACTCTTCCTCCTGCGTTGTAGCAAGCGCATGAAGTTCTTCTAGAGCAGTCACTCCGGCATTGCGGTCTTCGCGGATCTGGAGAACACTAGTTGGTGTTGGCATCTTCAACACCAGGTAGCCATAATGAGCAGCAGCCATAAACTTGTACAAGGCTGGTCTGCCCAGAATGGCGTTGAAAGGTAAGTTGATCTGAGTGACGTCAAATACCAACTTCTCACTGCGATAATTCTCACGAGTCCCGAAGGTCACGGGGAGAGTAATGGCACCGAGTGGGGTTATGGCCGCCGGACCTACGCTGGAGAAAGGTCGGGAGGGGCAAAGGTCCAAAGGTCAGAGCTGAAGCATGACGAAAGCTTCGAAGCTTATGAGGATCAGCCCCGAACCTCCGTCCACCATTACATGGTGTAGTTGAATGTTATTGATGGTCGGAGATACAATAAAAGGTAGTTGACCAGCTCCGATCATGTTTCGAGGGCAGTCCGAAGCATCAAAAGTGATGGTAGTGTCCATCCACTTTCGATGAGGCTCTACCTTGGCTGTAGGAACTACTGAGGTCATGTCCCGCCGCATGGTCTTGAGGACACGGCGGGAGGTGATGTCCCACGAACCACCAAAGATGGTGTTCATGGTCTTCCGACGCTCATTGTCGGAGACGTCGGAGTCGTCGTCGACGGAGGTGTAAACAGCCTTCAGGACCTTTTTAGGGTCCTGAAAGCCTAACTCCTCTTCAGCCGGAGCTTCACCGACTTTCTGTTTCCTTCCCTCTGATGGAAAGGAACTTCTTCTCAGCGCTTATTGTAGCGCTCGGCAAGGTTTTGGACCTCCCGGCAGTCTTCCAAGTTGTGGCTGTTCGACTTGTGAATAGGACACCACACTTTGGAGTTGCGACCATCTTCAGAGGACGGCCGAGGTCGTTTCTTGGGGCATGGCCCCCGGCCACCCGGAGCCGCAGCAGCTGCAGCAGTAGATGTGTCGGCCGACGGCTTCTTCTTGCCGTTGGACTTTTTCTTCTTTTTGTCACTCCCGGAAGTAGTGGCTTCGCCTATGGAGGATTTTTTACCATTCTCTGGAGGTGGTTTGGAGTGCATTTCACGGCCCTCCGCAGCTTTCGCACACTTGTCTACCAAGCTAAAGAGCTCCGTGACGCTGGTGATCTCTTTGATCGCCAGCTTCTCCAGCATCTTCTTATCTGGTACGCCCTGTCAAAATGCCACAATAACAGAGGCGCTGGAGATAGAAGGAATAGTGTTTCGTACCTGGGAGAACCTCTGGATGAATGAGCACCGGGATTCTCCCCCCTTCTGCATGACAGCAAAAAGGTCCAGTTCGGTGCCTGGTCGGGTGTATGAACTCCCGAAATTGGCAATGAACTGTTGGCAAAATTCCTCCCAACTATTGATGGAGTTGTGAGGAAGGCTCATGAACCAGGACCTGGCGGTTCCAGTCAAGGCCACTGGGAAGTAGTTGGCCATTACGGCCTCATTACCTCCGGCTGCAAGGATTGCAGTGGAGTAAATCTGGAGAAACTCAGCGGGATTAACAGTCCCGTCAAATTTCTCCGGCAGGTGAGGCCAGAATTTTTGTGGCCATCTGACCATGCGTAGGTGCATGGCCAGGGCAGAACAACCTCCTCCTACTCCCTCGGGAGCAGGACTGTCTCGAGCTTCTCGCCTCTCGCGAGCACGCTCGATATGGACACGGTCGTCCTGTTGACGGTAACGGCGACCAAGCTCCGACCGGAGGTCATGAGTTGAAAGTCTGGTTACTGTATGAGTGCGTCGTGCCCCGGAAGGTAGCGACGTAACTTGCTGAGATGCTGCATGGCTCCTATTTTGGGAACCGTGCGGACCAAGTCTGCCTGACAAAGTCTGATGTTGCGATGGGGCCTGCCCCGAAGGGGGAGGACCTTGGTCGCTGATGCGATCGGCTTCTACTGCAACCAAATGTTCCACATCAGCTCTCCATTGCTCCATTGCACCCTGGAATGCACCTGGAGGTGGTGGACGTTGGAGGAGAGCACGCGCGGCATGGAGCGCGTGTTCAGGGTTGTTGTTATTCGCCGATGTTGTGACGGATGGGATGCACCGTCACTTGATTTGCTGGTGCAGGCGGTGGCGGTGGAGGCATGACTCCCGCTGGAGCTGTGGCACCTACTGGTTGCTGCATGTTGGAGGGATTGCCCCCAGCAGGTTGAACAACAGGATTGTCGTTGGATGATCCAGCAGCTGAGTTCACCATGCTTGAAATCTCGGGCGCTGCCCCTACCTGGCGCGCCAACTGTCGGCGTTTGGATCCGGTAGATCTCCCGATACTACTGTTGGTAGATCGCGGAGTTGTAGTTCGATAGTGGGCGCGCAGAGATTCAAGAAGGTGAATGACAAGTAGACATAGAGATTTACATGGTTCGGGCCGCCTGAGCGTGATACCCTACTCCACGGGGTGTGTTGGTGTTGTATTAAGCGTGTGAGTCTAGAAGAAGCTCCAGAAGAAGAAGCTCGCCTAGACCAGGGCGTCCAAAAGAGGTCTGGAGAGAGGTCCATTGTGTACCATCGACCAGTCCTTTTATAGTACAAGGACTGGTCGTTACACTGTTAGCCTGGCCTGACATGTGGCCCCGGCGGTTACACATGCTTGATACACAATTAATGAGGTTAATTACCCTTAACAGTGTCGTTACCAGTATTAAGGGCCATCCGATTGTGTGTCATTAATATGGCATTAATGATACTTATTCGAATCTTGAAGTCTTTGATTGCTCCTTGAAGGTCCAGAGCCGTTGAGGGTCCACCAGCCTGATTGTTGAAGTTATAGGTCCGGCGGTTCAGCCACGTGGCAGCTCCGGAGCTTACCGTTGTGGACGGGTAGGTCCGGTGCTGTTTGGACACGTGTCGGCACTAGAGCTTCCATCTGTCTGGGTTTAGGTCCGGGGATGCCATACAGGTATCTAGTCCAGAGCTTTCCCATGTGTGGGCGATAGCTCCGGCCTTATGATACACGTGGCGGCCCTGGGACTAACCATGTCGGGGAAGCAGGTCCGGATATGCCTGACGTGTGGGGCCTTTGGAGGTCTTCAAATCTTGTAGATGGAGTTTCCTTGTGATCTTTGCAATCCCAAGGGGTATCCGGTACGTAGGGTACCGACACCGAGGATCACGCGGAGTACTAGGTTGCGTACCACCGTCAATTGCCTGTGAAATGGAGTCGTGCTACTTAGTTCATTTTTATGCTGCAGTGATTAGAGTCTTGTCATTCATGAACTATTTGATTATTTTGATAAGGTACTTATTTAATAGTTAAGACTTGGTTAAATTCTATATATTGTTTGTGATGCATCCGTATATGTGTGATGAACATCCTGGGCACACATATGCGTTACGCTTGGTTCATATTCGTAACCGGGGGTCACACCATGGGACAACTACAAGCTGGCAATAACAATCAGCCCCACATGCCACCACCACCACCCCCGCCACCCCACAACCGTTTGGGAGAGTTCATGCGGACCAGGCCACCTACCTTTGCTTAATCCACAAACCCTATGGAAGCTGATGATTGGCTGAAGTCTGTTGATAAGAAACTTGCTATAGTCCAATGCAATGACAGAGAAAAGGTTCTTTTTGCCTCACACCAGTTGGTTGGAGCTGCTGTAGATTGGTGGGAATCTCTGTGCAATGCCCATGAAAATCAAGAGAGAATCACCTGGGCGGAATTCAAGGAGAAGTTCCATTCTCACTATGTACCTGAGGGAGTCATGATACTAAGAAGACAAGAATTTGAAAACCTTGGGCAAAGAATGATGAGTGTGAGTGAGTATCTGAACATTTCACTCAACTGTCAAGATATGCTCCAGGGGACATCAATACTGACAGCAGAAAACAGTACCTGTTCATGAGGGGTCTCAACAATGAAAACCAAGTTCAGTTGCTCAATGCAGACTATGCAAATTGTCAGAAGCTGGTTGACAAGGCCATTGTGGTTGAGAACAAGATTCGTGAGATGGAGCTAGATCACAAGAGGAAGATGCCATATCAGGGATAGCCGCAAGGAAGCAATGTCCGTCCTCGCTATGCACTGCCTGCTGCACCATATTACAATCCGTCTGCTGCTGCATACCGGCCTGCTTATCCACCACGATCGCAACAGCAAATGTAGCAACACCCGCCCATACATGCACCCCGCTTACCTATGCTGCTTGCGCCACGCCCAAATATTCCTGATTATGCTCAAAACCAGCCTCGCCCTAACTTTGCTGGCACCACTGGTGGAAAGACTTGCTATACTTGTGGTGAAGCGGGACATTTTGCTAATCAATGCCCAAGATCAGGTCAGGGGCAGATGAACAATGCTCCAAGGTAGAATCCTAGGCTCAATGAAGGGGCAACTCAAGGCAACCGAGGACCACATAATTTTGGTCGTGGCAAGGTGAACCATGTATCTGCAGAAGAGGCTCAGCAAGCTGAAGACATTATGATTGGTATGTTTCTCGCAAACTCCAACCCCGCTACTATATTATTTTATTTTGGAGCATCCCATTCATTCATCTCATCAAAGTATGTTGCAAAGCATAGCATGCCTATATCATATTTGAAGTATACTCTGTTGGTTAAATCTCTTGGAGGAGAGATGAGGACGAATATAGTATGTTCAAAAGTAAGTATTTCCGTAAGGGGGTAGATTTCCTCGTCAACCTTATAGTTCTGAATTCTTAAGGCTTGGACACCATATTGGGAATGGACTGGATAAGGAAGCATAACAGAGTAATTCAGTGTGCCACTCGGACAGTGCAATTGACAAATGAGGAATGAGTCGGTATATAATTCAAGGCAGTTCAGCCGACAACCGAGAAGACCATGGTAAATCATGCAGAAGGGGTAACTTTGGAGGAAATTCCAGTTGTTCATGAGTACCTTGAAGTGTTTCCTGGGGAATTGCCAGGTATGCCACCTCATCGTGACATCGAGTTCGTCATTGATTTAATACCTGATACTGCACCTATAGCAAAGAGGCCATATAGGATGCCTCCTAAGGAATTAGCAGAGCTCAAGAAGAAGATTCAAGAACAATTAGAGAAGGGATTTATATGCCCAAGCTCGTCGCCATGGGGAGCCCTAGTGCTATTTGTAGATAAGAAAGATGGATCCCAAAGAATGTGTGTGGATTAGCAGTCTCTCAACAAGGTGACAATTAAAAACAAGTACACGCTGCCTCACATTGAGGATCTGTTCGACCAAATGAAGGGAGTCAGAATATTCTTTAGGATTGATCTTCGGTCAACATACTTCTAGATGAAGATTAGACCATCAGACATACCCAAAATGGCTTTCAGAACACGGTATGGATCCTATGAGTATACAATCATGTCGTTTGGATTGACTAATGCACCCGCACACTTCATATATCTTATGAACAAGGTTTTCATGGAGTATTTGGATAAGTTCGTGGTAGTGTTCATTGATGACATCATGATCTACTCGAAAAGTGAAGAGGAGCACGAAGATCATTTAAGGCTGACATTGCAGAAATTGTGAGAGCACCAGTTGTATATCAAGTTCAACAAATGCCAATTCTAGTTGAGGGAGATCATTCCTAGGCCATGTCATATCTGGAGCAGGAGTGTCATTGACCCCGGAAAGGTTAGAGATGTGCTACAGTGGGAACTGCTGCAGAATGTGAAGGAAATAACGAGTTTTCTTGGAACAGCTGGATACTACTGTCGGTTCATCAAGGACTTTTCCGAGATAGCAAAGCCCATGACTGAACTTTTTATGGAGGAGAAGCCTTTAAAGTGGACTCAAGCTTGTCAGGACAGTTTTGAGGAGCTAAAGAAGAGGTTAACAATAGCACCTGTGTTGGTATTGCCAGACGTGAGCAAGAGCTTTGATATCTATTGCGACGCTTCAAGGCAAGGACTTGGTTGCGTGTTGATGCAAGAAGGCCGAGTAGTAGCTTATGCATCCAGGCAATTGAAGAAACATGAACAGAATTATCCTACGCATGATCTCAAACTTGTAGGCGTAGTGCAAGCATTGAAGATTTGGAGACACTATGTTCTTGGCCATAGATGCGAGTTTATACGGATCATAAGAGTCTCAAGTACATATTCACGCAAATAGATCTAAATTTGAGGCAACTATCATGGTTGGAACTCATTAAGGATTATGATGTGGAAATCAATTATCATCCAGGAAAAGCCAACGTAGTGGCTGATGCTTTAAGTCGGAAGGGAGCAAGCCACCAACTCAACGTTAGGTAGTTGCCACCCAAGCTATGCAAGGAGTTTGAACGGTTGAATCTTGGTTTTGTTTAGGAAGTGGGAATAATGGAGTTAAGTCTGACCTTGGAATAGAAAATTCGAGAAGGTCAAATGAAGGACAAGGAAATCTAGGATATCAAAGAAATGACCTAAGAAGGGAGAGAATTCAGATTTGATGAGGATGACCATGGTACTTTGTGGCTTGGAAAACAGATTGTTGTGCCTAATGAGAAGAGACTCCAACAGTTGATATTAAAGGAGGAACATGACTCACTTTACTCAATCCATCCCGGCTATACGAAGATGCATGTACAAGGACCTGAAGACATGCTATTGGTGGGATGGCATGAAAAGGGACATAGCTCAATATGTTGCATTATGTGATGTATGCCAAGGAGTCAAGGCTGAACATCAAAGGCCAGCTAGATTATCACAGCCATTGAAGATCCCAGAATGGAAATGAGAAGAGGTTGATATGGATTTCATAGTTGGTTTGCCTCGCACTTCAGCAGGTTACAATTCAATATAGGTTATTGTGGATCAGTTGACAAAATTAGCGCATTTCATTCCTGTCAAGACGACCTATAGTGGAGCAAAGTTGGCAGAATTGTACATCGGAAGAATAGTGTGTTTAAACGGAGTACCAAAGAAATAGTATCCCATAGAGGTTCTCAATTTACCTTGAGGTTCTGGCAGAAGCTGCACGAATCAATGGGAACTCAATTGAATTTTAGTTTCGCATATGACCCTCAAATGGATGGACAGACCGAGAGAATAAATCAGATTTTGGAGGATAGGCTAAGGGCTTGTGCGTTAAAGTATGGAGGAAGTTAGGACAAGAGCATGCCATATGCTGAATTTTCCTACAACAACAGTTATCAAGCAAGTTTGAAGATGTCGCCATATGAAGCATTGTATGGGAGAAGGTGTAGAAACCCTTTTTTGGAATGAAACAGGTGAAACTCAAGTGTTTGGACCTGATGTAATACAGGATGCAAAAAAGCAAGTCCAGACAATCCGCAAAAATTTGAGAGCTGCTCAGTCGAGACAAAATGGTTACATGGATAATAGACGAAGAAGCCTGCCTTTTGAGGTGGGAGACTTCGTATAACTCAAAGTGTCACCTATGTGATGTCACAAGTGGTTTAACGTCAAAGACAAGTTGGCACCTCGCTATATTGGACCATTCAAGATTTTGGACGGACGAGGAGAAGTAGCATATAAGTTGGAGATGCCAGCGCATCTTTCCGATGTCTATAATGTGTTTCATGTTTCTCAACTCAAGAAGTGCTTGAGGGTTTCGGAAGAGCAGGTACCAATGGAAGAATTGGAGCTTGAGAAAGATTTTACCTATGCTGAGCAACCTATCAAAATTTAGGACACCAAGGAAAGAGTCACAAAGAACAAGGTGATTAGATGGTGCAAAGTGCAATGGAAGCATCATACAGAATCAGAAGTGACTTGGGAGCTAGAAGAATTCTCAAAAAGGAATTTCCCTATTTCTTTCCTTCCACGTCAAATCTTGAGGGCGAGATTCATTTTAAGGGGGTGGGTTTGTAACAACCTCATTTTCATGCATAATGCATTGCATACATCCTCATACATGTTTAACATAAGACAACCTTAAAAGAGATTGGAATGAATTTAGGCTTAATCAGGAATTCAAGTCTGTTAGGGTACGAACTTGTCCGGCTCCGAACCTGGATTTGTCCAATATTCCCCTTCTATTCAGAAAATCCAGTCTTATTCAGAGTCCGGACTAGTCCAGTGCACTGCATGGACTAGTCGTTTGAGGTTCTAATGTTTTTCTGGACCTGTGCAGTTTTGACCGGACTAGTACAATCGTGTCTAAATTTCAGTCCGGAAGACTTTTGTTTTGCAACCCCGGACTTGTTCGGCCCACAGAACCAGGCTTGTCTGAAGTAGTTTCTGTTCCAAAACAGACTTGTCCAGTCCCCCTTGCGGACTAGTCCGGCCTACAGAATTCAACTCAGATTCTATTATTCTTCCACGAATGGATTCTATTATTCTTCCAGGAACTCTGTGCCCAACCTCAGAGGAGCCCAAGTGGACCCCACCTCGGCCCCTACTCAAACCCCACTGAAATCCACTTGGAATTCACCCTAAAATCCTACGAAAATGTCATATCTTACCACATTCGAAGCATCGTTGAGAACTGACACTTCCTCTCCTTCTAGTTCTCACATTTTGCAATGCTTTTGAGAACCGAATAGAGAGAAGTGCTAGCTCCTCCTCTGGAGACTCTTCAATCTATTCAAGGGTTAGAGAGGACAACAAAGCAAGTGTACCACATGATGAAGATTGACTAGAGCTAGGCATGTTACATTGTGAAACAAATGCAAGAGACTTGTTGGGGTTCTTACTGAGATTATGTCAATTTCATGAGTTTTCAATTTAGAATATAGAACATCTAACATAAGAGTACTCATGACAGTAGATTCACGGATAGATGTAACTTTCATCTCCCAAATTGACATGTCTAGTGCACAAAGTAATTGCCTAGCATTTTCAACATCTAAAAAAATTACGTTGACACTACGCAAATTGCTGAGAATTTTGTTAAAGCGAACAAATAAATCATCGATTGAATCACCGGGTTGCTTCTCGAAGCACGTGTATTCTTTCTTGAACATATCTTGTCTTACCTCCTTGATAGTGTTGGATCCTTCATGATAATCACATAGAGCTTTCCAAACATCGTACACAGATCAGAGGTGTGCAACTCGATCCAAGTCGCTTTGAGTCAAACCTTATATGATTAAGTTACGTGCTTTGTTGTTGTTGTCGACATCTCTCATGTTCGTAGCGATGACTTGATCGTTTGGCGGCACGTCGTAAGTCTTGTAGACCTTTTCCCATATTGCGAAGCTTTGTGCCTGGATGAAAGCCTCCATATGTGCCTTCCAAACCTGAAAATCAAGGCCACTAAACACATAAGGTTCTGCGAAGTATTTCTCCACAACAATTAGTC
The DNA here is from genome assembly GCA_036927565.1 of Tuctoria greenei. Lineage (NCBI taxonomy): Eukaryota > Viridiplantae > Streptophyta > Magnoliopsida > Poales > Poaceae > Tuctoria > Tuctoria greenei. The sequence continues at coordinate 60,945,402 of JAYESD010000011.1, read as the reverse complement.
AAAACACGTGCAAATCACAAAGATTAGAGCATCATGGATCTGATAATGATTGTAGGATCGAAGAGCACATGAAAAGCTACCAGAGGGGGTGAATGGTAGATTAAAACTTTTTTAGCTGAAGCAGCAAAAAACCCCTCTGCAAAAAATCAATCTCTTAAGAAACTGTGTGTGTAACTGATCTAAATATGTTCAACCATGACAAAAGTAGTAGATATTATAGAGAATCAAGTCACAAAGACACAACAACAAGAATCACAGAAAATCGTTGAGAAAAACTCATGTTATGATCAAAAGATCGAACAAGGGTCAATCTATTCTACCCGAGCAAAACCAGATCTACAACACTGCAAAGAAACTCATGTAGATCAGAAACCACAAATCCAATGATCATGAAATTTTCAAAAATGATAGATAATAAAGTTGTGAAGACAACCCAAAAAGAATCACATCAATTGGATCTGTAAAACTCAATTTATGATAAAACACCAACGCAACATAGTGCTATGCAGAAACTCGACAAGAAAAACTTGTCTAAAACAAGTTGGACGAACAAGACACAAAAGCTCCTCTAAACTACGAATTTTATTGATAAAAACACAAGAGGAACAGCCCAAAGTCATCTCTCACGAGCTCTGACCTCCCTCGCTTATATAAGCAGCCCTAAGGCCAACCCAAACCAAACTAGAACTCTAATCCAACTCAGTTTCAATCGAAACATTCCATAACTGCTCAAGACTCTTCCATACACAGATAGAACCAATCTTAAGACTTCTAAACACCTTAGTAACATCCTAAACAATCCTAAAACAACTCAACTTCGTGACCCACACAAAATCTAACCAAAACAAACTCGAAACATTCTATAAATGAACCATAACCACCTCAGCCACAGCCTCAGGCATAAACGAGCCAGTTGGACCTTTTCGACCAATTCTTTACTCCACTTCTCTTCATCACTCCTTGGAACCATGTTGCAACGTCCATGCACTCCTTGCACACGTGCAAACACCTTCAAACAACGTCCACGATACCTTCATATGCATTGTTCTTGATGCAAACATGTTGCGTGACCTCCCGATCAACTCGACCATAATTCCTCCTGAACTTGGTTGTTCAACCTCATCTTCTCCCTAAGACTAGTTCAATGGATCCCATCACCAGCCATGTCTTGACCTCAAGCAACACCTGCACATGTACAAACAACTGATTCTTCCGAGCACAAGCCCTCAACTTGACTCACTTTAGTCTGATAACCACAACACCTTATGTGAGCACCTCACATAAGCATGTTGCAAACATAGAAAGATAAAGTCCACCATGATTAGCCAAAACACACCAAAAACTTCGTCCAAAAGTACTAAGCAAATATTTCCATAAGTGTAAAGCAAGTTTGAAACATTGCAAATAAATAACGTAGCAGCCACACGATTATTTCACCACATAGAAAGTTTGGACAATCCAACACATCCGCTATGCATTATACAAGAAAAGTTTAGACATTCCGGAACACAAAACACGTGCAGCAAAAGTTTGAACAGTGCAAAGTGTGCTTCTGTGGTATAATCAAAACTTGCATGTAAACCTACACGTTTAACATAATTACCAATGTATTCAGCACATAGGTCTCTCATGCAAAATATTTTTGATTTGTTTGTTTGAAGTTTCTGCTTGACCGTTTGTTTGGGGATGGTAGGGAGTAGCAATATTATGCCTAACCCCAAGCTCCCTCAAAAAGCTCTGGAAGGTCTTATCGATGAAATGATATCCATCACTTATGACCATTCGAAGAGTTCCAAACCATGGGAAAATGATTTCATGAATCATTTTTCGAGCGGTCTTGGCATCGGCTTGTTTGCATGGTAATGCTTCTACCCATTTGGACACAAAATCTAAGGCCACTAGAATATACTCACAATCATAGGACTTTGGAAAAGGTCCCATGAAGTCGATCCCCCACACATCAAATAATTCTACTTGGAGATTGTAAGTGAGGGGAATCACATTGTGAGCAGTGACTCCTCCATGCTTTTGGCATTCTCGACATCTTCGAACGAATTCCTTTGTATCCTGATACATGTAGGGCCAAAAGAATCCGCTTTGATAGATCTTTGCCTGAGTACGGTGAACACCGTAGTGCCCGCCATAGAGAGCGGCATGGCATATTTCGATGATTTTGGTGCCTTCGATTGCTGGGACGCACTTTCTAAGTAACCCATCACAACATACACTATAGAGGTATAGATCATCTCACAAGTGACGTCGACTCTCAAAAATGAGTCTTTTCTTATCCTGCCATGGTGGTATGTACCCCGTAACCATAAAGTTTATGATGTCCGCATACAAAGGGTTAGAGTCGATCACCTTGAGCAACATATCATCACGTAGGAAATCATTCCTATGTATGTCCACTGTATTTGGGATTTCCATACGTGAGAGGTAATCAACGACAGAATTCTCTACTCCCTTTTTGTCTCTTATCTTTAGGTCAAACTCCTGGAGTAGAATAATCCATCGGACTAGCCTAGGTTTAGCATCTTTCTTGGTGAGTAAATATTTCAAAGCAGCATGGTCTGTGTAGACTCTGATTTTTGCTCCAACCAAGTATGATCTAAACTTATCGATAGCAAAGACAACTATTAGGAGCTCCTTTTCAGTTGTGGCATAATTAAGTTGAGCTCCTGTTAGAGTATTGCTAGCATAGGCTATTGACGGATGCTTCTTGTCCTTGGTTTGGCCCAGGACCGCTCCAACAGCATAATCACTAGCATCGCACATGATTTTGAATGGCAGCGTCCAATCAGGGGGTTGAATGATTGGAGCTATGATGAGTGCCTTCTTGACAATGTCAAAAGATTGGTGACACTCATCATCGAAATAAAAGGGCACATCCTTAGCTAATAGGCTAGTGAGGGGTCTCGATTTTCGAAAAATCCTTGATAAATCATCGGTAGAACCCCGCGTGGCCTAAAAAGCTACAGATACCCTTAACGTTGGTGTGAGGTGGAAGTTTTTCAATAACTTGAATTTTGGCTTTGTGCACCTCAATCCCCCTTTCGGATACCAAGTGTCCTAAGATGATGCATTCACGGACCATAAAATGACACTTTTCCCAATTTAGCACTAGGTCCTCTTGGCATCTTTGTAAGACCCTCTCTTGGTTCTCAAGATAATAATCAAAAGTTTTTCCATAGACAGAAAAGTCATCGATGAAAACTTCTGTCGGTGGTTTGGATCCGGTAGATCTCCCGACACTACGAGAGTGTTAGAGGAGTTTGATGTTCGGTGTGGGCGTGCAGAGATTCAAGAAGGTGAATTGTATATGGCACAGGAGACACGAAGATTTACGTGGTTCGGGCTGCTTGAGCGTAATACCGTACTCCACGGATGTGTTGGTGTTGTATTAGTTGTATGAGCTTGTGTCCAGCGTCTCTGGAACGTGTGTAGCGTATCTGAACATGTGTAGCGTCTCTAAAACGTGTCTCGCGTCCGTTGTCAGCCTATCCTTTTATAGTACAAGGGCAGGCCGTTACAAGTTAGCCTGGCCCGACATGTGGCCCCGACGGTTACTAGTATTGATACTAATTCAACACGTTTAATTGCCCTTAATGACCGGGTAATGGGCTCTGACAGCACCGTTACTAGTAATTAAGGTCGTCCGATCGTGTGTCATTAATATGGTATTAATGACACTTAATCGGGTCTTGAAGTCCTTGATTCCCCTTTGAAGCTCCGGAGCCATTGTAGAGTCTTCAGGAGGTTAGAGGCTGAAGATCCAACGGTTGGACACGTGGCAGTTCCGGAGCATACTGTGGGAAATAGGTAGCTCCGGAGCTACCTGACACGTGTCAGATCCGGAGCTTCCCTCGGTCTGGGGTTAGGTCCGGGGGTGCCATTTCGGTACATAGCCCGGAGCTTCCCCCTTGTGGGCGGTAGCTCCGGTTTGATAGTACACGTGGCGACCCTGGTATTAACCATGTTGGAGAAGCGGGTCCGGTTATGTCTGACATGTGGGCCTCCGAAGGTCTTCAAATCAAATAGATGACTTTCCCTTGAGATCTTCGTAATCTCAAGGGGTGTACGGTTCCTAGGGTATCGACAGTGGCCCCCTGGGCCCACCTATGAGGATGACCCCTTGGGTGAAGTCATTCTGCCGGAGGTGGGTCCATCCTCGCGACTTTTGAACTGAGTCTTCAAAGGTCTTCGGATGTGCTGTTGGCGATGGTTTGGAGTTAAATCCTCGCCGTGTGGCGTATCCCGCGTGCGGCAGATGAGATCTTTGGAGTGCGGATCTCACGCAACTGAAGGGCGCCGGTTCCCGATACGAAAACCGTATCGGTTCCGCGCGCCTTGTCGGGTCGCCGCCTTCGGGCTTCCCGCCTCATGATGACAACCGTTCGCCTGGGTAAGAACCTCGACTTGATCGTCGGGGTGGTCCCGGGCCCTCTTGTCATCGGCTGGGTGGAATTTTTAAATGGTATCTTCGACTTCCTTGCGGTTTCCATCCAAGCATTGCGAGGGCTTACTTAAGAAGGAAAGCGCGCACCGTCTGGAGTTCTTTACGCCTCTCATCTGATCTTGCGCTCAAACTCCTGACTTGCGCTTCGCTTTTCCTCTCTTGCCTTGCTGTGCTGCGATGGAGTTGGGTCTCCGCGAGAGTCGTTTGAAGACCGACGACGAACTGAAGAAGGTCCGGACCCTCATGGGATGGTCCTCGGACTTCTTCAACCGCTCGGTCCGCGCCGGGGGAGAGCTCCCGTTTGAGAAGGAGCACTCCGGCGAAATGGTGTACTTCTCCTCGTACGCCATGGTGGGGTTGATCCCACCTTTTTCCTCCTTTTTCTTGATGCTGCTAGACTTTTATGGTCTGCAGCTATACCACCTTGGCCCTCACTCCATTCTCCTCGTGTCTATCTTCGTCCACTTCTGTGAGATGTGGGTGGGCATCCCCCCCTGCATTGAACTCTTCCGGACCTTCTTCACCGTCCACACCACCGGTAGGAGCAATGAGTACCTTGGCTTCTACTACTTCGTGAAGCGCAAGAAGTGCCCATTCAAGTACCTCCGGTCATTTCCCTCTGGGAAGTGGGATGACTCGAAGAAGGACTGGATAGTCATCCAGGTGGAGGAGCACGAGAGGCTGGAGCTGCCCAAAGGCCTCCCCAACATTGACATGACGATCTGGAGTGAAGCTCCGGTGTTGGCGGACACCTTCAACCCTGTTCTGACCAGGATCCGCCAGTGCGTGGAGGGAGGATTAACTCCTCAGGCGGTGTTTTGTAACTTCCTGGTCAATAGGTGGGCACCGCTGAAGAGGAGAGAAAAACTCGCTTGGGCCCTCAACAGCGTGATGGACGACGACCGGGTCGAGACCGGGCTGAAGTCCAACATGGTGGGGACAACCTTGGAGTTCCACCTCAAGAAGTTTTAGCACGGCATCGACGTCGAGGGTGACGACTTGACTCCGCCATCAGCTTTTCTTCCTCTGAATGTGGAAGTAGAGTTCAGTAGGGAGCTCTGGCGGAAGATGCCCGTGCTTGACGACCTTGGTGTCGTCGAGAGAAGGTCAACCACCAGGGTGGCGATCCCTGGGGTGTCCGAAGGTGGCTCCGACCCTGCCCCGAAGCCAAGGGTCGAGGTCGTCGGAAAGGGCAAGGAGCCGGCGGACGAACCCTTGAGCCGGAAGAGGAAGTTGCAGCATGCCGACGGAAGGTCCGTCAGTCCTGCCACCTCTGCATCGGCTCCGTCTCCCCGGAGGGGGAGGTCTTCTGCAACCGCGGGGACTGTACCCGCAGTGGGGTCCTCCCGGGGTGCTAGCTTCGGGCATGCGACTCCGGCACCAGGGCCGGTTGAGGCCTCTAGGCCCAGAAGCTCTTCCCGATCGAGGGGGGCCTCGACTAGGGAAACGCCCGTGGCTGCAACGAGTTCCGGGGGCCTTCCGGAGCTTCCACGCCGGCTATGACCAGCCCTGAATGCCCGGGAAAGAGGTTCCGCGTAAGCTGGTGCGGAAGCCTCCCAAGGTAATTTTTAATCTTTACCTTGGACAGTTGTTTAGTTGTAGTAACTATTTTTTAAGTTTCTTTATCCTTCATCTGCAGCGTTCCCAAGAAGAGGAGTGAGGCTCCACCCTCAGCCACAGCAACTGAAGCTATGAGGGCGGAAGCTTCTGCTCCTATCCCGGTGCCGCCCCAAGTGGTGGCTGAAGCTGCGACAGCTCCGGCGCCAGCTGTCATGGTCATGGACCTCGACTCATCCCCAGAGACTCTCGTGGTAGCGCCGGACCGCGGGAGAGAAGATGCGCCAGCGGCACCTGTCCTGGAGGTTGAAGTTCCGGGTCCTGGTGCTGAGATGATGGAAGCTCTGGCTGTTGATCCGGAGGAAGCAGTAATTTCAGCCCAGAGCCGGAAATTGTCGAAGCCCCGGCGGTTGAGCCGGAGGTGATTGAAGTCCCGGCATGCGCGCCGGAGGTTGAGGAAGTTCCGGCAGTTGGGTCGGCTTCCTCAGAAGCACCAGCCGCAGAGCCGGTCGTAGTTGGAGCTCCGGCCGCAGGGCCAGTCGATGTTGAAGATCTTCCGGCTCTCGAGCCAGTTGTTGCAGAGGCGTCGGAGCTCGAGCCCCCATCGGAGGAGGTGCCCAGACCGGAGCCAGTAGCAGCCCTTGCTCCGGAAGTGACGACGTCGGAGGTACCCGCAGCTGAGCTGGAGTGCCCTAGCGAAGTCGCTGGCCCCCTGCCTGAGGGGGTGAATGAAGACCTGGCGGCGGGGCCTTCCTCGATGGCGACTGAGGCCATCCCGAAGGACGGCCCTAGTGCCATGGAGACCCAGGGGACCACTCTTGTGGAGTGGGACCCAATTTTTGTATCTGAAAATCTGCTGGAACCAGCGGAGAAGACCCCAGCAGGTCCGGAGCCTATCCTGTTGTCATTGTCTATTGACAACGCTTGTTCCAGTCTGCGTCAAGTTCAACTGGCCTTCTTCCACGACAGAAAGGCTCTTGAAGAGGAGCGCCAAACCCTTAGGCGGTGGCGTAATCGGCTCTACTTCGAGACCAAGCAGGCGCAGTCGAGGCTAGCAGATGACAAAGAGTGGATCAAGCGGGAGAAGGTCCGCCTGGAATACTGGGGCAAATTATTGGATGACAGGGAGAGTATGACTCGTTCCCTTGATGCTCAATCCCAGGAGATTTACGAGCAGACCAAAGCAGCTAACAGTGCGGCCGATCAACGCCAAGAGAGGCTTGAGGCCATTAACACTACACTCATCAAGCACCGGGAGGCACTTGAGGAGAGGGAGAAACGGCTCGAAGATGAAGAGCAGAAACTCCTTGAGCTGCGGGATGACGTCCTAAGGAGGGAGGAGGAGCTAACCGAGAAGGTGGCTCTGGCTGACAAGGGCCTCGAGGAGCGCGCCAAGAAATTGGAAGAGCGCTGCACCGAGGAGGAGGAGGAGAAGGCCTGGGTGCGAGGGCAGGAGCTCTACGAGCAAGAGTGTGCCCTTGCTGCCAGGGAGAAGAAAGTGAGAGGCGGGGAGAAGGATCTGGTCGACCGCCGGAACAAGATCCACCTCCAGGAGGAGGAGCTCGGAAAACTTGAAAAGCGGGTTGCTGAAAAGATTCAGCAAAACGCCAAAGAAGTTGAGCGCCTCGCTCGTGAGAATTCTGAACTGGTGGTGGCCAGAAGATCCTTGGAAGAATTGAAGGGCTTGAGGACTGCGAACTCCCTACAGATTTGGGAGTTCCTGGGCAAGGCTAACGACGCGCTGACACAGATGGGCTTCAGCCCCGTGCGCCCGGATGATCCGGAGCCGGAGCCGGACCTGGCGTTGCAGGCATTGAGCTTGGCAGGCAGCAAACTCTCCAAGGTGGGCGATGTCATCGCGGACCAATTGGAGGTTGAGGGGCAATCCCTGGCGAAGAACGTCGCAGAATATGTGCTAACGTGCTACACCAGCCGGAACTCCCAATTTCCTCTGGACCCGGTGCTTGAAGGTCCCGTTGAAGGAGAAGGCGAAGCTGCCAGAGCCAACGTGTCGGAAGTTGCCCAGAAGGTCGCCCAATTCTTCCATAGGGTCTAGGACCATCTCTGTAGTTCTCACTTGTATTTTCTCTTCTTCTTCCTTACTTTTGTAATCCCTTGTCTCCAGATGTAATCCCTTGTCTCCAGATGAATGAAATCCCCAAATTTTTGTGAATTTCATTTTTTGTCTTCAACACTTTTGTCTTGGCCCCCTGGTAGATGTACACAATTTGATTGTGAACATGTACCAAGAGGATATTGTGTTTTGTTGAAGACTCATTTGCTCCGAACTTGTAGAGTGTAGGTCCGAAGTCTTCGATAGTGAAGGCCCCCTGAGGTTGTCGGAGCTTAGAAGCTCCGGCGTTGTCTATCATCGGAGCTTAGTAGCTCCAACAATAGTCCTTATCAACGTGTAGGGCATCGATAATTAGTCCTCTGGGGTGTCGGAGCTTAGTAGCTCCGGCAGTGACCTTTGCCAACACTTAGTTTGTTGGCAGCAAACTCCGTTTGCGGAGTCTTCTCACCATCTTTTATTTAGCGTCGACGGCTGGCCCTCCTAGCTCTACTGGAGCTTGATTGCTCCGGTGATGCTCGTTTTCAATGCGTAACATCGATTACAAGCCACCTAGGGGAGTCGGAGCTTTGTTAGCTCCGGCTTTTCTCCATCAACGTAGATTTTATTTTTCCTGCACACTGAAGCCAAGAAAAATAGTAAAATTTGTTTCTCGCCTATAACTTCGTAGCAGCTTACGATTCTCAAGAAAATTTTAAGTCAAACGCGATTCTAAATACAACCGAATGCGTTGCCTTTTCTTTCAGATCCAATTGCACTTGGACCCGCCTTACTTCGGCCTGCCAGGGTGTAGGTAGAGTGGCGTACTTAGAGTGCTTGACCAGGCTAAGCCGATAGCACACTCCGGCCCTAGATTGGCTTGGCGGCATTCAGGCGAGTGGGCCATGAACAATATTTGAATCCAAAAGAATCGACAATACAATTCGAATCGTATATGAACCGGTTGAACTGAAATTTTTTAAGAATTTCACGTCTTTGTTATAGACAAGAAAGAGAAAAATAAAAAATGTTGAGCCTGTACAAAATAAATGCACGTGGAGTCTGTTTCACATGAAGATGTCTTTCACTATAGGTCTGGGGTACAGGGGAAACAAGTACACTCTTAGGGTACGGAACCAGGCTAAGCGTGTTTTATTTCTTGTTTGACCCAGGGTAGCTAGCCACACTTTTAGTCCTGAGACTATGACAAGTGTTGCATGAACTTTGCAGACCTTCCGAGAAAGGTCCGGCTGTTCTCCCGGAGGAACTACCTGACTCTGTACAATGACTCTATAACATACACCTCAAGTTACTACAGACTCACCTCTGTGATATTAAGTGTAGAACTTACGGAGGTGCTCAATGTTCCAAGGATTTGGGAGAGGTGTCCCATCCTCGGTAGCCAAGCGAACGCTCCCGGGACGGGATACTTTAATCACTCGGAAGGGTCCCTCCCAGCTGGGGGAGAGTTTGTTTAACCCTTCTCTGGATTGTATTCTCCGTAGCACCAGGTCGCCTTCCTTGAGCTGTCAGTTGTGTACATGCCGCTGATGATAGCGCCGAAGAGCTTGGCGGTATCGGGCATTCCGAACAGCTGCTTGGCACCTTCCCTCCTCGAGGAGGTCTAGGTCTTCACGCCGGAGCTGGTCCTGCGTGGCTTCGTCAAAGGTCCAGACCCGGAGTGACCCTAAGGTGATTTCTGGAGGAAGGATTGCTTCAGCTCCATACACCAGGAAGAAGGGTGTCTCTCCAGTTGACCGGTTTGGAGATGTCCTGTTGTCCCAGAGAGTGGGCGGAAGCTCTTCAATCCAGTTGGCACCATGTTTTTTCAAGCGCTCATAGGTGCGCATTTTGAGTCCTTTAAGGATTTCAGCATTTGCTCTCTCGGCTTGGCCATTGCTTGCTGGATGAGCTACGGATGCGTAGCAAACTTGAATGCTGAGGTCTTCGCAATATCCTTGAAATGCAGAGCTTGTGAATTGGGTCCCATTATCAGTGATGATTTTGTTTGGGACTCCAAATCTGCATACAATGGACTGCAAAAAGTTTATGGCAGATTGCTTGTTGATTGTCACAACTGGAGTTGCTTCTGGCCACTTGGTGAATTTGTCAATGGCAACGTACAGGAACTTGTAACCTCCGACGGCTCTTGGGAAAAGTCCCAAGATGTCCATCCCCCACACAGCGAAGGGCCATGTAGGAGGTATCATTTGTAGGGTTTGAGCCGGTGTGTGAATTTGCTTTGCATGAAATTGACATGCTTCGCATTTCTTCACCAGCTCAGTTGCATCCTGGAGTGTTGTAGGCCAGTAGAAACCATGCCGAAAGGCTTTACCAACCAGCGTGCGGGAAGACGCGTGGTTCCCACACTCGCCTCCATGGATCTCTGCGAGGAGCTTGCAGCCTTCTTCCTTTGTGATGCACCGCATTAGGATGCCGTTGGCACCGCGCCGGTAGAGATCCCCTTCTACCAACGTGTATCTTTTAGCCAACCTGACTACCCAGTCAGCGGATACATCATTGTGAGGAAGGATGTTATCTTTCAAGTAGTTCCGGATCTCCGAGATCCATGCATCGGAACTAACTTGAGCATTTGAGTCTTGCGTGTTGGGTTGCTCGGAGCTTCCGGCAGCACCTACGATCCATGGTAACAGGGCCATCGGGACCGTCAGCTTTGGGATGATGATCTCGCCCCCTTCGCTCAGTTCGGCAGGCTGAGCTGTGGGTTTTGACAACCTCCGGACAAAAGTTCCGTCAGGAGCCGGAGCTCCAGTTGACGCTTTCGTTGAGAGTTTGTCGGCTTCAGCGTTGTGGGCACGCTGGACATGGTGGAGATGTAGGACTTCGAAGTCTTTCTGAAGCCTCTGGACTTCAAGGAGGTAAGCAGCTAGCTGGAGATTGTTGCAGGAGCATTCACCCTTCACTTGCTTAATGATGAGCTGCGAATCTCCCTTGACCAGCAGTTGCTTAACACCGTATGACAGTGTCACCTTTAGTCCGTAGATGAGTGCTTCGTACTCCGCCATGTTGTTGGTCGCCTTGAAGTCAAGGTGTACCATGTATTTTACCTTCTCCCCGGTTGGTGCAAGGAGAAGGTTTCCAGCTCCGGCCCCCTGCTTTTTCATGGAGCCGTCGAAGTAGAGGGTCCAATGAGGCTCAGTGAAGACCAGAGCTTCATGTTCCAGCTTCTGCTCACTGGGGCCCCCAAGGTTTGAAGGAGAGGGAGTCCATTCCGCCACGAAGTCTGCCAATGCCTGACTCTTGATTGCTTGCATTGAAATGAATTCGAGATCGAATTCGGCTAATTCCGCAGCCCACTTTGCAATATTCCCAGTTGAGTTGGGATTATGCAAGATTGCTCGAAGTGGGTAAGAAGTCACTACTGAGATCTTGTGAGCTTGGAAATAATGGCGAAGCTTCCTGGAGGCAATAAGAACTGCATAGAGCAGCTTATGTACCTCTAGGTATCGAGTCTTGGCATCATGTAGTACTTCACTGATGAAGTACACCGGGCGCTGAATGGTCCGGACCCTCCCGGAGGGGCCCGGAGCTTCCTCTTCACTGACCCGAATCCTCCCGGGGGGATTCGGATTTTCTTCGGGGACCTCCGGGTCCTGACTGGAGGAACCCAGAGCTTCTTCAGAAACAATCTGGATCCTCCCGGAGGAGTCTGGGTCTTCTGAAGTGGTTTCTTGTGGATTCGAATCTGGGAGCTGGGACCCAAACTCGCTTTCAGGAACCTTCGGACCCTCCCGAAGGGGTCTGGATCCCTGAGTATGGGGTAGTTCTGGTCTCTCCGCAACCAGGACCATACTAACGACTTCGTCAGTGGCTGAAATGTAAAGCAACAAAGGCTCACCAGGGTTCGGAGCTACCAGAATTGTTAGGGTGGTGAGGAACTGTTTTAGCTCCTGGAACGCCTTTTCTGCTTCTTCAGACCATTGGAAAGGTTCGGACTTCCTCAATAGCTTGAAGAAGGGGAGTGCCCGTTCCGCCAGTCTTGAAATGAACCGGTTGAGGGTTGCTAGACATCCAGTTAGTTTTTGGACATCTTTGATACGGGCTGGTGGCCGCATGTCTTCAATGGCCTTGATCTTCGCCGGATTAGCTTCTATGCCCCGGTGACTTACCAGGAAACCAAGAAGTTTTTCGGAGCTAACCCCGAAGACACACTTGTCTGGGTTTAGCTTTGTGCGGGTGACCCGCAGCTTATCGAAGACAGCCTGTAAGGTGTCAAGAAGTGACTCCTTGTTCTTGACCTTGACCACAATGTCATCAACATACACTTCCACTATGTCTCTAATGAGGTCTTCAAAGGTTTTGTACATAGCTCGTACAAAGGTTGAAGCTGCATTCTTGAGACCAAATGGCATGGTTGTATAACAGTACAATCCATCTATTGTGATGAAAGAGGTATGCTCTTCATCTTCCCTAGACATTCTGATTTGATGATACCCAGAATATGCGTCTAGGAAACACAGTAATTCACACCCAGAGGTGGAATCCACTATCTGATCTATTCTAGGTAGTGGGAATGGATCTTTTGGACATGCCTTATTTAGTGTTGTGTAGTCGATACACATACGAAGCTTCCCGCCGGCCTTGGGCACAACGACTGGGTTTGCCAGCCATTTTGGATGAAAGACTTCTTGGATGAATCCGGCTTCGAGCAACTTCTTCACTTCTTGTCGAATGAAGTTCTGTCGCTCTATAGATTGCTTCCGAGGTTTCTGGTGCACAGGCCGGGCGTCAGGGTAGATCTTCAGATTGTGCTCAATCACTTCCCTGGGGATCCCAGGCATTTGTGATGGTTGCAAGGCAAACACGTCGACATTGGCCCGGAGGAAAGCGATGAGCGCGAGTTCCTATTTGTCGTTCAATCCTCGCGATATACGAATGGTTTGAGCGACATCAGAATCGATTTGGACGACTTTGACGGGGATGTCGATGTCGCCGCTTGGCTGCACACGAGGTGCAGATGTCGAGCCTCGTTGACGAATGCTCTGGGGTTTTGGAGCTTGTTCCTGCCTGGAGTCCTCCTCTTGCGCCGTGGTAAGTGCATGGAGTTCTTCCAGAGCAGTTACTCCGGCAGTACGATCTCCGCGGATCTGGAGAACGCCTACTGGTGTTGGCATCTTTAACACCAGATAACCATAATGAGCAGCTGCCATGAATTTGTACAAGGCAAGCCTACCCAAGATGGCATTGAAGGGTAAGTTGATCTGAGCAACGTCAAAGACCAACTTCTCAGTGCAATACTTCTCCCGTGTCCCGATGGTAACGGGGAGAGTAATGGCTCCGAATGGGGTAATGGCTCCCGGACCTACTCCGGAGAAAGGTCGAGAGGGGTGGAGATCCGAAGGTTGGAGCTGAAGCTTGGTAAAAGCTTCGAAGCTTATGAGTTTAAGCCCCGAACCTCCATCCACCATGACATGGTGGAGCTGGATATTATTGATGGTAGGAGATACCATCAAAGGTAGCTGACCTGCTCGAACCATGCTTCGAGGGCAGTCCAAAGCATCAAAAGTGATGGTTGTGTCCATCCACTTCCGATGAGGCTCCGGTCTGGCTGTAGGAGCTACAGCAGCCATGTCCCGATGCATAGTCTTGATGATGCGACGGGAGGTGATGTCCCATGATCCACCAAAAATGGTGTTCATGGTCTTCCGACGTTCGTTGTCGGAGACGTCAGAATCGTCGTCGACGGAGGTGTATACGGCCTTCAGGACCTTTTTGGGATCCTGAAAACCTAACTCCTCTTCAGCCGGAGCTTCGTCGACTTTTTGTTTTCCTTCCCTCTGTCGGAAAGGAGTTTCTTCCCGGCGCTTGTTATAGCGCTCGACAAGGTTTTGGACCTCCCGACAGTCTTCCAAACTGTGGCTGCCCGTTTTGTGAATTGGACACCACACCTTGGGTTTGCCACCATCTTCAGAAGACGATCGAGGTCGCTTCTCGGGGCGTGGCCCCCGGCCACCCAGAGCTGCAGTAGCTGCAACATTGGATGCACCGGCCGATGGCTTCTTCTTACCGTTGGTCTTCTTCTTCTTTTTGCCACTCCCAGAGGTAGCGGCTTCTCCTTTGGAGGATTTCTTGTGATCCTCTAGAGTTGATTTGGAGTGCATCTCACGGCCCTCCGCAGCTCTGGCGCATTTGTCGGCCAAGCTGAAGAGTTCCGTGACACTGGTGATCTCCTTGATCGCCAGTTTCTCCAGCATCTTCTTGTCCCGTACACCCTGTCTGAATGCCACAATGACAGAGACGCTAGAGATAGAAGGGATAGTGTTTCGTACCTGAGAGAACCTCTGGATGAATGATCGCAGGGATTCTCCCCCTTTTTGCACGACTGCAAAAAGGTCCAGTTCAGTGCCTGGTCGGGTGTATGAACTCCCGAAGTTGGCTGTGAACTGCAGGCACAACTCCTCCCAACTGTTGATGGAGTTGGGTGGAAGGCTCATAAACCAAGACCTGGCGGTCCCAGTTAAAGCCACTGGGAAATAATTGGCCATTACGGCCTCATTTCCTCTAGCTGCCAGGATAGCAGTGGAGTAGATCTGAAGGAATTTGACAGGATTGACGGTCCCGTCGAACTTCTCTGGTAGGTGAGGCCGGAACTTCTGTGGCCACCTGACCATACGCAGATGCATGGCCAGGGCTGAACAGCCTCCTCCTACTCCTTCAGGAGCAAGAACATCGTGAGCTTCTCGTCTTTCACGAGCACGCTCAATATGGACTCGGCCGTCCTGTTGGCGGTATCGGCGATCAAGCTCCGCCCGGAGGTCATGAGTTGAAAGTCTGGATACTTTGTGGGTGCGTCGTGCCCCGGAGGGCAACGATGTCACCTGCTGTGATGCAGCACGTCTCCTGTTGTTGGAAACGTGCGGACCAAGTCTGCCAGACAAGGTCCGCCGCTGCGACAGGGCCCGTCCTGAAGGAGGAGGACCCTGGTTGCTGATGCGGTCGGCTGCTGCTGCAACCAAATGTTCCACATCAGCCCTCCACTGCTCCAGCACATCCCGGGACGCATCCGGAGGTGGTGGGCGTTGGAGAAGAGCACGCGCTGCATGGAGCGTGTGTTCCAGGTTGTCATGATTTCCCGACGCAGTGACTGATGCCGGTGCACCATCGCGTTGTCCAGCTTGATTTGCTGGTGGAGGCGGCGGTGGTGGCAGTGTGACTCCTGCTGGCGCTGAGGCTCCTGCTGGTGGCTGCATATTGGAGGGATTGCCTCCAACAGCTTGAACAGCAGGATGACCGTTGGATGATCCAGCAGCTGAGTTCACCATTCTTGAAATCTCAGGCGCCCCCTACCTGGCGCGCCAACTGTCGGTGGTTTGGATCCGGCAGATCTCCCGACACTACGAGAGTGTTAGAGGAGTTTGATGTTTGGTGTGGGCGCGCGGAGATTCAAGAAGGTGAATTGTAGATGGCACAGGAGACACGAAGATTTACGTGGTTCGGGCCGCTTGAGCGTAATACCCTACTCCACGGATGTGTTGGTGTTGTATTAGCTGTATGAGCTTGTGTCCAGCGTCTCTGGAACGTGTGTAGCGTATCTGAACGTGTGTAGCGTCTCTAAAACGTGTCTCGCGTCCGTTGTCGGCCTGTTCTTTTATAGTACAAGGGCAGGCCGTTACAAGTTAGCCTGGCCCGACATGTGGCCCCGGTGATTACTAGTATTGATACTCATTCAACACGTTTAATTGCCCTTAATGACCGGGTAATGGGCTCTAACAGCACCGTTACTAGTAATTAAGGTCGTCCGATCGTGTGTCATTAATATGGTATTAATGACACTTAATCGGGTCTTGAATTCCTTGATTCCCCTTTGAAGATCCGGAGCTGTTGTAGAGTCTTCCGGAGGTTAGAGGCTGAAGATCCAACGGTTGGACACGTGGCAGTTCCGGAGCATACTGTGGGAAACAGGTAGCTCCGGAGCTACCTGACACGTGTCAGATCCGGAGCTTTCCTCGGTCTGGGGTTAGGTCCGGGGGTGCCATTTCGGTACATAGCCCGGAGCTTCCCCCTTGTGGGCGGTAGCTCCGGTTTGATAGTACACGTGGCGACCCTAGGATTAACCATGTTGGAGAAGCGGGTCCGGTTATGTCTGACATGTGGGCCTCCGAAGGTCTTCAAATCAAATAGATGACTTTCCCTTGAGATCTTTGTAATCTCAAGGGGTGTACGGTTCCCAGGGTACCGAAAACTTCCATGATTTCCTCGATGATGTCTGAGAAAATAGACATCATGCACCTTTGGAACGCAGCGGGTGTATTACACAACTCGAACTACATTCGCCGATAGGTGTATGTTCCATAAGGGCATGTGAAGGTGGTCTTACTTTGATCATCAGGGTGGATAAAAATCTGATGGTAACCAGAATACCCATCAAGAAAACAAAAAAAGGATTCTTTTGCTAGTCGCTCAAACATTTTATCAATGAAAGGCAGCGGGAAATGATCCTTCATCGTTGCCTTGTTGAGTTTTCTGTAGTCAATACACATCCTCCACCCTGTGACGGTTCGTTGAGAAATGAGTTCATTTTAAATGACTGTCATTCCTCCTTTCTTGGGCACTACTTGTACAAGGCTAACCCACTCACTATGATGAATGGGATAAATTATCCCAGCATGCAAGAGTTTCAAGACCTCCTTCTTGAAAATCTCCCGCGTAGCGTTGTTCAACCTCCTTTGATGTTCCCTAGACGGTGTGCTAAAAGGGTCAGTGGGAATGCGATGGGTCCAAAGAGCAGGGCTAATTCCCTTAAGGTCTTGGAGTGAGTAGCCTAGGATAGATCTATGCTATTCTAAGACGGTCATGAGTTGGCAGCTTTGTCTTGTGAAAGCTTGTCACTTATGATGACAGGAGCTTCCGCATCACCGTGTAGGAAAGCATAGTGTAGGCCTAGAGGTAAGGTTTTCAACTCAATCGGGGGCTTTTGTGATGACTCTTCTTTGAGCAAATCAAATGTCTCCTATAATTTATCCTCTTCTTGGATGAATTGTTCTTCTTCTTCATTTTCAGGAGAGTCTAAGAACTAAAGGGCCATGGCTTCCTCGATTGGCTCACTCTCAGGGAGAGGTTCTAATAATGTGTTCTTGGATTGCAGAATGGGAATGGAAAACTTCCTCCCTCCGAGTTTAACATCTAGTCTGCCTTTTGAGGGTGCATCCACGAGTAATTTCTCAATGGGTAACCCTATCATTACATTGAAGTTTTGGACTTTGAAGACATGAAAATCAAGGCAGAACTTTATGTTCTCATGTCTTATAGACATGTTTTTTAAAATCTCATATCCTTCCTAGATGTTTCCATAGGAGTCTCTAAAGGATTTTTTGTTGGAGCCCAGGGTAGATCACCCAAAACGGGTAAAGCACAACTCTCGGAAATCATATTGGCTCCAACAATGGAATCATAAAGGATGTTCACCATTACCCCTCGAATAAGACATCAAATGGTTGCTGGGGGTGAGTTTACCTGAATTATTTCAGGTGAAAGCTCAACCTCTGCCGTCCATTCCTGATATGCACACACCTAGGCAGCATATGTAGCAAGTTGTTGTGGCCCGATCTTCTCGTAGGATCTGCAAACTTGATAAATTGTCGTTGCGTGACCTGGTGAAGAGGCAGCGCACTGCGAGGCTGTCCACGCGACGAACTACTGAGACAATCACCTTTCCACATATCGACAAAACAGCCCATGCAATCACGCCCTATAGATGTGAAGGCACAAACTGGGTGAACCGCAGTTCGGCGTTCTACAACTCCCTCAGGAATTGAAAGAACAAGTATTGTAAGCCTCTCAAGACTCACGCATAAACAAAACTCCTCGAGTTTGTGTATTCTGAATTCAATAAAAATAAGTTCTTCCTTTGCATTGTCTAGTACAAGATATATATAGAGATAGGGACGTTCAGCTTTGAGTAAATGGCTGCATGTGTATGCTCTAGTGGATTTTGTGGCTGGTTCGCGAGTCTTTTCAGCTTCTAGCAGCTGTTACTAAAACGATCATAACTCCTTATTAAAACATCCAAATAATGAACCATTTGATGCGCTGTAAAGTAGACTTGAAAACGCTTCCATCCACTTATAGAACACCGTGTAACTCCTTGTATTCTGTCTGCAGTGATGTTTGGAATTCGTACCATATGTCAGTCATCTAGCTTCTGGTTGCATTCACATGCTAAGGTGATGAACCACCATTTTATTCACGCACACCATAGGCTTCTTGGTTCAGATGTCTAGAGGCTTGAATCCATCTTGATTCCATGCTGGTTCATACACTCCATCATTCCTAAGGACATTGAAACAAGAACTCAAAAGTATAGGCTCATTCAACATAGACTGATTATTAAACATAAGGTTAGCATCCACCTGAGATGAATTTCCTTCTGCAATTGTTTAGCTCTACTCCTTGTAATTGGACCAGCTATATCAAGTGGATTTTCATTTGAAAAGTAGTGAATGCTAGGCATGTCCTCATTAGCCTCCCCCTCTTGAGAAGGAGTCGTCCTCGACTCAGGCTCACCAACAAATGGAAGCAAGTCTTTGACATTGAATGTTGTACTCACATTGGAATATTCAGGTAGCAGCTCGATTTTGTAAGCATTATCATTTATCTTTTGGAGAACCTTGAACGGACCATCACCCCGAGAAGATAGCTTACTCTTACACTGGTGGGGAAAGCGATCCTTTCATAGATGCAACCATACAAGATCTCCTGGCTAAAATGTAACCTTCTTCTTACCTTTGTTTGCTTGCTTGCATATTGTGCTGATTTCTTCTCAATATTCTTTCTTGTCTCCGCATGTAACCACTTGATAAAGTCTGATCTTTTTGTGGTATCCAAGTTAACTTGTTCCTGTAATGGTAAAGGCAAAAGATCCATGGGAGTATCCGGTTTAAACCCATAAACTATTTCAAATGGACAAGAGTTTGTTGTGGAATGGACTGCTCTGTTATAAGCAAATTCAACATGTGGAAGGCAGTCTTCCCATAGCTTTAAATTCTTTCAACACAGCACGCAACATGGTTGACAAGGTACGGTTGACAACTTCAGTTTGGCCATCCGTTTGTGGATGACAAGTGGTTGAAAATAACAACTTTGTGCCAAGCTTAGCCCACAATGTCTTCCAAAAGTAGCTGAGAAATTTAGTATCCCGGTCTGAAACAATAGTCTTTGGAACTCCATGTAAACGAACAATCTCCCTGAAAAACAAATCAGCAACGTGTGAAGCATCATCACTCTTATGACAGGGGATAAAATGTGCCATTTTAGAAAAGTGATCTACAACAACAAAAATAGAATCCCTCCCCTCTGAGGCCGAGGTAACCCCAGAACAAAGTCCATAGATATATCTTCCCAAGGTACATGTGGAATAGGTAATGGAGTATATAAACCATGGGGATTGAGGCGGGACTTAGCTTTCAAGCAAACAATGCAGCACCCAACATGCCGCTGGACATCACATCGCATATGTGGCCAAAATAAATGATCGGAGAGCATGTCCAATGTCTTTTTGACACCAAAATGACCAGCTAGTCCACCGGCATGTGCTTCCTGCAAAAGAACTTGACGTATCGAGCAAGCTGGAATGCATATTTTGTTAGTCCGAAACAAGAAGCCATCATGCATATGATATTTATCCCAACCTTTTCCATCAATGCAACGAGAGAAAGGTTCTTTAAAATCAGCATCAACAGCATAAAGTGTTTTAATGGATTCCAAACCAAGCACTTTTGTATCTAGTTGTGTAATCAACGCACATCTTCTATACATGGCATCGGCAACAATGTTATCTTTCCCACGCTTATGTTTGACAACATAGGAAAACGTTTCAATGAACTCAATCCATTTAGCATGTCGACGGTTCAGCTTGCCTTGACTTTTAAGATATTTCAAAGCTTCATGATCAGAATGAATTACAAATTCTTTAGGTGACAAGTAATGTTGCCAAACTTCCAAAACGCGAACTAATGCATAAAGCTCCTTGTCATAAACTGAGTAATTCAGATGTGGATCATTTAGCTTTTCAGAAAAGTAGGCAACAGGTTTACCTTCTTGCAGCAGTACACCTCCTATGCCAATACCACTTGCATCACATTCGATCTCAAATGTCTTACCAAAATCAGGAAGTTGCAGCAGCGGTGCTTCACAAAGCTTTGTTTTCAGCGTTTGAAATGCTTGGTCTTCGTCATGTCCCCATTTGAATAGAACATCCTTCTTTGTGAGATTGTTAAGTGGTGCAGCGAGAGTGCTGAAATCTTTGACAAAACGCCTATAGAAACTTGGATCACATTTACCGGTGTAGGCCAATCCTTTATTGCTTTAACCTTCTCTTCATCAACCTGAATACCATTTGCGGAAACAACAAGCCAAGGAAAATAACACGGTCTGTGCAAAAGGTGCACTTAGCAATGTTGCCATACAATTTCTCTTCCCTCAAAACAACAAGTACTTGACGGATATGATCAAGATGTTCATCAAATGATTTGCTATAGATCAGAATATCATCAAAATAAACAACTACAAACTTGCCAATAAAAGATCATAAAACATGATTCATTAAGCGCATAAAAGTTGAAGGAGCATTTGTCAAGCCAAATGGCATCACAGCCATTCATAGAGACCAAATTTAGTTTTAAACACTGTTTCCATTCATCACCAAGTTTCATGCGGATTTGATAATAACCACTACGCAAATCTATCTTGGTGAAAATGATAGAACCACTCAATTCATCTAACATGTCATAAAGTCGTGGAATGGGATGGCGATATCGAACAGTTATAGCATTGATAGTACGACAATCAACACACATGCGCCAAGAACCATCTTTCTTTGGGACTAAAAGAACGGGAACTGCACATGGTGATAAGGATTCACGAACATACCCTTTGTCCAAAAGCTCTTTTACCTGTCGCTGAATTTCCTTTGTTTCTTCAGGATTGGTGCGGTAGGTTGGATGATTTGGAAGCGAAGCACCTGGTACCAGATCAATTTGATGCTCAATTCCACATAGTGGAGGAAGTCTGGCTGGTATCTCATCGGGAAAACATCTTCGAAGTCCTGTAAGAGATCAAGAACAACACTAGGCAGCAATGAAGGTAAATCGTGAGTTGAAAATAGGATCTCCTTGCGCAAGAGCACAAAGAATGAGGTTGTGGTGTCTCTCACTTCTCTCAAATCACTCTTGCTCACAAAGAGACATTCAGTGTGGTGTGGCTGTTTAGGATTGGCATGAGGCTTTATGTGGCTGGATGGGTTAGAACTCTCTCCCTTACTTGGGTTGAGGGTCTCGCTCAATTTTCTTTTGTCTGATTCCTCTCTTTTCTTGTGAGCCATATCTGAAGTATGTATCTCCTCTGGAGATAATGGAACAAGAACCACCTTCTTGTCATTGTGAATGAAAGTGTATTTGTTAGACTGTCCAAAATGCACCAAGTCCACATCAAATTGCCAGGGCCGACCAAGCAGCAAATGGCATGCTTGCATGGGGACAATAGCACAATCCACCTCTCCATTATAACCACCAATGGAAAATGACAAACGAATCATGGCTGAAACCTTAACTGTCCCGGAATTATTCAGCCATTGCATATGGTACGGATGTGGATGGCGACGTGGCTTCAAACCAAGCTTCTCAACTAGCAAAGCACTAACAATATTATTGCAGCTCCTACCATCTATGATGAAACGGCACACTTGGCCTTGCACTTTGCATCTGGACTGAAATAAATTATGGCGTTGTCCTTGTTCAACAGCAACAAACTGAGTGGAAAGAACTCTCCTAACCACCGAAGAAGGAGATGGTGTATTCATTGTAGAAGGCTCAAAAGCAAGGAAATCAGCAAGCAACTCATCAAAATCAGCACTAGTAATCTCATCAGAAGATGGAGAAATAACATCTTGTAACATGTCATTGCGAGCAAAAGTTGGAACAGGTTGAATCGCTAAACAATTCATACCTAGCTCAAATGTACCATCTTCTGCTGAATACTCACAAGTGTCAAGTTTAAAATCTGCAAATACATTGGTAAACTCGTCCTCCTCTGCACTTTGTGAATCATAAGAACCATCAGCAAGGGCAATAATAGTACGACGATTGGGACATCCAGCTTGTTTATGCCCATGACCACCACACTTAAAACACTCAATATTGCTTGTCTTGTGTTGGGTGTCTGCAGTAGAACAAGTGGGCTGATTTGAACTCACAGCTTTACCTTTCGCATCCAATTGTTTGGAAGAAGGTGGAATGGATCTATTCATTCCACGAGATGAAGATTTGGGTGTTGTAGCTCCTTGCTGTTGGAATTGAGGAGTGACATCCCCTTGCTGTTGGGAATGACGCCATGAAGCATTGTATTTGTAAGACGTAGCAATTTGCCGTTCAGCTCTCTTTGCAAAATGAACCAACTCAGTGAGACAAGTGCAATTTGTCCTATCCACTTTATCAGCAATGGATTTATTGAGGCCAACCATAAACCGGGCCATTGTGGATTCTTCATCTTCAGTTATCCCTTTACGAAGTAAACACATTTCCAATTCTTGAAAATATTCATCAACAGTACGAGTACCTTGCACAAGATGTTTCAGCTTCAAATGTAGGTCACGAGAATAATATGCAGGAACAAAACGACATTGCATTTCCCTCTTCATGTCTTCCCAAGTTATACGAACTTGCCCAACTCTTTGATATTCAGTACGGACCTGATTCCACCAAGTTATGGCATAGCCTTTAAACTCAATGGTTGCAAGCTTTGCCTTCTTTTCAGCAGGGTATTCATACAAATCAAATAGTTGCTCCACTTTGGTTTCCCATTCAAAGTAATCATCAGCATTCTCCTTGCTGCTGAATGGAGGAATGGACACTTTAACCTTGCCCAAACCATCATCATTATGATGTCATTCATGATGACGTCGACGGTGATCGCCATAACAACCACGGGCTCCAAAACAGCCAAAGTTGTCACCACCATGATCATCATATGCATCACGGCGACCATAAGGATCACCTCCATGTTCAGAACTATAATTTGAAAATGTTTAAGCATCAAAATCAGGAGGATGCCCAACAGGAACACGTTGTGCACGACCAAAACCAGCAGCAAATCCTCAGCCACGACCACCTGCAAAGTTATCAAAACCAGTAGCGAATCCTCGGCCACGACAACCACCACCGCCACCGGCATGTTGATCATCATCCTCAATGTGTTCATCATCATGAGGTGGATGCTCCCTGTGTTGCTGATGTAGTGATCGTTGAAGCGCTTGCATCCCCTGCATCAATTGTTGCATTTGTGCACGCACTTCCTAATTTCTTGACCAGAAACAGTGTGAGAAGGGGATTCAATTCCTGCCATGTTAGTAACAAAGGAAGAAAGTAATAGGACAAAATATATGTGGAATTGCTCCCTCACCACTGACAAAACAAGTTCTTTCTCTCCCTGAAAAGACCAAGAATCGGGCTGCAATTTGTAGTGGAAGAGTGATTGAACAGCGACGACGGTGCAACAACTCACGGTGCATTTTAAGTGGAGCTTGGTGGGGTAATATGTAAGTGGAATGCGCTGAAAATGTAGTGATGCAAAACCGAATAATAATCCAAAAACACAAGTCTAAGTTGCTTAATATAAAGGAAAAGATGCACAAAGATGTAGAAACAAGATGTAGGAAGTGGATAGATGAACACCAAGTGCATCAACCGAAACTTATTGCTGCCCAAACCTCTTTGGATGTGCTGAACACAATTCTCTTTTTATTTCTTCTTTCCTTTTTTTTAACCTTTGTGACAAATGCAGCACAACTTTCAACTAAAGGGGCGCATAAGCATTAACTAAGATGGATGGTGCAGCACAAAAACAAGAAACTCTGGTGGGGAATTTATGGCGGGTAGAAAACAAGGGTGAGATGGGTGGTATATGCAGCAAGCGATTTGATGATTAGAACAAAGATAACAACTAGAACGATGTGGAAAAGAAAAAAAGTCAGCAACTAGACAAATCTTAAAGGATTAAAACTCGATAAAGCAAACTACAAAATCAGTAGCACGTATGAATTTGGGCTGTAGGTTTTCTTTTTGGCTATTAGTGGACAGTAGTTATATAAAAATCTATCCTACCAAAAGCAAGAATAATCCTACTAAGGAAACGGAGGCTCTGGTACCAGATGATATGCACACGCCTAGGCAGCACATGTAGCAAGTTGTTGTGGCCCGATCTTCTTGTAGGATCTGCGAACTTGATAAATTGTCGCTGCGTGACCTGGTAAAGAGGTAGCGCACCGCGAGGCTGTCCACGCGACGAACTACCAAGACAATCACCCTTCCACATATCGACGAAACAGCCCACGCAATCACGCCCTATAGACGTGAAGGCACGAACTGGGTGAACCGCAGTTCGGCATTCTACACTCCCTCAGGAATCGAAAGAACAAGTATTGTAAGCCTCTCAAGACTCACGCATAAACAAAACTCCTCGAGTTTGTGTATTCTGAATTCAATAAAAATAAGCTCTTCCTTTGCATTGTCAAGTACAAGATATATATAGAGATAGGGACGTTCAGCTTTGAGTAAATGGCTGCTTGCGCATGCTCTAGTGGATTTCATGGCTGGTTCGCGCGTCTTTTCAGCTTCTGACAGCAGTTACTAAAACGATCATAACTCCTTATTAAAACATCCAAATAATGAACCATTTGATGGGCTGGAAAGTAGACTTGAAAAAACTTCCATCCACTTATATAACACCGTGTAACTCCTTGTATTCTGTCCCCAGTGATGCTTGGAATTCGTACCATATGTCAGTCATCTAGCTTCTGGTTGCATTCACATGCTAAGGTGATGAACCACCATTTTATTCACGCACACCATAGGCTTCTTGGTTCAGATGTCCAGAGGCTTGAATCCATCTTGATTCCATGCTGGTTCATACACTCCATCATTCCTAAGGACATTGAAACAAGAACTCAAAAGTATAGGCTCATTCAACATAGATTGATTATTAAACATAAGGTTAGCGTTCACCTGAGAATGAATTTCCTTCTGCAATTGTTTAGCTCTACTCCTTGTAATTGGACCAGCTATATCAAGTGGATTTTCATTTGAAAATGAGTGAATGCTAGGCATGTCCTCATTAATTCCCTACTCATGATTGAGGTCAACAACTTGATCATTTCCTGAAGGAATTTTCCTTTAGGCGATCAAGGAGTCAGAGATTTAATGATGGTTTCCTTCCACAACAATGCTTCGAGGCATTCCCAAAATCTTCAAAAAGATCTTCCTTGAAGCACAATGGAAACTCTAAAGGTCGAATTTCTTCTTCCTTAGGTGTCTTTGGTTCGGGTTAGGTTTTCATAGTCACAACTTGAGATGAACATGGTATGGGTTATGGGGTGACTATGGGGGTATCCTGATGTCTCGACTCGGCTTCCTCTTGAGGAGGTTCATTAAGACCGGCGATGAAGGATGTATTTTCTAGAATGCGTTCTAGAATTTCTTTTCCTTCATTCGGTGTCTTATGGAAGAAAGAGCCTCCAGCCGTTATGTCGAGGTATAGGGCAGAATCCTTGTCAATCCCGAAACAAAAAAGTTGTAATAACACAAGTTCGGGAATGGACAAGTTCGGGCCTGATTTGGTTAGCAGTGAGAATCTAGCCCAGGCTGCACCTATAGATTCCTTCTCAATTTGCTAAAAGTTGAGAGTTTCCCTTCGTAGAGAGGAAACTTGGGAGAGTGGAAAGAGTGCAAGACAAAAATTGTCTCGAAGTTCTTTACATTTTCCATTTGCACTCTCAACGGTATGAGTGTACCACTGCTTTGCTCTTCTCTTGAAGGAAAAGGGAAACAATTTCCACTTAAGGGTTTCTTGTGTCATGCCCTTGATTAGAAGACATGAACATAATTGCTCAAACTCTCGCAGATGATGGTAGGGATTCTCACAATACGTCCCAGAGAAGGATTACTCCCGAACCATGGCTATAAAGCCAGGGTGGAGTTCATAGCTAGTTGAGCAAATGGGATCCGCCGATGGCGGAGGCTCACAGAACTCACCATTACAAGCAGATAGAGAAAAAATGGTTGGTTGCTCCATGGTTTAGATGCTAGAAAGATAAGAAATAAAGTAAAAATAGATACAAGGGTGAACAAGGTTCGAAGCAACAGCAACCGTTCCCCGACAACGACGCCAGAAATGCTTGTTGACGGATGGTACGTTACAGATGAAAATCTGCAAGCGCACGGAGAAACCGCTGTAGCACTTCCCCTTAAAGAGTATTCCCAAGGGTATCAAATCCAAGGAACATTTGTGCCAATCTTCTAACTAGTTCACCCGAGGACATAAGGCTTGGTGGTAGGCAAGGGATAGAGTGGATTTCTGAAGAGAAGGGGTTCTAATTCAAAGCAAGTCGATCAAAAGCAGCTTGTGTTGGGCACGAGTTTACCCTGGTCTGCCAGGCGACACTCGCTAAGAGCCTACATTGTAGTCGAACGTGGAGGATTACAACGGACGGTACGGCTGTCACCACCTACCGCCTACCTCTAGAACCTGTGGACTACGGGATAATCAAAGGTAACGTCAAGCCTAGACACCACGCCTATGCTATCAATTACTTCCCTAACCTCTTGTGATAAGACTAGGGCCTCTAAATGAATAGAGCAATGAACAAACAAGCAACTAAGGAATTAATTTGCTTGAATTAAACAAATGAACTCAATTGGAAATCATGTACCTTACTTGAGATGGGAAGAACTATCGAGGTACAAAGGTGGAGAGGGATCGACAAGCCTGAACCCTATCCTTAAGTGGAAGAAGCCCGACAAGCTGGAGCCTCATCCTCCTCTTTCTCACTCCCTCCCTATTTTCTAAGCACTTAGGCAGCGTTACGCCTTTGGAGTGGAGTACCAGACTCAAGCTTTTGATGTGTAGAGTGAGGGAGCCCCCTACCCCCTATTTATACCCTCCAAAGGTTGGTTTGGCGCCAGAAAAAGCGAGGGACTCAGTCACCATCGTGATCTCTAAGTTGTAAGAAGCCAACACATGGTGGTTGACTGTGTTTGGCGCGAATACCAGGTCGGGCGACCTGGTGGATCGGTCAAACTGCAAACGGCTCTAATCGTGTCGAAACTTCTTTGTGACACTGTTATATGGGCCCCAATCATGGGTATGGGTGATTCCCTTGTTTTTAGTTGGTTTTCTGCTCCGAGTGGGCCCATGAATCCTCGTGCTTGCGCCTGATTGGTCGGAAGATGTTTTCTTGAATTGGCCCCTGGAAATACCTCTAATTATGGGCATAATTCACCTGCATACAAAATTGCACCAACATTTGCGGAAATAGTCAGTAAATTACTCCTACCACTATGTTGGTTGTCCAATCCATAGCTTTTATGCAGGGAATTGATGGTCAGATTTGGCAATTAAGGACCGTCAATAGCTGCACTGGAGCTCGCTCCTACGGTGGAGTGGGGTCCCATCCGCTAAACACGTGGAAGCTCGGGAGCCCGTCTCATCGGAGGAGTTGGGTCCCTTCTTTGAGATTCACTTGGCAGCGCCAGATCCCGTACTTGAAGAAGGTCGTGGTCTGGTGCCTTCTGGACACATGGCGACACTGGACCCTGCCTCGATAGGGAGGCAGGGTACATAGGTACTTTCAGCCTGTGTGCGAGGGTACCCCGTATGCTGGGTACTGATAGTGATGTTGTGCAGGCCACTTGAAAGTTAGTCCTAAAGATTCATGTGAAGTATAAATAAGCTCTATGTAATCTTCTATTGGATCCTAGTATTGCTGGATAACCTACTCGCCTGAAAACAAATGCCAATGACAGGTCTGGATTACTCTATCGACTTAGTCTGGTCCAACACCCTAAGTACGCCACTATACTTATTCTGGTGGGTCTTAGTAAGGCGGGTCTGGAAAGCACACGGACCTATGGAAGTTTAATCAGTATACTTATATTGTACAATGAGTTTATTAGAACCTAAAATTCAAAGAAGAATAATAATTCGCAAATAATCTATAGGCAAGAGGACAAATTTTACAGCCTTTCTTGTCTCTCATGTGCAGGAAAAAAGAATAATTGTTGGTGACCTGCACATTGATGGTGGGTGGCGCCAGAGCACCTAGCTCCGGCATCACCTAGGTGGCCCGTCGTTGACATTTCATACATTGACAGTGGGTGTCGTCGAAGCAACTAATCCCCGACAACTCCCAGTGGGCCCGCCATCGAAGTCAAGTACGTGGCAAAGGGTCCTTGGAGATTTCGGATGCAGGACTCGGACCTCATAGCTATCACAGTAGCTATGAGTTCGGAGCAATAAAAAATTCAAGACATTGCCAAATTCCTTATGGTAGATGTCCTCAATCAATTGAGCACATCTACTAGGGGGCCAACAAGATAAAGGCAATGATACATTGAAGACATACATTGAAGACAAATGGAATTCAGAATAATTTCATTCATTCAAAATTTGGAGATTCACAAGGTGAAGGTACAAAAGGGAAGGATTCTAGCTACTGGAGTTCTGCTGGAAGTGCGTAGCAACCTTCTGGGTGGCTTCTTGGACGCTTGCCTTGGCAGCTAATTCCTCCTCGGCGATGGGTCCGTCAATCACCGGAGCTAGAGACATAGAGGGATCTCAACTGTGGAAGCATGTCAGCACATATTCTGTGACATTCTTCGCCAAGGATGTTCCCTCGGTCTCGAGTTGGTCATTTATCACATCTTCCAACAAATCCAGCTTAGCTCCTACAGAGTTGAGCGCCACCAAAGCTTTGTCCATCTCTGGCTCTAGCTCAACCGGTCACACTGGACTGAACCCCAGTGGCATCAGAGCATCTTACGCTCGCCCAAGGAAGTCCCAGACCTGTTGGGACTCTATTGCCTTCATACTCCGGAGCTCTTCCGGTGACTTTCTTGCAGACGATAGCTCCGCAGAGCCCTCCTTCGAGAACTGCTCGACCTCTTCAGCATGCTACTGAATCCGTTCAGCCAACTGCCTCTCTTGGTCAGCAATTTGCTTCTCCCGGAGGTTCAAGCAATATTGCTGCTCCGCAAGGTCCCTCTACTTAGCCTTCACCTTAGCTTCCCTGGCAGAGACAGCAGTCTCCTGCCTGACTCCTCCCTTCAACCATATTTGCTGCTTCTCAGCTTCACGCTAGGACATATATTTTTCCTCGTGGATGGCCAGGTCCTGGTAGCTGCGTGCTAGCTTCTGAGAGATTCTATCTTCTCTTTTCTTGCTCCTTATTGTCTAATACATCTTGGCGCTTGAGGAGTTGTTCCCTCAAAGCATTGAGACTCTCTGAGCGATCATCTGCCAATTCATTAACTTTCTTCGAATGCTCGTAGATCTCCCGAGTCTTTTCACAGAGGGCTTCTATTGCATTCTCTCTTTCATCCAGCGCATTGTTCATATGCGTCTGCCAAGCTTTCTCGGCCTCGAGCCAATCTCTTAGGTCCGCTAGCTGAGACTGCGTCAACTTCGTCTTGAAGTAGAGAAGCTTGCGCTAGTGCCTTAGAGTGTCACGCTCATCCTCCAGGGCCTTACACTCGTAGTTGAAGGCGAGCTGAACTTGGCAGAGACTTGAGCAGGTGTTCTCGATCGACATGTCCAGTGGGATTGGCTCTAGACCTGCCTCAGGTTCCTCTGGTTCCCCTGAGTCTTCCAAAATAGTTGTTGGGGCCCATGGCACAAGCATGGACTCCAGGAGCTCACCATTTGCAGCGCTGAGTTCCGGGAGCTCATCGACCTCTAGCGCAGACGTAAAAGGTCCCACGACTGGATCTTCAAGTACGGACTCAAGCGCTATCGCGGCGTCAACTAGCTGCTCTGGTGAAGCATCTGCTGTAGCTTCCGAGGTAGGACTGGCTCAGGCATGGCAACCTCTGGCATAACAACATCGACAGAGAGCGCCAGTACCTCCGGTGCTGGTGCCGACACTTCCAACACAGGTTCCAAAATCTTCGGCATTGATACCAGTACCTCTGATGCTGGCTCCAGAACAGCTGAAGCTTGCTCCAGCATTTCTCCTCCGTGGTCCGGTGCAACCACGGCTTCTTCGGCCACTGGCGCCAAGGTCATCTCGACGTCTATTGGTGCTGGAACAGCCATGTTGCCCGCCACGTCCATAGGAGAAGTTGTACCATCAGCGGGGGCTCCGTTCGGTGCGGTCTCTATGGCAGCAGAGCTGGCAGATGCCAAAGTGGTAGCTCCTCCTCTCGATACTCTAGAAATAGAGGAATAGAGAATTTAAGAAAAATCAAAAATACAAAAAGAAAACACAAGTTCAAGTGCCGATCATTACCTGCGAACGATGTCGCTCCAGTCGGCACGAAATTTCTTCTTTGGATGGCTGGAGCCACAACCCACCGTCACCGGTGAGGCAGAAGATCCGGACTTCATCCCATAAGTCTTGGAAGCCACCGCATCGCTACAGCTGGGATCTCCATTTTCTGAGAAGACACTCCGGACCTAGAGCCCGCCACTAGCACCAGGATTGGAGTAGACTTATCGAACCTAGTGCCCGCCATAGGCATTGGATCCGAAGATGATTTCCTGGGCCCGGAGCTCACCTTGGCTGTTGGAGCCGGGGTTGCCATTGCTGGAGGCACAACCAGCATTGACTTGAGGGTCGGGCAGAGAAGTGGCACCGCATGCGTTGGAGCTATTCTGACTGAGCTGCCATCAGTTCGCGTCAACTTCCTCTTCCGACTAGAGGCGTTGACGGGCTCTTTGCCTTTGCCCTGACTTGAGTCAGACTTCTTCTGACTTGGTTATGTAGGAGCCTTGCCCTTTCCAATAACACGTGCAAAGCCAGACCCTCCATGTGGGCATGGGGCAGAAGCTCTTGGGATTACAATCCCTGCTGGCGGAGTGCTTCTTTGTTGCATCGCAATACCGGTATCATCAAGGAGCGGCATCACCTTCTGCAGCTCCCTCCCTACCTTCGGAACTACACACAGAGGCAAGAACTCTGCCAGAAGTATGAGGTCATCTCTTGATAGAGTTCCATTGTACAACTTCTACAGATGGAGCTTCAAGGCATGCTCATCTAAGTTGGTTCCTCGGCCAATGTCAATCCAGAGGAAATCCATTTCGCCAGAGTATGACCAAGCTGCAAATTCTCGCTCCTTGAGTGGAGCCGAGCAGTTGGTCAGGAAGTTTCCGAGGACCATCAGAGACGTCAATCCTTCGTCGACCAAGTTCCGGATTATTGACAGCATGGGGTTGTACTCTTCAATCAGCTTCGGGAGCTCCTCCCAGCAGTCGGACTCCATCATTGGGAACCCTTCTAGCAGCTCCAGCCGATCGTGACAGTCCACCCAGATAACTACTCAATTAGTCTTCCAAGTCTCCCACTTTCCAGAAGGAAAGGACTTGATGTACTTGTATGGGAGATTCCTGCGCCTTACAAAGTAGTAGAATCCCAACAAGATATTACCTTTGCATGTCGCCCGGAGTGTGAAGAAGGTCTGGAACAGCGG
Organism: Tuctoria greenei; assembly: GCA_036927565.1. Classification (NCBI taxonomy): domain Eukaryota; kingdom Viridiplantae; phylum Streptophyta; class Magnoliopsida; order Poales; family Poaceae; genus Tuctoria; species Tuctoria greenei. The sequence continues at coordinate 60,913,868 of JAYESD010000011.1, read as the reverse complement.
CACGCAGGGTGGCACGCTTACCCACATCTCATACAAGTGGACGAAGATTGCCACCAGCAAGATCGAATGAGGACCGAGATGTTGTAGTTAGAGTCTGTATGACTACAGCGGCATCAGCTAGAAGCTGGATACTGGAGGAATCAGCCCAACCATGGCATACGTGGAGAAGTAGACAAAGTTGCTGGAAGACTCCTTCTTGAATGGGAGCTTGCCGCGGCAAATAGCATTGTTGAAAGAGTCGCTCTGCCAGCCCATAAACTTTCAGACTCTTGTAAGATCCCTCCCGCTCACAATCTTGCTGGAGGGAAGTCCGAGTTCCATCACTGCTGAGTGGAGCAAAAGTGGGGATGTGATGCAAGGGTTCAAGCGAAGAACTCTATGAGCAAGAACAGATTGGTGCATAAGAGTTCTCTCCCCTTGCAAAGCCCTCCCTTTATTAAGCCTCTGCAACGCTTGGATGGCAACTACATCCGGACCTTGATCACGCTCAACAAAGTTACCTCGTCAATGACAAAGGGGCCCGGGTCCACTTTGCCAAAAAAGTTGCACCAGGTGAAACATTGTCATGATGAGAAGTAGGAAGCCCGAGGGCGGCGACCTGACAGGGATACAAAGATTGCGCTGGGAATCGATATGAAAATCGTATTGGGAACCGACATCCTTTAATTGTGTGAGATACGCACATCATGTATCTCACCTACCAAATCAAGAAGGGCCGTGTGTCCCAAGAGGAAAGCTGAAGCAGCAGTTTGGGAGAGATGATGGCCCCACCTCTGGTATTGAAACCTCACAATCTCACCAGAGGTGGGCTCGGGGGCCATTGTCGATACCCTGCATATCAGGTATCCCTTCATACCAGAAGAAGACGCGTTGAGTTTCACCTTCCAGTGTTGTGGACTTCCGAAGGCAACACGTGTCCTGTAGTGCCGGACCTGCCTTCCTCGTTAGGGAAGCTCCGGCACTGTCATGTGTTCTGCAGTGCCGGATCTACCTCCCTCCTTAAGGTGGCTCTAGCGCTGCCACATGTCCCGCAGTGCCGGACTTGCCTCCATAGGGTGGCTCCGGCGCTGCCAGGTGCTCAGTAGCTCTGCACCTACCTCCCTCCTTAGGGTGGCTCCGGTGCTGTCACGTGCACCTGGGTATCGGACTTTCCACCCTATGACACCCGGTTCTGAAAAATGAACCAAGCGTGATGCATATGTCTGCCCAAGATGTTTAACATACATACACAAGTGATACACAAATGATAAATAGATTTAAATCATGTCTCGAATAATAATAGTAATAATAGTACCTTATTACAGACCAAATAGTCTCTAATACAAGCTCTAAAAGACTGCAGCGGAAAACACTAAACTCTAAGACTCCAAACTCCACAGGCAAGCTTGACGGTAACTCGCATGCCTAGAACTCCTCAAAGACCATTGGTACTCCACATTGACACCTGCGTCTGAATTTGTTGGGGGGATAGCAAGGGTGAGCACATGTTGTACTCAGCAAGTGTGGGAAAGTATGACATGTAGTTTAAACAAGGAATGATAAATTAAATGGCTAATTGCATAAAAGTACATTAAAAATAGTTGAAAATGCAATAATATCATCATTAAGTGAGGTCCATCCCAAAATAACCCAATAACATTAATTTCAACTCAAAGAATCAATACCAGCATTAATAATCCATAATCAACTTATACTGCTCACAGCTCATATGTCTCATTTTCATCAATCTATATACCAAAGCCAATTTATAAACCAATACCAACTCCCAATTAAATTTAAGCCATTAAACCATGTTCAAGGTTCATAACTCTAATCATGTGAGGGTCCAGGTTGCTCATAACCAGGAGCACGGCTATCATGATAGTTTTTAACACACTCTGTAGAGGTTGTACCACTTTATCCACAAGTTTGTGATTTCATCACCTTTCGATGACTATGGAATCTCAATCATGTCGTCTCACACTTCCTTAGGTGTATGGCCAAGAGATCACAAAATAGCCTTTACAAAGTGATTACTAGCATATTTAGACCCCACTGAGGTTTAACCGATGTTGATGTCTCCAACTGAGAACATCGAACCAAGGGCCCCCTCTTGAGCCATTCGGATCCCAGGGTAGTCCCACCAATATCTACAAACCCATCCGACTACCCCTTCCCCGAGAATTCTTAATGGTCCAAATAATACTGGTAAAAGACTAAATAGTCATCTAAGCCGCACCCATACTTGGCCCCGTGGTTGCACTGTAAATCTTGATGGTCGCTCAACGAAGTGGTCCTTAGATCTAAACCAAGCAAAACCACCTAAACAGTCCAACCCATTCCACATAACTGGCTTGCTCAAATCCCTAGGCACCATGTTGCTAAAAGGGCCATTATTATCAATTATCATCATTCATGTGCCCATTAGTTCTTAATCAAGTAATATGATTATTTCCCAAACCCAATTTTAGTATATCGATGCAAAACTGTAAAATACCCTTCCCGACTCTCTACACAGTGTTCAAGCGACAAGGGTGGTCATACAAAGCTAGTAAATTCCTATAATTGGGTTTTCTGATCAATTGACACAAGCAGGCAATTTTGCAAACAAAACATTTAAAAACCTGGATCCAAATGATCAAGGACATTTTCCTTGCTCTTGAGCTTGGTTTGGATCAAAGGCTTCAAAATTTTGGTTCTGCAGGTCCTTGAAAGCACTCTCTACAGCGAGACCTTTATTCCGCATGAAAACCATGCAAAACAAACATTAAAATCAATAAATGCTCATATATTACTCAATATGTCATGATATGCATGATTAATGCAATTGTGAAGTAAAACTTGTTAATGAGTTGTTATTAATGTTTACTACCTAGTTACAATAGTTTCTAACAAGTTTGAACAAGTTTGGAATTGATTTGAGTCAATTTGGATTCAATTCAGCATTAACAGATTAAGAGGCCAGACAAGTCCGGTATCAGGGCTGGACTAGTTCGCCCAGATCAGAACTTTAATTTAGGGTTTTCTGATCAACGGAAATTGGCGGTTAATTTCACGTACAAAAGTGGATGTAGAGAGTGTACCACGTGTCTAGAGAACTAAGGGTCGAAGATTGGATGCAACACTTGAATCTTGACGTCTAGGGCTTGATGAGAGGTGAGTTGATGAAGATTTGGTGATGAAGAACGTCAATTGTCATAAAGTTGATGAAGATCAATCTTGATTGGTCCTTCTCCCTCTTCTACTCCTCCTCATTCCTTCTGGACTTCTTCTTGACGTTGGCGCAAGGCAAAAGGTGGTAGCAAGGGTTTTCAATGGTGATGGAGAGGTGTTGGGTATTGGGTTGCTTGTATAGGGGTGGAGAGGTAGGATTTTGGGGTGAATTCCAAGTGGATTCTGGTGGGGGACGAGTAGGGGCCGAGGTGGGGTCCACTTGGGCTCCTCTGATGTTGGACACAAAGTTTTTGGGCCCAATTAAGGCAATTACCCAATAATTAATCATTGAAGAATAATAGAATCTGAGTGGAATTCAGCGGGCCGGACTAGTCCGCAATTTGGACCAGACAAGTTTGTTGTGGAACAGAGACTATTTTGAACAAGTCCAATTTACTTGGCTAGACAAGTCCGAGGTTGCAAAAAAAAGAAGCTTTCAGACTAAAAATTGGACAAGATCAGACTAGTCTGCTCAAAATCGGAAAAGTCTACAAAAACATCATAACCTCAAATGGATTGGTTCGTGCATTGTGCCAGACAAGTCTAGGCTTTGAAGAAGACTGATTTTTTCTGAATACAAGGGGAATACAGGACTAGTCCAGGGTTATGGTCAGACGAATCCGCACCCTGACAGACTTAAATTCCTGATTAGACCTAAATTCATTTTAATCAGGTTCCTTTTAAGGTTGTTTTATGTTAAACCTGCATGAGGATGTATGCAATGCATTATGCATGAAAATGAGAGTGTTACAAACCTACCCCCCTTGAAATGAATCTCGCCCTCGAGATTCGATGTGGAAGGAAAGAGATAGGGAAATTCCTTCTTGAGATCATCTTCTCGCTCCCAAGTTGCTTCCAATTCTGTATGATGCTTCCATTGCACTTTACACCATCAAATCACCTTTTTCCTTGTAACCCATTCCTTGGTGTCTAAAATCCTTACAGGTTGCTCGGTATAGGTCAAATCTTCCTCAAGCTCCAATCCTTCCATTGGTACCTGCTCTTTTGGAACCCTCAAGCACTTCTTGAGCTGAGAAACATGAAACACATCATGAACATCAGAAAGATGTGCTAGCATCTCCAACTTGTATGCTACTTCTCCCCGTTTGTCCAAAATCTTGAATGGTCAAATATAGCACGGTGCCAACTTTCCTTTAACGTTAAATCGCCTGTGACCTCGCATGGGTGATATTTTGAGATACGAAGTCTCCCACCTCAAAAGATAGGTTTCTTCGTCTATTATCTGCGTAACCCTTTTGTCTTGACCGAGCAGCCCACAAATTATCACGAATTGTCTGAACTTGCTTTTCCGCATCTTTTATTACATCCGGTCCAAACACTTGAGTCTCCCCTATCTCATTTCAAAACAGGGGTGTTCTACACCTTCTCCCATACAGTGCTTCGTATGGTGACATCTTCAAGCTTGCTTGGTAACTATTGTTGTAGGAAAATTCAGCATATGGCAAGCTATTGTCCAACTTCCTCCATACTTTAGCGCACAAGCCCTTAGCATGTCTTCAATATCTGATTTGTTCTCTCGGTCTGTCCATCCATTTGAGGGTGATATGCAGAACTAAAATTCAATTGAGTTTCTATAGACTCGTGCAGCTACTGCCAGAACCTTGAGGTAAATTGAGAATCTCTATCGAACACTATCTTCTTGGGCACTCCGTGTAAACACACTATTCTTCCCATGTACAATTCTGCCAACTTTGCTCCACTATAGGTAGTCTTGACAGGAATGAAATGCACTGATTTCGTCAACCGATCCACAACAACCCATATCGAGTCATATCTTGCTGAAGTGCGAGGTAAGCCAACTATGAAATCCGTACCAACCTCTTCTCACTTCCATTCTGAAATCTTCAACAGCTGCAATAATTCAGCTGGCCTTTGATGTTCAACCTTGACTCGTTGGCATACATCGCATAATGCGACATATTCAGCTATGTCCATTTTCATACCATCCCACCAATAGCGCATCTTCAGATCCTTGTACATCTTTGTACAGCCGGGATGGATGGAGTAAAGTGAGTCATGTGCCTCCTTTAGTATCAACTGTCGGAGACGCTTCTCATTAGGCACAACAATCTGTTTTCCAAGCCATAGAGTACCATGGTCATCCTCATCAAATATGAATTATCTCCCTTCCGGGGTCCTTTTTTGGATTTCCTGGATCTCCTTATCCTTCGTCTAGCCTTCTCTTATTTCTTGCTCCAGGGTCGGATTTGACTCTATTATCCCCATCTCATTCACAAATCCAATATTTAACCGTTCAAACTCCTTGCATAGTTCGGATGTCAATTCTCTAACGGTGAGCTGGTGGCTTGCTCCCTTTCGACTCAAAGCATCATCCACTACGTTGGCTTTTCCTGGATGATAATTGATTCGCACATCATAATCCTTAATGAGTTGCAACCATCGTCGTTTCCTCAAATTCAGATCTGTTTGCGTGAATATGTACTTGAGACTCTTGTGATCCGTGTAAATCTCACACCTATGACCAAGAATGTAGTGCCTCCATATCTTCAAGGCATGCACTACGGCTGCAAGTTCGAGATCATGCGTAGGATAATTCTGTCCATGTTTCTTCAATTGCCTGGATGCATAAGCTACTACTCGTCCTTCTTTCATCAACACACAACCAAGTCCTTGCCTTGAAGCATCTCAATAGATATCAAAGCTCTTGCTCACATCTGGCAATACCAACATAGGTGATGTGGTTAGCCTCTTCTTTAGCTCGTCAAAACTATTCTGACAAGCTTGAGTCCACCTGAAAGGCTTCTCCTTCATTAACAGTTCTGTTATGGGCTTTGCTATCTTGGAAAAGTCTTTGATGAACCGATGGTAATATCCAGCCATTCCAAGAAAATTGCGGATTTCCTTCACATTCTGCGGCGGTTCCCACATCTCTAACCTTTCCTGAGTCAACTGACACTCCTCCTCCAGATATGACATGACCTAGGAATGATATCTCCCTCAACTAGAATTGGCACTTGTTGAACTTGGCATACAACTGGTGCTCTCGCAATTTCTGCAATGTTAACGTTAAATTCTCTTCGTGCTCCTCTTCACTTTTCAAGTAGACCATGATGTCATCAATGAACACTACCACGAATTTATCCAAATACTCCATGAAAACCTTGTTCATAAAATACATGAAGTACGTGGGTGCATTAGTCAATCAAAATGACATGATCGTATACTCATAGGATCCATATTGTGTCCTGAAAGTTGTCTTGGGTATGTCTGATGATCTAATCTTTATCTGGAAATATCCGGACCGAAGATCAATCTTAGGAAATATTCTGGCTCCCCTCATCTGGTCGAACAGATCCTCTATGCGGGGCAGCGTGTACTTGTTCTTGATCATCACTTTGTTGGGAGACTGGTAATCCAAACACATTCTTTGAGACCCATCTTTCTTATCTACGAAAAGCACTGGGCTCCCCATGGCGACGAACTTGGCGTATAGAACCCTTCTCTAATTACTCTTGAATCTGCTTCTTGAGCTCTGCTAGTTCCTTAGGAGGCATCCTATATGGCCTCTTTGCTATAGGTGCAATTCCAGGTATTAAATCAATGACGAACTCGATGTCTCGATCAGGTGGCATACCTGGCAATTCCTCAGGGAACACATCTGGGTACTCATGAACAACTGGGATTTCCTCCAAAGTTACTCCTTCAGCATGATTTACCATTGTCTTCTCGGTTGTCAGTTGAACTGCCTTGAACTCTATACTGACTCCTTCCTCATTTGTCGATTGCATTGTCTGAGTGGAACACTGAATTACTCCATTATGCTTCCTTGACCAATCCATTCCAAGTATGATGTCCAAGCCTTGAGAGTTTAGGACTATAAGGTTGGCGAGGAAATCTACCCCCCTTATAGAAATACTTACTTTTGGACATACTATATTCGTCCTCATCTCTCCTCTAGAAGATTTAACCAACAAGATATACTTCAAGTATGATATAGGCATGTTATGCTTTGCAACATACTTTGATGATATGAATGAATGGGATGCTCCAAAATCAAATTATATAGTAGCGGGGTTGGAGTTTGTGAGAAACATACCAATCACAACATCTTCAGCTTGTTGAGCCTCTTCTGCAGATACATGGTTTACCTTGCCACGAGCGAAATTTTGTGGTCCTCGGTTGCCTTGAGTTGCCCCTCCATTAGGCCTTGGATTCTGCTTTTGTGCATTGTTCATCTATCCCTGACCTGATCTTGGGCATTGATTTGCAAAAATGTCCTGCTTGACCACAAGTATAGCAAGTCTTTCCACCAGTGGCGCCAGCAAAGTTAGGGCGATGCTGGTTTTGAGTATAGGCAGGCATATTTGGGTGTAGCACAGGCTGCATGGGTAAGTGAGGTGCTTGCATGGGCGGGCATTGCTGCATTGGTTGTTGCGGTTGCGGTGGATAAGTAGGACGGTATGCAGTAGTAGACGGGTTGTAATATAGTGCAGCAGGCAGTGCATAACGAGGGCGGACATTGCTTCCTTGCGGTTGTCCCTGATATAGCATTTCCTCTTGTGATCTAGTTCCATCTCACGAATCTTGTTCTCAACCACAATGGCCTTGTCAACCTGCTTCTGGAAATTTGCATAGTCAGCATTGCTCTGAGCAATTGAACTTGAATTTCATTGTTGAGACCTCTCATGAACAGATATTGCTTCCTGCTATTAGTGTTGATGTCCTCTAGAGAATATCTAGACAGTTGAGTGAATTTATTGAGATACTCACTCACACTCATTCTTCCTTGCCTCAGGTTTTCAAATTCTTGCCTTCTCAGTATCATGACTCCCTCTAGCACATAGTGAGAATGGAACTTCTCCTTGAATTCGGCCCAGGTGATTATCTCCTGATTTTCATGGGCATTGCAAAGGGATTCCCACTAGTCTACAGCGGCTCCAACTAATTGATGGGAAGCTTTCTCTATCATCGCACTGGATAATAGCAAGTTTCTTCTCTACAGACTTCAGTCAATCATCAGCTTCCATAGGATCATTGGCTTGAGCAAAGGTAGGCGGCCTGGTCCTCATTAACTCTCCCAAACGGTTGTGGGGTGGAGGGGGTGGTGGTGATGGAGGCATGTGGGGTTGATTGTTGTTGCCAGCTTGCAGATGTCCCATGGTCTATATCATGGTCTGCATGAGCTGGTTCTGCATAGCCAACGGCTGCTCAAGGTTGATAGCTCCATGTGCAGGTCCCTAGATGTTCTGGGGTGCTTCATTTTTCTCCTCCTCACCATTGGCATTCCTCTTATTTTGAGTCCTCGACATCTGCTGGTGAAAGAATAGCAGAGATGGAAGAATTTAGAATTTCAAAGAAACGCCCCAATCTATATGCATCAAGGTATATGTAACTAACAACCCTTTTATTAATACTAAAAACCCTATTAGTGGATGTGGACAAGATTCCCACAACTCTATACTACTTGCGGATGTGGACAAAACATTAGACATCCCACAACTCGCACCGAGCACACACCAAGAAAATTCAGCACACCACACTAAACACAACCAAAACAATCTAAATACTTTTCTAACTTCTAGACAGGAGACCTAGACTTAATTGTGTGAGCCGCGACTGTCCTTGTCGTGAGGCGGCGAAGGCGACGGCGGCGGTGAGGCATACGTGGGCGCACGCTAGGGTTAGTTGGTCGTCCATGTAGGCGCTGGAGAGGTTGCTACACCATTGACCTCCACGGTGGCATAAACATCCTCTTGCTTCTCCATGATGAACAACTTCTTACGAAGGTAACAGATCTCTTCCATAGCATCAGCATAACGATTTCCCAAGTTTATTAATACTTTTTGAGATCTGTCAATGGCATGAGAACTGATTTGAGCTCCATCTTGCGGTCTTAAGACTTCCATTGTTCCCTTCTTGTGTTGCGGGTGCAGCGCAAAACTAGTACCTCCAACTTGTTCTCGATAGATGTGGCACAATCTAGTAAGTGCATTCCAAGCCACATCATCAATATCTTGCTCCCTGGTGCATCTCCATGTGGATGCAAAATGTTAGGTGACCACCTCATCTTTGGCAAGAACAGTAACTTGAGTCCTCCATTCTTCACGTCCATGGCGAGGAATCCTCTTAACATAGTATTCCAGGTGCATCTTGCATAGATCAAGGAACTCCTTCAATTGCTTAGCTGCAATTCCTCCATCAGTGTCGTCGGAACGGATTTCTTGGGCATCACGGTAAACTAGGCATTTGTCCTCCTTTTTGGCTCACTAAGTTGTGATGCATTCCTTTGGCCTTCCGGTACTTCTTCTTGTGCAGCGGGTTCATCCTCTTCCTGCGGTTCCTCCTCTTCTTGGGCATCATCTTCATTATCCTCATGTGCTTCATCTTCCTCTCCCTCACTATCATAGAATTCAACCATCTCAGGATCTTCCTCTTCATCATCATCATAATGTTCCACCTCCTCAGGATCTTCCCCCGTCATCGTGTCGGAGTGTTCATGCTCAACTTCCTTTGTGGGTGAATTTACTTCTTCCTCTTATTGGGCTGGTTCCATTTGCGGCTCCTCGCAAGGTCTAAGCTTGCTTCCAAGGGGCGGCAAAAGAGCTCTCTTGCAGGCTGTCATTTTGGTGTGAGCCATCTATAAGAAAACATGAGAAAATAGAGGAAAAAACAAATATTAGTTCTGAAATTGCAGCAGCCATAAGATGAGAAGACGTGCATTTGATAAAAAAAATGGAAAAGTGGCAAAAATTGCAGCAGCAGCAAAAAGCACCAATTTTTTCACATAATATAGCTAGTGGAAGGCAAAATTATGCAAAACGGGCTTATTTTGAAGAGGGAAGAAGTACTAAGTGATTTGTGGTGTCCATTCTACCTAGGCTTGTGTCCTACAGTCAAACACGGCTCTGATACCAATTTGTGATACCCGATTTCGGAAAATGGTCAAGTGTGATGCATATGTGTGCCCAGGATGTTTAACACACATACACAAGTGATTCACAAATGATAAACAGATTTAAACCATGTCTCGAATAATAACACTAATAATAGTATCTTATTACAAACCAAATAGCCTCGAATACAAGCTCTAAAAGACTGCAACGGAAAATACTAAACTCTAAGACTCCAAACTCCACAGGCAAGCTTGACAGTAACACGCACGCCTAGAACTCCTCATAGATCTCTTGGTACTCCATATTGACGCTTGCATCTGAATTTGTTGGAGGAATAGCAAGGGTGAGCACATGTCGTACTCAGCAAGTCTGGGAAAGTATGACATGTAGCTTAAACAAGGAATGATAAATTAAATGGCTAATTGCATAAAAGTACATTAAAAATAGTTGAAAATGCAATAATATCATCATTAAGTGAGGTCCTTCCCAAAATAACCCAATAACATTAATTTCAACTCAAATAACCAATACCAGCATTAATAATCTATAATCAACTCATAACTGCTCATATCTCTCATTTTTATCAATTCCATATACCAAAACCAATTTATAAACCAATACCAAGTCTGAATTCAATTTAGGCCATTAAACCATGTTCAAGGTCCATAACTCTAATCATATGAGGGTCCAGGTTGCTCATAATTGGGAGCATGGCTATCATGATAGTTTTTAACACACTCTGCAGAGGTTGTACCACTTTACTCACAAGTTCGTGATTTCATCACCTTTTGATGACTATGGAATCTCAATCATGCCGTCTCACACTTCCTTAAGTGTGTGGCCAAGAGATCACAAAATAGCCTTTACAAAGTGATTACTAGCATATTTAGACCCCACCGATGTTTCACCAGTGGTGATGTCTCCAACTGAGCACATCCAACCAAGGGCCCCCTCTTGAGCCATTCGGATCCTAGGGTAGTCCCACCAATCTCTACAAACTCATCCGACTATCCCTTCCCCGAGCATTCTTAACGGTCCAATTAATACTGGCAAAAGACTAATTAGTCAGCTAAAATGCACCCATACTTGGCCCTTTGGTAGCACTGTAAAACCTGGATGGTTGCTCTACGAACCGGTCCTTAGATCTAAAGCGAGCAAAACCACCTAAACAGTCCAACTCATTCCACATAACCGGCTTGCTCAGATCCCTAGGCACCATGTTGCTAAAAAGGCCATTATTATTAATTCTCATCATTCATGTGTCCATTAGTTGTTAATCAAGTAATATGATTATTTCCCAAACCCAATTTGAGTATAGCGATTCAAAAGTGTAAAATACCATTCCCGACTCTACATAGTGTTGAAGCGACAAGGGTGGTCATACAAAGCTAGTAAATTCCTATAATTGGATTTTCTCATCAATTGACACAAGCATGTAATTTTGCAAACAAAACACTTAAAAACCTGGATAAAAAATGATCAAGGACACTTGTCTTGCTCTTGAGCTTGGTTTAGATTGAAGGCTTCAAAATTCTGGTTCTGCAGGTCCTCGAAATCACTCTCTACATCGAGACCTTCTATTCTGCGCAACAACCATGCAAAACAAACATTACAATCAATAAATGCTCATATATTACTCAATATGTCATGATATGTATGATTAATACAATTGTGAAGTAAAACTTGTTAATGAGTTGCTATTAATATTTACTAACTAGTTACAACAGTTTCTAATAAGTTTGGAATTGATTTGAGTCAATTTGGATTCAATTCAACATTATCAGATTCAGAGGCCGCACAAGTCCGGTATCAGGGCTAGACTAGTTCACCCAGATCAGAACTGTGAATTTAGGGTTTTCTGATCAAAGGAAATTGGGGGTTAATTTCACGTGGAAAAGTGGATGTAGAGGGTGTACCACGTGTCTAGAGATCCAAGGGTCAAAGATTGGATGCAACACTTGAATCTTGACGTATAGGGCTTGATGAGAGGTGAGTTGATGAAGATTTGGTGATGAAGAACGTCAATTGTCGAAAAGTTGATGAAGATCGATCTTGATTGATCCTTCTCCCTCTTCTCCTCCTCCTCCTTGCTTCTGGACTTCTTCTTGACGTTGGCGCAAGGCAAAGGTGGCAGCAAGGGTTTTCAATGGTGATGGAGAGGTGTGGGGTATTGGGTTGCTTATATAGGGTTGGAGAGGTAGGGTTTTGGGGTGAATTCCAAGTGGATTTGGGTGGGGGACGAGTAGGGGCCGAGGTAGGGTCCACTTGAGCTCCTCTAATGTTGGGCATGAAGTTTTTGGGCCTAATTAAGGAAATTATCCAATAACCAATTGTGGAAGAATAATAGTCTGAGTGGAATTCAGCAGGCCGGAATAGTCCGCAATTGGGACCAGACAAGTTCGTTGTGGAAAAGAGACTATTTCGGACAAGTCCGGTGTACTTGGCCGCACAAGTCTGGGGTTGCAAAACAAAAAGCTTTCGGACTCAAAATTAGAAAAGATTGGACTAGTCCGCTTAAAATCGGACAAGTCCGAAAAAACATCAGAACCTAGAGTGAACTAGTCCGTGCATTGTGCCGAATAAGTCCGGGCTCTAAAGAAGACTGAATTTTTCTGAATACAAGGGGAATATCAGACTAGTCTGGGGTTATGACCGAACAAGTCCGCACCCTGATAGACTTAAATTCCTAATTAGACCTAAATTTCTTATAATCAGGTTCCTTTTAAGGTTGTTTTATGTTAAACATGTATGGGTATGTATGTAATGCATTATGCATTAAAATGAGGGTGTTACACTCCCCTACAAGGGAAGCTACGGTGCTACCACGTGTCTAGTAGCTTCGGACCTACCTCCTTGCAGAGGGAAGCTTCAGAGCTGCCATGTGTCACACGTCCGAATCTATGTCTACAACAGGAAGACACCGGGATCTCCAATAGCGTGGACATTCAAGGGCTATGAAAGCATCTAGGCCCCCATGAGGTACGGTTTCGGTGATTAATGACAACCATTGGATTTTACTAATGAATTTGTGAATGCAAGGTCCCCATAATCACTCAATCAAATGAAATCTATATGTCATTGGAGACCCATATACAATCACTTTATGAAATCAAATCAATGATATGAAGACAAGAAGTGAAAGCCCTTATGTCAAAGTCATTCAACCACAATTGATGACACTTAATGCTTGACAACCATCAGAAGTACATTTCCAACAAAAGTCTAAGAGGTCAATCGAGCAAGACATAAAAGAATCACTTAGAAACAACTCGAAGCAAACAAAATCAACTCACCGGATCAACTGATGATTTCTGAGAACAACACATCGGTCGAGTTGGTTCAGCAGAAGAAGAAGACCTCAGAACAAAGCACTCACAGGATCATCCGATGTTAAGGGCTCAGCTACATCGGTCCATCAGTACAGTTTGCAATATCCTTGGACTAAGTGTAGCATTGGATCATCCGATGTACAGAAGTATACACATTGGTCAATCACTCCAGTAAGCACCAAGTTTGAACCAATTCTGGAGGAAGAGCCACCAGATCATCCGATGAGAAGACAAGTGCAACATCGGTCTAACAACGGTCATATCTGACACACTGACGTCAGCTAAAGTAAACTTGACCGACGATAACTAAAGTGGAGACATCGGATCATCCGATGTTCGCAGAAAAGTTTTGTCAGCCTACTTTTCCAACGGCTATTAGCTATAAATACCCCCTAAATCGGTCATTTCGACAAGTCTTGATCACCAGACATTCTCAACACATCCACAAGCGTTCAAGACCAAGAGCCATCACTTCCACATCATTTCTACCACCTACACACCAAGAGATAGGCTAGAACTAGCTAGAGAGAGAGCTTGTGTGCCTCCATTCTGGGTGAGTGGAATCTCTAGGATAGTGAGAGCCTCAAGGGAGTTCCCCTTGGTGTTTGTAACTGTGAGAGACTTCCAGAGCTTGCCAAGGCTTTTGTGGAAGCCCGGAGGGTCGAAGTTGTACAAGGCTTGAGCTCCACCTTGCCGAGGTTGGCAAACGGAGAGGAATAGTGAAGACCCCTCGTCTCGGTGACTTGGGTGTGGCTAAACCCTTTGGTGGGTGCCACAACGTGGATGTAGGAAGATCTTGACGATCTTGCCGAACCACGGGATAAATCCTCGTGTCTCCTCGGGAGTTTGCATTCCCTTCCTCTCCCTTACATTTATGCATTTTACATTCCGCAAAGTTTCTAGTTACTTCAATGCATAGATTGTTTGCGTAGGGAATTGGGCTTTAGGAATTAAGTTTTATTGCTTAGATTTTTGAAAAGAAGCCCAATTCACCCCCCCCCCTCTTGGGCATTCAATCCTTACAATTGGTATCAGAGCAAGGTTGCTCATAGGATCATTCTAGCTTCACTGCTAGAGAGCAAAAATGGCCAAGGTTGGGGGTTCGGTTCCTATCTTCGAGGGCAAGAACTTTGCCTATTGGAAAGCACGCATGCGCGCTTATCTAGAGGCTATTGCTCCCGAAGTATGGGAAGCGACCCACGCGGGGTTTGAAGAACACAACTATGTTGGTGATCAAATTAAATGGGATGCTAAAGCTAGGAATGCAATCTATGAATGTATTAGTCAAGATGTGTTTGCTAGGATTGCTAGTAAAGAAAAAGCTTGTGAAATTTGGGCTTGCTTAATAGAGATTCATGAGGGTTCTTCTCGAGTCAAGGAACTTAAATATCACATGCTTAAAGCAAAATATGATGAATTTAAGATGCTACCTCATGAAAATGTTAATGAGATGTTCTCTCGCTTGAATGTGCTCATTGAAGAAATTAATGCTCTTGACATTGCTTCTCTTGGCAAGGGACTCATCAACCGCAAGATCCTCATGCTCCTTCCCAAGCCAAAGTACAACATCATCAACTCCATGCTTCAAAAGGAGTCTCTTGACCACATTGAAGTTTCGGAGCTCATTGGAGAAATTCACGCTCATGAGATGAGTGTACTTGGGATGATGGAGCAATCATCTTCAAAAACAATTGCTCTAAAGGCCTCCACCAAGAAAACATGCCTCAAGAAGAAGAAGGTGGTTGAGCCTAGCTCAAGTGAAGATGATGATGATGAGCTTGCGTTGATGATGAGAAAGTTCTCACGCTTGAACTCCAAGATTACTAAGAAGGGATACACATTTGATCCCAAGAAGAAAGCGTTTCTACCAAGGAGAGATGATCACAAGACTTGCTACAATTGTGGTGATCAAGGCCACATCTCCTATGATTGTCCAAAACCGGACAAAAGAAGAGAGAACCACAAGAGCAAGCATCGCGAGCTTGAAGAAAGTGAAGATGATGAAGAAGAGGCCAAACCCAAACCAAGACCTTTGGGAAGAGGAAACATGACAAGGGCAAGAAGACAAGACTCTTCCCAAAGAAGAGAAATGGCCCACAAAAGGTGTTCATGTGTGAGGCAAATGAATGGGTCACCGACGAAGAAACAAGTGATGAAGAGAGTGAAGCGGAAGAAGAAAGTTTGGCCGGCCTCGCCATTGCCAACAATGATGACTCACCTCTTCATCCACCGCCCATGTGCCTCATGGCGAAAGGTAACACCAAGGTATGTGATGACTCTAGCTATGATGAGCTTTCCCCCGATGATTAACTTCTTTAATAAATGAATATCACACTATCATTAAGAGAGAAAAGAGTAAGGTTAAGGCTCTTGAAGGAACTCGTGCTAAGCTTGAGAGTGCTAACCTTGATTTTCTTCACAAGTATGAAAGCATACTCAAAGAGCATGACACGCTCAAATCCCATGTCAAGCAAGTTGAGGAGGATAAGGCTCAAATCAAGCTAGATCATCATGAGCTTGACTTAGCCCACCAAGCACTCTTGGGAAAGCACAATGAGTTAATCCAAGAGCATCAAACACTTAACCTTGCTTATGAAGTGCTTGATCAAGAGTTAAAAACTACGAAGAAACAAACTCTTAATGATAAGATATCCATTACTTCTCATGCCACTAATGCTTTACACAAGTCTTTGCCTTTGAAAAAAAACACTAGGGAGAAGGACTTGTTGGAAGAAATTGAGAGTCTCTGCACTAGTGTGGCTAGATTATCAAAAGGAGAAGTCAAGCACAAGGAAATCCTCTTCCAACAAGCAAAGGCCTTCAACAAGAGAGGACTTGGATCCTTCCCGGTGCCCAACAAAGGAAAGGTGCCCTCACCGGAGCTTAGAACAAGCTTCGTCAAGGAAGTTGGTTCTTATTGCCAACATTGTGAGGTCACCGGTCACCACACAAGGGAGTGTCCTCTTCCTAACCGACCTTCTCCAAAATTGCCTACTAACTACAAATCTACTTTTAATGATCGTTATTATCTCTTGAGTAAAGTAGATGGCAAGGTGAAGGCAAGGTTCATTGGTAAAGACATGAAGGGCATGAAGGGGAAGCTCCCCAAGCAACTTTGGGTCCCAAAGACACTTGTATCACACATACAAGGACCTAAGTTGGCTTAGGTGCCTGAAGTCAAAAATTGAATTCATGTGGGTACTCGATAGCGGGTGCACTCAACATATGACCGGCAATGATGGTATGTTCACCACCATAGAAAACCCCGGCAATCATGAACAAGTCACCTTTGGTGATAACTCTAAGGGAAAGGTAATTGGGTTAGGTAAAATTGTTATTTCAAATGATTTATCTATTTCCAATGTATTGTACGTTAAGTCACTTAGTTTTAATCTACTTTCTATTGCACAACTATGTGATCTTGGACTAACATGCACATTTAGCAAAAATGATGTTGTTGTGAGTAGTGAAACAAGCCAAGACATAGTCTTCAAAGGATTTCGGCATGGACACCTCTACCTAGTGGACTTCTCCAACAAGAATGCTAGCTTGACCACTTGTCTCTTCACTAAGACAAGTTTGGGTTGGCTATGGCACCGACGCATAGCGCACATTGGGATGAGCAAGCTTAAGAAGTCATTCAAGCTTTGGATGGTGATCGGCGTGAAGGATGTCACATTTGAGAAGAACAAGCTTTGTAGCGCTTGTCAAGCTGGTAAGCAAGTTGCTTCTCACCACCCAATGAAGACAATGGTGTCAACCTCCAAGCCACTTGAACTAATTCACATGGACCTCTTCGGACTGTCCACATATCAAAGCCTTGGCGGTAACCTCTATTGTCTTGTTATTGTTGATGACTACTCTCGCTATGCTTGGACTTTGTTTCTAGGTGACAAGAGTGAAACTCCGGAAGTATTCAAGACCTTCACTAACCGCACTCAAAGGGAATTTCAACTTCCCATCATCAAGGTCCGGAGTGACAACGGCAACATTGGAGAGTGGTGTGACCGTGAAGGTGTGAAGCATGAATTTTCGGCCACATACACCCCTCAACAAAACGGTGTCGTTGAAAGGAAGAACAAGACACTCATCACTCTTGCGAGAGCAATGCTTGATGACTACGGCACGTCGGAGAAGTTTTGGGCCGAAGCAATCAACACGGCGTGCCATGCCGCAAATAGGGTCTACCTCCATCGACTACTTCAAAAGACCTCGTACGAGCTTCACATTGGGAGAAAGCCCAACATCTCCTACTTTCGAGTCTTTGGGTGCAAGTGCTACATCTACCGCAAGAAAAGGCTCGGTAAGTTTGAAAGAAGATGTGATGTTGGTATATTTCTTGGTTATGCATCAAACTCAAAAGCATATCGAGTATTCAACCAAACCTCTGGTTTAGTTGAGGAAAGTTGTGATGTTGAGTTTGATGAATCTAATGGCTCCCAAGAGGAGAATTTTGGTCATGATGAAATAGATGATGAGCCTCTACAAGAAGCCATGAAGAACATGACCAGTGGAGACATCAAGCCCGAAGTTGAGGAGAGCCATGATCAAGGGGGAGCTTCAAGTTCCAACAACAACACCTCTATGGCACCTCAAGTTGACGAAGAAGAGAAGGATGATCCATTGCCGACTCAAGACTCACAAGCCCAACAACATCAAGAAGAAGAAGAAGTCCATGATCAAGTCCAACCACAAGAGGAGCAACGCGCATCACCACCGCCAAGTGCTTCACAACCACTTATGAGGTATGGACGCATCTCCAAGGCGCATCCGATGGACCAAATCATTGGAAGTCCGTCAAGGGGTGTAAGTACACGTTCTCGCCATTTCGCTTCATTTTGTGAGCACTACTCGTTTGTTTCATGTGTAGAACCCACTCACATTGAGGAAGCACTCCAAGACCCAAATTGGGTGATGGCTATGCAAGAAGAACTCAACAAATTCATTCGCAATGAAGTTTGGGTGTTGGAGGAGCGACCCAAGGACAAGAACGTCATCGGAACAAAGTGGGTGTACCGCAACAAACAAGACGAGAATGGCGTTGTGGTCCGCAACAAGGCAAGACTTGTGGCCAAAGGGTTCTCGCAAGTTGAAGGACTAGACTTTGGGGAGACATTTGCTCTGGTCGCCCGGCTAGAAGCCATCCGTATACTTCTTGCCTTTGCATCACATCATAATATTAGACTTTATCAAATGGATGTGAAAAGTGCCTTTCTTAATGGTTACATGAATGAGCTTGTTTATGTTGAACAACCTCCCGGGTTTGAAGATCCGAGGAATCCTAATCATGTGTATAGGTTGCACAAGGCGCTCTACGGGCTCAAGCAAGCACCTAGGGCGTGGTATGAACGACTACGGGATTTCCTTATCATGCAAGGATTCAAGATCGGGAGGGTGGACACCACACTCTTCACCAAAGACATCAACGAAGATTTGTTTATTTGTCAAATTTATGTTGATGATATTATTTTTGGTTCAACTAACAAAGCTCTTAGCCATGAGTTTGGCAAAATGATATCTAGGGAATTCGAGATGTCAATGATTGGAGAGCCCAACTTCTTCCTTGGATTTCAAACCAAGCAACTTCAAGAGGGGACCTTCGTCTATCAAGAGAAGTATACCAAGGACCTCTTGAAGAAATTTGAGATAGGAGATTGTAGCTCAAGAAGCACTCCAATGGCAACAAATTGTCATCTCGACGCGGATAAGGACGGTAAACCTATTGATCAATCTAACTACCGTTCTATGATTGGTTCATTGCTTTATCTTACCGCATCTAGGCCCGATATCATGTTTAGTGTATGCTTGTGTGCTCGCTTTCAAGCGGCACCTAAAGAATCGCATCGGAAGGCGGTCTTTAGGATACTTAGGTATCTTAAGCATACCCCTAGTGTGGGCTTGTGGTACCCTAAAGGTGCAAAATTCCACCTCTTGGGATACTCGGATTCGGACTTTGTCGGATGCCGCGTGGATCGCAAGAGTACCTCCGGTGGGTGCCACTTGCTTGGGCGTTCCCTAGTTTCTTGGTCTAGCAAGAAGCAAAATTCCGTCGCCTTGTCCACGGCGAAAGCGGAATATATTGCGGCCGGTGCATGTTGTGCCCAAATTCTTTATATGAAGCAAACCCTTTTGGACTTTGGTATTAAACTTGGTTGTGTGCCTCTCCTTTGTGACAATGAAAGTGCGGTTAAGATAGCTAAAAACCCCGTTCAACACTCCCGCACTAAGCACATTGATATTCGCCATCATTTCTTGAGGGACCATGAAGCTAAGGGAGACATCTCTTTGAGAGGTGTTAGGTCCGAAGAACAATTGGTGGATATCTTCACTAAACCACTTGATGAGAAAACTTTTTCTAGGCTAAGAAGTGAATTAAATGTGCTAGATGCATCAAACGTCATGTAAGTTGCCATGATCATGTAAGAATGCATATCATATAGGTCTTGTCTAACTTTCAAAGGATAGGGGTGAGCAAGGGTTAGCTTGGGATGGAGGTTCTTTTGGGTTTCCCCAAGGCTTGGAGAGTGGCTCTCCCTGAAGAAGCCTTTGAAAGGTTCAAATTTGGCAAGATAGATTTATTTTATGCCTTGCATGATGCTTGCCATATAGACTTGCACTCATATTTAAATCTCTTGCATTATAAAATGTTTGGCATTGCATTCGGTAGATTGTCACAAAGGGGAACCCACCTCATGAGAAAGAGACTTGTTTGAAATGCAATATCTCAACTCATATGTGGTGGAAAGAACAAAATACTAGGTGCATTAATGCCTATAGGAACATGCTTTAAAGAGATGGAAGTCTTCATACTCTAGCTCACAAAGCATGGGCCTTACATTTTATTTGGATAATTTTCCTCCCTATTTTCTCTTCGGTGTTCTATTTGCTCTAGGACTTAGCCAAGTTATTGGCATATTAGCTTTTTGAGGGGTGAGGGGTTGCCCAAAAAGTCCTAAGACATGTGTTTCTCATTGTTTGTTTGTTTGGTCAAAGGACATATATGGGATGCTGTTATTTTGTAGTCATCGGATTATCCGATGCTTAGGTCAGACCATCATCGGATCAGTTGGTGTTCAAAAGCCAAGAGCCAGTTCAGTCAGTACCTCAAATCAACCGACGCGTTCATTTGGAAAAACATCGGTCCATCCGGTGTTCACAATTCTGGAACTGTGATGAATTCCACCGATGATATTCCCTTCCACGTCGGTCTATCTGATGTCAACGGCACCGCCTTGAATAACCTTATTGTGCCATTTGACCGATGCTTCTATCGTTTCTACATCGGTCCATCCGGTGTTAAAGTTTCGGCTAGGGTTTGGGACCCACTACTTAAACGTCCTTTCATCTCCTCCATTCTCTCTCCTCGACCCGACGTGCGCCGACTTCACCTCCGCCGCCGATCTCCCTCACCTTGCACCACCGCTGACTGCCGCCGTCGTCGCCGCCCTCCGGCCGCCGCCGCCGTCTCCGGCCGCCGCTGCACCACTTTGCCACCGTCCGGAGCAGCCGCCGCCGCCATCCGCAGAACCAACACCACCCAAGCGCCGCCGCCGCCGCTCTCCACCACCACAGCCGCCCCACGCACACACCGCCCTCTCCACCATCAACGTGTGCCACCCTCTACTGTCGCCGTCCCCTCGTTGCCGTTAAGGTTTCCCGGCCGTGTCAACCTTCGTGTCGCCGTTCCATGCATCGTCGACTTCGTTCACGCGCATTGCCTCATTGAAATGGCTCGCGACAAGAAGAACAAGGGCAAGGCCATTGCGGAGCCGATCGCAAAAAAGCAGAAGCTATCCAAGGAGGAGAAAAAGGCGTTGTTGGCCGCTCGCGCCGCCGAGGAGTGAGAGCGAGGCCGAGGAGGATCACTGAGGATCCGCGAGGCTCGTCCGAGGCAGCCTCCCGTGATCGATGAGTCCGAGGCCGAAGAAGAGCCGGAAGAGCCACTCGTCCACCGGCGCTCAGCCCGGACCCGTGGGGGGCATCCCGCTGTAGCACCACGTCCGAGACTGATGGCTGCCGATCGTCGTGAGGACAGGGAGGCCCAGAGAGCCATCTACGAGATGGACACCACTGTCTGTGTCAGTGAAGGTGTCCGGTTGACTGATTACCGGAAGATGAAGGCCAAGCAGCTCCGAAGGCTCAGATGGAGTGTGTTGCTTGAGGAGTGGTACCCGCAGCCCAGAGAGGCTCTGGTGGACAGTCATTTCTGGACTGTGACACAGGCGTCACTCTACGAGACCTATAGATGCCGAGGCCACAAGTTATTCCAGCATAACTTTCTGGACTGGGATCAGCTTGCCCTGGCAGCAGAGACGGAGATTCGGCCCTACTTTGAGAGGTACAGAGGGCTGGTCCAGCTGATGTCCTATGAGAAGAGTTCATATGTGGAAGATTGGGTCCGCGTGTTCTACGCCACCCTATACGTCTCTGAGGGCCGCAGGTCGATTGACTTCATGTTCATGGGACAACACCATCACCTGACGAGACAGACACTTGCACAGCTGTTGGGAGTGGACCTGCACGACACTTGCGTGCATGAGAGAGTGTATGGTCAGGCAGACCCGCCGAGGAGGCCGCTCACTGGAGGAGTGGCACCACCTCTGGAGGAGATTCATTCTCTGTTTGGTCCGACTTTCTCTCCAGACCAGCCGAGGGTACCGACATTGTTGACTCCAGCTGCGCGCACAGTGCACCTTGCCTTGCGCCGCACACTCTTGCCGAGGTCCGGTTACCTAGAGGGGTTCACCAGCCTGCAGCAGACCCTCCTGTTCTACATCATGAACGGGATGGAGTTTGATATTGTGGATGTCCTCATATGCGAGATGGAGGATGTGATCACCGACGGAGTGGGCATGATGAGGCAGCTTGTATATGGACATTGGATCAGCTACCTGCTCTCTATGATGGTTCTTGAGGAGTCCGCCATGCGTGACCGTCTCACTGATGAGAGTGTCACACGGTTCAGTCACTACCGAGCTCCAGCTCCTGGAGACCGCCGCCTTGGCCGTCCAGTCGAGCGTCAGGTTCGGGCTCGACTATCCGAGGAGGACTGGTCGGATCTGGAGAAGGAGGATGAGAGGCTAGCTGAGGCAGAGGCTCAGGGTGAGGACCTGCAGCACATATTGTCCGAGAGCGACACAGATGACAGTGTCGAGGAGTACTTCCCTCCTCCTCCCTCACCCAGGCAGCACAACGCGGAAGCTGGAGGCTCTACAGTGCCACCCCCTACTCCTCCTCCTGTCATAGAGGCACAGGTCTCTCAGCCGTCTGAGCTCACTTCACTGCTCCAGCAGATGGTTGAGCAGCAGCGCCTGGACCGCCTTGCAGCTGAGCAGGCCCGAGCGGAGCAGGCCGCACGTCTTCTGGAGTCCAGCAGCAGCAGGAGGAGATGCAGCACCAGATCGCCCGTGAGAGGCGTGAGGACACTAACCAGCTGACAGGGCTCATAGACCAGATGCACCAGCGCTCCCTCGACCAGTAGCAGCAGACGCAGCAGGTGATGATGGGCATCCTAGGGTTTATCACCAACCTCTACACCCAGATCGGGATTGCCCTCCCGTCGCAGCTGCCAGGAGTTGCTCCACCTCCACCAGTCCTGGCTCCAGCTGCAGCTCTGGTGCCGACTACGCTGATCCCTTCTTTCAGCATGTCTCCACTGCTGGCTCCCGGCGCACCAATCCACTCTCCCCTGCCGGCGATGACTCTGTTCCAGCAGACACCGGCATCCGTTGTCAGTGCCCCTGTTCCAGCAGCTCCTACTCAGCAGGCACCGACGACGGCTCCTACAGCTCCTTCTACCTCTACTCCAGGCAGCAGCTCCGACGACAGCACTCCCGACGGTGACCAGTTCGTCATCGTGCCTAGTACTCAGAGCCCTTAGGCACTCAGATCCCTTTTTGGCGTCTTGATGCCAAAGGGGGAGAAGAGTTAGAGAGTCAGGGGGAGGGTTGTTTAGAGGGTTGCTTAGTCTCAAGGGGAGTCTATTTCTCTTCTTTTGTAATTTGATGCTTATCTTTTGTAATTCGATGCTTATCTTTTGTAATTCGACACTTTTGCTACTCATTTGGTGTTTATTGAGTACTCTTGTTATTAATCGATTGGGCTTATTTGGTGCCTATCTTATGATCACTCATTCACTTGAGTTTTCTTTGATTGAGCGTTCAAATTTTAAGTGTAATAATCTTGTATTCATTGCATATCCTCTTAAGTTTCATACTATCAAATTCATTACTATTGTGCTTTAATTGTTGTGTTGTCATCAATCACCAAAAAGGGGGAGATTGAAAGCATCTAGGCCCCCATGAGGTACGGTTTCGGTGATTAATGACAACCATTGGATTTTACTAATGAATTTGTGAATGCAAGGTCCCCATAATCACTCAATCAAATGAAATTTATATGTCATTGGGGACCCATATACAATCACTTTATGAAATCAAATCAATGATATGAAGACAAGAAGTGAAAGCTCTTATGTCAAAGTCATTCAACCACAATTGATGACACTTAATGCTTGACAACCATCAGAAGTACATTTCCAACAAAAGTCTAAGAGGTCAATCGAGCAAGACACAAAAGAATCACTTAGAAACAACTCGAAGCAAACAAAATCAACTCACCGGATCAGCCAATGATTTCTGAGAACAACACATCGGTCGAGTTGGTTCAGCAGAAGAAGAAGACCTCAGAACAAAGCACTCACAGGATCATCCAATGTTAAGGGCTCAGCTACATCGGTCCATCAGTAAAGTTTGCAATATCCTTGGACTAAGTGTAGCACCGGATCATCCGATGTACAAAAGTATACACATCGGTCAATCACTCCAGTAAGCACCAAGTTTGAACCAATTCTGGAGGAAGAGCCACCGAATCATCCGATGAGAAGACAAGTGCAACATCGGTCTAACAACGGTCATATCTGACACACTGACGTCAGCTAAAGTAAACTTGACCGATGATAACTAAAGGGGAGACATCGGATCATCCGATGTTCGCAGAAAAGTTTTGTCAGCCTACTTTTCCAACGGCTATTTCGGGGAGGCTGGCTATAAATACCCCCTAAACTGGTCATTTCGACAAGTCTTGATCACCAGACATTCTCAACACATCCACAAGCGTTCAAGACCAAGAGCCATCACTTCTACATCATTTCGACCACCTACACACCAAGAGATAGGCTAGAACTAGCTAGAGAGAGAGCTTGTGTGCTTCCATTCTGGGTGAGTGGAATCTCTAGGATAGTGAGAGCCTCAAGAGAGTGCCCCTTGGTGTTTGTAACTGTGAGAGACTTCCGGAGCTTGCCAAGGCGTTTGTGGAAGCCCGGAGGGTCGAAGTTGTACAAGGCTTGAGCTCCACCTTGCCGAGGTTGGCAAACGGAGAGGAATAGTGAAGATCCCTCGTCTCGGTGACTTGGGTGTGGCTAAACCCTTTGGTGGATGTAGGAAGATCTTGACGATCTTGCCGAACTACGGGATAAATCCTCGTGTCTCCTCGGGAGTTTGCATTCCCTTCCTCTCCCTTACATTTATGCATTTTACATTCCGCAAAGTTTCTAGTTACTTCAATGCATAGATTGTTTGCGTAGGGAATTTGGCTTTAGGAATTAAGTTTTATTGCTTAGATTTTTGAAAAGAAGCCCAATTCACCCTCCTCTTGGGCATTCGATCCTTACAGGCTATCAATTGGCTGTTACAAGACCTGTTAATGTGTCATTAATGCCATATTAATAACGTACGATCAGAGGACTATCAAGACTGATAACGATTCTATTAAGACGTGTTATCACACTATTAACCCCCCTTAACACCCATAGATCGTGTATAGGATGGTTATTACAGCTAGGGCCACCTATCGGGCCACAACACATACGGTAACAACCAGTCTTTGACATATAAAAGGATTGTGTTGCACGGTAGAACACAAGTCATTCAGACTAGCTCACCAGCACACTCGCTCAAAGCAATCCAATACACAGACACCCCATGGAGTAGGGTATTACGCTCACGCGGCCTGAAACACATAAAACTCCTTGTGTCACCTCGCTCTTGGATCTTGATTTTGCTCCCTGCCTAAATACAAACCTCCGCGGGCTACTTCTTAGTAGTACCTGGGGAAGTGTCGTTGGAACACTTCGACACTTACCATGCAGCTCATGTCTGCCGGACAACTCATTGATCATGACTGTCGGGTGATTCTTGATCCCGATTCTTATTACGTTCAGGATCGTCGTACGGGTCAGCTCGTTAGCACTGACCCTCATCGTCGTGATTCCTAGCATCTCTGGGAGCTTGACTGGCTTCGACTTTCTTTTGTTGCGCCTGTTAGTCTTGTCAGCTCCACTTTTACTGCTCTGTCCACCTCGTCTTTTGCTCAGTGACATCATCATCTAGGACATCTTTGTAGCTCTCGCCTATCTGCCTTAGATCGTTGTGGTGTCTTAGGATCAGTTTCAGGTTCTAAGTCCTTAGCTCAGTGTCAGGGTTGTCGATTAGAGAAACAAATTCAGCTTCCCTATCCTTCAAGTGAGTTAGTGTGTGAGCGACAGTTTGATCTTGTTCATTCAGATGTATGGGGCCCATCTCCTTTCGTTTCTAAATGAGGACACTGATATTACATAATTTTATAGATGACTTTTCTCGCCACACATGGATTTACTTTACGAAACATCGTAGTGAGGCCTTATCTATCTATAAAACCTTTTCAGCTATGATCTGCACTCATTTTGATACGTCTATTCATGTTGATTCTGTTGATGGCTACCTTTCTAATGCTCTTCATAAGGTTCTTTTTGAGAAAGGCACTCTTGCTCAGTTTCCTTGTCTTGGCGCTCATGCACAAAATGGTGTGGCTGAACGCAAACATCGACATCTCCTTGAGACTGCTCGTACTCTTCCGCTTGTTTCCTCTGTTCCCCTCACTTTTAGGCCGAGGTTGTTTCTACTGCCACTTACCTGATTAACATTCAACTTTCGTCTGCTCTTCGGGCTGAGATTCTTTTCTGGTATCTTACTGGGAAGATGCCTGACTATACCAGCCTTCGTCTTTTTGGTTGTGTGTGCTATGTGTTGCTCGCATCTCGTGAGCGCACTAAGCTCACTGCTCAGTCAGTTGAGTGTTATTTCCTTGGATATAGTGCTAAACATAAGGGGTATCGTTGTTGGGATCCTGTTGTTCGACGAATGAGGATCTCACGGGATGTTGTCTTTGATGAGACGCGTCCTTTCTATCCTCGTCCTTCTCTCGGATACTCCTCCTATATCTTTGGTCGATCCACTTTCTTTCCTATTCCTTTGAGATACCTCTGTTGCTAGCGTACCTCCTTCACACTTAGTGTTGTGTCCCACCGTGTCTTCATTGGAGTCTTCTTCTTTACTCCCTGACTACACTAAGAAGCCTCCTGTGACACAAATCTACACTCGACGAGTTGTGCCTTCTTCTGATGATCCTTATACTCCAGTTGAATCATCTTTGTCTGATGACCCGTCTTCTCCTGAGGCACTCTCTTCTCTTGAGGAATCATCTCCTTCTGATGATTCTTCTCCTGAGCGGCCTCTTGGACGTGGTCATTGTACTCGATAGCCTCCTGATAGGTATTCTCCTTCTAGCTTTGCTGCTACTACTCTTTTTGGGTCGGCTACGTATCAGGATGTTATTCCTCATCCGAAATGATAGCATGCGATGACGAGGAGATTGCTGCTCTCGAGCGCACTGACACGTAGAAACTCATGCCCTATCCCCCACGTGTTCGTCCTATCACCTGTAAGTGGGTCTATAAGGTTAAAACTCGCTCTGATTGTTCATTTTAGTACTATAAGGCTTGATTAGTTGCTTGTGGCTTCCAGCAGGAACATGGTTGCGACTATGATGAGACATTTGCTCATGTCGCTCACATGACCACTGTTCGCACTCTACTTGTTGTGGCATCTATTCGTGACTGGTCCATATGTTAGTTTGATGTAAAGAATGTCTTTATTAATGGTGAGCTACGTGAGGAGGTTTATATGCAGCCACCACCTGGGTATTTTGTTCCTGAGAGTATGGTTTGTCGTCTTCGACGCTCTCTTTATGGTCTTAAGCAGACTCCTCGTGCTTGGTTTTAGCATTTTGCGTTTGTGGTCACTTCTGCTGGTTTCTCTGCCATTACTCATGATCCCGCGCTTTTTGTGCACACTTTGTCTCGTGGTCACACTTTTCTTCTTCTCTATGTTGATGACATGATCATAACCGAAGACGATTCTGAGTACATAGCCTTTGTGAAGGCCCGTCTCAGTGAGCAATTTCTTATATCCGGTCTTGGTCCTCTTCAGTACTTTCTTGGGATTGAGGTTTCCTCCTCCTTTGAGAGATTTTATCTATCTCAGAAGAAGTAAATTCAGGATCTTCTTGATCGGACTTCTCTTACTGGTCACCAAACTGTTGAGACTCCCATAAAACTTAAGGTCCATCTTCGAGCCACTGATGGTGAGCCTCTTGGTGATCATACTCGTTATCGTCATATTGTTGAGAGTCTAGTGTATCTCGGTGTCACTCATCCTGATATCTCGTATTTTATTCACGTTCTAAGTCAGTTCGTTTCGGCTCCCACCCAGGTCCACTACAGTCATTTGCTTCGTGTCTTGCGTTATCTTAGTGGCACTATTTTTAGACCCTTGTTCTTTCCACGTTCTAGCTCTTTACAGCTCAAAGCATATTCTGATGCTACTTAGGCTAGTGATTCCTCTGATCGTCGATCTCTTTCTGCTTATTGTGTTTTTCTTGGTGGTTCCCTCGCTTGGAAGACTAAGAAGCAAGTAGCAGGTTCTCATTCGAGGGTAGAGGCTAAGTTGTGTGCTATGACTCTTATGCTGCAGATGTTACTTGGTTACGGTGATTGCTTGAAGATTTTGATGTTTCTGTTTCTATGTCGACTCCTCTTTTGTCTGACATTACAAGTGTTATCAGCATTACTCGTGATCCGGTGAAGCATGAACTTACCAAGCATATTGATGCTGGGACATCTTATACACGAGTACAAGTCCAGGATTGTGTTGTCGATCTTCAGTATGTGCCTTCAGAGCTTCAACTGGTTGGTTTCTTTACGAAGGCACAAACCCGGATTCAGCACAGATTTTATCACTCCAAACTATGTTCGTGATACACCTTTAATTTGATAGAGGTGTTAGAGATATAGGAAATATGTATTTTCTTTTTTTATAAGGTGTTTCCTGCATATTTGTATCCTCTCCTGTAGTTTATATATTTAGGCCTCTTAGCCTCAGTTATTCATAACAGAGGCAGGTTGCAACGTTGCGCGCCCGTACGTTCGTTCAGCTGGCTTGCAACAATCAGGAGGTGCAGGATTGCGTACGTACATCAGCTTTGCTCCGATGGAGGCGCGCAGCCCAAAAGTGCATCTGCAGCCTGCTGTGAACTCAAGTCTTGTGTTGGAAGCACGTAGCAGGCCTGATGAGGAGGAACACGTGACGTGCGTGGTGCGCGGATTCGGCTGGGGTGTGGTGGTGTGCGGTTTGGTGCCCGGTCGCCCGGCTCCACCATCCCTGCAGCTTGATCGGGGGCCCAGCCAACTGTCGCGGGCAGCCTTGCCCTCTGCCGCCGCCGTTCGTTACGCCAACCGCCGCTCTCGCGGCCGTCGTCGGTCATTGCAGTTCGCTGGGCCGTCGTCTCCATCATCGATCGGCCACCGGCCGGTGGCAATCGTTCGACGCCTAGCTCGTCGTCTCTCACCCGCTGGTCGTCCAGCTTTCACGGTCACAGGTGCGCAGCCAGCAGAAGAGCTTCTTTTTCCACGTAACGTACGTACCGACACACCTACCCTTGTGGCGCGCACGCGGCTGCAGCAGCTTCGTGCTGTGTCCTCCTGCATGCTGATGCTGATCGCCGCTGCTTGCGTGTAACCGAGTTCAGGAGCGAGGCGGGTGGTGGCTGACAACTCGAGACGCTCGCTCGGCACCTGCACAGACGGTGACTCGACTCGACGTCGGGACCTCGGTCCTTTTCCTCTGCTGCTCTCACTTCACGTTCTCATCTCTCTCTTTATTTTGGTTCGTTCTGTCAGTTCCCGAGGAACGAGATGCCGTGTGCATGACGTCTAATATATAAGGACGTTTTTTCTGTTGTTTCCGGAGTGCATCGTATAGATCTCTAGCTACTTGGGTGGTTGAGATCTGAGTGCAGTGTTTGTTTAATTTTTGCCAATCCTAATAGGGGTCTTTGAATAGGTATAGGATGCGTGCGTCCATTTCCGCGTGTCTTGCATTGCTAACACTACTTACTAGCAGGACAGTAGGAGCAACACATGTACCCAACCCACGGTTTTCCGGGCAGCAGGCCTCCCAAACTCGATCCACGCACGCAAGCGACCCACAGTGCGTGAGGTTCAGGTCCGGTCCAGTCCAGGGCAAGCGAACCACACCACACGACACACGAGCGAGCCAGCAACGACCGCCCCTCTCCCCGTCCCCACGCGCGTGCTCGTGACGGCAGCCGCGGGAACGAAACGGCCGGCGCGTGTCCCGAGACCGCGGCGCCAGGTAGCCCGGGCGGTTCGCGGCTGGCTGGCTGGCCGTCTCATCTCATATTTCTCTCATGCACGCCGCGCCAGTTCCTGCACGGTTCACCACCACCACTACAGCTACCACCACCACCGATGAGAACCGAGAGGAAACGCCCAAAACCCAGCGCAAACGGCCGGCTGCCCCGCCCGAAACCGCCCGCCCTCTCCACTCCACCACCTAACCCCCCATCCCGCCGATCACACGAGCCAACGAACGCACGAAACAACTCATCCGAGACAACCAAACCGCCGCCTCCAACCACACCTCCATATATACGCGCCGCGCACGCGCGAACGAAACGAACCTCACACCTCCTCACCTCGACGACGAGGAGAGGGATCGGAATTGATGGATGGCAGCGGCGGCTCGGCGAGGCCGCCCTCCGGGCGGGTGAAGGGCTCGTGGACGCCGGAGGAGGATGAACTGCTGCGGCGCGCCGTGGCGCGGCACGGCGCGCGCAACTGGAGCGTCATCGGCGCCGAGGTGCCTGGCCGCTCCGGCAAGTCGTGCCGCCTGCGTTGGTGCAACCAGCTCAGCCCGGGCGTGGAGCGCCGCGCCTTCACGCCCGAGGAGGACGCCGTCATCGTCGCGGCGCACGCGCGGTACGGCAACAAGTGGGCCACCATAGCCAGGCTCCTCCACGGCCGCACCGACAACTCCGTCAAGAACCACTGGAACTCCACGTTGCGGCGCCATCGCAGGGCCGCCGCCGCGGCAGCCAACCACGCCGGCGCCTGCGCGGCGACGCCGCTGCTGGCTCTGGTGGATCTCAAGGAGACGTCGTCGTCCGCGGTGGGCCCCGTTCCGTTCCCGCATGTGGAGGAAAACGAGGACGACGACTTGGACGACAATGAGGAGGATGAGGACGAGGAAGACGACGGCACCAGCGAGGACTCGGTGCTGGCGCCGCCGCCCAAGAAGCGGCCATGCGTCGGCCATCACCTAACTCTTCCTCTAGCTGTCAAGATGCAGCCGGAGCAAACAACGAAGCCGCCGCCTCCGCCGGCCGGGGCCGAGCCGGTGGTCACGTCGCTCACCCTCAGCCTGCCGGGTGGCGTGTCCGTCGTCCCCGCGGCCGCTACCTCGACGGAGGCGGCTACCGAGGAGGGGACGGCCAAGGCGCGGGCCAGGATGGAGGACGACCCGTGGTTCCTGCCCGTGATGCGGCGGATGATCGTGGAGGAGGTGCACCGAGTCATGGGGATGATGCAGCCGCCGCCCGGCTTGGCGTTCTCGTTCCTGGCGACGCCGGGGGGCAGGAACAGCGCTGGAGGGACGACGGACGGCCGTGCCGCCCCAGCCAACGGCCGGCACGACTGATCCATCATTCGTTCGACCAATGGCATACCGCCAGTGAGCGCCGGACACAGGAATCGATGACCGACCGAGTGATCGCCGACGACGAGGAACGATTCACCGCAGCTTTCATCATCCAACATCACCCTTTGTTAATCGTCATGCATGCATCGATAGGATCGAGTTAATAGTACGTAGTAGCAGTTTATTTAGCGTAGCTCATGGATCGATCAATAGCAGTAAAAGTAACCTGCAATGCAAGCAAGTTCCAGACTGTAACCGCCGCCGGTAGCAGCAGATTTCAAAGCTTTCGTTTTTCTCGGGATCGAATTCGTTGCTTGCTTCGGTTCGATGGGCGCAGTGATGGTTAGATGGCTGCCGTTCTGTTGGGGTGTGGTTGGGATGTCCGTCCTTCAATGTGTTGTGCGTGCGCCCGCGACCGGAGTGGAGTTGGGTGGCCGCGCGGCGTTACCCAACTGAACCAAACCGCTCCGCCGTCTACGTGGACGTGACAGTGCACACCGATCGTTTGCTCGCCTCTTCATCTGCTTATTTATTCACACTCTGTCTACTTATTTGTTCATCACACTTCGCACCTTCAGTTACAACCCTTTTTTAACCGGGAGATCTCCCGTTACAACTTGCTACTACTGTCTTTCCTTCTCGCTATCGTATGCGCACCGTGGACAATTAGACTGCTCGCACTCGTTGATCTCTATGTCGGACCTCTGTATCATCATCTCTAAAAGATTATCACCTTTGCAATTTCGGCCTCCACACTCGTTCACCTCTAAATCGGACCTCTATATCTCTTACCATCTATTTTATATTATATTCCTCTTCTTTTCTTTCTTTTTCACTCCTCTTCTCTTCCCTTTCTATCTCTTCTTTCCTTCTCTCCATCGGTGCACTGTAGAGGCCGCAATAATAGTGTGGCCCTTAGCGGTGCCCACTACTAAAAAAAATTTTACGGGTGCCTCGATTTTTCAAACACGGGCGGTCCATAAAAAAATGTGAGTGTGATGACGAATGATATAATAACCGCCTGTGATGACAAAACATCACAGACAGATTTTAAAAAACAACCGCCGGGGTAAATACAATATTTTCTCAGACGGTTATTAATTAAGAACCGTCTGTGATGTAGTAAACATCACATGCGGTTCTTAATTAACCAACGTCTGAGTAAATATATGATTTTCACGGGCGATCATTGTTTAAGAACCGTATGTACTGGTTCAATCATCACAAGCGGGTTTTATTGAAAAACCGCCTAGGGAAAGTTATATTTTTCATAGGCTGCTTGTTAATTGAGAACCGCCTGTGATGATGATAAGCTTCTGCCAAGCTAATCTCTACACAACAAGCTCTTTTAGATGCTGTAACACCCGTGGCTTATCATTTGGATTGTTGAAAGCATCAATTTGAAGGCTGACAATCCTTAGAAGGATTTTCTCATCTATTTGAAGGATTTCTTTTCCTCCTGTCCATTTGAAAACTTAGGAAGATGCTCCTTTCTCAGTTTTAATGCCTAAATATATTGATTAAAAATCAGTACCTATTTTCTTAGTGCTTCACACAAACGAGGAAGCGAACAACTTCAATCACAAATCTTGTTTTTACACTTTCATAGGAATTTAACCTTAATCTTTCAAGCATAAATTTATCAAATAAGTGAAGCTTCCTTATCACACATGTTAATGGCAGTTATAAGTGAATGATGTGTTGAAACAAACGAAATCCGAATCGGACTGAAGATAAAGAGATCCTGCATATGAGTGGCAATGTCCAAGTTAGACAGCGTGAAGCTATGATGGCAACTTTCAACAACATGAAAAGTGATATTAAGATTATGCTTGCATCAACCAAGGCATGTTGTGAGGGTATAACACTTGTTGGGGCAAGCATAACTGTGATGCTCCAACAAGTGTTATGCCCTCACAACATACCTTGGTTGATGCAAGCATAACTTTGGCATCTCTTTTCATGTTGTTGAAGGTTGTCATCATAACTTCATGTTGTCTAATCTGAACATTGTCACTCATATGCATCATATCTTTGTCTTCAGTCCCGTTGAGATTTTGTTAGCTTCGACACACCCTTCACTTGTAACTGCCATTAACATGCCTGATGAGGAAGCTTCATTTATTGATAAATCTATGCTTGAAAGATTAAGGTCAAATTCCAATGAAAAGGGTAAAAATAAGATTTGTGATTGAAGTTGTTCGCTTCGTCGCTTGTGTGAAGCACTAAGAGAGATGGTACTGATTTATAGTCAATATATTCAGCCATTAGAACTGATAAAGTAGCATCTTTGTAAGTTTTTAAAATAGAGGGAAGAGAAAGAAATCTTTCAGGGATTGTTTGGGTGTACTCAATCTAATTGGATTGAAGTGGATTGAAGTGAAGAATGAACTAATTTTCTCCTCAATCCACCTCAAACCACTTATATTGAAGTGGATCCACTCCTATCCAAACAAGCCCTCAAATGGATGGGAAATATCGTCAGACTTCAATTGAAGCTTTTAACAATCCAAATGATGTCCCGAGTGTTACTTGCATCTACAAGAGCAAGCTTGACAAGAGCTTCAAGAGTTGTGCTTCTAGATGTTGTTTGGAACCAAGCTGTTGGAAGGCAAGCCTGATCATCATAGGTCAGAAGAAATTTGTATACACATACAATTTGATAAATTATGGAACATGTGAAGGTGATAAATATGATAGTCAACAAGCCAAAAGGGATCACTTGTCCAAATTAGTCTTCTCTACAAAAGCTGAATTTAATAATGTTCGAAACATGCTATCTAAAGCTGAAATAGAACATTGTTCTAAGTTGATTTCAGAGGATACAAATATATACAATATATATCATACATTTTTTCCAGCATTGACATCTTCTCGCATATAGGGTTTTAAATTATTTTTAATGCTTCTCTCTACGCGCTTGATGTTTTCTGGTTCGGTGAAAAGGTACATCTCTTCATACTGATTATATTCCTCTTCATTATATCCCACATTCTCAACTCCAACAATATTTTGCTTTTCAGAAACAACTACGTGCATCTTCTCAGTTTTTGGATCTTGTACATAAAAACTTGTGCAACACTATCAGCGAGAACCCACAGGTCATCTTTGTAACCCACTTTATTCAAGTCTACCAGTGTCAACCCGTAATTGTCCACTTTCACACCATCAGGATGTTTGACCCATTGGCACTTAAATACGGGCATTACCATTCTTTCGCCATAATCGAGTTCCCATATTTCATCTATGAACCCGAAGTATGTGGTCTTCTGCCCTTGTGAATCATAAGCCTCAATACGAACACCACTGTTTTGTGCAACACTCTTACCGTCTTTTTCTTTAGTGTAAAATGTGTAGTCATTGATGTCATATGCTTGCCATGATGTCACCAAAGCAGATGGGCCAGGAGCTAACTTCTTCATTGTTGCCTCTTCTATAGAGTTTCCGTATGGTATATTTTCGTCCATTAACTATTCAGTGAAACATATTCTATGCTCTTTTATGATCTAGTCCTCTGTGCGGTCTTAGTTTTTTCGCGAAGCTCAATTTGGTGTTCCTCGATGTACGGCTCAGCTATTGCGAGTTGTTGTAGTACACCAAAATGTGCACGGTGTACATTCTTGTAATCTTGAATGATAAAAGTTTTCTTACCCACTTTGCCTCTCCCACGTAGTCTACCCTGATGTACTGGTATAGGCACACCTATCGGTTTTCCATTTTTGATGTAATCAACGCAACCCTCAATCACTTCTTCAGTGGTGTATCCTTTCAAATTGAACCCTCTGAGTGAGCACGGTTCCGCACATAACCTTTTAATACTCCTAAATATCTCTCCAAAGAAAACATATGATGTAAATATAGTGGCCTCAATGCTTTTATCTAATCAACAAGATGTATGATTAGGTGTACTTGCATATCAAAA
The DNA here is from genome assembly GCA_036927565.1 of Tuctoria greenei. Taxonomy (NCBI): domain Eukaryota; kingdom Viridiplantae; phylum Streptophyta; class Magnoliopsida; order Poales; family Poaceae; genus Tuctoria; species Tuctoria greenei. Next base: position 60,878,677 of record JAYESD010000011.1, on the reverse strand, counting down.
AGGGATGGTGGGAAACACATCTCAAGCTTGCACATAGTCTCGACGATGTATGTTTTCAGATAGTCTAAATATTCATGTGCTATCACCTTTTGCGATACTGCATTGAAGAAGTAACACAAACGTGTGATGACATCTTTTATATGCTCATGTTTGATGACTCTTATTGTAATGACAAGGAACACTGTCATCCTCATGTGACAGTCGTGAGAATTATAGCCGAATAAAGACAAGTCTTTCATCGAGACTAGTTTGCGGATATTGGATGAGAAACTCATGGGCACTTTGATCCCACACAAGCATTCGCAAATTGCTTTTTTCTCTTCTAGTGTCAAGTTGTAGCTGGCTGGGGAATGGTAATGCTTCCCATTCGCCTTTTATACTAGATGAAGCTCTGGTCTCAAATCAAGATTTACTAGGTCCATACGTGAATTTAATCCGTCCTTTTTTTCCTCGGCATGTCTAGCAAGGTCCCAATGATGTTGTCAAATACATTCTTTGTAACGTGCATCAAATCAATACTATGGCAAAATTCCAGATTCTTCCAATACGGAAGATACTTGAAAAAAATTGATTGTTTCTCCAAAGCCATGTCAGTTGTATCACCCGAAGATGTACTTTTCTTTCTCTTGATTCCTTTATATTTTTTGCCCTTACCGAAAGCAATATGAATGTTCTTGACTATTTCGAACACAAGTTTTCCACTATAAGGTTTTGGTGCAGTATCTTTTTCGATTTTGTTATCAAATTGTTCTTTCATATTCCTATACTTGTGTGTATCTGTCAAGAACCGCCGGTGTCTCATGTACACCGTCTTTCTGGATGAAGTGAGGTATAGAAATCCAGTTCTATCCACGCACCTTACACAACATTTCTTCCCTTTCATTTGTCCCGATAAAGTAAACAGTCTGGGATAATCATGCACGGTAACGAATATCATCGCTCTTAGCGTGAAATACTCACGCTTGTACTCATCCCATCTATGTACCCCTTCATTCCACAATTTCGCCATATCTTCCATTAAAGGTTCCAAGAACACATCAATTTCGACGCCGGGTTGTTTCAGACCTTGGATAAGAACAGATAACAAGATATATTTCCTTTTGTGACACAACCACGTTGGTAGGTTATACATCGTTAAGACCACAGGCCATGTGCTATGTATGCTCCTTTTTTCACCAAACGGATTTATTCCGTCTGTACCCAAGGCAAACCTTACATTTTTGATTTTCTTTGCAAATTCTGGATATTGAATATCAAAATTTTTCCACTGCGTTGCATCACTAGGGTGTCGAATATGTTTTTCATTTTTCTTGCGCTGCTCGGAATGCCAACGCATAAGTTCAGTCTCCCTAGGGTTTGAGAACAAACACTTCAAGCGATCAATTACCGGAGGTACCACATCACCAAGGCAGGAATTTTTCTCTTATTCTTCTCATCGGCATCGCCAGAAGTATCGTCATCGTCACCTTCAGGACCAATAATAAATTTCTTATTCTTCTGAGAATTTTTCATGTTGGTAACATACTGGTGATTATAGTCCTTCTTATATCTACTGACACCACAGATGGGGCATCTAGTTGCGAACTCATGCTCTTTGCGATACAGAATCCAATGGTTCACACAAGCGTGTATTTTTGTCACACCTAGTGCCATTAGACAAAGAAGTTTCTTCGCTTTATAAGTGCTTCTAGGTAGTTAATTTGGATTTGGAAGAATTTCTGCCAAAGATTCAAAAGATCATAGAAACTACAATCGGACCATCTGTGTGTGGCTTTCAACTTTAGTTTTTCTAGGACTGCACGCAATGTAGTAAACTCTTTATCACAACCGTTTGATTCATCTTTATAAAATTTCATTTGCCACCAAGTCTTCGCCGCTCTCATCGCTGAGCTTTGCCATCGTCGTCGAGCTTCACCGTTGTTCGTTTGCTTCGCCCTCGCCACTTCCAGGTACGCCGAGCGAAGCCCTTGCCGTTGCCGCCGAGCTTCACAGTAAACCCTAAACCCTTCGACCTTCCCTCCTCCGTCCCTGTGCCGCCTCCCTCCTTGGTTAGGGTTCGGTAAATAAAGTTCTAAAACTAAATATTTCCTGCATCCCAAATGCTTGACGTTTTTTAGGACTAATTTTAGGCATGTGTTGCAGTGTAGGCAGTGACCATGGGGTGTTACATTGGTTGACCTGCTCCACTTTTTCAATTCCTTTAAACAATTTCTTGAACTTGTTAGATATTCTAACTGCAATACTACCATTTTTTTGTGCTTGAAGACCATGTCATGAAATGAGTTTCTTTGGCTGTAGAGAGCAAAGTTGGGAAAGTGGTGTGTGGATACTATGGCAAAAGCTACATGAGGCATCACCAGATCATTTGCTTTTGACCATGTTTTCTTTCACTAATATAGCATCATTTTCAATCAACCACATAAAGATTTTGATTTTGGGAGGGATTCTAGCTTTCCAAAGTTCAGAATATGACCTAGTCAATTTAGTATAAACATAGATGTCTTTGTCCACACAAAGTTCAAAGAGAATGATGTACAGGCTAGCTAGATGTTTTACCTCTAACCAAAATTCTTGCCAAAAACTTATTGTTTCACCATTCCCTAAAGTAAATTTTCTGCTCTTGTATATATATTCTTAACTTTTCGAAGGTCTCTCCATATGGGAGAGTTAGCATTTTATGTCTCAATGTCCCAGTCAGAGAATCCCTAATGTATTTAATTGTGACAATGTCCTGCCAAAGCCCTTGTTCATTTCCCAATCTTCACTACCATTTGGTCAGCAGACTGACATTCATCTTACTAAGGTCCTTAACCCCCAGCTCACCCCTCCCCCTTTTATTTTTTACAAATGATACCCTCTCATATATGGACATGGATCTCTCTCTTTAAGCATATATGAACTAAGCACTTTGCACGATACATAGCCTTATAATCATGTGATACCCTCTCGTTGCCATCGTGCATAGATTTTTTCAAGTTTTTGAACCCTAGCCATCCCACGAAGATCTGGGTTAGTTTTTATTTTGCGAAATGTCAAGCTTAGCCATGCTTATACCAGTAAAAGTTCAATTGTGTGGCAAGGCCACCACTGTTAACGAGCTTAGAGCATAATATACTTAGATATGGGATAAAATCTGAAAGATGAACTTGTGTAATGAGAGGCGATTTGGATTGTAGTCCCTCTCGGTCAATTAAGGAATGTGTCTTGTTCTTTTTATCCTAAGCACCATCCATTCTAACCACATGCTAGATGTAATGGTATTGCAAGTCGAATATCTCACCTTGTACTCGTGTTTTGGCCATGACTTCGTAAATTGTTTGACACGCACAAGTGGTTGATGGTTCTGCGGGACACTTCATGTAGAATTAATATGTCATTCATTATATTTTTTGTCTTATTATTTCTAGCATGGAAAGCCCTAAGAAGACGGGTGAGGGTAGTAACAATAAAGAAGACAATATGGAGTTTACTGACTCCAGCAGTTCAGGCTCCTTTCACAGTCCATCGGATCCTTTTCCTAATATAAAAGTTAAAAAGACTTCAGAGGATCTCGACCCGGAATATGATCCTGCCGACGAGGTATGGATCACGAATCTTAACTTCAGAAGTTCAAGTTAATGTTGGTTGTCAAGTATACAAAGTCTTAAAATTCTTTTCTAACTAGATTAATCGCGAAGACAACAAGGTGACTTCGGCTCCTACCGCAGAAGGTTCTCCAATGGATGAATCCTCAGGTTCACTCAAGCGGAAACGAGGGCAACGAGGTCCCAATAAGGGTCCATTGGACCGCATCATGTACATAACAAGGGTCGGTCTAGGTGGGCTTCCCCAAGAACCACTGGATTCAGTTACTAAGTACTAAAATGCATGCGGTTTTCTTGTTAGAGAGCTCGTGCGGATCACAACCGAGAATTGGAGAAAATTACCTAAGGAGACCAAGAATGAGTTGTGGGAAAGGATAAAGAAACAATTCAAGTTCCCAAAAGGCACAGAAGAAGCTGTAAAGAAAGCAACATTGGTCTCTTGCGACAAGAAGTTTCGTTGCTGGAAGAGTGAAATGAATGCTTATGTTAAGGCCGATAAGGTCCCTAGCTCGAGGAAGATGAGAAAAATCACACAAGCTAGTGGCAAGAGTTTGTTCGTTAAAAGACCACACCTTATGCTAAAGCTCTAAGTGCAACTGGGTCAGAGCTTGCCAAGAAGAACAAATACCATCATCATTTGGGGTCTGCCGGATATGCCCCAAAGTCCAGAAATAGAATAAGATATTAGATGAAATTACTAGTAAGGGCAATCCTCATCCATTAGAAGGTTGCGATGAGAGAACTCAGTGGTGGGTCTTTGCTCGGTCAGGTTTGACCAGCGAGGGTGTCGGTGTTTGGATCCGGCAGATCTCCCGACACTACCGTTGGTAGATCGTGGAGTTGTAGTTCGGTAATGGGCGCACAGAGATTCAAGAAGGTGAAAGACAAGTGGACACATATATTTACGTGGTTCGGGCCGTGTGAGCATAATACCCTACTCCACGGGGTGTGTTGGTGTTGTATTAAGCGTGTGACTCTAGAAGAAGCTCCAGAAGAAGAAGCTCGTCTAGGTCAAGGAGTCCAGTCGTGGTCTGGAGCCGTCCCTTGTGTATCGTCGACCAGTCCTTTTATAGTACAAGGACTGGTCATTACACCGTTAGCCTGGCCCGACATGTGGCCCCGACGGTTACACATGCTTGATACACAATTAATGAGGTTAATTACCCTTAATAGCCTGGTAACGGGCCTTAACAGTGTCATTACCAGTATTAAGGGTCATCCGATCGTGTGTCATTAATATGGCATTAATGACACTTAATCGGGCCTTGAAGTCTTTGATTGCTCCTTGAAGGTCCGGTGGTGTTGGGGGGTCCACCAGTCTGATTGTTGAAGTTGAAGGTCCGGCAATTCAGCCACGTGGCAGCTCCGGAGCTTACCGTCGTGGACGGGTAGGTCCGGTGCTGCTGGACATGTGTTAGTACTGGAGCTTCCCTCTGTCTGGGGTTAGGTCCGGGTATGCCATACCGATATCTAGTCCGGAGCTTTCCCATGTGTGGGTGATAGCTCCGGTCTTATGATACACGTGGCGGCCCTGGGACTACATGTCGGGGAAGCAGGTCCGGTTACACCTGACATGTGGGGCCTTCAGAGGTCTTCAAATCTGTTAAATGGAGTTTCCTTGTGATCTTTGCAATCTTAAGGGGTATCCGGTACATAGGGTACCGATAGTGGCCCCCTGAGCCCACCTCCGGGAGAGACTTTTTGGATGAAGTCTTCCGCCGGAGGTGGGTTCATTCTTCGGTTTTTAAGCCGTGTCTTCAAGGGTCTTCGGATGTGCCGTTGGCGATGTTTCGCAGTTAAACCTCCTCCGCGTGGCATATCTTGGATGCGGCAGGTGAGATCTCAGCGTGGAGATCTCACGCAATTGAAGGTCGCCAGTTCCCGATACGAAAATCGTATCGGTTCCGCGTGCCCTGTCAGGCCGCTGTCTTCGGGTTTCCCGCCTTTCATGATGACAACCGTTCGCCTTGGGTAAGGACCTCGACTTGATTGTCGGGGTGGCCCCGGGCCCCCCTTGTCATTGGTAGGGTGAAGTTTTTGACTGGTATTGTCGGCTCCTCTACGGTTTCCATCCAAGCGTTGTGGGGGCTTACTTAATAAGGAAAGCACGCACCGTTTGGGGTTCCTTACGCCTTTCATTTGAACTTGCACTCAAACCTTCCAAACTTTCGCTTGCTTTTCCTCTCTTGCCTCGCTGTGCCGCGATGGAGTTGGGTCTCCGCCAGAGCCGACTGAAGACCGATGATGATTTGAAGAAAGTCTGGGCCCTCATGGGATGGTCCCCTGACTTCTTCAACCACTTGGTCTGCGTCGGCAAGCTTCCGTTCGGGAAGGAACACGCCGATGACATGGTGTACTTCTCCGCGTACGCAATGGTGGGGCTGATCCCACCTTTCTCCTCTTTCTTCTTGATGCTGCTAGACTTCTATGGTCTGCAGCTATACCACCTTGGCCCCCACTCCATTCTCCATTCTCCTGGTGTCAATATTTGTCCACTTCTGCGAGATGTGGGTGGGCATTCCCCCTTGCATTGAGCTCTTCCGTACCTTCTTCACTGTCCAAACTACGGGCGGGAGTGACGAGTACCTTGGCTTCTACTATTTTGTGAAGTGCAAGAAGTGTCTGTACAAGTACTTGCGGTCGTTCCCTTCTGGGAAGTGGGACGACTGGAAGACGGATTGGATTGTCATCGGGGTGGAGGAGCATGAGAAGCTGGAGCTGTCTGAAGGCCTCCCCAACATCGACACTGCAGTTTGGAGTGAAGCTCCGGTGTTGTCGGACGCCTTCAACCCTGCTCTGACCAGGATCCGCCTATGCGTGGAAGGAGGGGTGACTCCTCAGGCGATGTTTTGCAACTTCTTGACCAACAGGTGGGCTCCGCTGAAGAAGAGGGAGAAGCTTGCTTGGGCCCTCAACAGTATGTTGGACAAAGACCGGATCGAGACTAATTTGAAGTCCAACATGGAGGGTGCAACTTTGGAGTTCCACCTCAAGAAAATCCAGCATGGCATCAACGTCGAGGGTGACAACTTAGCTCCGCCGGCAGCTTTCCTCCCTCTGAACATGGTGGCAGAGTTCATCAGGGAGCTCTGGCGGACAATGCCAGTGCTTGATGACCTTGGTGTCGTTGAGAGGCGTTCGACCACCGGGTTGGCGATCTCCGAAGCTCCTGAAGGCGGCTCCGTTCCCGCCCCAAAGCCAAGAACCGAAGTCGTAGGCAAGGGCAAGGAATTGGCCGAGCCCTCGAGCCGTAAGAGGAAGCATGCCGACAGAAGGTCCGTCAGGCCTGCTTCTTCCGCGGCGGCTCCTTCTCCCCGAAGAGGGAGGTCTACAACGGCGGCATCTACTCCAGCAGTGGCATCTTCCCGGGGTGCTAGCTCTGGCCATGTGACTCCAGTACCAGGGCCAGCTGAGGGCTCTGGGTCCGGAGGTCCTTCCCGGTCGAGGGGGGCCTCGACCAGGGCAATGCCGATAGCAGCAGCAAGCTCCGAGGGACCCTCCAGGACGACCACGCTAGTGGCGGCTGGGGCTAGTCCGGAGCATCTGGAGAAGAGGTTTTGTGCTAACTGGTGCTGAAGCCTTCCAAGGTAATTTTTGATTTTTTTACCTCAGTCAGTTGTTTTATTGTTATAACTGCATTTTGAGTTTCTTCGTCCTTCATCCACAGCGTGCCTAAGAAAAAGGGCTGAGGCTCCGATCCCTGCAGCAGCGGTTGAGGCTGTGCAGGCTGAAGCTCCGGCTCCGATTCCAGCGCTGCCGCAAGAGGTGGCTGCGGCCGCTCCGCGCTAGCTGCCGTGGTCTTGGACCTCGACTCATCCCTAGAAGCTCCCGTGGTAGCGCCGGACCACGGGGATGAAGATGTACCAGCGGCACCAGCCCCAGAGGTTGAAGCTCCGGGCTTGGATGCTGAGATGTTGGACGCTCCGGCCGCAGAGCTGGAGGTAGCTGCGATTCCGGCCCTAGAGCCGGATGTTGTTGAAGCCCCGGCAGTCGAGCCGGTGGTTGATGAGGTCCCGGCGGTGGAGTCGAGTGTTGATGAAGCTCCGACACTTGAGCCGGTTGTCGAGGAAGCTCCGGCGGTAGAGCCGGTTGCTGTAGAAGTTCCGGCTATAGAGCCGGTCGTTGAAGAGGCCCTAGCGTCGGAGCTAGTTGCTGCGGAGGTGTCGGCGCCTGAGCCTATGATGGTCGAAGCGCCAGTGCCTGAGCCCATGATGGTCAAAGTGCCAGCACTTGAGCCAGCGGCGGAGGAGGCGCCTGCGCTGGAGCCAGAAGTAGCTCCTACTCTGACTGAACCTTCAACACCTGTTCCGGAAGTAGTGATCCCGGAGGCGCCCACTACTGAGCCAGGGTTCCATGATGAAGCTGCTGGCCCCCTGTCTGAGGGGCCAGTTGTTGATGACCTGGCAGCGGGACCTTCAGAGTCAATTCTGGAGGTCAGAACTTCTGTTGCAGGACCTTCCTCGGCGGCGGCTGAGGCTATCCCGGAGGACGGCCCTAGTGCTGTGGAAGCTCAGGGGACCGCTCTTGTGGAGTGGGACCCAATTTTTGTCACTAAAGATCTCCTGGAGCCAGCGGAGAGGACCCCGGCAGGTCCAGACCCGATCCCCCTATCGTTGTCTATTGACAACGCCTGCTCCAGTCTTCACCAGGTCCAGTTGGCTTTCTACCACGACAGCAAGGCCCTCGAGGAGGAGCGCCAAAACCTTAGGAGGTGGCGCAACCGACTCCATTTCGAGACCAAGCTGGCGCAGTCGAGGCTGGCTGACGACAAGGAGTGGGTGCAGAGGGAGAAGGTCCACCTGGAGTACTGGGGTAAGCTGTTGGATGAGAGGGAAAGCATGACGCGATCCCTCGACAACCAGTCCCGGGCCATCTATGAGCAGGCTAAGGCTGCAAATAGTGCAGCGGATGATCGCCAGGAAAGGCTCGCCGCCATCCACGATAGTCTCGTCAAGTGTCGGGAGGCTATTGAAGCGCGGGGGAGAAGGCTCGAAGATGAAGAGCAAAAATTCCTGGAGCTACGGGATGACCTCGTGAAGAGGGAGGAAGAGCTTGTCCAAAAGATAGCTCTGGCTGACAAGAGCCTCGAAGAGCGCACCAAAAAATTGGAGGAGCGTTGCGAGGAGGAGAAGAAGGCCTGGGAGCGAGGGCAAGATATCTACAAGCAGGAGAATGCCATCGCCGCCAGGGAGAAGAAAGTGTGGGGCTGAGAGAAAGATCTGGTCAACCGCCGGAATGAGATCCACCTCCGGGAGGACGAGCTCAGCAAACTCGAAAGGCAGGTTGCTGAAAAGATTCAGCAGAATGCCAAAGAGGTGGAGCGTCTTTCTCGGGAGAGCTCGGAGCTTGTGGCGGCCAAAAGATCCTTAGCGGAGATGCATAGCGCAATGGTTGCGGAGTCCCAACAAGTTTGAGACTTCCTGGGCAAGGACAAGGCGCTGAATTCAGCAGGCAACAAGCTCACCAAGATGGGTGATGTCATCGCGGACCAGCTGGAAACTGAGGGACAGTCCCTGGTGAAGAACGTCGCAGAGTTCGTGCTGACGTGCTACACCAGCCGGGACCCTCGATTCCCTCTAGACCCGATGCTTGAAGGCCCCATCGAAGGAGAGGGTGAAGCCACCCGAGCCAGCGTGTCGGAGGTGGCCCAGAAGGTCGCCCAGTTCTTCCATAGGGTCTAGGACCATCTCTCTGTAGCTCCCACTTCTATTCTCTCTTCTTCTTCTCCAATTTTGTAATCTCTTGTCCAGATGAATGAAATACAAATTTTTTTATGAATTTCATTTTTTATCTTCAACACCTTTGTCTCACTTGGCCCCCTGGTAGATGTACACAATTTGATTGTGAACATGTACCAAGAGGATGTAACAGTTGAAGACTTGCATGCTTCAAACTTGTACAATGTAGGTCCGAAGTCTTCGATAGTGTAGGCCCCCTGAGGCTATCGGAGCTTAGTGGCTCCAGCATTGACCATCGTCGGAGCTTAGTAGCTCCGGCGGTAGTCTCCATCAACGCGTAAAGCATCGATGGTTAGCCCTCTGGGGTGTCGGAGCTTGGTAGCTCCGGTAGTGACCTCTGTCAACACATCGTGTGTCAACGGCAGACTCCACTTTAGAGTTTTTCCACCATCTTCACGTTGACGGCATGCCCCCTAGCTTTATCGGAGCTGAGTAGCTCCAATGATGCTCGATGTCAATGTTTGAACATCAACCACAAGCCCCCTAGAGGATGTCGGAGCTTTGGCAGCTCCGACTTCATTCACCATCATCATGAAATATTTATTTTTCCTGCATATTGAAGTCAAGAAAAACAGTAAAATTTGTTTCCTATCTATAACTTCATTGCCACTTACTATTCCCGAGAAAGTTTTAGGTCGAACACAATTCTAAATACAATCAAGAGCGTCGTCTTGTTTCCTTCAGGTCCGATCGTTTCTGGACTCGCCTTACTTCGGCCTACCGGGGTGTAGGTAGAGTGGCGTACTTAGGGTGCATGACCAGGATAAGTCGATATCACACTCCGACCCTAGATTGGCTTGGCGGCATTCAGACGAGTAGACCATCAACAATGTTTGAACCCGGAAGGATAGACAATGCAACTCGAATTGTACATGAACTGGTCGAGCTAAAATTTCTTAAGAACTGCACAACTTTGTTATAACAAGAAATAGAAAAATAAAAAATATTGAGCCTGTACAAAGTAAATGCACGTGGAGTCTGTTTTCACACAATGATGTCTTTCATTATAGGTTTGGGGTACAGGGGAAACAAGTACACTCTTAGGGTACGGAACCAGGCTAAGTGTGTTTCGTTTCTCGTTTGACCCAAGGTAGCTAGCTACACTTTTAGTTCTGAGACTGTGACAAGTGTTGCATGGACGTCGCGGACCTAACGGGGTAGGTCCGGCTGCCCTCCAGAAGGAGCTACCCGACTCTGTACAGTGACTTTATAACATACATCACATGTAATTACAGACTCACCTTCGTGATATTAAGCGTAGAACTCACGGAGGTGCTCAATGTTCCAAGGATTTGGGAGAGGTGTCCCATCCTCGGTTGCCAAGCGAATGCATCTGGAACAGGATACTTTGACCACTCGGAAGGGCCCCTCCCAGCTAGGGGAGAGTTTGTTTAACCCTTCTCTAGATTGTATTCTCCGTAGCACCAGATCGCCTTCCTCGAGCTGTCGGCTGTGAACATGCCGTTGGTGATAGCGCCGAAGAGCTTGGCGGTATTGGGCATTCCGAACAGCTGCTCGGCACCTTCCCTCTTCAAGGAGGTCAAGGTATTCACGCCAGAGCTGGTCCTGCATGGCTTCGTCGGAGGTCTGGACCCGGAGCGACCACAAGATGATTTCCGGAGGAAGGACTGCTTCAGCTCCGTACACCAGGAAGAAGGGTGTCTCTCCAGTTGACCGGTTTGGAGTTGTCTTGTTGGCCCATAGAGTGGGCGGAAGCTCTTCGATCCAGTTGGCTCCATGCTTTTTCAGGTGCTCATATGTGCGCTTCTTGAGTCCTTTCAGGATTTCTGCATTTGCTCTCTCGGCTTGGCCATTGCTTGTCGGGTGAGCTACGGAGGCGTAGCTGACTTGTATGGCGAGGTCTTCGCAGTATCCTTGGAAAGCAGAGCTTTTGAATTGGGTCCCATTATCTATTATGATTTTGTTTGGGACTCCAAATCTGCATACGATGGACTGCAAGAAGTTGATAGTTGATTGCTTGTTTATTGTCACAACTGGAGTTGCTTCCGGCCATTTGGTGAACTTGTCAATGGCAACATACAGGAACTTGTAACCTCCGATGGCTCTTGGGAAAGGTCCCAAGATGTCCATCCCCCACACAGAGAAAGGCCATGTAGGAGGTATCATTTGTAGAGGCTAAGCCGGTGTGTGAATTTGCTTTGCATGGAACTGGCATGCTTCGCATTTCTTCACCAGCTCAGTTGCATCCTGGAGCATTGTAGGCAAGTAGAAACCATGCCGGAAGGCTTTACTGACCAGCGTGCGAGAAGACGCGTGGTTTCCACACTCACCTCCATGGATTTCTGCAAGGAGCTCGGAGCCTTCTTCCCTTGTGATGCACCGTATTAGGACGTCGTTGGCACCGTGCCGGTAGAGATCCCCTTCTACTAGTATGTATCTTTTAGCCAATCTGACTATCCGATCAGCGGATACATCATCGTCAGGAAGGATATTGTCTTTCAAGTAGCTCCGGATCTCTGAGATCCATGCATCGGAGCTAGATTGAGCATTTGAGTCTTGCGTGTTGGGTTGCTCGGAGCTTCCGGCGGCACCTACGACCCTTGATGGCTGCCATGGTAATAGGGCCATCGGGACCGCCAGCTTCGGGATGCTGGTCTCGCCCCCTTCGCTCAGTTCGGCAGGCTGAGCTGTGGGTTTTGACAACCTCCGGACGAAGGTTCTGTCATGAGCCGGAGCTCCTGTTGACGCTTTCGTCGAGTGTTCGTCAGCTTCAGCGTTATGGACACGCTGGACATGGGGAGATCCAGGACTTCAACGAGATAAGCAGCTAGTTGAGGATTGTTACAGGAGCATTCACCCTTCACCTGTTTAATGATGAGTTGTGAATCTCCCTTGACCAATAGCTGCTTGACACCATATGATAGTGCCACCTTTAGTCCATAAATGAGTGCTTCATACTCTGCCATGTTGCTGGCCGCCTTGAAGTCAAGGTGGACCATGTATTTTACCTTCCCCCTGGTTGGAGCGAGGAGAAGGACTCTAGCTCCGGCCCCCTGCTTTTGCATGGAGCCGTCGAAGTAGAGGGTCCAGTGAGGCTCGGTGAAGACCGGAGCCTTGAGTTCCGGCTTCTGCTCACTAGGGCCCCCAGGGTTTGATGGAGAGGGGGTTCATTCCGCCACGAAGTCTGCCAATGCTTGACTCTTGATCGCTTGTCTTGGGATGAATTCAAGATCGAATTCGGCCAATTCCGCTGCCCACTTTGCAATGTTCTTAGTAGAGTTGGGATTATGCAAGATCGCACGCAGTGGATAAGAGGTCACCACTGAGATCTTGTGAGCTTGGAAGTAATGGTGAAGCTTCCTGGAGGTGATGAGAACTGCGTAGAGCAGCTTGTATAACTCTAGGTATCGAGTCTTGGTATCATGTAGTACTTCGCTGATGAAGTACACTGGGCGCTGGACTGTCTAGACCCTCCCGGAGGGGCCCAAAGCTTCCTCCACATCGACCCGGACCCTCCCGGAGGGGTCTAGATCTTCTAGAATAACTCCCTGTAGATCCAAGTCTGGGTGCTGGGACCCAGACTCACCTTCAGGAGCCTCCGGACCCTCCCGGAGGGGTCTGGATTCCTGAGCTTGGGATGGTTCTGGTCTCTCCGCAACCAAGACCATGCTGACAACCTCGTCAGTTGCTGAAATGTAAAGCAGATAGGGCTCACCAGGGTTCGGAGCTACCAAGGTTGGTAGAGTGGTGAGGAGCTGCTTTAGCTCCTAGAACGCCTTTTCTGCTTCTTCAGACCATTGGAATGGTTCGGACTTCCTCAATAGCTTGATGAAGGGTAGCGCCCGTTCTGCTAGTCTTGATATGAACCGGCTGAGGGCGGCTAGACATCCAGTCAGTTTCTGGACGTCCTTAATGCGGGCTGGTGGCCGCATATCCTCAATGGCTTTAATCTTCGCCGGATTTGCCTCTATGCCCCGGTGGTTTGCCAGGAAACCAAGAAGCTTTCCGGAGCTAACCCTGAAGATGCACTTGTCTGGGTTCAGCTTCATGTGAGTGACTCGCAACTTGTAAAAGACAGCTTGCAAAGTGTCACGGAGTGACTCCTTGTCTTGATCTTGACGACGATGTCATCAACATACACTTCCACTACGTGTCTGATGAGCTCTCCAAAGGTTTTGTACATAGCTCGTACAAATGTTGAAGCTGCATTCTTGAGACCAAATGGCATGGTTGTATAGCAGTACAATCCATCTACTGTGATAAAAGAAGTATGTTCTTCATCTTCCCTAGACATTCTGATTTGATGGTACCCAGAATATGCGTCTAGGAAATACAGTAATTCACACCCGGAGGTGGAATCCACTATCTGATCTATTCTAGGTAGTGGGAATGGATCTTTTGGGTATGCCTTATTCAGTGTTGTGTAGTCGATACACATCCAAAGCTTCCCGCCGGCCCTGGGTACAACGACTGGGTTTGCCAACCATTTTGGATGGAAGACTTCTCGGATGAATCCATCTTCGAGCAACTTCTTCACTTCTTGTCGTATGAAGTTCTGTCGCTCTACTGATTGCTTTTGAGGCTTCTGGTGTACAGGCCGAGCGTAAGGATAGATCTTCAGATTATGCTCAATCACTTCCCTAGGGATCCCAGGCATTTGTGACGGTTGCCAGGCAAACACGTCGACATTAGCCCGGAGGAAAGTGATGAGCGCAAGTTCCTATTTGTCATTCAGACCTCCCGATATATGGGTGGTATGAGCGGCATCGGAATCGATTTGGACGACTTTGACGGGGATGTCGGTGTCGCCGCTTGGTTGCACGCGAGGTGCGGAGGTTGAGCCTCGTTGATGAATGCTCGGGGGTTTTGGAGCTTGTGCCTGCCTGGATTCTTCCTCCTGCGCTGTAGCAAGCGCATGAAGTTCTTCCAGAGCAGTCACTCCGACAGTGCGGTCTCCGCGGATCAGGAGAACACCAGGTGGTGTTGGCATCTTCAACACCAGGTAGCCATAATGAGTAGCAGCCATGAACTTGTACAAGGCGGGCCTGTCCAGAATGGCGTTGAAAGGTAATTTGATCTGAGCGACGTCAAAGATCAACTTCTTAGTGCGATAATTCTCCCGAGTCCCGTGGACCACGGGGAGAGTAATGGCACCGAGTGGGGTTATGGCCCCCGGACCTACTCCGGAGAAAGGTCGGGAGGGGCGAAGGTTCGAAGGTCGGAGCTGAAGCTTGATGAAAGCTTCGAAGCTTATGAGGTTCAGCCCCGAACCTCCGTCCACCATTACATGGTGGAGTTGAAAGTTATCGATGGTAGGTGATACCATCAAAGGTAGTTGACCAGCTCTAATCATGTTCCGCAGGCAGTCTGAAGCATCAAAAGTGATGGGGTGTCCATCCACTTTCGATGAGGCTCTGCCCTGGCTGTAGGAGCTATCGAGGTCATGTCCCACCGCATGGTCTTGAGGACACGGCGGGAGGTGATGTCCCACGAACCACCAAAGATGGTGTTCATGGTCTTCCGACGCTCATTGTCGGAGATGTCAGAGTCGTCGTCGACGGAGGTGTAAACAGCCTTCAGGACCTTTTTAGGGTCTTGAAAGCCTAACTCCTCTTCGGTCGGAACTTCATCGACTTTCTGTTTTCCTTCCCTCTGACGGAAAGAAACTTCTTCCCAGCGCTTGTTGTAGCGCTCGGCAAGGTTTTGGACCTCCCGACAGTCTTCCAAGTTGTGGTTATTCGACTTGTGAATAGGACACCACACTTTGGAGTTGCCACCGTCTTCAGAGGACGGCCGAGGTCGTTTCTCGGGGCGTGGCCCCCGGCCACCCGGAGCTGCTGCAGCTGCAGCAGTAGATGTGTCGGCCGACGACTTCTTCTTGCCATTGGACTTTTTCTTCTTTTTGCCACTCCCGGAGGTAGTGGCTTCGCCTTTGGAGGATTTTTTACCATCCTCCAGAGGTGGTTTGGAGTGCATTTCACGGCCCTCCGCAGCTTTGGCACACTTGTCTGCCAAGCTGAAGAGCTCCGTGACGCTGGTGATCTCCTTGATCGCCAGCTTCTCCAGCATCTTCTTATCTCGTACGCCCTGTCTAAATGCCACGATAACAGAGGCGCTGGAGATAGAAGGAATAGTGGTTCGTACCTGGGAGAACCTCTGGATGAATGAGCGCAGGGATTCCCCCCCCCCCTTCTGCATGACTGCAAAAAGGTCCAGTTCGGTGCCTGGTCGGGTGTATGAACTCTTGAAATTGGCAGTGAACTGTTGGCACAATTCCTCCCAACTATTGATGGAGTTGTGAGGAAGGCTCATGAACCAGGACCTGGCGGTCCCAGTGAAGGCCACTGGGAAGTAATTGGCCATTACGGTCTCGTTACCTCCGGCCGCAAGGATTGCGGTGGAGTAAATCTAGAGAAACTCAGCAGGATTAACAGTCCCATCAAATTTCTCCGGCAGGTGAGGCCGGAACTTTTGTGGCCATCTGACCATGCGTAGATGTATGGCCAGGGCAGAACAGCCTCCTCCTACTCCCTCGGGAGCAGGACTGTCACGAGCCTCTCGCCTTTCGCGAGCACTCTTGATATGGACACAGTCGTCCTGTTGACGGTAACAGCGATCAAGCTCCACCCAGAGGTCATGAGTTGAAAGCCTGGTTACCGTATGAGTGTGTCGTGCCCCGGAAGGTAGCGACGTAACTTGCTGTGATGCAGCACGCCTCCTATTTTGGGAAGCATGCGGACCAAGTCTGCCCGACACAGTCCGGCACTGCAATGGGGCCAGCCCCGAAGGGGGAGGACCTTGGTTGCTGATGTGGTCGGCTGCTGCTGCAACCAGATGTTCCAAGTCAACCCTCCACTGCTCCATTGCACCCTGGGATGCGCCTGGAGGTGGTGGACGTTGGAGGAGAGCACGCGCTGCATGAAGCGCGTGTTCAGAGTTGTTGTTATTCGCCGATGCGGTGACCGACGCCGATGCACCGTCACGCTTCCCATCTTGACGTGCTGGTTCAGGCGGTGGCGGTGGAGGCATGACTCCTGCTGGAGCCGTGGCACCTGCTGGTTGCTGCATATTGGAGAGATTGCCCCCAGCGGGTTGAACAGCAGGATTGTCGTTGGATGATCCAACAGCTGAGTTCACCATATTTGAAATCTCGGGCGCCCCCTACCTGGCGCGCCAACTATCGGTGCTTGGATCCAGCAAATCTCCCAACACTACTATTGGTAGATCGTGGAGTTGTAGTTCGGTAATGGGCACGCAAAGATTCAAGAAGGTGAAAGACAAGTGGACACATAGATTTCCGTGGTTCGGGCCGCGTGAGCATAATACCCTACTCCACGGGGTGTGTTGGTGTTGTATTAAGCGTGTGAGTCTAGAAGAAGCTCCAGAAGAAGAAGCTCGTCCAGGTTAGGGAGTCCAGTCGTGGTCTCGAGCCGTCCCTTGTGTATCGTCGACCTATCCTTTTATAGTACAAGGACTGGTTGTTACACCGTTAGCCTGGCCCGACATGTGGTCGCGACGGTTACACATGCTTGATATACAATTAATGAGGTTAATTACCCTTAATAGCCTGGTAACAGGCCTTAACAGTGTCGTTACCGGTATTAAGGGTCATCCGATCATGTGTCATTAATATGGCATTAATGACACTTAATCGGGTCTTGAAGTCTTTGATTACTCCTTAAAGGTCCGGAGCTATTGGGGGGTCCACCAGTCTGATTGTTGAAGTTGAAGGTTCGACGGTTTAGCCACGTGGCAGTTTCGGAGCTTACCGTCGTGGACGGGTAGGTCCGGTGCTGCTGGACACGTGTCAGTACTAGAGCTTCCCTATGTCTGGGGTTAGGTCCGGGGATGCCATACCGGTATCTAGTCCGGAGCTTTCCCATGTGTGGGCGATAGCTCCGGTCCTATGATACACGTGGCGGCCCGGGGACTAACCATGTTGGGGAAGCAGGTCCGGTTACACCTGACATGTGGGGCCTTCAGAGGTCTTCAAATTTGGTAGATGGAGTTTTCTTGTGATCTTTGCAATCTTAAGGGGTATCCGGTACATAAGGTACCGGCAGAGGGCAAACTTGAAAAGCCCGACTCTGTGAATGAAGTAGAGGAAAAAATGAAAGAAGTAATTGAAAAGCAACGGAAGGGTCTCTTCAAGCCGAAGAGGGAGAATGACCAACTTACCGCTATCTTAGGAAACCCTGAACATAGTGGATGGGTTCGAGCAGTCTCTTCTCAAATGTCTTGTTTTGATGGTTTCCATAAAGATAAAGACACATATAGAAAATGTCTTGTCTTGATGGTTCTATAAAGATAAAGACACATATAGAAGACGTGAGAAGTTTAAGAAAACACTTGATGAAATGATTGCTCAAAAGGTCAAAGAAAATGTGCAAGAAATAATGGAACAACTTAGAAAATCGAGACAATTAGTGGCACCGAGTACAACAATGGTTCATGTGCCAAAGGTGCAATTGGTATCTCAAACTGCCTATCCTAGCAGCATAGGTTCTGTGCCAGGGTCAAACCATAAGTTCACTGTCGATGATATTGCTAAGGACAAATCTTGTCGTCTTCTTGTCTCGGTCGGCAGAGCAGGGAACAAAACCAAACAGGTTGCCACTGCTATGGCAAAGCCTAATCGTGACTTCAACAGGAATCCACTTCTGTTGTATTATGTTGTGGTGCAAGTTCTTCAAATCATTGATAATGATTGTGAAGATTATGAAATAGACCACATCACATATGAGGGGATCACAACTCTGGGGCAAGCTGTCAAGCAATTAATCATTTAACACCGACGCGATATCGTGTTGGACGATGAGCCAATTTCTATCCCCGTCGCATCTCAAAATACTGCAACCTCGTCTTCTAAGGCGAAAGTGCAGGAAGATCCACTCCCAGTCCAGGAGGATCCACTTCCCCTATGTCTCAACAAGGATGATAGTAACCTTGCTAGTAAAGATAACCAAGAGCAACAAGTTGGACAACAGCTTCAAGCAGTACCAGAGCAAGCTGTTGCTAGTAAAGAGCAACCAGTAGAGCAACAGTTTGAAGTAGTACTAGAGCCAGCTGCTGGGAGTAAAGAGCAATCGGTTGAACAACAGGTTCAACAACAAGCCAGTGTCCAACTTCCGACGACTACTCCTCGATCATCAGTGCCAATCAAAGTTAGCTCATACGAAATTAAGAAACCTTCATCAGAAGTGTCAAAATATTTGGAAACTATGAAGGAAAATATTAAAAAATCGAGTGCATTTCGTTCTTCTCATGAGCCAGCATTAGAAGATATCGAGGAGTGGAAAGAAGATGGTGTCATGTATAATTGGCGGACGACTTTAGTTAAACCAGGAGTTCCAATATACAAGCTTGAGGATGTTCCTCCTAAATTTGACAATGGGAAGCCGTTCATGACATCTGTACAACTTAGCAAACAACCTATCCTACTCAAAAGAATGCACGAGTGGTACATCCTTTCTAGAACAAAATATGATCTTTCTTGCATCACATTTCGTATTCCAAAAGATGCATTTTGGAGCAGTGGAGCAGATAAACGAGTCATTTTATTTGAAGAGCTGTATACTCTTTTCCATCGGGGCATGCTCGAAATCAACCTGCTACTCGTGTGGTGCTTGTAAGTGCCTCTAATATTTTGCATTTGCTTTTCTTACTACACGCATACACATTTAATGAGATTATTACAATTCTAGACTTCTTCAATAGGATGCAATACATGGATAATGAAAGGATGAAACACAAGACAGGTATCCTTGACCCTACACAGATTGCAAAGACGCTATTCGATGTCAAGGCGGATCGAGACTCAGTACAGTTCAGGCACATGAAAAAAAATTTAAAAAATCAATTGCAAAACTTAAGAAGGATAGAAGGACAGAAGTTGCAGCTTACATAGGACATGCAATGTTTAACTTTGTCAGAGATGGCAAGGACCTCGTAAAGGCTCCGTACCACTTCGAGTAAGTTCGACACATGACACTGAAATAGCAATTATTGCTAATTTTTAACACGTGTGTTTATATGTTTATAGTAATCACTACATAATGATCTTCATCAAGCCAATGCAGGGTTTGATAACAGTCTTAGACTCAGCTGATTACCCACCAGAATGTTACAAAGATTTCCTTTCCATTTTGAAATTGTACGTTTATTCAATAATTTTAATTTACACACATTTAGAATGTGTTGACAAGTTTTATATGACATTTCTTGTATTACAGCGCTTGGCGGTTTTACGCGGAACAACTTGGCGGTGAGAGACCTCCTAATACGAATGCATTGGACATTAAAACATATTATGCTTGTCCGAAGCAGCCTGTTAGGAGTGTTTTATGCAGGTATTATGTATGCGAGCATCTTCGGACCGCCAGCGAATACAGAGTGAATCGTGAGGATGTAAGTTATCCTTAATGTTGATATCTTATTTTCTTTCTTTTGAGTTTCATTTTCATTGTAACTAGCATAGTTTACTACTTATATTCTCTGTTGTTCAATATTACCAGAAACATTATTTTCATATTTTGATTCTAACTTCAAAATTCAATTGCTCATAGTACAACTGCTCCAAAAATACCAAATAAATTCATGTATACTCTTACTTTGATCTATACTTTGAGATTGTTCAAACCAACACATTCTAAACCTTGTTATGTGTTTCATTACAGCACACGAAGAATGTGGACAAAGAATGGTTGGTTTATAGAAGTATTCTTGGTGGAGGAGCCGTCTTTATTGTCAATTCGTGCATCGCAAAATTTTGCACAAAAGGGGGGAGTTCTTTGATGAGAATGGTGCAATAGTTGATGTGGCAGAACTTTGTGACTATGCCAATAGAAATAGTTTTTAGTGAAAACTTGTAAACTATGAGATGAATTATATGTGTAACTTGTACATATGTATATTGTTTTAGTGAAATTGACTTCTGTGATGATATTGTTGACTTCTGTGATGATATTGTTGACTTCTGTGATTATATTGAATTGACCTTGAAATTAGAAATAACAGCAGCTAGTACTGCATAGGTTATACCTTATCACTAGCGTTATTTACCAATGGCTAGACCTGCCTGTGAAAAATAATTATCACAGGCGGCTAGATATAGGTAAAGAACCATCTGTGATAACCTAATTATCACAGGCGGTTACTGTTATGGTACAAACCAACTGCGATAAACTGTCTTCACAGATGGCTTGACGTAGGTCAAGATCTGCTTGTGATAACACAATAATCACAGGCGGTTATATATGTTGCACGACCCGTCTGTGATAATATGTCTTCACGGGCGGCTAGCTTAAGTAAAGAACCGCCTGTGATAATTTGTCTTCACATGCAGTTTCACTTCTCCGCCTGTGAAATTGCGGATTATCACATGTTATTCATTTCAGATGGTTTTAGAAACCGCGTGTGATAATAGGTTTAAAACCACCTGCTATAAAGCTTATTGTAGCAGTGGCCGCTGCGGGCGCACGCACCGCTAAAGTTAGCATAGCGGTGACTTTAGCGGTGCATAGCCGTCTTAGCTAGGGTCACAGTGGTGCATGCGCCTTTATTGTGTGAATGTAGCGTGCTTTGTTAACTAGGAAGAAAACATGAGTCATAATTCAAAAATAATATATCTTGACGGCCGAAAATGGTCATGTCCAACTGCTAGCAGCGCAACCGGGTAACACCTGAAAGTTCAATCGATTTTATCATCGATATAAAATCGAGCTCGTCACTTAGTCTATCACAAATGCACCTGTCCAGACATGAGGACAGAAAAGGGATACTCATTGTCAAGCATGCAAAATGTTTGAAAACGGCACAGCAACAAAATAGCAAAAATATTGTGCGCCGGCTGTGGCAGGAGGCCGCAACAAAGAAGAGGCCGATCAGATGAGTAAAGATACATACTTGCTTTCGAGTACTTCATTCAAAAATACTTACTAGGACAAAAATGTTAAGTTATTTTGAACTATTTTTATGAAATAAGTAAATGAAAACTTAATGCGCTTTATTCCAGCACTACGGTGACCATCATGATATATACAACCTTGAGTGCAACTGGGTAAATGAAACAACTGGCTTCCCTACCTCGTACAAAATAGATACACCTTTCATTCGCAAATACTTAACGTCCTCTAATAAAAAATAAATCAGAAGACATCAAGTATCTGAGAACAGAAGGAATATCTACACATCTACACGACGGAGTAACATACGGTACAGGGTAGGGAGGCAAATTACACAACAGTACAATCGAGGGACTCTTGGTGGGGGTTGTGATGTGAAGGGTCTCCATAATATCAAAATTACCTCAAGCCTATCTTATGCCTGCTGTTAAACCTGCTGGTCGGTGGTTGTTATTGTGAGAAGATCACCTGTTCACTATAAGGAGATTTCTATGGGGCCCATGGAGGTGAAACATAATGTTATATCATGAGATTAATTTCGTTGATGTCATCCATGGGGATCTCTAGGCCCATTAAGTCGAGATCCTGGAGTCCATCATCGTCATCTATATTCAACCAGCCACCAAAGTCACCATCCATTCCAGGCAGCTCAAGGTTAGATAAGTCTGGCATTTCAGCATCATTTGAAGCGTTCGCAGGATCATCACGCCTAGCAGCAGCAGCTGTTGTGTCCTTGCCATTGCTGGAAGGCGTTATTTTGGCAGGCAGCTGTGGATCCCTAGGTGTACGGCCCATAGGAGCAGAGACGTTGGTCTTCTGCTTGGGCTTGGTTTTATTCTTCCGTTCTCCTTTTGCATTGGATGATGATGGACGGCCAGTTCTACCCCCCTTTCCTTCTCGGTCTCTCTCACTTCTCTTTCCTTTTATGTTGCTGACAAGAGAAGTACCAATGCCTGACGTTTTGAGGGTTCCTCCTGTTATGCTACCTACAACATCATCGAGCAATAACTCCCTTTGTCTTACATTATTTGTCCAGGGATCCTCCTTGCCAAAGGACAGATCTGAAAGGTGGTTGCTTGCTCGCGAAACATCTGATGCACTAGCCCTATGGACTGATTTAACTGCATTGTTATCTGCAAAGAAGACGATTAATCAGATATTGAGTGGTCGGGAATGAGATATAAAAAAAATGACAATATGAAAACTGCTACAGGAACAAATGCAAACTCATAGCTATTGAAATATATATTGGGAGGCTAGGATGCTCAATATTCAGCTATTGACATAAAAAATAGTATGGTGATCACAATACCTTGTGATGCAGCATCTGGGTCACTTCTGTGAGAAGTTGCTGATACAAATAAATCCTTGAACATGGACTCATCAAAGCAACTAACTCCCACTTGTTCGTAGTTTCGGCAACGTGCCAATGTTCGTTTCACAAAACTTAGCGCAGCATGTCTGCCAGCTCTATTAATATTTTTGCTGCTTGGACCACAGAAGGCCTGGATATTGGAAGGAAAAATACATATCACTTAATGTAGTAGGTTAAATATTAAACATGAGGACCTATTAAGCAACCAAGGTCATAGGCTCAGCACAAACAAATGTTTCAAAAAGTTCTTTTTCTGCATTTGCTTTTTTTATCAGAAGTTAATAAAACTACTGAGGTTAGGTAACACTAGCAAACAGCACTAGCTAACAAGTGCTATTGATGAAAGTAGAAGACAGTCGGCCGTAATGAGGATGGGATAACCAAGGCTGTGAAGGAAAAAATGACCAGCAACCTGCATAACAGTGACTGGTGAGGAAAGGGAGACTCTGAAATACAACACTCCCAGTAGGCCAGTACATCACTTCCCATTCTTTCAATGCCAAACAAATAGTCCAAACAGGCTGAGCTAAGAAGTCTAATAATTTCAAAAAGGGCAGTTTATAAACACCTAGATGCTTACAATGTTGATGAATTATTGGGCGGCTACCTTTTTTTGGCTCCATGAATTTTATATTTGATTAGGAACAAAACGGGATAAAGAACATATCTTTTATACGGCTCAAAATGTGACATCTTTTCTTAGGACATCAGATAATGTATGTTCAGCATGTAAAAGAAAGTTTCAAAAAAAATGTAAAAGAAAGATTTCAAGTAAAAATATCATGACAAAAGCAATAGATTCATAGAGCAAATAGTTCAAGGAAACCTAGCAAGAAACTAAATTAGGTTGATAAAACAATAGATTCATAGAGTAAATAGTTCAAGGAAACCTAGCAAGAAACTAAATTAGGTTGATAAACAGACTATAAACATTAGCATATCATAATCATTAGTACAACCAAACCAATAAAATGAGAATAGTTGCAAGCTGGAGATCTGAGGTAGTTACCATATATTTCTCATATGCTATCAATAAAAGTCTGTCCATGGCACGCTGTGAGAATTCCCTGTTAGAGTGCATCGAGTAGACATAAGATGCTTGGAACGTGACAAATTGTCTTCATGAAAGGTTAACATGATCTGAAAATACCTCTGCTGAGTCTCTTTTGCAGTTCTAACAACGCCATC
This sequence comes from Tuctoria greenei, assembly GCA_036927565.1. NCBI lineage: Eukaryota > Viridiplantae > Streptophyta > Magnoliopsida > Poales > Poaceae > Tuctoria > Tuctoria greenei. The sequence goes on along the minus strand of JAYESD010000011.1, from coordinate 60,854,928 downwards.
CAACTTCAATAGCAAGTCTTTCTTATCAACAACCTATCACAGAAGTACTACATTAAACATAGTATATTAAACTGAAGACATGGGTTGAAAATTTCAAAACAGTGAAACAGGTTAATCTAAAAAATAGCGAAACAGGTTAATCTTAAACAAGCACATATGTATGCACTTGGTGAAGTATAATATAAGTACCTCCTTATGAAGTTGGCCTTCCAATTTACAGATTTCAGCATTGATATCTTCGTCTTCAGTCTGTGCAAGATCAGGCTTAAATAGAACAAAAGAACAGTCAAAACATAATAAATGATTTACCCTGTTATTTGAACAAACTAGGAGATGTTAGATAATGGCGATTCAAATTATTCAGTCAAACTATGGTATTAGAAATTGTAGACAAGTTCACGATATTTGTATGGATAAAATGTTCAAATATATATTTATAAGTCCCGTGGAGGTCCATCAATTAAAGAAATAAAAGCTCCTTGCCTATCAAAAATCTTTTAACTCCATGTTTTTAAATCAATTTAACCAAAATCATAATATCAAACTTTTAGCAAATGATGCTGGAGCTAACTTAATAGGTCATGGGGCCAGAACAAGAGAGCAATGCATTTTGTTCAGACAATGAACAAGCCTAACATAAATTATTAATGACATCGTCAGACGCTACATAAATTACAGAATTCTGGTTACATCTATGATCTATCTCTACTGCAACACCTGTTTAAATACTTTGAATAGACAAGTTCACTTAGCACTTTTATGTAATCCAATTATTTATTTTCTTATGATGCTATCAAATATGGATATGATCACAGGTACATCTTGTCCGCTTTCAATTCGTCCAGATACGCCCAAGTGTTACCATATTCCAATAGTCCAACAATCAGAGGAAAGCAGGTCTGTAAAAGGTAATAAGCCACCCAAAATGGAAGCAAGGTGAATTCAAGAAAGGAACAGCTGGAAGGAGTCATCAGGACATGGATTTACATCTTAGTAGGATACAACTGAAGAAATATCTACTAAGGTTAACATTCCACAAGAATATCATCAGTGTCGATGTCCAAATTCGATGCTAATAGTCTGATTATCACAAAATGTAACAGATTAAAATGAAAGGCCACTCATGGAAGCAGAAAACACATAATGTAGAAGCGAAATAAAGCAATATAAACAAAACCCTACTACACTAGTTAACTCAAACGAACACAGGAAATGTTGCAATTTAGAGTTAAAAGAAGGCCTACCACAGGATCAACAGATACATCGACTTCACTCAGCTCAATGATAATCCTATCACTGAAGCACATCTCACTGTACTGCAACTCGGGCCACACCTTGGTTTTTTGCACAGAATTACCACTTCTATGTGACAGATCATCACGATGTTTCCAGTCGGAATCCAATACCAAACCATTTGGACCTCTCACTGAATCTTCGAAATTTATTAAGGGCTCTAATCCATAACCATGTGAATTTGTCTTCCATCCTCCTTCATCAAAATGAATTTCATGTCTATCAAATGAATATCCCTCACTTCCGTAAGTGTTATGGGTAATACTTTCAACATTATCTTCATTGACCAAAGCTTGAATAAGTCTCTGGCCAATTGAAGCACCTCCTTGTGCTCCAATTCCTTCCACAAGTTGATCTAGGATAGGTTCAATGCAGCTTGTCTCCCAGGCTACCCCCACGCCATTCTCTAACTGATTCAAGCCATATCCATTTGGAAGGGCAGTGTGATCACCTTTGTTGCTAGCTGCAGGAGTTGATGGCTGAGAGATATATTCAAGACTACCCTGTGCACCGAAAATCCCATAATAAAGTGTTACCCAATGTAAATCAAGTTACGGATAAGTTTCACCAACTCTACATATAGGACACAATAACTGCATAAGAGGACACTTTTGCTACTCCTGCAGTGCATGAAGGCAAATATAATGTACCTTATACTTCTGGGTTTCATCTCCTTCCAGCGATCTACACGAGGTGGAGTCCTCCAGTGAATGTATCTAATCAATTGAAGTATTGGTCAACAAATAATAAATTAATCTCCTACGGTGGTTTGGGCATATCCAGCGGAGACCTCCAGAAGCACCGGTTAATAGTGGGATCATAAAGAGTAGATAAAATTTTAGGAGTGGTAGAGGTCGACCAAGGTTGACATGGCAGGAGGCGGTGAAACGAGACTTAAAGGAGTGAGACATACCTAGAGATTTGGCTCATGATAGGACTGCATGAAAATTAGCAATTCATGTGCCAGAATCTTAGTTTATTCATATTTTGTTACTCTTATCTTCTTTCTTATTAACCCATTTCTAAAAATAAATAAAATGTAGAATCTTATTTTATTTGTATTTATTATTATTATTATTTTTTACTTTCATCTTATTTTCTGTTACTTTTCTTCAAAATTGTTGGGTTTCATTTCTAGCCAACCCCAACTTGTTTGGGACAAAGGTTTGGTTGTTGTTGTTGTTGTTGTAAGTGCAAACATACTCCTTTTGATACAACACGAGATCGTCCCATGTTACCTGCTGACTCAGATAGGCTGTGTCTTCTCTTGTCAAGAAACCAAAGAAAGGTTCAACCTGTAGCCAGAACGGACTTGTGCAAGAAGATCCTGTAATGAACAAAAGAATCATTAAATAATTCCCATAGGGGAAAAATATAAATTACAGATCTTGATAAGCAGAATTCATACTCAAGGAAGCTTTAGCTGCAGCAAGGAGCGCCTCATGATCATCTTCTGATTGCACTGAAATGCAAACAGGGCAAGTTCAATGGTATGATCCTCTGGAACCGTTGTAGTTGCAAAGACATGATTTCACTATAACAAGAGAAGCTGGTGAGCACATACCAGGAGGGTCCGATTGGATGCTACTACTTATATGCCTAGGTCGTGCGTTACCTTTACGCTCAGATACCTTCTTCATCATCGGCCTACCAGGTTTACTACAATGAAAATTCAGAGTTAGAATGTTGATGAGGCAAATATCATATATATAACTGATCGTTAGCTGAGGACAAAATTCACCTGTCATTTCTCTCAGAGACTGTCCTCACACTTCTTTGTTTTGTAGTCGGAGCATATTCAAGCTTGTCTATTGATACAGGAGTGCCAGGCCTAGTTGGAGTAAAACCCCGTCCAACCCTTCCTTGTCTCCTAGCAGCATCCCCAATATCCTCATCAGCAGACAACTTATTCCTTTTGGAAGGATGCCCAAGCATAGCAATTTTCTGAAAACCAGATCCATTCCCATCATCCAGTTCACCAGCCCTTTTGCTTTTCTCCCTTAACTTTTTCTCAGCAATTCCAGGTTCATCACCTTCAGATCCAGTTGAGAGTCCATGATCTCCTCGTTTGTTTTGTTGAAGACCACTTACAGATGCACGCCTTGGTAGCCCTGCAGGATCTTCATTAGCAGGACTGTTTAGTGAACCTGGTACCATCGCACCATCAATACTTGTTATAATAGGGACTAGATTTGACTTCCTTGCTGAACGGGATATCTTTTGAGGCCTCTGCCCACCCCACTGGGTAGGAGGAGATAATGAATGTGTAGGCTTCGTGCGTTTAGCATTCCCAGATCCACTGGCAGAAATTAACTTATTTGTACTAGATGGATTTTCCCAATCATCAGAAGTAGCTTGTAATCGATGAATGTTTGGAGATGACTTCAACAATGAACCTGAACTTGATCGAGGTCCCCTAGCAGACCCATTAGCCTTTGGCAACGATGAGATATTTGCACCGGTATCGTCTTCATTAGTCCTGGAAGAATTACAATGTGTCATGACCGTGCTTGTGCGTATTTCTGTGTGTAAGTTGGGTGGTTGGCGGAGCAATTGCCCAGGACAAGTAACACAAGCCAATAACTACCTCAATTCTATGTGGCAGAATGAAGTAGAAGATGACAGGTTGAAACAGGTAGTAAAGCATATCTTACTTGTTAACAAGTCTTGGACTGGACAATTCTTTATCCAAAATAACTTGACGATCCCTTTTGTTAGTAGGATGGGAACCACTGTCTTGGTCACTCCTATTTAAGGGTCGTCCACCAAGACCATTTTGTGCAGAAAGCAACTCTGCTTTACTAGTGGCAGATGTATTTGCAACAGTTCCAGACCTGCATATTCAATTTAATATCATTGATACCCAGAAGGCAGAGAAATACTCTTTCTAACGAGTCATCTATAAAACACAGTAACAAAGCCTCAGCAATTCAATGAAAGTGCAGAATAATTAGAAACTTATTAACAGTTTCTCAATTCTCATTATCATGCAAATAAATTTCCCACTAAAAGAAATGCATTAAGGGAGAACATTTCATCATCAATAACAGAACCAGAGGAGAGAACACCAAGCCTAAAGTAGTCTGAGTATCTGACCTGAAACTTGGTGAACTTGCCATTCTTGCCCTACCATCATTATTAAATTTATGTTGCCCTTGTTTCAACTCCCGGTCTGTATCAGCAGTCCTCAAAATACCACTAGATGACACGTCCACCTTAATGGCAGAACGCTTTTTCTTCATCTTTGGCTTCTCCCAACCATCAATACTAGTTACCAAACCTCTTATTTTTTCATCCGGGACTGCTGAAGCACCATTAGTAGCTTTGCCAGGATCTGAGATTCTATCGATAGGCCCTGGCCCCCTTGATGGGCCAGTGGTCCTAGCATCCATCTAATATAAATCAGAAATATATTAAGAAAATTCACCAAATGGTACACACATGAATAGTATATCAAACAAGGCATCAGACTATATGACCGCTATGCACATGATGTAAAGAAATATCATTGGATGAACGTCAACAATGGCATTGAAATACATTAGAACATACTGAAAACAAAAAAACTAGGCCACATAAAACAATTGAGCAACTATGTTTGAGTAACACAAGACTCCTGCCCATAAACAGAGAAGTTCATCTAGATAGTAGACTTCAAAATAGGTAACTTGTTCTCTGCTTAACCAAGAACCCACTGTATCATTTTATCCAACATTTTAGCAATACAATTTCAACCATAAAAGAACAAGAGTAAAACATAATAATGAATAAAGATGTGAAGGTCCAAGACTCAACCTCCACCATGGATGTACGTATTCGCCTATTTTGTCCTGCATTCTTTGTCCTTTCTTCTATTCTCTGGGGTCCATGCTCCATATCATTATTCATATGGCTTTGAGGAACATTCTTAGGGATTGCTCCTCCAGATAATAATGCACCGGATCGTTCATTTGATGAGACATCTCCTCTAGAACGCTTTCGTACGATATTGGGACAAAGTCTATCAATCTTCATTACAGCACCACCAAAAGCTCTAACTCTTTCCCTGTAAAGATATTCAGAAATGAAAAAAAAATCTTGAACACTGGGAAACTTCTATCAGGTGTTCCCCTACAAGGTTCAAGTACTGATAAAGAAATGGTTCTTTCAGGAAATGGCGATTCTGTTAAAGTATTGTCTACCCTCTTACATCCGAAAAATTTCTCATGACAACGTAGGTATACTAAAACAATACCTGGCCTTATTTGAGATGTCATTAAGATTACTTTTCATGCGTCTGATCTCTTCAATGGCACTAGGTATATTTCTTCCTATAGATGAAGTTGATGTGCAATCTTCTGGGGAGGTTCCCAAAATGGAACTTAATGATTTCTTTACATCAAAGCGGGAAGTCTTATGATCCACAGTTGCAGGTCTTAAGTCCAAAGCAAGTGACTGAAGCAGAGTGGCAGAATCTACTCCTGCTGACCTTGATGAGCTTGATGCTGGAAACATCGTATAACTATCACCACCTTCACGAAAGCTTCCTGACCTTTCCAATGATGCAGCCGCATATGCCCCACGTTGCGGATTGAAGTACCCATGCCCATCTGGGCTACCAGACATCAAATCGGATTTTGTACCAGATGCCATTGCCCCGTTATGGCAGTAAACACTTACAAGTGGAAATATGAACTAAAAAGGTCATAACAACAACCTAATCTTGCAGTCATGGAGTCAAGGGAATATTGAATCTCAAACCACCACAAAACCTGTCAATAAATAAGAAAAATAGGAAATTTTAACTTTTTAGCAGTTCTTGTAGCATACGAAAAACGAGGAGAAAAATCTAGCTTTTAGCTTAAAATGGCGCAATAATTGTACCAGCATTCAATTTTTACATAAGCTTATCAAATTTCAGTTTATGATATTCCCTTTCTTATCTATTAATAGAGTATAACAACTATTTTTCCAATACTGCAGCTTTCTGACAATGAAGCATTCATAATACCACGTATTCTGGATACAGAAACTGGGTGCATTCTATTGTAACGTCGATACGAAAATAAGTCGAGCAATGAAACTTGTGGACGCTAATGAGCTTAACCCCATAAATGCATCAATGCAACAGTATACACTAATAAATTCAACAAGTTCTTTCCATAATTGTTAAAATGACCAGCACACACATGAAATTGTCATGCATCTCAGCAAGGCAACAACTCTCATTAAAATACGAAGCTACCATGATCCGTCCAAGAGTACATGAACAAAAAAGAAAGAAACAACTTGCTACACGTCAGTAGCCAAGCTCTGCAGCTTATCCTCACACCGCCACGCGCCAAGCTACAATCGAGAATTCCCTCGCAACACGTGAAGCTCTGCAGCTTATCCTAAACGTCACACCGCCAAGCGCCAAGCTACAATCGAGAATTCCCTCGCAACACGTGAAGCGTAGTAAGACACAAAAATTGACATCACCAAACCCCAGCATGCTCAATCCGATCCACAGGACAGGGCTCAATTCACCACCCCGGATCTCAGCAGAGATCCCACCAATCACATCAGCAGCACCCGGCACCATTCTCGACATACACTAGCTCTCCCTCGCCCGCGAACCCTATCTCCCAACGCGCCACCGCCTGACACTGACCCTTCGACGGATCCCGCGCCTCAAACCCTTGTTCACGGATCAAAACCAACCCCCAGGTCGGTAGGCCCCAGACGTCGTGCCACGCGCCCCTCGGGAGGAACACTATCCCTAAAGCTCCAGTAACTACCCTGAGCGCTCTCGGACGCCGGAATTGCGCGGAATCGGTGCGATTGCTAGCCGGAGCTGGATTGCGCGGAATGGGGAATTAGGGCTTACAGCGCGAGGGGGGATCCGGATCTCCAATCCGGCAAAGAGGGGCGGGCGGCGGGGGAACCCTGCAGAGCTGAGTGCGCCCCGGATTTCGTTCGCGGCGAGGTTCGGAGGCGGAGCTCGAGTTGGGAAAAACGGAGAGCGAAAGCTTTCGCGAAGGCGAAGGAAGGGAGCGTAGAGAGAGAAGGACCAAGCGCTTAAAAATGCGGCGGTTATGTATGAATGACATGTGGGTCCTAGGCCCACGTGGCAATGGGAGAAGGAGAGGAACAGGTAATCGGTGACGATTTCTCTTTCGCGTTGTGGCACAATGATGCCGACGAGTCCGTGCCGCTCTTATCTAAGCTTTAGCTTTGGACTAAGTATCTAACAACACATGTAAACATGGAGAGAAAACATGTTTGAAACTCACAAAATATATGTAGCGATGGACCAGGAAATATTGTGTCTGAGGGAAGAGAAAATCAAATGAAGGCGTGCACCAATGTATTTTTAAGAATATTGTATTATATTGATTAATAGACATCAGTATAAAGATCACATGAGGTTACACATTGTAATATTACAAGAAGATAACCTTGACGAACGAGCAAGCTTGTGAGTTACTAAATTCAAACTATGACAGATATGTCTAAAAGTGAATGACGCAAAGCCCAATGATAAAACTTTGACATTCGCAACCACAACTCCAAGAGGTGAGCGATCTCTGGCAGCATCATTTAGTTGATGAACCACTGTCAAACAGTCAGTCTCTACAATAACATTACCACTGATACAGTCTCGTAAGACGATCACAGCTTGTCGAATGGTCAGGCACTCGACCAACTTCGCATCTGGAAACTCTTGCAAACCTTCATTGCAAGTTATGAGCATAGAACCAGTGTTATTCCTAAGGACAACACCCCACTCCATGCGATGCTCTTCTGGAAAAAGAGTGGTGTTGACTTGCAAACATAGCATCTCTGCTGGTGGAGGACTCCAACATGAAATGATAGGAGGAGGAGCACACGTGTTCACATATGGTTCCTTTAAGACAAACATGAAGAACCATATCAATGTATCCATTAATCTTGGTGGCCACACGTTTCGGATGCATAATGGCATCGCTGTTTTTAATCGCATTTCGTGACTCCCAAATATATCAACAAGTTATTATCATGCTAGTTGTAGCAGTGCTATTCTCCCTCTAGAGAAACTCGTACAACCATTGTCTCGCTGAAGTGACAAACTTTCGACTTAAACTAGATTGGAAAGCCTCCTTCACATGGCTCCACACTTCCCTAGCAAATGGGCATAGCAGGAAAAGATGATTGATGCTCTCTGTTGAACCATATAAAACACACCGATAATCGTCTGATATATGGCGTTGTGCCAGTTGGAAGCATGTTGAAGGCAATCATGTGCCATATCCTCCAAAGCACAATCTTCATCTTCCCCGGTGCATGAATTGCCCATAGTGTTTTTTCACATTTTTCCTTAGGACACCTGATCAGAACCAGCTCCTTGACCCGATGAGGATTGTTTTGTAAAGAAAGTATTTGTTTTGACCATATTGTATCCTGAGCGGACTAAATAGACCCATGTCTATCAAAGGGTCAAGACACAAAATCTTCACCACCATATCTGTTGATTGGGATTTGTAAGGTCGCTTTTGCATGTTCAACGTGGAAGATATTACTAATCACCGCCACATCCCAGGACTTTGAATCTTGATCAATCAGTATATTAACAGTAGCATTATCCGGGATGGGTGTCATCATTTTGAAGGTACCCATTGGAATTCTGGAATCCGGTTGTCAAACAACACTTGACCTGAGTTCCATTACCAATACCCCATTGAATTCCTTTCAACAATAATTTGAGACAAAAAAGAATTGATCGCCGAGTAAAGGATGTCGCCTTCAACTTACTAGCTGTTAGAAAATCTCACTCAGGAAAATAACATTCTTTAAGAACTCTTGCGCAAAGAGAAAAAGGCTCAGTAATCAATCCCCATCCTTGTTTCCCTAGCATCGCTCGGTTAAAGAGACCGAAATCTTGAAATCCCAGTCCACCTAGCGTCTTAGGAGAAGACCGCCGATCCCAAGAACGCAAGTGCATCTTCTTTTTACCATCTTCAACACCCCACCAGTGGCTAGCTATGTAGACACTCATCTTGTAATAAATAGTAGCAGGGATTTAAAAAGCAACTCATAACATAGGTCAAGATCGTCTGGGCAATAGACTTCAACCATACTTCCTTTTCGGCGCTTGAAAGGGGATGGCCTGAACAATTAGAGATGCTCCTCCAGACTCTCTTAGGAAGGGACCTGAAAGAGGAAGTTGCCACTCTAGTAACCCCTGTCGGCATCCCCAGATATGTGTCTTGAAGGATCTCATTGTCTACAGCCAAAAGTTTTTACCTGAACCTTCACTTCATCAACACACTTATGACAAAAAAATAGAGAGGATTTTTGTAGGTTTATTTTTTTGACTAGAGGCCTCAAAATAAGCATCTAGAGCTGATTTCAAGGTATCCACACTTTTGTGATCACTACGGGCAAAGAAGATACTATCATCTGCTAAGAGTAAATGAGATATATGAGGGTCATGTCTACCATTCCGTAAACCTTGGAGCTCATGAAACTACGCCCTCCATCTTTGAAATTTGTCGCCTTTGTAGTTCAAAAATGAACTACAAAGTAGCAAACTTTCAAGAACGGATGAAGTACAACTCTATGAACCTGCACTATTACTTTTGTTGTATTGTACTCCCTCTGATTTGCCGGTGAAGACAACATGATGGAAACAATTAAATCTTATAATTTGTCAGTGAAGGAAAAGTCATTTGATTAAGGTTTTCTATATGAAGGGATCATTTCATAAATTTCATGCATAAAATCCTCTCTTACTTTGTACGACACACTTTTTATTTGAAGGATCCTTAAATTTTGTTTTTATCATCCTATTCATACCTTTTACCGTAAAAGAAAAAAGCAACATCATGGATAAATTAAATCTCATATTTTGTTAGTGAAATAAAAACAATCTCATCAAGGTTTTCTATTTAAAGGGGGCATTCCACAATCTTCATGACATAAACTCATCCATAAATACTTTTTATTACACACCTCTTATTTGAAGGACCCTAGAAGTTTTTTTATAATATCTCTTTATATCTTTTTGGTTTTTGAGAACTAGCAAATGCCATTAACTATCTAGGTTTGTTTCCATTTCTTAAAGGAATAGATTTGTTTGCATTCATGCTAATGCACTTAACTTCATGGAAATGTTCATTCTTTTTTTTTTCAACTTGGCTAACTTGTATCATGCAAAAAATTTGATAACTTGTGGGGATGTTTATCAACATGGTTGATTTGATGCATTCTTATCATCTCTGCTCTAGTATCAAGTATAGTCAGTCAACTATATAGATGTTTGATGTCATCAGGCCATGCAACATACTTCTTGCTTATGATCCACTATAAACGAGCTCTGGTTATGAGTTCATATATCATTTTATACTTACAAATAATAGTTAATGTGATATCAAGGTTATGCTTCTCTCTATATAAATGTGTTGCTTGATAAAGAACCAGTGCAAAAGAGTGTTATTTGAGTCCTCCAAATTCCATTCGTATTTTTGTTTCTTTTTTATTAGAAATAGAGGATGGGTGGATGCCCATTAGCGATGCAAGCGGGACGGGATTGGGACGCCCGCCCCGCATCCCACGTAAGCTGCTACCTCTAAACGAGGTCAAGTGGGTGACCCGCGTAAGCCGCGGACACCAAACGGGATCAAACGACACCCCGTATAAGCCGCAAGTATCCAGACATCTCATGCTGGCCCGCTTGCTATTTACATATCACGTAAAGCCGCTGCATGAGGCAGCTTGCAAAGCTGCATCATGGGGAGCTTGCGAGAAAAAATGCTCCAGTGGGACAAAGCAAAAGCAACTCGACAAAACTCGAAGCATTCCGACGATGCGAGAATGCGGCGCCGTGGGAGCCGCGGTGCAGCCGCGCTCATCCCATTTTGTCAAACGGGTCTTCATACGGGACTTACGTGGGTTTACGACGCGTGCAGTCCCAACGGCGTTGCGGTCATCCCGACGCCGCTTGCATCCCTAATGCCCATCCCCAATCACCGTATACTTCTTTGCCCGTCTTACATTTCATATGTTTGCCTTTCAACTATATAATCGATTAGAACTTGAATTTTTCCCATCTACTTTTTCATACAACATTGCGTGCTTTTAACAGAGTTATGTTGATGTTATGAGTATGATTTCATGGATTTTGATTTTAGTCTTGATACCGAAGTACCACAAAGCAGCTCAACATAGGAGCCATTTGATAACAAGAAATGTTTCAGTTTGTAGGTAGAATCAGTCGAAACGGTAAAACTGAAACATTTTAGGTGTGAATTGGCCAGAAATGATTCTCTTTTTTGCCTAGGGGCGTGAAACAGGTGGAGGGGTGTTTCACAGCCCAAAACGCTTTAGCCCTTCGTACCTCTCCTCCAGCTTGGCTACTTATTGCAACAATTGACCCCGCGTGCTCGGCGCTCCTATCCCGTCGGTGCACGTCGTACGTCCATTCTTCAAGCCTCAACCCGATGCCGAAGCTCGAGCCCCGACCGCTGAAGCTGTGTGATGTGCCACCACCCGCCACTCGCTCGTGCTGCCGCCATCGAAGATACGTCCTCCAGTACGCCGCCGAGTTGCAGCGCCGCCTGCGGCAGCCCGTCGAGGGCGACGATCTCCCCTTCGAGTCACGCGCGCTCGCCGCTCGAGCTCGTACTTAAGGCAGCCTGCAGTTTCCTCGACATCCTGGTCACTATCAAAACTCCTAAATTTTACCTTGGTGATTAGTTTTACATGGGTTATAGATTGAAAATAGTTCTAGTCTGCTGGAAACAACAAAGCTTTGTTTCAGATTTAAGGGCATCGTTTTAGCTGTGTTTGGATTAATTTCTAATATCACTGGTGGTATCCAGTTTTTTAGGGTGAGTAGAATGATTGAATCAGTATGCAAGGTTTCTGAGCATATCGCAGCTGATTTCTGTTAATTACCTACTGAGATTATAGTTATACCATGCCCTGTTTGTTAAAAAACTTGGTTTTGTTGTAAGCATCATAAAGTAGTTTTAGGCTCTGTTTTTGGAACATCTGATGATCCCTGGTGTTGCCTAAATTGATACTCCCTCCATTCTAAAAATTGTGTCGCTTTGTAGTTCAAAAATGAACTACAAAGCGACAAACTTTTTTGATGGAGAGAGTAGTTTTGTGGACACTCCTTTTTTTTTCCTTGGATACACAGGACGGAAGAATTGTGTATCAGTTCATTAAAGAAGAAAAATAAGTGAGTAGAATACAAACATCACACACCCTTTTAGCTATAAACAGACATGTGAATGAAACAATTCTAAAAGGAATATTATACATGTTACCATATATGCATCCAGCCATAATGCTAGTGAACAATGTTGAACGAGTCTGCTGTTTTGTTCATGTACATTATGTTTGTTACGATCCACAATCCATGTACTGCGGGCGTGGCCGAGTCCTTCGGCTCGTCCAACGGCTGCTGAAGTTTAGGATCTTCGGTTGTAAACCTATTGTATAAAACTGCATACCCGATCAATGAAACATTCGTGCAGTTTCCCTTCTATATGGTATCCGTAAGCTAACACGATCATCCACCTTCCCTGCTCCATGACGATGAGTCCTGACTCCTCTGTCGCTGGCTCTTCCCACTACAACCCTTTTGCTGAAACTCCACATATCTCAGTTGCTGCCTCCACGATTCAGTATGTGAACATTCAGGCTCATGTACCGATTGTTCTTGACTAGGGCGAATCACACTTCTCTATTTGGAACGCCTTCTTTGACGCCACGTTTCACAAATTTGGACTTATCGACCACGTCTACGGCTCCATCGATGCGCGCAACATGTGAAACGACCCCGGGTTGCTTCAGATCGACCAAAGTATAGTTTCTTGGCTATACAATTTGATCTCTACAAATCTCATAATGATGATTCAAGTCCCTTCCCCGACAGCCTACACACTTTGGTCAGCATTCGCGGATTATTCCTCAACAATGCTGATCAACAGGTTGTCTATGCCTCCAAGGATTTCAGAGCTTGTACCAGGGTGATCTCTCCATTTCTGACTATTTCAGTCGCCACAAGCAACTCCCTGATCTGCTTCGTGATGTGGGTCATCCGGTGCTTGAATCTTCATTAGTAATTAACGCCTTGTGTGGGCTTAGTTCCAAATTCAGTCACGCTATATAAGTTTTAACTGCTCGCAAGCCTCTGTAAGATGAGCAGCGCCAACTCCATACAGCGAAGATGGAGGCTAGCACTGTCTTACTCGCTACTGCGGTAGCTGCAAATTCTGGTTCCTCTATTGCACCACGTCCAGAATCTACTCAAACTGCCTCCAATCAAGGATCAACCTCGACCAAGAACAGTCACAAGCGAAGCAAGAAGAATGATGGCAAGAAATCAAACAACAGTGGACCTTCATCCAGTGGTCCTCTCCTCGGTGATGGCAAGAAATCAAACAACAGTGGACCTTCATCCAGTGGTCCTCTCCTCGGTGCTGCTGGTCGCGGTGTGCCTCCACCATGGGGTTCCACGTACAACCCATGGACTGATGTTGTACAAGCATGGCACATGCCTATGTGGAGGCCCTCTCAAGTGGGCCTTCTCGGTCCTCGTCCAGGCAATGCATTGCAACAAGCCTTGCATGCAACGACAATAGTGCCCTACTGCGACTCTTCGTCGGCTCCTGGTGCCGATATCAAGTGCCTGCCGGCCTGCTCTCTACGCTAACAAGTGTCCCCCACCTAGCCAATACAATGGTAATTGTGATTGGGTCCTCAACACAGGCGCAAGCTCTCATATGGCTAATAACCAATGTATCGTATCCTCCTCTCAGTCACCTTCCACATCTTCTCAAATCATCATAGGCAATGGCACTTGTTTACCAACTCATTCTATAGGACATGCACACATCCCCACTACTCGATCACCATTGCATTTGAAAAATGTGTTGATCTCACCTAATCTTATCAAGAATTTGATATTAGCACGTGCACTAACCAGAGACAATAATGTTGCTGTCATCTTTGATCCGCTTTGTTTCTCAATTAAGGATTTATGAACGGAGATGATTCTTCTCCGATGTGACTCATCCGGCGACCTCTACCCACTGCATCAACCTTCCAATAAAAGTTCCATACATCACAACTTCACTGCCTCCCACTGCTCTGACACTTGGCACACACGCCTGGTCATCTTGGATATGGACAACTTCATCAAATTCTTCAAACATTTGATTTCAACTGTACTAAGTCTGATTCCCATGTGTGTGTCTCCTGTCAAACAGGCAAGCATGTGCGGCTACCTTTTGATTCTTCAACTAGTGCTTCCATTTTTTCCTTTTTAGCTAGTGCATTGCGATGTATGGATAGCACCACTCTACAACAACTCTGGTTATAAGTACTACCTTATCATTCTTGATGACTTTTTACATTTCACTTGGGCATTTCCACTTCGCCACAAGTCTGATATCCTATCTACGATAATTTCTTTCCATGCGTTTGTTCTCACACGGCTCAATTGTCCCATTATGTGCATACAAACGGACAATGGACGAGAGTTCGATAATAATGCCTCACGGTCATTCTACAACAGCCATGGCATTATCGTCCGCCTCACGTGTCCGTATATGTCGCAACAAAATGGTCACGTTGAGCGTGCTCTTCGAACTGTGAACGATAACATGCATACTCTTCTTCTGCATGCAAGTGCTCCACCTTCTTTCTGGCCAGACGCCCTCTGCACAACCACATACTTGCTAAATCTATGACCATGTCGTGAGCGCAACAATTTCACTCCGCACAAACTGCTCCTGGGTTCTGCACCAACCTATGATCATTTGCCGATCTTTGGCTGCCTCTTTTTCCCGATACACCTGCCACCACTCCAAAGAAATTATCTCCAAGATCAGTGCCATGTATTTTCGTCGGCTACCCAACCAACACAAAAGGATATAGGTGCTATAACCCGGAAACACGTCGAGTCATAACATCACGTCATGTTATTTTCGATGAAAACACGTTTCCTTTCAGGTCTATGGTGCGCAGCTCGCAGGTCTCTCCACTGATGCAAACAACACTGAATGAATACCCTATATTCGTGTCAGTCCAATGTCCGCTGCATGCACCCATTCCTCCGGCGACGCGTGGCCATCCTCCACTCGGTGGCGAGGCTGCTATTATTTCGCCCGTAGCAGTACCGGATGATAGGCGCACCACTTCTTCGGTGACATGTCTCCATGCAGGCCATGATGACCAGTACAATCCAGCCATATCTATTGCCGGCCATGCACGTACTTCACTGTTGCGTGCTTCTACGACAACAACTGCCGCTATGCGATCTTTGACACGGCCCATGCATTCATCTAATGTTGGTCCGGGTCATGTGGATCAATCATCCCCAAGTGGTTCAACGGTGCGTCATGCGATTGTTCCAGTTGTCCATGATCCAACACTCATGTCGGCTCCTGCACAACATCATCATATGGTGACACGAGGAAAGGATGGAATTCGCATGCCAAATCCCAAATATGCAAACACGGCCACACCAACGATCCCTCCTCGACAAACGATGGTTCGTGCAGCTATGCACGATCCTCTCTGGCGGGCTGCTATGCAGGAGGAAATTGATGCCCTTCACGCCAATGAGACATGGTCCCTTGTTCCCAGACCACCAGGTATCAATCTCATTACTGGAAAATGGATCTTCAAAAACAAGTGCCCTGCAGATGGAAGTCTTGAGCGACACAAAGCAAGATGGGTAGTCCGGGTTTCCATCAGCGACAAGGCATCGATTTTGATCAGACTTCCTCTCTGGTGGTGAAACCGTGCACGATTTTGATCAGACTCATCACTTGACAAGACTCATCTGGATTATGCATGCCTTCTTTCAAAATCCCTATATGGTCTAAAACAAGCTCCACGAGCTTGGTTCACTACCTTTGCAGGTGCGCTTGATGCACTGGGATTCAAGAGCACACAATCAGACTTATCACTTTTTGTCCTCAAGAAAGGGGCGGCTATGTCATATCTTCTTCTTTATGTTGACGATGTCGTGTTGATAGCTTCCTTCTCCATGCTTCTGCAGCACATTGTTCATCAGTTGAGTCAACAATTCGCAATGAAAGATCTTTGACAGCTCCACATCCGAGTCCGATGATCTCCATCGGGATTTTTCCTCACTCAAACTAAATATGCAGAAGAAGTATTGGACCAGTTGATACAAAGCCTAAAGTCTATGCCACTGCTGGTGATCCGGTTGATGACGTCTCAAACTACTGAAGCCTAGTAGGAGCACTACAATACCTGACCCTAACAAGACCTGACATCGGACGTCACATACGCTATTCAGCAGGTCTGTTTACATATGCATGCTCCGCGGTCAGCTCATTGGGCACTTGTTAAACACATTCTGTGTTACACCAAAGGTACACTTCATCTTGGGCTCAAAATTCATGCTTCTCCCAGCATTGAAATACAAACATACTCGAACGCCGATTGGGCGGGCTGCCCGGACATGCGTCGTTCTACTTCCGTCTACTACATATTTTTTGGAGATTCTCTGGTTTCCTGGTCATCCAAATGACAAACCACCGTTTCCAAGTCTAGTGCGGAAGCCAAGTATCACGGTGTGGCTAATGCTGCTATGGAATGTTGATGGCTTTGGCAGCTACTTGACGAACTCCATGTCAATGTCTCTCGGGCAAGCATCATCTACTGTGACAATGTTTCAGCCGTCTATCTCACCAAGAATCTGGTATATCATTGATGTACCAAACACGTTGAACTTGACATTCATTTTGTATGTGACAAGGTTGCTCTACAACAGCTCAAGGTTCTTCACATTCCAGCTCATCTTCAGTTCACCGATATAATGACGAAGGAACTCTCGACGGTGATCTTTGAGGATTTTTGGTCCAGTTTGTGCATTTCAAATGCGCGAACTGAGGGGGGGGGGGGGGTCGAATGAGTCTGCTGTTTTGTTCACATATGTTACGATCTACAATCCATGTACTGCGGGCGTGGCCGAGTCCTTCGGCTTGTCCAACGGCTGTCAAAGTTTAGGATCTTCGGCTGTAAACCTCTTGTATAAAACTGCATACCCGATCAATGAAACACTCGTGCAGTTTCCCTTCTATAAACAAAAATTTTCCTCTATTGTAGCTTGTAGCATCTGTGTCGCCACATCATCCTTGCAAGAAGCCCAACAGATACTTAGGTATCTCTGAACAATCGACTTGGGAAGAGACCATTAAGGTCTTGTGACATTTTTTACCACTACATATATGTTATTAAACAGGGCAATTCAAGAGATAAAAGTAATTCCTAAAATTGTAACAATATGCATGATACATAATTTATAAAGCACAAGCAATTATATGCATGTAAAGCAGGCTATGTTTATCTCATTCATAAGTAAGAAATGCATCTTCACTTACAATGGGGATGTCTCTAGCTTCAAGATTATGAGTGGAGAGTGTGAAGAAAGTTGTAGAAGGAAGCAGGTCTTCTGGCGAGTAGTCACATGAATGCTACCCAAAAATCTGATTCACCCCAACCAGTGCAAGTTCTTCCGCGGGTGTGGCTTCGGAGACATTGCTCTTGTACACACTGATGACACGCCACTGAGGGAGATGGAGAGGCTCGAAGTAGACGGGCAACACCGTGGAGCAGAGAGTCTGATCACCGTCCTTACAGAATAAAATGTGTAGTGCTTCATATACGTGAAAATTTACCCTATATTTTAAAGGCATAATCTAGTAATTAAAAATAACTGATCGCTAGAAAGGCAAGATAATTATGCTCTAGTAACCGGCAGCATTAAAACCCCCAGTATTTGCGGCACAATTAGTCCACTGTAACTTAAATGCAATTATTTTTTAGGAATTGGCTCACAAAGCAAAAGGCAATGAACTATGAGCGGTAAAGTCGTATTAGTGTCAAACTTATCAAAAGAAAAAGAGAACATGATTACCTGAAGATACGCGAATGTGCGTGCATATGATTTATGTGTGACTCTAGTCTATCTTTCTCTCTCATATTCCACACATAGAAAAGAGCTACTCTTATAAATGGGTTTTGCTCCCCTCAAATTTTCCATGTAGGATTAATGCATTCCTTATTTTCATTTGAAATTCATTAGGAATTAATTGGGCCTAGGCTTAAATATTCCAACAATATAACCCTGCAGCAGCTAGTTTCTTCTCTTTTTATACCAAATGTCATTTGACTTAAGACAGTTAAATCATATTCTCTATCTTCACCAAAACCTAATGTGGGCTACTTTTTAGAAGTTTGATAAGATGTTTGAGAGGAATGCTATGGATGGGAGGTTTTATCCGCAGTCAAAGGTTCATCGGGCAAAAGAATGTCTGGAAGCTATATATCAAAAGCCTGGTGTAACAAATTGAGATCACCTAGATGCCTAGGTCCATTTGAAGCATCAGACCTAATTGATCTATTTGACAATGCAGCTAAGGATCATCATTCTGTTTTGAGTTACGTTGGGTGTATCACGATGGTTGGTTGTCATGCGGGGCACAAATTTATTGGGCAATATGTTCTACAGTGATATGCACTTCTGACCAACTTTCCATGGTGTCTCATTTGTGTTTTGGTTGTAAATCGGATATGTTATGATCATTGGAATTCCAGGCTGGGAATACGAGATCAATTAATGTAGGAGGTGGAATTTATTCAATGAGTATATGCGGCTTTTATAGCTTGTTTTACAGTTAGAACCTAACAAACTCAATCTAGATATCAACCAAGTCTTATATCTAGAACATATTCTATGACCGACACTAACATATTATTCTCTTGTGCGCCCTCTTTCTTATCCTGGCGAGCTGGAGAGATCACCTAACATTCTACTTCTGATATCGACATCCTACAGTCTGAACCATGCCCGCAGACTACAACATCTAGGGTCATCTAATAATTCCTGCAACCCATAATGCTCCGGATCATCAAACAATTTCCCTCTAATCTTAATGCTTGAGCTTGTCTCATCCTTGGCATGTCCTGCCGTGTCTGCCTCACATGCCACATCTCCAAACAGTGTCCTCATCCCCTCCTATTATATTATCGCGGGACTTGTCCTCCGTGCACGTCTTCTGGTCCTTGCTGCATGAATTTGTCACGAGCCCTTCATCGCTCCACTGTGTGTCGTGCCTCCATGCACCAAGTCCTCTACACATGTCCAAGTCATCGTGGAAGAAGGCTTCTAGGTCCCACACATCTCTCCATATCCTCCATACCTGAGCCGCCGCCTTGCCTTGTACCATCCACCACCTCGTGCTTGCTAGCGTGCATCCTCACGTGCCTCCTAATACGCCAGCGCTGCCTCCATGTGTGCTTGCACCACTTCGACATCTCCACAGTCACCTGATGCTCTGCAGACTCCTTGCTGGTTGGCACCACCACATCTAGACGTCGCACCGGGTGTGTGACGTTGAGCTGAACAATGTAGAGTTTGCTAGAGGTGAGCTGTACTCGAAAAATCTTTTGCGCTTCTCATGTAAGTTCATCACCTTTTCGTGAATGTTGCGTAACCTTCCTTATCCAGCTGGCCAATGTTGATAATGTTCTTGTCGAGGAACGAGGTGCATGCTAGGGATCTTGCGAAGCTCCCTCGGCTTGCATGCGTATACCATCGTGCCACACCCCTCGAGCTTGATGACTGTGTTCTCGCCAAGCTATACTGTGCCTACAACCTTGTCATCAAACTCGGAGAAGACGCTATACCACCCAGTCATATGATTGGTCATGCTCGTGTTGACATGCCATAATGTGTCCTCGATGCTATCGTTGTTGCGGAGATGCATGCAAACATGCACTTCCACCAGCTCCTCTGGTGGTGGTCGCGCCTTCTCCACCATTATAGGACACACCCTTGCCACCATCTGGGTGCCCTCCTCATCCGCCATCGACACATGTGTCTCTGTCTGATTCAGCTTGGAGAGACACTCCCTAACCCAATGGGTATACTTATTGCATCTTTAGAACTGGTCTTGACAAGGTTCTGTACCCGAAGTACCAAACACATGGGACCCAACGATGGTACACGACCACTGCGCGGTGACAAATCGTATCTACCCTTCAACATGAGGAGGGGCCCACTGCCAACGCCTCGACCTATCGAGGTTGGGGTATCTAGCCCGCCCAAGTACTGACCTCACAGGTCGGGCAAACGATTCTTCCTGGGCTCGAGCCCGAGAGGGGTAGGCAGTTTGTGGCATTTAAGGCAAATGGTGGGTGCCGTAACTTCTGCAGAAGTGATAACATGCAATGTAACCCTTTGACGGTGTTGATATTTCTTAACACCACAGATCACCTCCGGTAGGAGATGAGATCCGCAAGTGCACGATAGCATTTCACCCAAGAGTATTCCCAAGGGTATCATATTTATCCCAAAGGAAGGCGGTGGAGTAAAGTAAACACTATTCTTATGATCAAGGTATAGAATACTAAGTGTTTATCAGAACAGGGGTAAGATGATAATATGGGTAGTGTGACACATACTTTAAGCAATCTACTCTAAGGGTAAGGTTGTCCTAGCGATGGTTAGACTACGAGACAGAGCTACTCCTACTGTGCTATAATTACTCATATACATAGCCTAACAAAGTACACATAAATATGCTAATGGTGAATACTAGGGCTTAGTTGTCCAACATGTCGTGCACAGGCTTACCCTGGTCTGCCAAACGACTCCCGCCAAGAGCCTATGTTGTAGCGAACATGGAGGATTACAACCGACGGATAGGACTGTCACCGCCTACCGCCTATCTATACAACCCGTGAACTGTGATGCACCCAATGCTACTTAACTATTCAAGCACCACGCTTGCATGCTAAGTAAATACATTAAGAGTTGCAATATAATATTCATCCTAAAATAATGACTAACCTAAACATCGTTGAACCAATGTTTAATCCAAGCACTAACATATTCATATTAACATAATCATATCATTACCTAATTAGACTATAGTGGTGGTGTATGATGTTTATGATAATATGATAATGGCATTATGTCTAGATCATAACAAAATCTACACCTATCGCATACATGGACTCCACAACCAAACAAAGAATGATTTATCCAAGTATATGAATAAGTAAAGACTAATAATATTTATATAAAGCATAAAGCCACAAATACAAGAAAAGATACATGAGCCATACCTTTCCCAATTTGGACATGTGACTAGAGGATCGTCTCTACAACCTAACCTCCACTAATGACTAAGAAAAGTAGTGTATACAATAGAATGATGCTTAAGTGGCGTCTGTTAAATTGAGGGGTAGGGGGTCCTATTTATAGATGGAGAAGGGTTGGTTCCTGCCACCAAAAGCGCACCGCAAGTGAGTGACACGTGGAAGTTGACCGCGTTTGGCGCGAAGAACAAGTTGGCCGAACAGGGGGTTCGGTCAACCTATTTGCGCCAATTCAAATGTGCTTTCTCCAGGTCACTTCCAGGTGGGTCCTACTGACTGATATGTGTGATACACCATTGGATCTCCTCAAATACGTCTGTTTGTGGGCCATTTGATCCATGTGATGCCACGTGTCATCCCCTGATTGGTCAGGATGGTACTTTTTAGGATAGCTCCCCCTCTTTCACCTCAATTCCCTCATAAAAAGCCTGCATACACTATTTTTCCAAGGACAAGTGAAATAGGTTAAGTAGAAAGGTGATGTGTGCAAGCAATGACTTGTCCTTCACATAATTGAGTTATATTGACGGATGAAATTGGGATATAACAACTGTCAACAAACTCTTCCAAGCTTACCCTTTTCTCGTCTCGAGCAAAGTCACGACTTTAGGTTGATGATCAGGAGTTGCTACAATATTCTATCTTTCAAAAGTACCAAGTGCACAACAAATACTCTACCTAGTATTGCAAAAATTGGTTATGATACTCTACCCTACTTAAGTCATTATGGGGCTTATGCTTTTCATATTCATGGGTAGTTGAAAGATAGAATAGTAAGTGAAGCAAGCATAGCCTAGATATCAAGTTCCACTTAAATTCTGAAGAGTTTCAATTTTGATTCTAAGTACCTCAATTTGATTATCTCAATCACTCCTTTTTGTGTAGTGGAAACATATCCTCACCAAGACATTTGCCTATACTAATCCTACCACTAAACAAGGCTTTTATATGGAGCTTGGTATGGAATTAGAGTAGGCATATTTGTAATACATAATATTGCTAAGTCAAAAGAGTAAGCCTTATGAGAAATTAGTTCAATAATTTTGAATCAAGACTTGTGCATGTGTGATGGAATAGAAGTGGATGTTGAGATCACTCCTTTTGATGTGGACTCCCTTTATTGCAGGATGAAACATGGCTACTTCCTTTCTCTCTTTTTTCTACTTCTCATGCTTGTGATGTAAGCATGCATTTTCTTTCTCTTTTTCTTGTAGCCATGTCTTCTACCCCTTTTTATGCAATAAACTTGAAGAGAGCACTAAGTACGAAAGGCATCAAGTTTCTTTTTTTATTGTGGAGTAATGATATGATGGAATTTTGTTAACTTCTAGCATAGAAGTTTTAGCATGTGCAAGTGAAGTCTTCAATTCAAAAGAAATGAACTAATTCTCACATAGGACTATACTAGTTTGACTAGGCTCAATGTGAAAGCAAATAGTATATGCATAAGGTTTATCAATGTAAAACATCATATGACTTTGGTAGGTATTTCCAATCAAATGTGGGTAACTCAATTCTAAATCTTTTTAGAATTTTTCCGAAAATCTAAGTTTTACTTTCAAACTAGGAATAACAGCCCTATCACTATTTCAAATCTCACAACAACCTAGAACTAGATTAAGCTTTTGCTACCCACAATTTCTAAATTAAGGCAAAGTTAATATTAGCCAAATAAGCAATATTTGGAGAGTAGCAAGTTGCATACTTAAGACTTAGGAAAATAAAACAGAGCAACTATTCATCATTTCATCTATGTGAATTCTAAATCATTCTTACGCACATCTTTATTTGATGGAAAGCAAATCTACATTATTTATTTTTGAGTTTTTTTGTATGCAAGGTGAATGGTGGATGAATGGGAAATAAATATGCAATGGGTGTGATACAAGTTACCTCAAGTGGGAGTCCTCCCCCAAGCTTATTCTTGATCAAAATCCACAATAGGGGTTGAATCCCTAGCGATGGAGGTAGGCCATGAGGTTGGCCTATCCTTGTTGTAGCGTGGCTTTGACAATGGAAGATTGTTTGTTGATGTTGTGTTGTCTCCCACGGGTTCCAGAGATTCCAACGATCGGCTTCTTGAATGCGTGCATAGTAATATTACTCCTGCAAACTTCCTCTCTTTGATATAGAGGGATGGTTAGCTCCCGATACTTGTACAAATGAATTTTCAGGTTAGGTAACCGAATTTTCATTTGTACATATGAGGAAGAACAAAATCAAAGATGCATTGGTTCCAATTTCAAGTGTATCCATGAGCATTGTATTATTCATTGAAAAGAGTGGGGCTTTGTAGATAAATCAATTTGCACATTTTCTAAAGCTCCTACTCATATCAATGCAATTGATATAAATGCACTATATGAGCATCTTTATCTTTTTTTTCAATTTCTAACCATCATAGCTTTTTACACAAGAGCAAATATTGTCGTTTAGATCATGACAAACAAGGTTCTCAATTTTATCCCCAGAACTTTTCTAGGAATTTGAAATTTATTGATTCCACATGAACATGCAATTCAAATTAAGATCAGGGATATCACTTATTCTCCTAGGAGTTTGAAGTCTAGTGACACCATATATGCATGAAGCACAATCAAAGTCATGGTCATCACTATGCCTAAGTCGCTACATGCCAATTCACCTAGTAAGTATGCCTAAGAGTTTTGTTTTCTAAACCTAGGCAAAAATGACTAAGTCTATAAAATAATGCTTAAGGAATTCTAGGTACTTGTTTAGCTTTTTCCATGTAAGGTGGTATTTCCTTTTGCTGATCCAAAAGACAATACCGACACTTACTCTTGTGAGGATGCATAAGAATAATGATGAGGAAGTGGCAACCTTTCTCATAAATACAAGCAAGGATATTCAATTCTAAGGCAAACCA
The DNA here is from genome assembly GCA_036927565.1 of Tuctoria greenei. Taxonomy (NCBI): domain Eukaryota; kingdom Viridiplantae; phylum Streptophyta; class Magnoliopsida; order Poales; family Poaceae; genus Tuctoria; species Tuctoria greenei. Next base: position 60,830,594 of record JAYESD010000011.1, on the reverse strand, counting down.
AATGATGAAAAATGCTAAACTCATACCTCATTTGAAGGGCAGTTGGTGATGAAGGCATTTGTGTGAGAAACTCACATACTTGGATTTTGGCGTAGACTTGATGTTTGATGTCAAATGTCAAGTTGAGGTTGGATTTGGGGATGGATTAGGTTGAGACTTCTTGCTCCTCTATTGGGTCATCATCTTGAACATTTCTCTACCTCAAACTCAAAATGAGTTTGAAGGAGAGATGTGTTCTCAAATCCTCCCAATGGTGGCTTGAGCTTGATGTGGCCTCCTTTTTTCTTGCCAAACCACCTCTTTATAAATTTGTCCTGCTGCAATTAAATCAAGAACAAAAAAAAAACAACTCGAAAATGGGTTATGTTAGCCAAAAGAAAATTGAACCCTATTGTCAAATTGTCTTGCCCAACTTGAAACAACATGTGAATGCAATGAGGCATAAAGTAAATCTATTTGGGTTGAATTAGAAAAATAAATTTAAGTTGTCATGCCCAGAGTTCATATCAATTAAATTTATTTCCTAATTCAAATTTTAGTTTTATGATGGTTGGAAATTTTACCTTCCAACATGCAAGTGTGGAAATTCAAACATGGTGAATGCAAATGATGAGAAATTCAAATATGAAATTGGGAAATAATTATGAGATAACTACCAATTAACCTATTGGCAATGACTCACCAATTTTTTGAAGTCTGATGACTGGGACTTCGTAGGATCGAAGAGCACATGAATAGCTACTAGAGGGGGGGGGGGGGTTGAATGGTAGATTAAAACTTTTTCAGCGGAAGCAATGAAAACCCCTCAGCGGAAAAATAATATCTTAAAGAAAGAATGTGTGCAACTAATCTAAATGTGATCAATCGTGACATAAACCAATATAGATTGTGAAGAATCAAGTCACAAAGAAGTCATAACAAGAATCACAAAAAATCGTCGAGAAAAACTCAAGTTATGATTGAAAGATCAAGCAAGGGTCAATTTGTTCTACCCGAGTAAAAAACTAGATATGCAACACTGCAAAGAAACTCATGTAGATTAGAAACCACAAATCCAACGATTGTGAAATTTTCACAAATGATAGATAATCAAGTTTTGAAGACAACCAAAAAATAATCACGTCAATTGGATCTGTAAAACTCGAGTTATGATAAAAACAACGAGGCAACGTAGTAGTGTGCAGAAACTTGACGAGAAAAACTTGTCTGAAACAAGTCGGACGAACAAGGCACAAAAATTCCTTTAAACTACAATTTTTATTCAATAGAACACAATAAGAACAACCCAAAGTCGTCTTACCATGAGCTCTGGCCTGCTTTGCTTATATAACCAGCCCTAAGGCCAACCCAATCCTAACTAGGACTCTAACCCTACTCAGTTTCAACAGAAACTTTTTATAACTACTCAAGACTCTTCTATACGTAGATAGAAGAAATCTTAAGACTTTCAAATACCTTAGGAACGTACATAACATTCCTAAAACAACTCAATTTTGTGACCCACACAAAATCTAACCAAAACAAACTCTAAACCTTCTATAAACGAACCATAACCACCTCAACCACAACCTGAGGCATAAACCAGCCGATTAGACCTTTCCGACCAATTCTTTACCTCCACTTCTCTTCATCACGCCTTGGAACCATGTTTCCACATCCATGCACTCCTTGCACATGTGCAAACACCTTCCAACAACATCCACGATACCTTCATAAAATTTGGGGAGCTCGGCATGTCTGGAAGCACGGGTGTTCTTGACTCAAACATGCTGCGCGACCTCCCGATCAACTCAACCACAATTCTTCCCGAACTTGGTTGTTGAATCTTATCTTCTCCCTAAGACTAGTTCAATGGATCCCGTCACTAGCCATGTCTTGACCTCAAGCAACACCTGCACATGAACAAACAACCAATTCTTCCGAGCACAAGTACTCGATTTGACTCACATTAGTCCGATAACCACAACACTTTATGTGAGCACCTCACATAAGCATGTTACAAATCATAGAAAAAATAATACCATCCGTAACCACCAAAACACACCAAAAACTTAGTAAGAGAATACTAAGCAAACTTTCTATAAGCTAAAAAGCAAGTTTGAAATATTACGAGTTAAAACAGAGCAAAACAGAGCAATCAAACTCAATATGAAAACTCTAAGTGTGTATTGGGGTGTATCGTGGTGTATCGGTGTAAGCTTCAAAACTTTGAATGTAAACCTCCACTTTTATTCTAATTGCTAATGTATTCAGCACACATAGGTCTCACAATCTTCTTCTTGATGAATGCATTGGCAACACCACTTAAAATACGAACATTGGCTTATTCACATGAAAAGTTTTGAAAATAATTTTCTTGATGAGGACATCAACACCCTTGATACATCCACACCAACTCAGCTACCGGTTTCTGATCCGATCACTCGCGCTCGTGCATGTCAACTAAACTATGAGGTGGACTCGTTCTTGGACTTATGTCCATCTTATCTAGACCATGGAACTACGTGCTTTCTTGTTTTGCTTAGGAACAATGGAGAGGAGCCAATGGGAAGGGAATTCGCACGGACGGGATTTGGACAGCAGAACATCACCAACTTGTGACGGCCACCACGACTTCATACGGACTCCGATCTGGGGGTTCAAGTACTTCCTGGAAAGATTATCAAGTTTACTTTCAAATGGATCTGGCCTCATGTCCATATATATTTGGAGTCGGCCGCAATTGTTATTTTAATACCAAGACCTTTTTTTGTCTATGGTGCTGCATCACCAAAATTGGGCCCATGACCCATGTATCGTTTGGAGTCCATTAGGTACTCGTGATTAGGGTTCCTCACGATCCTAGGGAGGTAATAAATAGTAGCCACCACCCTCATTAGTTGGTGGGTTTTGTTTATTCGTAAGTTAGCTTCTGCTGCTTCCTTGTACACGCGCGTGTCGACTAGATTGCCTGTCTACTTGTATCCAGAACCCCACTTTTGATTGATTCAATAGATAAGTTCTTGTTCTTCTTGTTCTTGCGTGTTCTTTGATTGCTTGCAGGAACAAAGGCCCTCGTGGTCAGGTTGATTGTGCGCCAGCAAGATCAATACAACTTCGGAGTCGGTGTACCAATCGCTAAGGCGCATCGTCTTGGGGACGGTGTAGTCGGATCGCCAACGTCTTCTCCTCCACAAATTGAACCCTCCTCTTATCATCGAAATATCGAGAACCAAGATCCTATCATTTCTCCACCTTTTTGATTATAAAAAATCAAATGAGAAAGAAGTTTGAAAAACAAATTCTCTCCCTGAAAACAACGTGTAAAACTCGTGAATGTGCAATGTGTGACATATTTCTCCCCTGATACATATTTCCCCCCTTTGACAATGTATTTAGCAAGGTTCAAAAGAGAAATTTCAATTGTTATGAGCATATTATAACATATACGTATAAAACAAAGCTCATACAAGTCATACTCTCAAGTAACTTACACTATCACATCAACGAGACGCATAAAGTAGTGTAAGCCATACTAATGATCAAGTGTAATTTTTCAATTTAAGCAAGTATGATCTCACAAACTTAACTATTTTCAAAACCTGAAAACATGACACTTCTTGCTGCATTTTTAATATTTTTCAAAACACAAATTCAGATCATATGACATATGCAAGAGATTATATGCCGCATCTGCCTTATTCTAACCAACCAAGCCAAACCTATGTCATTTAACAATCAAAAGCTTAAAGACATGGTTTTAGTCATACACAACTTCTTCCAAGTTCATATCTAAGTGCAATGATAAGCCATCTCAAAAGAAGAAGTGTGATGCATGCATATTCTCTTGATCTTTTCTTATTCCTCTATTAACCATAAAAGCTTAACATGTGGATAGTTGATTGATTATTTTTTTCTTAAAAACACTTGTGAGCATGCAACAAGTTCAAAACAGCAAGAAAGTTCGATCATGACCAGATTTATTGTAAGTAATTATTCCAATTATTAGTCATGGCAAAAACTACAAAATGATAACACGAGTAATGTAGTAAGGACTTTCAACATGTAAAAGGAATCACAAAGTCATATATGCATGAAATACTTATGCTCATATTATTTTAAATTCAGATTCACACATAGACTTCATGATTTTCAAACCTCCCCCCTCTTCAATTTAAGCCATGAGGATGCATAACCTCTATTTCACTACGAATGAAACAAAAAACGAATGAAAACCAAATGTTTTGTAAAATGTCAGCCAATTGTTGTTTGATATCTACAAGGTGAAGCACAATGTTTCCTTTTTCAATATTATCACGGAGAAAGTGATAACTAATGTCAATGTGCATTGTTCTAGAATGTTGCACGATATTTTTAGCAATGCAAATGGCACTAGTGTTATCACAAAACAGTGGAACACTATCTAGATCAACCTCATAGTCGTTAAGTGTTTGAACAATCCAAAGAATTTGTGAGCAAGCGTTAGCATCAGCTACATATTCAGATTCGACCGTGGATTGTGCAATTGAATTTTGTTTTCTAGAGGACCAAGCAACAAGTAAATTACCAAGAAAATGAAAAGCACCCGAAGTACTTTTCCTATAAATCCTACAACCCCCAAAGTCAACATCCAAAATAACTTTCAAAGTAACGATTGAGGAAGAAGAAAGAAAAATATCAAATTCTTGAGTTCCATACTTCCATGTAAGTACCTGAGAATTTTTTTGACGGCTTGATGATGTGAAGCACGTGGGGAAGCTTGAAATCATGCACAAAGACATACGCTGAATTGTATGTCTGGTCTCGATGCCGTGAGGTACAAAAGTGACCCGAACATACTTCGATATTCTTTGCAATACACGGGTTCACCATCTTCATCAAGTTCATGTGTTGTTGTTGTTCCCATTGGTGTCCGAAGAGACTTGCTTTTGTCCATGTTGAAGCGCTTTAGGAGATCTTTTGTATACTTCGTTTGATGCACAAAGGCCTCCTTGGTTTGCTTGATTTGCAGCCCCAAAAAGCACGTGAGTTCTCCCATCATACTCATCTCAAATTCTGAACTCATCATAGCTGGACCGTGTAACTCGTTTGTGCAAGCTTCCAATAATTTGTTGTGGAGGATGACTTTTGAGAATGCGGAGGGGAGTAGACACTTCACAAGCTCCTTCTTCTACATGTTCATCACAGGTTGAAGAACTTGTGGCTTGAGGACGATCTGTACCAGCTGCAGTAGTTGTTGGTGCTGGTAGTGGTGCAAAATCAGCAGCGTGATCAACATCATTTGCTTCTGAATTTTCGGGCAGCAACACCACTTCTTCGTATTCTTCGATGAAAATACTCTCCTCTGCGGATATGAATCTGAACCTGCAATATTAGAGCTAGTACCTGAGCTAGCTTCATAAAGAAAAACCTCACAAGTCTCCACAATTTTGTTAGTGTCAAGTAAAAACACGTGGTAGCCTCTAGTATGAGATGGATAACCAAGAAACATGCCATCAACAGATCTAGGTTCAAATTTATCAAGATTACCATGTTTCTTAACAAAGCATTTACAACCAAAGAGTTGAAAGTATGTGACACTAGGCCTATGTCCAAACCGAAGCTCATATGGAGTTTTTCTTAGCTTAGCACGCAAGAAAACACGATTTGAGACAATACAACCTGTTGCAATTGCATCATCCTAAAATTTCCTAGGATTTTGATATTCATCAAGCATAGTCCTTGCCATCTGAACTAAGGTTCTGTTCTTTCTCTCTACAACACCATTTTGTTGAGGTACATAGGATGAAGAAAATCGATTATCTATTCCATTTTCAGCACAAAAGTGATCAAATGATTGATTTTTAAATTCGATTCCGTTGTCACTTCTAATTGCTTTTAAAGATCCTAGGTGATCATTTTATAATCTAAGAAATAAAGTTCTAAAGTGACTAAAAGATTCATTCTTAGATGTCATAAAGTAAACCCAAGAGTATCTAGAATAATCATCAACAATCATAAGAACATACCATTTACCTCCAAAAGATTGAACACGTGAAGGACCTACGGTGTCAAGGTGCAAAAGTTGTCCCAGTTCAGTTGTCATGGTCATTGTGAGAGGAGCATGTGAACCTGCAACCATCTTAGCATGTCTACAAGAAGAGCACAAATTTTTTGTCCCCTTTAAGCTTAGGCAGCCCACCTATGCGATCAAGAGCACTAACACACATGAGATGATCAAAGCCTACATGACCAAGTCTACGATGCCAAAAGTACAAGTCTTTCGAATCATTAGCAACTAGACACTTATGCTTAGAGGATGACATATCAAAATCAGCTTTAAAAACTCTTCCAAACTGGGACATGTTAAAAATGAGCTCACTATTTGAATCTACAACCTTGCAGCAATTTGTAGTGAAGTTAACTTCTAGATTTTTGTCTAGCCATTTTGAAATAGAAAGAAAGTTGTATTTCAAATTTTCGACAAGTGCCACATCTTTCAAAGTGTAGTGATTATTTAATCTAACCGAACTCTTAACAATTATAGGAGTTGAAGAATTATCGGCAAAAGTAACATTCTCTACACGTGACACAAAAGAGAGGGAGGATAACCAATATTTGTTACCGGTCATGTGGCGTGAGCAATCTGAATCCACAATCCAAATGTTCTTCTTCCTCAAGCGTGTAACCTACATAGAAGCACAATACGTCGATGACTCAATACTGGGGTTAGTCAAAAGGCATTTAAGAATCCAATACTAAGTCGCACGACGTCCAACAGGAATAACACGCTAAAGCTGAGATAAAACAACAAATTTATGAGCCAAAGTTTGAGGATTTGTGTACCCAACTACTGACCTACGAGGTGTTACATGTGTAGCACTAAAAACAGTAGATATGAGAGCAAACTTTGCATGTTTTTGACTCATAACAGCAGGTTGCATGTTTTTGACATTCGGTTTAGCATGTGCAGCAAATTTTACATGGTTGTTATGTGATCTAGCAATCATTCTTTCCTTTTTCTGTTGTTTAGCTAGTCTATAACAAAAAATCTATGATATGACCATCTCTGCCACAGTAGGTACAATGAAATTTAACTTTGTGTTCATGTCTAGATGAGCAAGCAATATGTTTATTAGAAACCGAATGAGACAACACTCCTGCAGATTTGAAAACTACTTTTTGTTTAGGAACTGTTTGAATCAAATCTCTTCCTAATGACTTTATAATTTTAGGTGGACGAACCTTAGCATGAGAATGGGAATTAAAACCTAAACCAGTTTTATCATTACATGATTTAGAGGAATTCAACAACAAGTTCAGATTCTTATTACTATTACAAGACCGCTCTAGTGTCGTATTCATGTCATCAAGTTTCTTAAACAAATCTAGGCAATTTTCACATGAAGTTTTTCCTTTTAGTTTGCAATTAGAACAATATTTAACTTCATGAGAACGTAAAGCACTGTTCAATATAGAAATCTTATTCAAGGCATTGTGTAGTTTCTTATCAAGATCATCACAAGTAGAACAATGTAAATCAATTGTAGAACATCAAACATCTTTTAAGTTCTTATCATTAAGTACAGCAAGCTTTCTGTTCTTTTCAAGTTCAAGTTTATCAAGAGTGGAGGTGTGCGCACTTCTTAATGAGGACAATTGTTCATATATTAATTCACATGAGGAACAAGAATCATCACTTGGAATCAAGGATGTTAGACGATTAATTTCAGATTCTAGTGATTCAATTTTAACAGCATTGTCCCTAAGTTCTTTGTCCATTTTCTTAAGTATGACAGTGGCACGAGAAATAGCATCACATATTTCTTCGCAAGTGGGACATACCTCTTCATCATCGCTGTTGTGTTCTATATCCTCCATACTTGATCTTGAGTTGCCCACCATGAAGCACATATTTGCCATATTCTCTTCATCTTTGTCACTTTCGATGTCCACATCGCTCAAGCCAAGTTCTTGAAGTGTGCAGACAAAGCTATTTACCAATTGGCGACATGTAAAACCCTTCTTCTTGTTGTTGTTGTTTGTAGAGGAGGACTTGAATTTTGCTTGCTTCTCATTACGGGGAGTAGAACCTAAAAGGTTAGGGCAATTTGTACGAAAATGTCCAAACTCACTGCATTTGAAGCATCATTGAGAAACTCCACTTTCTCTTCTTCGAGTTCTCACATTTTGCAATGCTTTTGAGAATCAAGTAGAAAGAAGTGCTAGCTCCTCCTCTGGAAACTCTTAAATCTGTTCAAGGGTTAGAGAGGACAGCAAAGCAAGTGTACCACATGACGAAGATTGACTAGAACTAGGCTGTCACATTGTGAAACAAATGCAAGAGACTTGTCTAGATTCTTACGCAAGATTATGTCAATTTCATGAGTTTTTAACTTGGAATATAGCACATCTAATGTAAGTGTACTCATGACAATGGATTTACGAATAGATTTAACTTTCATTCCCAAAATTGACATGTCTAATGCACTTAGTAATTGTCTAGCATACTCAGCATCTGAAAAATTAACGTTGACACTACGCAAGTTGTTGAGAATTTTGTTAAAGCGAGCAAAGATGTCATCAATTGACTCATAGGATTGCATCTCGAAGCACATGTATTCTTTCTTGAACATGTCTTGTCTTATCTCCTTGATAGTGTTGGATCCTTCATGATAATCACATAAAGCCTTCCAAACATCGTACGCAGATGGGAGGTGTGCAACACGATCGAAGTCGCTTTGAGTCAATCCTTGTATGATCAAGTTACGCGCCTTGTTGTTGTCGACATCTCTCATGTTCGTAGCCATGACTTGATCATTTGGCGGCACGTCATAAGGCTTGTACACCTTTTCCCATATTGCGAAGCCCTGCGCCTGGATGAAAGCCTCCATACGTGCCTTCCAAACCTGGAAATCAATGCTATTGAACACACAAGGTTTTATGGAGTATTTCTCCATGTTGATTAGTCAAAAACACGTGCGAATCACAAAGATTAGAGCACCGTGGCTCTGATACTAATTATAGGATCGAAGAGCATGTGAAAAGCTACCATATGGGGGTGAATGGTAGATTAAAACCTTTTCAGCGGAAGCAACGAAAACGCCTTGGTAGAAAAACAATCTGTTAAAGAAAGAATGTGTGTGACTAATCTAAACATGATCAACCGTGACAAAAACAAGTATAGATTGTGAAGAATCAAGTCACGAAGAAGTCATAACAAGAATCATGAAAAACCGTCTAGAAAAATTCAAGTTATGATTGAAAGATCGAACAAGGGTCAATCTGTTCAACCCGAGTAAAAAACCAGATTCGCAACACTGCAAAGGAACTCATGTAGATCAGAAACCACAAATCCAATGATAGTAAATTTTTCACAGATGATTGATAATAAAGTTGTGAAGATAACTAAAAAATAATCACATCAATTGGATATGTAAAACTCGAGTTATGATAAAAATACTGAAGCAACATAGTGCTGTGCAGAAACTTGACGAGAAAAACTTGTCTGAAACAAGTCGTACGAACAAGGCACAAAAGTTCCTTTAAACTATGAATTTTGTTAAATAGAACACAAGAGGAACGGCCCAAAGTCGTCTTACCATGAGCTCTGGCCTCCTTTGCTTATATAACCAGCCCTAAGGCCAACCCAATCCTAACTAGGACTCTAATCCTACTAAGTTTTAACTGAAACTTTTCATAACTGCTCAAGACTCTTCTATACGCATATAAAAGCAATCTTAAGACTTCCAAACACCTTAGGAACGTACCAAACATTCCTAAAACAACTCAACTTCACAACCCACACGAAATATAACCAAAACAAACTCTAAACCTTCCATAAACGACCACCTCAACCGCAGCCTGAGGCATAAACCAGCCGGTTAGACCTTTCCGGCCAATTCTTTATGTCCACTTCTCTTCATCATGCCTTGGAACCATGTTGCCACGTCCATGCACTCCTTGCATACTCGCAAACACCTTCCAACAACATTCATGATACCTTCATATGCATTGTTCTTGACTCAAACATGTTGCGCGGCCTCCCGATCAACTCAACCACAATTCCTCCCAAACTTGGTTGTTGAATCCCATCTTCTCCCTAAGACTAGTTCAATGGATCCCATAACCAGCCATGTCTTGACCTCAAGCAACACCTGCACATGAACAAACAACCAATTCTTCCGAGCACAAGTTCTCGACTTGACTCACATTAGTCTTATAAGCACAACACCTTATGTGAGCACCTCACATAAGCATGTTGCAAACCATAGAAAAGATAATACGAGCCATAACCACCAAAACACAACAAAAACTTAGTAAGAATACTAAGAAAACTTTCTTTAAGCCAAAAAGCAAGTTTGAAATATTGTGAGTTAAAACAGAGCAAAACAGAGCAATCAAACTCAATATGAAAACTCTGAGTGTGTATTGGGGTGTATCGGTGTAAGCTTCAACACATTGAATGTAAACCTTCACATTTATTCCAATTGCCAATGTATTCAGTACACATAGGTCTCGCAGACTTACCTCCGTCCTATTTAGTGCGATGATTTGTTACCCAGTCCTGGAGTTGAAGATGTAGACAACTTCTCTTGCTTGACATTCCAAATCTCCTTTGGCATGGCAGTTGCACATGTGGGCCACATGATGGACCTAGCCTCTCTGTCATCCTGATGAAAACTCTGATGTAGCGACACTTTTTACTCTAGAGGATATTATTTCATGGGCATGGTGAGGCTTGTACTTCTTTAGGGGTGCCACTTCGACCATCTTGATGCTCCTTTGAGTTAGCCCATACTTTGGTCATGGATCAAAAACTTCCTTCGGCATGATGACATGTGGACTCCACAATCAAACAAGAAACGCTTCATCCACAATGTCACTTGCCCTAGGTTGCACGGGCTTGGTCGAAGTGTAGAATCCCAACAAGTCATTGTGGGATAGTTTGGATCTTCAATGCTCTTTCAATTTCTTGTCCTTGGCCAAGAGCTTCATTTGAATGTTGTATTGATTTCTGCTTGGCCGTGGACAAAATTTTTCAAGGTAGGCTAGTTGAACTTAAAGCCCTTGAAATCCCTATAGCCTCCTTGATTACAAGGGTGATATTGATTCCACCCTTGACCTCTTTGTGAATGGTAGCCATTGGAGTTGTTGTTTGAAAGGAAGAATCCCCATGGGTCTTAGGGAAATAATTCCCCAAGTTTCCCATGATGACATAAATTTTCACAAATCATGTGAATATCCATGGCTTGGATCGTCCAAACACTTCTCCATTGGCTTGATCTTCATGTTACTTCAATGGGAGGTGTAGTTCCATAACTAGCATGTCCACCTTGTTAAGTGGTGTGCATGCCAACCTAAGGGAACTAGAGCATTCTTCAATCCACCCCTTGAGTGGAGACCATCTTCTCATCCGTGATGAAAGAGAATAGGACTCCTTGAGCTTCAGCATGAATGTAGTCATGGATTGGTGGAGCCAACCCATGACATAAGTGTTGGATGAAGAGCCAACTATACACCCCATGATAGAGGCAAACTAAGAAGAACTCTTGGAGCCTCCCCCAAGATTGGGAATGGATATATTTGGCTCCTACTGGAAGCTAAAATTATTCCACACAGGGCAATGGTGTTAACTAGCGGGCATTTGTTGAGATACGCCTTGAATCATCTTGCAGTTGAGAACTTGCCTCCTCGTTGGCCATCCCATAAAATGGGTTAGCCAACACTACCCTGTTTTCACACAAAAGGAGAAAACAAGCAAGGGTAATCCTGTCTAATAACTATTAGTACCTATAGCATAATCACAAGTGATAACTATCCTTCACTTCCTTTGCCTTCCCCAACAACTGCACCACAAATGCTTGTTGGTATTTCTTAACACCATAGATCATATTCGATAGGATATGGGATCCGCAAGCGCACATAATATACCATTGTAGCATTTCACCCAAGAGTATTCCCAAGGGTATCGTATTTGTCCCAAAGAAAGGCGGTGAAGTAAAGTAAACACTATTCTTATGATCAAGGTATAGGGTACTAAATGTTTATTAGAACAAGGGTAAGATGATAATATGAGTAGTGTGACACACACCTAAGCAATCTACTCTAAGAGTAAGGTTGTCATAGCGAGGGTTAGACTACGAGACAGAGCTACTCCTATTGTGCTCTAATTACTCATATACATAGCCTATTAAAGTACACATAAATATGATAATGGTGAATACTAGGGCTTAGTGGCCCATCATGTCGAGCTCGGGCTTACCCTGGTCTGCCAGACGACTCCCGCCAAGAGCCTATGTCATAGCCGAACGTGGAGGATTACAACGGACGGAGGGATGTAACTAGCTACTGCCTACCTCTACAATCCGTGGACTACGATGCATCCAATGCTACTTAACTATCCAAGCACCACACTTGCATGCTAAGTAAATACCTTAAGAGTTGCAATATAATATTCATCCTAAGGCAATGACTAACCTAAACATCGTTGAACCAATGTTGGATGAAGCACTAACATATTCATATTAATATAATCATACTATCACCTAATTAGACTATAGTGGTGGTGTATGATGTTTATAATAACATGATAATGGCATTATGTCTAGATTATAACAAATATACACCTTGTACATATATGGACTCCACAACCAAACAAGGAACACTTTATCTCAGTATATGAATAAGTAAATACTAATAATATAATATAAAGCATAAAGTCACAAATACAAGAAAAGATACATGAGCCATACCTTTCCCAATTTGGACTTGGGACTAGAGGCTCCTCTCTACAGCCTAACCTCCACTAAGGACTAAGAAATGTAGTGTATACAATAGAATGATGCTCAAGTGATGTCTATTGAAGTGAGGGGTAGGGGGTCTTATTTATAGCTGGAGAAGGGTCGGTTTCCGCCACCAAAAGCGCGTGAATCAGTCGTAGTTATCAGGGCACTACAAGTGAGTGACACATGGAAGTTGGCCGAGTTCGGCACGAAGAACAAGTCGGTCGAACAGGGGGTTCAGCCGACCTAGTCATTGCGCCAATTATTGTGTTCTTTCTCCAGGTCACTTCCAGGTGTATCCTATTGACTGATATGGATGATAGACCATTGGATCTTCTCGGATATGTATGTTTGTGGGGGCATTTGATCCATTTGATGCCACATCTCGTCGCCTGATTTGTCGGGATGGTACTTTTAGGATTGCTCCCCCTCTTTCACCTCAATTCCTGCATAAAAAGCCTGCATGCACTATTTTTCCAAGGACAAGTGAAAATAGGTTAAGTAGAAAGGTGATGTGTTCAAGAAATGACTTGTTCTTCACATAATTGAGTTATATTGACGGATGAAATTGGGATATAACAGCTGTCAACAGTAGGATAGACCTATTGTTCGTCCCATCTGTTATAGAGGAATGAGTACTCCGCATGTGCGACATAGGCTTGGCGATAAGGAAGAAGTTAAGATGCTGATGCTTCCGCATCCCAGGCACTCGGGGCGACTAGAACGAACACTGTACAACCCAACTCCACTATGAGGAAAGTCGGTTAGATAGGACCACCTCGACCCTCTATAAAAGGAGTCGCAAGGCCTCCTTCGAGAGAGGCAAATTCATGTTGTACTCGCTTTACTTACATATTTACTATGTATTTCCTTACATATTTACATATGTGTTCTACTTACGCACTTACACACTTGTTCACTGACGCATTACCTTTCCTAGAGTTCACTTTAGCAAGACTCACTTGTAATATGTTCTCTACACCTTTTAAGCTAACAAAGATCACAAATTGACTCCCACTGGACGTAGCACCTTTTTCTCTTGAACCAGAATAAATCAGTTGTTTTTTTGCAGCTAGCCATGTGGAGACGAACGTGTTCAATATAATTTACTAGTTGCTATATGGAATGCCGAAAGTTGGCGCACCATGTAGGGGAATACTCTTGTGCGTTCTTTGTCAGTTTCGTCATGGCTCCATCAACTTCGACCATCATCCCCGGTGAGGAGGTTCACACCGACAACTTTGAGTTCCCCATCAGTAGCAATAGAGGGCTCAAGGCAACAGGGGGCTCCAGGCCGACCCCATTGCCCCACATCAGACTTTTTGCTTCGGAGGGGTGGACTTCATCATCGATGGCACTGACATCCCCCAGAGAGTCTGCAACGCCCACGCCAACAACACTCGAGAGGTTTCATTCATCGGAGTGATCAACCACGACACCCCGTCTCTCCTAAAATCTCAGAGGAAACCACCGGTTGCGACTTCGACTTCGAAGACGCTACTAATGTAAGTAACCCATATCGTTAATGCTATGTCACCGGAACTATTGAAGGCGTCCACAATGGAATTGCCACCAACACCCCGTCGTAGTTCATGCACGCGTAGCAGGAGGCATGGAGCCTAAGGCTCAAAAAAGAGCCAGCGAATGCCTCTGAGAAGGCTGAGCCAGCGGCGACACAAGGCACCACGACCCACGCCGGAACCTCATGGCTAGGAGTGAAAAAGACCACATAAAAACCTGCGCTTTACCCGGGCCCAAATCCAGACATGGCATGCTCCCAGACATTTCATGTTCGTGCCAGCGTCCTCACCGGCACGGTCGAACCCTCACGCTTTGTGCGGACGAGCCCGAATGTGGGAGCGGCTGCTGCCTTACTACGCGTTTTGCCTGAACCCGCTGAGCTCGAGTTCTAGCGAGCCTACCGGTACCTCTAGTCCATATTGGACCGGGCAGCCAACCAACACATGGAAAGATCCCTTGCCCGACAGCAGGAGGCGTCAGACCGGGGCGGGAGCCAGGGAGGCGCCAGAGGCAAAACCGGACCATCAAGGCCTCATGTCCCGGCTAGGGTAAGCGAAGTTGGAGGGACTGGGTCGTCAGCACTGATATGCGTCTCCACATGCATGCGGAGCGACAACTCCGACCACTGCCAAACCTCCAGGGCACAACGCAAAGCCCGGGAATTCATCACAGAGCCCTAGTTAGAGTTCCCACATCTTGACCTCACCCAGGATGCTACCATGACAGCGATGAAGGTCGGAGCCCGAGCCTTGAGGCTCCTGGGCCGAAGGCCTTCAACAGATGAGTGTGCGGTGTAGTGTTCCCACCTTGTTTCCGTGCACCAAAAAACATTGCCAAATACGACAGTGAATCAAACCCCAACGTATGGTTGGAAGATTATCGTGTGGCATGCAGGTCAGGTGGAGCCACAGATGATCTATTCATCATCCAGTACCTTCCCATATATTTGGTTGACTCGGCCAGAGTGTGGCTTGAATATCAACTCACCGACACCATTTGCAGTTGGCTTGAGCTCAAATCCACTTTCACCGGTAACTTCCAGGCTACATACGTACGCCTGGGGAACTCATGAGACCTCAAGGGGTGCCAACAGAGGTCAGGAGAAACCCTCCACAAATCCATACGATTCTTCTCCAAGAAGTGCAACGAGCTCCCTGAAGTTGATGATGCTGATGTTGTTGGGGCGTTCCTCTTAGGGACCACATGCGAGACCCTGGTCCACAAGCTTCGCTAAGCCAAACCAAGAAGCACGAGGGAGATACTCGACATGGCGACAAACCATGCCTCCGGTAAGAAGGCGGTCATGGTTCTCTTCGACGTGCCAAAACCAAATGGAAGAACCCCCAAGGAAAAAGGATATAACGCCTTGTCACAACAAGAAGAAGATTGGCTACAACAGACGTCCCCCTCGGATGGATGATCAGGGGTTGGTCGCTGCCACCGACCGTCGCGAGGACAACAAACAAGCCAAGCCACCGACTGACTACTTCGAGAAATACTGGAGAAACTGTGCACCCATCACCTGACCCCAGTCCAGCATGCCCTCAAGGATTTTGTCGAGATCCTGAAACCCGAGTGACCAGACTCCACGTTCAGTCTAGCCAATAGCGATCGGTCAAGGCAAGCTAGCTCGAGACTTACCGACAGGGCCTCGCCGGAAGGAGAGTCCAGGCGATCGAAGGAACGAACTCCCCGACCCTCGCTTAGAAGGGCTCTCTTATCCTCACTCAGCCGGGCCTCGACTATGGGGGTCGGGTCGTGCTCTCCGGGTCTCTGCATGGGAGACTGTGTTGATGCTATTGCCAACTCTCTGCGCTTTGTCCCCTCTCGCCGTGGACAACACGCTAGCCTGGGCACTGATGCGCTGATAGGAGACATGATGCGACGGGATGAGGCAGGTGCAGCGCTGACAGTCGTGACAATTCAACCCCGCCCCAAGGAACGAACGCATAGGAACGAATATCTACGAACCCATCTCCCGTATGAGGAAGGTGGGAGCTAGTGAGGACGTAACGGTTTAGCCCCCGCCTATAGAAGGGGACCAAAGCAGGTGAGTAGGACATCGAATAAGAAGATAACAAACCTGATGGGTGTTCCTCCCCTCTGCTAGCACACTAGGGCTTCTCTTCATACATGTATTCCCCCACCATTGACAACGAGAAGAAGAGATCCTCGGACTGGACGTAGGGCACCCTGCCCGAACCATTATACATCTCGTGTCCTAGTAGTTAGGACGCCTCAAGGCAGAACGCGTGATGCATTCTGTACTCATCGATGAACCAAACGCCAAGAGTTGGTGTGCCAGGTAGAGAGACTACTGTGCGTTCTAACTCACCCTCGCCTCGATGGCTCTATCGAGTGCCGACGGTACGGATGCTGGCATCCGCGTCCCAGCCTCCATCCCCGTCCCAAAGCTTATCTCCAAGCGTTGACAGGCCGGACGTCGGCGTGGATGTTCCGGCTCGACTACACTGCTTGCCTAGTCAACATCCCGTCCCTGAAGCCTCTCTTTGAGCGCTGACAGGACAGATGCTGATACGGGCATCCCGATGCGATGGAGCTGCCAGACCCGACCTCCATCCCCATCGAGAAGATATACTCCAAGCACCGATGGGTCAGACGCCAACGTCAGCACCCAGAACTACTTTGCACGCAGTAAACTGCTCACGCAATTTGGTAGACGAAGCCCCAAGCGCCAAGATACCGACAACTGCCAGCCCTTCTCTTCCAATCTAGAATGCATCAACTGACAGTGCAACCTGTACGATGAGGCACTGACTGCCGGCGTGAGATTGCGGCCTGCCGGTTGCCCTCTGTCTCCAAAGCTGAGCGGATCCACTGCTCACATGATTTGGTAGATGAGGCACCGATCGACGACAAACAACTTCAAGACGGTTGCCCTGCAATCTCCAACCTAGGGAGGGGAGATGAAGGACGGGCACCCAGATGGTGACCACGCCCCCTCCATTGCCAATGACCACCGCGCTAATGACTGCCGCTCGCTTTGAGCTTGGCGAGCTTGTCGAAGAAGCTGCAAGCCCGACGCCCCGAGCGCTGCAAGGCTCCACGCCAACATCAAGAAGCTTGAGTGCACGTACGTGCAGCCAGCTGTGGAGCTTGCCATAAAGACCAAGAGGACCACGGTCGAACGACCGCCGCCAAGTCGAGATGAGGTAAGCGGGCCGAACCGCTTGCCCCGCGACACTCGAGGGCTACCGGCCAGCAAGGGAGCTGGTCACGAAGGACTGAGAAACCGATGCCTAGCAACTCACCCCTCGAAGCACGGTTCTGGATCGAGCCACTTGCACCACAACAGTCGGAGGCCACTGACCAATGAACGACTAGGCATCCTCCCCCCCCCCCCCCCCCCCCCCCCCCCCGAGGTGGCACGACAAGCGAGTCGAACCACTTGTCCTGTGTCACTCGGGGGCTACGAGCCGATGATGCCTATGTACATACTTGTAAACTGGAAGCAACCATCCCGACCTGTCATTTATCAACTCCTGATATGTAATGACATGTTTTGATTTTATGCGAAAGGTCACTCACTATCCCGACCACCTATTTCGTGACACACTATGCGAAATTCCACGTCCTCGACATCCAAAACCTCGTCATGATGCTGACAGCAAGTCGTGCTGAGTCCTCATCCGCCCGAGCGCGAGGGCACGCCCTACCTACCCTGACTAGGAGCACGAAAGTGCAACAGGCGTAAGGACTGTTCTGCGACCAAACGCCCCCGTGAGGCCCAACGACGGGTACCTCTATCGGGAGGCCATCGAGGCTGACGACGACAGTGCACAATAGCAGACAACTACTATGGCCAACGATGGCTGCACATGAACCTAGGGGAGCCAACCATCCGAGCCAAGGTAAGTTGGCTAACCACCTTCTTTATGTGTAGGACTTGGTTGTGACTCGGGCCACATGGACCAAGGGAGCGCCTCGTATGACCCCTGTGACCCCGAGCCGCGAATCAAAGTACAACATGTAAGAACTCAACCTTGTGTTGGGTACACGCACATCCTGGGATGAAGGTCAGCCCCTCGGTGTTTTGAGACCGCTCGAGACAAACTAGAGCGAGGGATGGATGACTGCGGGATGGCCTCTCATGGTATCTTTATCCTGGGTAGTGGATACCCTTGACGTCCCCAACAATCCATACACGAGTCCCAATTCAGCTATCCCATGGTAGCCCCCAAAAGGATCGACAATGAGTCGCACGGGCCCTCAAAAGGCCCAAGATCCATGTGGACAGCCAAAGCAGGGTCTAACAAAATGCGAGCACTGCACCCTGACCATACGGTCGAAATCGGATGTATGGTTCTGCCCCCAACGATCTGGTGGGATCAGGTTTCACCCGCTAGGTAGCTCATCGGGCTCAGGAGTTCAGCCACTGAAGTAAACTCCTGAGTCCAACCCCTCCGGTCTAACGACAGTTCACAGATGGGGTGCGAACACTCACCACAACAAAAGGTGAGATGCCCACAGGGCAGCGAGAGTCGACACCAAAGAATACGACAGACCCACTAAGCTCAACGGTCTTTGAGCCCGCCGACTCTGATGTAGGGGCTGAGCGAGGACTTTGAGGCTCAAGGGATCGAAGCCCCGACCCTTTCCACCCTTATCCCAAGAAGGCAAATGTCTTGACCTCTTCGTGCGCTTGGACGACCAAAGCGAGAGCCCGCTGTGATGACCGATCGACGAAGGAGAAAGCATGCTCGACTCACCTGAGCTAGCGCGACCCGACCCCTTGGCCAGGCCCTTGGTGTGGGATGCGGCATGACACTTCACTCTGTGACAATTGAGCTAAGTACCCCCATCCCCTGCATCAAAAGGAAGAAGAGAAGTTCAACTTCCGTCGAATGTAGGTGCTGTGACCTCAAGCTCAGGCTCGGACAACAACCTTGATCCCAACTCCGAAAGTCGAGCCTGGGGGCTGTCACCTGACCAGGCTTGGCTGGAGCATCGGGATCCTTCGATCTAAAAATGTTTTTTCCCCGTTCAAAGTAGTCCAAGCCCTGACACCTATGACCTGTGAGTAACAAAAACTGAAAGGCCCTGGTTCAGAACATGGTCGATCAGATGAAAGATTGGATAATGGGAGAAGACTTTTTTTCATTTAAAGGGTCCCATATAACATAGCGATTTGATTCTTTACATGATGGAGTACGTGTCATACTCCCAAAAGTGATATTTTGCTATATAGGTGCTACTCGTTGAAGTTGGTGACTTCGACACCTCCAAGCCTCGTCAACCCTCGAGATTGTCGCCCCGATGGCTTTGCGTTTGTCCCAAATGCGTAACTTTTTTGTCAGCGATGAAGCTTGACTTCCCGGCTGTCGTTTCTTCCAAATCTAAGGGACACAAGAAAGCCAGGTGACCAACGCCTCCCTCCGCGTCAGGGGCTCGACGCCTCTGAGAAAGAAAGGCCAATGGTCTCCCAACGAGATACTGTGGCCCCCTTCCATCGCCCCTTGGAGAGGGTCAGGCTGCTGAGGCCCAACGAGGTGGGTCGGGATGCCACGACGCCCAACTTATTTCCCGATTCCCCTCCGCGCCACAATGGAAGGATTGATACATGCTTCATGGTGCCCTACATCCGGATCAAGCCGACCCCCCCCCCCCCCCAACGACGACGATCGGCCTAGTAGGACCTGCCGAGGTGGGCTGGGATGCCAAGACGCTCGACCTACTTCTCGACCCCCTCCATGCTACGAGGGAAGGATTGGTACAAGCTCATCGATGCCCTGCATCAAGATCGAGCCGACCTCCTTTGCGAGCCTCCAACCGATCCTCGCGCCATCAAGCCTCTGAGGAGCTCCGACACATTTCAAACTTCCATGTGACTTCTCCCCTCTCCCTGGATCTCCAGCTAGGGTCTTCCCAGCCAAGATGGTGGTTTTTGATGACCGGGAACGAAGTCCCGATCGCCACTCTCTCATCACTAGAGGCACTACTTGGCTGCAAGGAATAAAGTCAGAGGAAGGGGGGAGAGTTCTCTCTGTCGGCAGAAGAGAATGAAGGTGGAGCGATGAAGAAAAGGATCCCCCGGTGGCTGGGGTGTTAACGGGTTTGGCGGTCGTTACTTCTGGCAGCTCTCTAGGATCACAGACTAGCCCCATAGATCAACACTAGTCTTTTCCGTGCATTTTGTCCTCACTCGTGCGCACTCGGGAAGACTTCCCGGTCGGTAACCCATTAGTAAATTGCTCTGGGCCAAACACGCTTAACCTCAGAGTTCTTTGCAGGTGGGCTCCCGGAAAAGAAGTTAATAGACCTGTACGCTACCCTGAAACCGCGAGGGTCGGCTCTGATACCATTTGTAACACCCCATCCACTACGGGCTTGACGGTCGTTACTTCTGGCAGCTCTCTAGGATCACAGACTAGCCCCACAGACCAACACTAGTCTTTTATGCGCATTTTGACCTCACTCGTGCGCACCCGAGAAGACTTCCCATTCAGTCACCCATCCGTAAATTGCTCCAGGCCAAGCACGATTAACCTCAGAGCTCTTTGCAGGTGGGCTCCCAGAATAGAAGGTATACCTTGGTGGTATGAGTTATTCTATCAATCCTATTAAATCTTGAGCTAGGATGTCACAATTTATACCTCTACCGAGGAAGCCGAAGCGATGGAAACGGCGACGGTGGCGCAATAAACCGCCCTGAAACCAACGCTGCAAAGAAAGGATCGCAACAACCGAGGATTCCTTCAGCACACCTTTCCACCTCCTCGAAGGCTGCACTGCAATGAAGGCCAGCGAAGACCATGGACACCTGTGACCCATTCCGCTCTCTTAGTCCTTGGACCTCGCGCCCACTTGGAGGGGTGCGCTGCCCACAAGCGGTGCCTCGTGATCGAAGGCCTGGGGAAAGCCATTTCCGTGAGGATTGGGGTCCCGACATTCCAGGAATCGCAGAGGGTGGTGTCGTGCGATGCGACGCCCAATAGTACACACGAAAAGAATACTCAAAATACATATACAAAGCTTTATTTCACAATATGGTTCACTTTTACAATATAATATACAATACTTGTACAAAAGCAACATAATACATAATACTCATACCCTCAAGCCTAACTAAGCAGAAGAGAAGTCATCCATGCTCTAGGATGCTTCGCACTAGCAACACGAAGACAAAGTAGCAGTGCACAGGATTTCCACTCGGCCATCTACTCGAGGGGGCAATGCAGTACATGGGAATCCGACATAATCATACCTCCATAAACAACAACATTGCAAACGTGAGCACGAAGGCTCAACAAGACTTAACTGTCTCACCTAAACATGAAACTCTACATGTAGAGACTCTAGCATAATAGGAAAGCTGAATTTGCATAAATAAACTTGCCTACATGTTCATCCTTAGTTTTTATCTTTGAGCATCAAGTTAATGGATCCAGAATCATAATTTAGTTTGCACAATCTCTAATACATTTAATGTTGCAATACAATAGATTATTCATATCATCATATAAAATAAGTTCGAACTACTCTTTATTACTATGTCACGACTCAGTGAACAAGCGATACTCATAATCGTGAGGGACGGTGATTCGAATCATTCAAAGCTCGACTTACATGACACTTACACACTTTCGGAAGAGACGACATGTGGTCATCTTCAATACTCGTTGTAAGTGGCAACCTTTCACAAGACACCTACATGCCGAATCGGTTCAATCGCCCCAGACAGTAGCCTCTCTCACGGTGCATCCATCCGAAATGACAGAGTTCATGAGCGAGTTTCCAGCTACTGTGCAGGTTGGTCGGCAGCCCGAGGCGATCGAAAAAGTCTTGGTACTAAGGTTAACAAGTTACATCGGTTTACTGGACCCCATAAGTCCAGTATGCAACCGGTACACCTCAATACTTGTTTAGCGGGGCCGCATACGGCGCATTCCTTAACTGACATAGACGAGGCTACATACCAACCCTCCAACATCGACCTTGCCATAACTAGCCCAGGCCAACGTGGTCACAAGCATTGTCCCACCGTGCGGGTCGAGACAACCTTGCACGCTCCCACCTATAGTAACCAAATTCCCCGTCCACAGCTCACTTAGTTAAAGAGTGAGCTACCAACTGTCATCTCACGAGTAGACAGCGCTACTCTACTTCCTCTCGTGAGTAGAATTCAACTACTCGACTTTTGGTTGATAAAAGGTGACCCTCTCGCGAGTTGATTCCAATAACTCGTCTTCTACTGAGCCTTCCATTATACAGTTAAGCATAGCCTCTCAATTCGGGAGACACTCAACTAACCATAACCCTTCTCATATTTAGCCATGCATGTGGATTTCAACCAACATGGACCTAATGCACATAACAATACTATTAAATGAAGTGTATAAAGCAAAACATTATAAAAGCTCTTAAATGAAAACCGGGGCTTGCCTCGTTGTTGTTCTGCAATAATATTAATTATTGTCAAGAGGATTCAAAGTTAGTGGTCTCCAGATCCTCGTCAAGTCCTTCGTCCATCGAAATGTAATTCAAATGCAAGGATATATCATTACATTGATTTAGGGACTAATGAACATAACAGATTCAACTCTGTATGGAGACAATTACTAAAAATCTAGGTATTTTACAGTAGCTTAGGGATGACCTAGGTGACTTGGGATAAAAGTTTCAGATTTTTATCAGTAAGGTTCTGGTCTCTATAATGCTTGGAACGATTTCCCATTTATGAATTTACATATAAAACTTGGGGTTTTATACTATCAACAAATGGTACAAACAGATAGTATAGGTCAATATGAACCTAATAAATTCAGTTTTACAATTGTTGAAGCTTTCTACAGGTCTCTGTGAATTTTACAAGGTTTTTGTATTTTTCTAAAAAGGTTTCTGGACTTTATGGCTTTTCTAAATAACTTGAGATAAATCTCCAAAATTAACCCCCTTGATGAATGCTAATGAGGCTGAAATTTTTGCTGGGATTAAAGGATATTATGAATATGAGTCTGTCAAATAATTGGAATTTTCCAATAAGTTAAACTCTTGGAATTAAATTCCAAAGGAAAAATAGAAATTCAATTGTATAGAAATTAGAAGGCATCTTCATACCCAAAAAATTATGCACCATGGTAAAGTAATGGTTCATAGGAGTCCAACCAAATTTGTTCGGGCATTTTTGGAGTTCCCTAGAGTGAGATATAAATATTCAAATGTTGGATTGTTATTAGGATTTTTCTTTGATCAGAAAATGGGGGATTCAACCAACAATCAATGACTAGTGGGTCCCTATTTTAATCCGGCCAGTAGGACATGTGCCGCACCGGGCCATAGAGTAAAAGGTGTATGACAGCATGAAATCTTGTGGCCACAGAGGATCTGGCAGGGGGTCATCCCCCTACCTTGCCTTCCCCTACCTTCGGCCAGGCTGAGGGCCGACGGCGCCGGACGGCGCCCGATAGCGGCGCTTCACCGTCGTCGACCTCTGGTGGCCCTTGGCTCCCAAGACTCGGCGCCTGGTGGCAATCCACCATGGGAAAGATGATGGCGCCCAGAGAATTGGCCGGCGGTGGCCGGAGCTCCAACCACGATGGCGGCGGCGGCAATGGCGCAGCGGCGTTGTGGATTCCCCTAGGGAGTGAGCAATTCGGATTAGGAAAAACACTAGGAGCATCGCCTGGACCTCAGGAACAAGGAATTGGACTCAATTAAGGGTGGAATCCATTGCAAGGGCGGATTTGATGGTGACCTAGGGTTTGGGCCGAAAAATGAGGAATTTTTCTTGCCAGCGTGAAGAGAACATTATTTTTCCAATTGGTTTGAACTTGAAAATTGTTTAGGACGCCTAGAAACTTGTCTCTAACAGGAATGGCGTGAGATAGACCATGTATGAACAATTTCTCCGATTATTAGCTGTGGCATAAAAAGAGCTCTGATGAGAACAAACCTAATCCGGTGGCGACAGTTATTATTGTGCCGAGCTTGATTGATAGAAACTTGTAGGGGATTCCTGTGATCCTTTCTGAATATTTTACACTGGATAACCTCAGCTGGAACAGAAGCAACGTGGTTTCTCCTCCCAGCAACCTCAACTAACCGTCGACGAAAAACTTGCAAAAACAGGCCACTGTGAGCCAGGAACAGGCCGAGTATACTTGATGGAAAGGTCAAGGACTACCTTGCGCACGTTTTTGCTGTTGTGTGCTTGATCATACGAAGGTTGAAACACCGGGGCGAGCTAGAGGCAGAGGAGGGCGACAATGGTGGGCAACGGCCAGGAACAAAGGAAAAATATGCGCTGCTCACTAGGAGAGCTGATAAGGGCGAGGGAGAGAGGACTAGGGCAAGCTACACACACGCTGGAGGAAAGCAAGCAAGCAGGTAGCTCGCTGGCCATGCAAGCATCACTGTGGCGCGCGCACAACAGAAGCAGAGACTCTGTCTCGATGCTTTGAACTGGCATGTGGGCCCCACAAGCCATAAACCAGCAGATTTGAAACTCAGATTTAAAATATTGAATGAAGTCCAAATTTCACCAAACTATGTGGGTAGACTAACGCATGATGAACACAATGGTGGCGTCAGAATTGTCATTTGATTTCTGCAAAAAATTTATTCCCAGAACAGTAGCAATTTCATTACTTTTGTCTCAAATCAAAATTGTCATTTAAATCCATTGTGCTGCTTTTGTTTAACAGTAAAATTTTCTTCACTTTATGCACCATATTAACATCTGACACTTTATTACATTTGGCTGGCTGGAGTTACAAAGCATGAAACACTTGGTTGGAGATGGGATTTTACATTCCTCCCCCCTTAAAAAAATCTCGTCTCGAGATTACAATGGAAGAACGAGATGGAAGGTAATGAGGACATGCCTAGCATTCACTCATCTTCAAATGAAAATCCACTTGATATAGCTGGTCCAATTACAAGGAGTAGAGCTAAACAATTGCAGAAGGAAATTCATTCTCAGGTGAACGCTAACCTTATGTTTAATAATCAGTCTATGTTGAATGAGCATATACTTTTGAGTTCTTGTTTCAATGTCCTTATGAATGATGGAGTGTATGAACCAGTATGGAATCAAGATGGATTCAAGCCTCTAGACATCTGAACCAAGAAGCTTATGGTGTGCATGAATAAAATGGTGGTTCATCACCTTAGCATGTGAATGCAACCAGAAGCTAGATGACTGACATATGGTACGAATTCCAAGCATCACTACAGACAGAATACAAGGAGTTACAAAGTGTTCTATAAGTGGATGGAAGCGTTTTCAAGTATACTTTCCAGCCCATCAAATGGTTCATTATTTGGATGTTTTAATAAGGAGTTATGATCATTTTAGTAACTGCTGCCAGAAGCTGAAAAGACGCGCGAACCAGCCATGAAATCCACTAGAGCATGCGCATGCAGCCATTTACTCAAAGCTGAATGTCCCTATCTCTATATATATCTTGTACTAGACAATGCAAAGGGAGGAGCTTATTTTATTGAATTCAGAATACACAAACTCGAGGAGTTTTGTTTATGCGTGAGTCTTGAGAGGCTTACAAAACTTGTTCTTTCGATTCCTGAGGGAGTTGTAGAACGCCGAACTGCGGTTCACCCAGTTTGTGCCTTCACATCTATAGGGCGTGATTGCGTGGGCTGTTTCGTCGATAGGTGGAAGGGTGATTGTCTCGGTAGTTCGTCGCGTGGACAGCCTCGCGGTGCGTTGCCTCTTCACCAGGTCACGCAGCAACAATTTATCAAGTTCGCAGATCCTACGAGAAGATCGGGTCACAACAACTTGCTATACGTCTTGCCTAGGCGTGTGCATATCAGAAGGGAAGACTACTGGAGATATGATGCTAAAAGTTCTGGATGATTGGATTTAAGAAATTCTTCGCTTTCCCATGTAGCTTCATCAGCGGTATGATTATTCCACAATAGAGTTTAGAACCGCAACAATCGATGTCTTGTATCACAAGTCTTTTCATCAACAATCAGGATTGGATACTCGACATACGTGAGATCCGACTTCAACTCATCGATACCTTCTACGAGAGTTTCTGTCGGCGCTTTGAGAGACTTCCAAAATTGAGATATGTGGAAGATGTCGTGAATTCCTGATAGTGGCACCGGTAGCTCAAGCCGATAGGCCACGGGTGCACATTTATCTGTGATGGAAAATGGACCAATGAATCGGGGGAGCTAATTTTCCCTTTACTCCGAATCGATGAATTCCCTTCATCAGAGAGATGCGAAGATACATGTGGTCTCTGATGTCGAAGGTTTAGGGACGATGTTGTTTGTCCGAATAACTTTTCTACTGAGACTGGGCAGCTTTGAGATTAATTCCAACCATCTTCGCTGCCTCATATTCAAATCCTTCAGAGTGAATATGTATTTGAGGCTCTTGTGGTCCGTGTAGAGATGCACTAAGTTTCCCAGCAAATAGTGTCTCCACATCTTTAAGGCAAGAACCACTGCACCTAGCTCTAAGTCGTGCGTTGGATAATGATTCTCATGATTTTGGAGCTGCCGTGATCCATAGGTGATCACTCATCCTTCTTGCATAAGGATGCATCCAAGTCCGATGCCTGATGCATCACAATAAACATCAAACGGCTTGGTGGTGTCTGGTTGAGATAGAACCTGTGCCGTTGTGAGATGTTTTTTTAGCACTTGGAATGCTTTTTCACATGCTTCCATATATACTTGTTGCCCTTTTTCAATAATTCTGTCATAGGTTTAGCAATCTTGGAGAAACTGGGAACGAATCTTCGATAGTAACCTGCTAAACCCAAGAAGCTACAGACTTCATGGACTGATGTAGGAGAATTCCATTTTTGAACTTGTACCACTTTACTTGGATCAACTGTATGCCTTCCGCTGAAATAATGTGTCCCAAGAATGGTACCTTGCTGATCAAACTCGCACTTGCTGAATTTGGCATATAGCTTATGATCACGCAATCGTTGAAGCACAATATGAAGATGTTCAGCATGTTCCTCCTCTGATTTGGAGTATACCAGGATATCATCGATGAAGACCATGACAAACTTATCCAACTCCGGCATGAATATTGAATTCATTAGATACATGAAGTGCGTTGGGGCATTGGTATAACCGAATGACATGACTAGATACTCATAAAGTCCGTATCTAGTTGAGAATGTTGTCTTCGGAATATCTTCCGGTCGAATCTTAATCTGATGATAACCCAATCGAAGATTCATCTTCAAAAATACTTTAGCACTCACTAATTGATCGAATAGGATATCAATGCGTGGTAGTGGATACTTATTCTTGATTGTTACAACATTCAAGGGACAATAATCGATGTTGTCGATGCGTTGCAACGACACTTCCCCCGGTACTACTAAAGTGTAGCCTGCAGAGGTTCTTATTTTGGTTGGGGTACGAAGAGATCAAGATCAAGATGATGACACTAGATATTTACGTGGTTCGGGCCGCCTGAGCATAACACCCTACTCCACGGGGTTTGTGTTGTTGTATTGTGTGAGTCTATTTCTTAGTAAGCGGGTTAGCTTGGATCGGATCAGATGTCCTTGGGTACGTACGGCACAACCCTTTTATAGTTATAAGGACTGACCGTTACAAAGCTTGCCTGGCCTGACATGTGGCCCTGGCATATTTAATGGCCTAATACACCGTCTAAAGGGTATTAAGCATGATTAATAGTGTGATAATGTGCCTTAATGGCTGCATTACCCCTATTAACGGTGCTCTGATCGCATGTTGTTAATACAACATTAATGACACGTAATTAAATCTTGTACCTGCCGCTTTAATTACCCTTGATTGTTCATGTTGAAGGAGATCTGCCAGTGTATACGTCGATGAAGGTCCGGAGGCTCCATACGTGGAAGCTCCGGAACTTTCCCTTACGGGAGGGTAGGTCCGCGATTGTTGTACACGTGTCGGCATCGGAGCTCCTCTCTGCTGGGGGTTAGGTCCGGGTTGTTGTACACGTGTTGTCACCGAAGCTTTCCTTCGTTGGGAGCTTAGTTCCGGTTTTCCTTTACACGTGTTTACCCAAGAGCTACCCATATGAGGGGAGCGGGTCCCGGTGCAACGTGACATGTGGGGCTCGAGGAGACCTTCAACTCTGACAGGTAGAACTCCCTTGTACTCTTCGCGGTACTAAGGGGTACCCGGTACTCAGGGTACCAATAGTGGCCCCCGGGCCCACCTTTGGGAGAAATCCTTTGGGTTAAGTTATTCTACCAAAGGTGGGGCCATGGAGTTGGGTCTTCCCAAGAGCCGCCTTAAGAGTGACGATGGTTTGAAGAAGGTCCGGACCTATATGGGGTGGTCCAACGACTCCTTCAACCACCTGGTTCGCGCCGATAAACTCCCACTCAAGAAGGAGCGTAGTGGCGACATGATGTACTTCTCGGCGTACACCATGGTGGGATTCATTCCACCTTTCTCTACTTTTCTTTTGATGTTGCTGAACTTTTATGGTCTGCAGTTGTATCACCTTGGCCCCCATTCTCTTCTTCTCGTGGCGACATTCGTCCACTTTTGCGAGATGTGGGTGGGTATTCCCCCCTGCGTCGAGCTATTCCGCACCTTCTTGACCATTCACACCACCGGCAAGGGGACTGAGCTTCTTGGCTTCTACTATTTCGTGAAGCACAAGAACTGCCCCTTCAAATACTTTAAGTCGTTTTCTGCCGGCAAATGGGACGACTGGAAGAAAGATTGGATCATCATTGCAGTGGAAGAGCACGAGAAGTTGGAGTTGCCCGAAGGTCTCCCCAACGTTGACACCGACACCTGGAGTGTAGTTTCGGTGCTGTCAGATGCCTTCAAAACCATCTTGACAAGGATTCGCGAATGCGTGGAGGGTGGAGTGACTCCTCAGATGGTCTTCTGCAACTTCCTTGTCAATAGATGGGCTCCGCTGAGGAAGAGAGAGAAGCTCACGTGGGCCCTCAACAGCGTGATGGATGACGACCGGATTGAAACCGGTCTGAAATCCAACTTGAACGAAGCTTTGGAGCTTCATCTTAAAAAATTCCAGCATGGTATAAACGTCAATGGCGCTGACTTAGTTCTGCCGGCAGCTTTCCTCCCTCTGAACATAGAGGCGCAGTTCAGTAGGGAACTCCGGAGGAGGATGCTGATGCTTGACGACCTTGGTGAGGTGGAAAGGCATCCGACCACTAGGGTGGTGATCCTCGGAGCTTCTGAAGGAGGTCCTGCCTCCGCCCCGAGCTGGAGGGTTGAAGACACCGACAAGGACAAAGGTAAAGAGCCGGATGAGCCCTCTAGCCGGAAGAGGAAGTTGAAGCACGCTGACGGGAGGTCCGTCAGGCTTGCTCCTTCTACCACAGCTCCTTCTCCCTGTCGGGTAAGGTCTTCTGCAGCTACCCCTGCTCCAGCGCAAGCGTCTTCAAGAGGCGTCAGCTCCGGGCAGTCAACCCTGGCCTCAGTGCCGGCTAAAAATTCCAGGTACGAGAGTTCTTCCTGGCCAAGAGAAGCTTCGGCCGAGAGGACTCCGGCAGCTGCAAGTGGCCCTCAACTGAGGTCCGAAGCCGTTGTCTCACCAGACTTGGTGGGCTCTAGCTCCGGGCCTCACAAGAAGAGGTTCCCAGGTGCCTGGGGTGGTAGCATCCCTAGGTAAGCATTAATTGCTCACCCTAAGATGCTAGTCTTGTTTTTGATGTGTCTTTAATATTCTCTTCTCTTTATTTCTTGGGTGTCGAAGAAGGGACCAGGAACTTCAGCGCCTGTCGCAGCGGTCAGGGCTGCACCTGCCGAAGCTCCGACTTCAAGCACTTAGCCTCCTCCTCAAGTGGAGGCAGAAGTTGCGACAGCTCTGGCACCAGCTGTCGTGGACTTGGACTCGAAGTCCTCACCCGAAGCTCTTGTGGTAGCACCAGACCATAGGGGAGAAGTCAAAGATGTACCCCTGGCAATGGTGGCGGAGGCTGATACTCCAGCACCGGCGATGCCAGAAGTTTCGGCCTTCGAGCCGGAAGTCGTCGAAGCCCTGGCCGCTGAGCCAGAGGTAATTGAAGCCCCGACTATTGAGCCAGAAATCACTGAAGATCCGTCCATTGTGCCAGAAGTGGTTGAATGTCCGGCGGTTGAGCCGGAGGCGCCTGAAGCTCCGATCGTTGAACCGGAGGAAGCTGACGTGTCAGCATCTGAGCCAGCGGCAGTAGAGGCACCAGATGAATCCCCTGCCCCCAGAGGTAGCTGAACCAAAGTCGGAGCTGCGTGAGGAGGTGGCAATGGGTCCTCCACCTTCGGAGCCAGCGACCGAAGACCCTGAAGCAGCGTCTTCAACTTCTGCTCTAGAGGTGGGGGTTCCCCTAGTGGGTTCTTCCTCTGCTACTATGGAAGGGCTTCTAGAGAGCGGCCCCAGTGCCGTTGAAGCTCAAGGGTCCTCTCTCTTGGAGTGGGACCCTATATTTGTAATTGAGAATCCTCTGGAGCCTGTAGAGATGGTCCCAGCAGGCCCGGAGCCTATCCCTCTGACATTGTCTATAGACAACGCCTGCTCCAGTCTCCGATAAGTCCAACTTGCCTTCGATCATGAGAGCAAAGCCCTGGAGGAGGAGTGCAACACCTTGAGGCATTGGTGCAACAGACTCTATTTTTAGACCAGGCTTGCCCAGACGAGGCTAGCTGACCAGAAGGAATGGATAAAGAGGGAGAAGGCCCAGTTAGAGTACTGGGATAAACTGCTTGAGGAGAAGGAGGCTGCCATCCGGGCGCTCGATGCTAACTCCAGGGAAATCCTTGAGCAAGCCAAAGAGAGGCATGATGCTGTTGATGAGCATCACAAAAGCCTCAATGAATTGAACGAGGTTCTCCTGAAGCGTCGGGCGGACCTGGAGGCAAGGGAAGAAAAGCTCCTGGAGCAGCAGGAGGATGTCATGAAAAGAGAGACGGAAGTCACCTAGAAGTTGACTCTGGGTGAACATAATTTGGCGGATCGCTCAAAGAAGTTTGAGCAGTGGAGTGAAGATGAAAGGAAGAAGTACTGGAAGATGGGGCAGGAGCTCTCAAAAAGAGAAGCTAACGTTGCCACTAGAGAAGGGAAGGTGAGAGGCAGGGAGAAAGACCTGGCGGAGAGGCAAAACCGCATCCACCTCCGGGAGTCGGAGCTGACCGATCGTGAGAAGCAGGTTGCTGAAAGTATGCAGCAACATGCCAAAGTGGTGGAATGCCTTGCTCGGGAGAGTTCGGAGCTAGCGGCCGCCCAGAGGTCACTGGAAGAGCTGGAGAGCTCGAAGGCATCCGAGTCCTTGTTGGTCTGGGACTTCTTGGGATGTGCGGACAGGGCCCTTGTGCCTCTTGGTTTCAGTTCAGTACGCCCGGAGGACCCAGCGTAGGAGCTGGACTAGATGCTAGTGATACTTGGCTCTGCTGGCAGCAAACTCGACGCGATGGGTAATGTCATCGCCAATCAGTTGGAGACGGAGGGTAAATCTTTGGCCAAGAACATCGCCGAGTATGTCTTGGCATGTTACAAAAGCCGAGACCCCCAATTCTCTCTTGATCCGGTCTTTGAAGGAATCATCGCCGACGAAGAGGATGTCGCCAAAGCTAGTGTCCAAGAAGTTGTTGAGAAGGTTACTTCGTTTTTCCACAGGACTTAGATCCTCCAATGGCTAGGACTTTTCTCCTTTTGCCCCTTGTAAC
Organism: Tuctoria greenei; assembly: GCA_036927565.1. Lineage (NCBI taxonomy): Eukaryota > Viridiplantae > Streptophyta > Magnoliopsida > Poales > Poaceae > Tuctoria > Tuctoria greenei. Next base: position 60,798,690 of record JAYESD010000011.1, on the reverse strand, counting down.
CCCAAATTTTGTAATCCAGTACTTTTGATTAATGAAATCCTCCTTTCTGTCATGAATTTTCAATTTGTCTTCAATATACTGTGCTGTATCTTGTTGCCCTCCTGGTACATGTGTACAATTGAAGTGTGTACATGTACGAAAGGTTATGGCAGTATGTTGATGACTTGAATGCTTTGCACTTGTAGATATTAGGTCTGAAGTCTTCAATTCTAAGGCATCGAAGGCAGCCCCCTGGGATTGGCGGAGCTTGGTAGCTCCGACAATTCCCAGTATCAACATATAAACGTTGACGATCAGAGCTTGATAACTCCTGATGTCGTCGCACGAATAGTTGAATTTATGCTTCTAGCGGTTGTCGGAGTTTTGTAGCTCCGATGTCACCCACTATCAACATATTAAACGTTGACGGCGGGCCCCCTTGGAGGATGTCGGAACTTAGTAGCTCCGACATCGTCCACCATCGCTATGAATTTCTATTTTTCCTGCATATTAAATACAGGAAAAGAGTAAAATTCGTCCTCTTGTCTATAAATCGTTTGTGACCTATCATTCTTATTTGAGTTTTAAATCTGAAGAAACTCGATATGGTAACAAGTATATTGATGTAATCATTCCGAACCCATATGCTTTTATAGCACTCACCCTACTGAGGCCCGTCGGAGTGTAGGTAGAGTGGCGTACTTAGGGTGCAGGACCAGGCTAAGTCGATAGCACACTTCGGACCTATGTTGGCTTCACGTTTAGGCAAGTAGACTATACAGCATGTTAAGATCCAAAGAGACCAACAATATAACTTGCAATGCATATGAATAACTTGGTAAAAACTCAAGAAGAATTATACAACTTCATTGTAGATAAGAAGGTTAAAAATAATAAGTTGATAGATCGAGCCTTGTACAAAAATAAATGCACGTGAAGTCTGTTTTTACATGACAATGTCTTTCATTATAGGTCTGGTTTACAGGGGAGACAAGGACACACTTAGGGTACGGGACCAAGCTAAGTGCGCTATACATCTTGTACTAACCGAGGGTAGGTAGCTACACTTTTAGTGCAGTGACTGTATGAAGTGTACTTGAACTTTCCGGACCCTCCTGGAGGGGTCCAGATGTTCTCCCAGAGGACCTACCCCTGTATGTTTATTGACTCTATAACAAACATCATGTGTAATTACAGGCTCACCTCCGTGATTCTAAGCATAAAACTTATAGAGGTGCTCGATGTTCCAAGGATTAGGGAGCATAATCCCATCCTCAGCTGCCAAGCGAATGCATCCGGGACGGGATACTTTGATCACTCGAAATGGACCTTCCCAGTTGGGAGAAAGTTTGTGCATTCCTTCACGAGTTAGTATCTTCCAAAGAACCAGATCACCTTCCTCGAGCTGTCGGTTGTGCACATGCCTTTGATGATAGCGTCGGAGCATTTGGCGATAACGTGCATTCCAGACAGCTGCTTGGCCCCTTCCCTCGTCGACGAGGTCAAGGTCTTCACGCCGGAGCTGGTCCTGCGCGGTTTCGTCAAAGGTCCATACCCGGAGGGACCCCAAGGTGATTTCCGGAGGAAGAACTACTTCAGCTTTGTACACCAGGAAGAATGGAGTCTCCCCAGTTGACTGGTTAGGTGTTGTCCTGTTCGCCCATAGTGTGGATGGAAGCTATTCAATCCAGTTGGCTCCATGCTTTTTTAGGCGCTCGTACGTGCGCGTCTTGAGTCCCTTTAATATTTCTGCATTTGCTCTCTCGACTTGGCCATTGCTTGCTAGATGAGCTACTGAAGCGTAGCTTAGTTGAATGTCAAGGTCTTCGCAATATTCTTGAAATATAGCATTTGTAAATTGAGTTCTGTTGTCAGTTATGACTTTGTTCAGAATTCCAAATCTGCATATAATGGACTTCAAGAACTTGATTGTTGATTGCTTGTTGATTGTCACAACTGGAATTGCTTCCGGCCACTTAGTGAACTTGTCGATGGCGACATACAAGAATCTGTAACCTCCGACAGCTTTTGGAAAAGGTCCCAAGATGTCCATGCCCCACACAGCGAATGGCCATGTAGGAGGTATGATTTGTAGCAATTGAGCTGGTGTGTGAATCTGTTTTGCGTGGAACTGACACGCTTCACATTTTTTCACTAGCTCAACCGCATCCTGAAGTGTTGTAGGCTAGTAAAAGCCATGCCAAAAGGCTTTACCAACTAATGTGCGGGAAGAAGCATGGTTCCCACACTCGCCTCCATGGATTCCGCGAGGAGCTCGCGACCTTCTTCCATTGCAATGCACTGCATTAGGACGCCATTGACACCAAGTCGGTAAAGATCCCCTTCTACCAATGTGTATCTTTTAGCCAATCTGATAATCCGGTCAGCAGATACACTGTCTTTAGGAAGGATGTTGTCTTTCAAGTAGCTCCGAATCTTCAAGATCCATGCATCAGAGCTAACTTGAGCTTCTGAGTCTTGCGTGCTAGGTTGCTCGGAGCTTCCAACAGTACCTACGACCCTTGGTGAACGCCATGGTAACAGGGCCACCGAGACTGCCAACCTCGAGGTGCTAGTCTCGCCCCCTTCACTTAGTTCGGCAGGCTGAGCTGTTGGTTTTGACAACCTCCGGACAAAGATTCTGTCAGGAGCCAGAGCTCCGGTTGAGGCTTTCATCGAGAGTTCGTTGGCTTCAGCGTCATGAAGACGCTGAACATGATGGAGATCTAGGACTTCGAAGTCCTTATGAAGTCTCTGGACTTCAAGGAGATAAGCAGCTAGTTGAGGATTGTTGCAGGAACATTCACCTTTGACTTGTTTTATGATGAGTTGTGAATCTCCCTTCACCAACAGTTGTTTTACACCATAATATAGTGCCACCTTGAGTCCGTAGATGAGAGCTTCATACTCCGCCATGTTGTTGGTTGCCTTGAAATCAAGGTGTACCATGTACTTGACCTTCTCCCCTGTCGGAGCCAGGAGAAGGATTCCAGCTCCGCCCCCTGCTTTTGCATGAAGCCGTCAAAGTAGAGGATCTGGTGAGGCTCAGTGAATACCAGAACTTTGGGTTCTGGTTTCTGTTCACTGTGGTCCCCAGGGTTTGACAGAGAGGGGGTCCACTCTGCCATGAAGTCAACCAAGGCTTGACTTTTGATTGTTTGTCTTGACACGAATTCTAGATTGAATTCGGCCAGTTCTGCTGCCCACTTTGCAATGTTCCCAGTAGAATTAGGGTTATATAAAATAGCACATAGTGGAAAAGAAGTTACCACTGATATTTTGTGGGCTTGGAAGTAGTGACGAAGCTTCCTTGAGGCAATAAGAATTGTGTAAAGCAGTTTATGCACCTCAATGTATCTTGTCTTGGCGTCGTGGAGTACTTCACTAATGAAGTACATGGGGCGTTGGATGGTTCTGACCCTTTTAGAAGGACCCGAAGCTTCTTCTCCATCGACCCAGACCCTGCTGGATGGTTCCGGACCTTCGGGTTGTGCTTCTTGGACCCTCCCGGAGGGATCCAAAACTCCTTCTTATTTGACCCGAACCTCGCTAGGAGGATCCATATCATCTTGGTCAGCCAGGTGAACCTCCTCAGACGAATGAAGTTGATCTCCTAGCATTTCGTTTTGAGGTTCCGTATCTGGGAGCTGAGACTCAGTCACGTCTTCAGGTGATTCCGGACCCTCCCGGAGGGGTCTGGATTCCTGGATTGGATGTAGCTCCAGTCTTCCCGCAACCAGGACCATACTAACAACTTTGGTGGTCGCCGAAATGTAAAGCAGTAAAGGTTCACAAGGATTAGGGGCTACCAATATTGGTAGTGTGGTGAGGAGCTGTTTCAGCTCTTGAAACGCCTTTTCTGCTTCTTCAGACCAATGAAACGGCCCAGACTTCCTCAAGAGTTTGAAGAAGGGTAGCGTCCGTTCTTCCAGTCTTAAGATAAACCGGCTGAGCGCAGCTAGGCATCCAGTTAGCTTCTGGACATCTTTAATGTGGGCTGGGGGCCGCATATCTTCGATGGCCTTGATCTTCGCCGGATTTGCTTCAATTCCTTGGTGAGTCACCAAGAACCCCAGAAGCTTTCCAGAGCTAACCCCGAAGACACACTTGTCCGGGTTCAGCTTGGTTCGTGTGGTGCGCAGTTTATCGAAGATGGCTTATAAGTTGTCAAGGAGTGACTCCTTGTTTTTGATCTTCACAACGATGTCATCGACATACACCTACACCAGGTCTCTAATTAGCTCTCCAAATGTTCTGTACATAGCTCGCACAAATGTTGAAGCAACATATTTAAGACCGAATGGCATGGCAGTATAACAGTACAATCCATCTATTGTTATGAAGGCAGTATGCTCTTCATCTTCCTTAGACATTTGGATTTGATGATATCCAGAATATGCATCTAGGAAACACAATAGCTCACACGAGATGTGGATTCCACTATCTGATCCATTCTAGGTAGTGGAAATGGATCTTTTGGACATGCCTTATTTAAGGTGGTGTAGTCGATACACATCCGAAGCTTCCCACTGGCCTTGGGTACAACAACTGGGTTTGCCAGCCACTTTGGATGGAAGACTTCCCGGATGAATCCAGCTTTGAGCAACTTCTTGATTTCCTCTCGGATGAAGTTTTGTCGCTCAATTGATTGCTTTTGGGGCTTCTGGTGTACAGACCGTGCGTCTGGGTAAATCTTCAGATTGTGCTCAATCACCTCCCTAGGGATCCCAGGCATTTGTGACGGTTGCCAGGCAAACACATCGACATTAGCCCAGAGGAAAGTGATGAGCGCGAGTTCCTATTTGTTGTTCAGACCTCCAGATATGCGGGTAGTCTGAGCAGCATCAGAACCAATTTGGACGACCTTGATGGGAACGTCGGCATCGCCGCTTGGTTGCACACGAGGTGCGGAGGTAGAGCCTTTATGACGAATGCTCGAAGGATTTAGAGCTGGCTCCTTACCAGATGCTTCCTCTTGCGCTGTGGTATGCGCATAGAGTTCTTCTAGAGCAGTAACTCCTGCGGTGCGATCTCCGCAGATACAGAGAACACCCATGGGTGTTGGAATCTTCAACACTAAGTAACCATAATGAGCTGCGGACATGAACTTGTATAAAGCTGGCCCGCCAAAAATGGCATTAAACGGCAGACTGATCTGCGCAACGTCGAAGACCAATTTCTCAGTTTTGTAGTTCTCCCGGGTCCTGAAGGTTACTGGGAGTGTGATGGAACCGAGAGGAGTAATGGTTACCGGACCTACTCCAGACAAAGGTCAGGATGGGCAAAGGCCCGAAGGCCGGAGCTGAAGCTTAACGAAAGCTTTGAAGCTTATGAGGTTTATCCCGGAACCTCCGTCCACCATTACATGGTGGATTTGAATATTGTTAATGGTAGGTGACACCATCAATGGGAGTTGGCCAGCTCCGATCATGTTTTGGGGGCAGTCTGAAGCATCGAAAATGATGGGAGTATCCATCCACTTCTGATGTGGTTCCGCCTTAGCAGTGGGAGTTGCCACGGCCATGTCATGCCGCATTGTCTTGAGGATGCGACGAGAGGTGATGTCCCAAGAACCACCATAGATGGTGTTCAGGGTCTTCCGACGCTCGTTGTTAGAGACATCAGAATCGTCATCGACAGTGTTGTAGACGGCTTTCAAGACCTTTTTGGGGTCCTAGAAACCTAGCTCCTCTTCGGTCGGAGCTTCGTCGACTTTTTGTTTTCCTTCTCTTTGACGGAAAGGGGCTTCTTCCCGGCGCTTGTTATAGCGCTTGGCAAGGTTTTGGACCTCTCGACACTCTTCCAAGTTGTGTCGGTTCGTCTTGTGAATCAGACACCATGCTTTGGAACTGTTGCCATCTTCTGATGAAGGATGAGGTCGCTTCTCAGGGCGTGGCCCCTGGTCTCCAGGAGCTGCGGCAGCAGCAGCGGCTGGTGCGCCGGCCGACAGCTTCTTTTTGCCGTTGGGCTTCTCTTTCTTCTTGCCACTAACAGAGGTAGCGACTTTAGTTTTGGAGGACTTCTGGTTGGCCTCTGGAGCTGGCTTAGAATGCATTTCACGGCCCTCCGCAGCTCTAGCACATTTGTCGACTAGGATGAAGAGTTCCGTGATGCTGGTAACTTCTTTAATGGTCAGCTTCTCTAGCATTTTATTATCTCGAACACCCTGTCTGAATGCAATGATAACAGAAGAGCTCGAGATTGAAGGAATAGTATTTCGTACCTGAGAAAATCGCTCGATGAAGGATCGCAATGATTCCCCCGATGTCTGCTTTACAGCAAACAGATCCAATTCAGTGCCAGGCCAGGTGTAAGAACTCCCAAAGTTGGTAGTGAACTGCTGGCATAGCTCTGCCCAACTATTAATGGAGTCGGGTGGAAGACTCATGAACCAGGACCTTGCAGTCCCAGTAAAGCCACTGGGAAGTAATTGGCCATCACAGCCTCATCACCCCCTGCTACCAGTATGGCAGTGGAGTAGATTTGAAGAAATTCGGTGGGGTTGACAGTCCCGTCAAATTTTTCCGGCAAGTGAGGCCGGAACTTCTGTGGCCATCTGACCATGCGCAAATGCATGGCCAGGGCAGAACAGCCTGTCCTACTCCTTGAGGAGCAGGGTTGTCCCGAGCCTCTCGCCTCTCACGAGCACGCTCGATATGGACACGGTCGTCTTGCTGCCGGTAATGGCGATCCAGTTCTGACCGCAAGTCATGAGTCGGAATCCTGGTGATGGTATGAGTGCATCGAGCCCTAGGGGGCAACAAAGTCACCTGCTGGGATGCAGCACGTCTCCTTTGTTGCGAGACTTGTGGACCAAGTCGGCCGGACAAGGTCCATCATTGTGATGGTGCTCGCCCCGAAGGGGGAGGACCTTGATTGTTGATGCCTACAGCCGCGGCTGCAACCAGATGGTCAACATCAGCCCTCCACTGCTCCATATCACCCTGGGGTGCACCTGGAGGCGGTGGGTGTTGTAAGAGAGCTCGCGCAGCAATGAGCACATGCTCAGGATTGTTGTTTGTCGATGCAGTGATCGACGCAGATACCCCATCTTGTTGACCAGCATTGTTTGCTGGAACATATGGTGCTATAGTGCCGGCTGGAACAATGGCACCTGCTGGTTGGTGAGCGTTGGAGGGATTGCCTCCAGCAGGTTGTTCAACACAGTTTCTATTGAATTATCCTGCGGCAGAATTCACCATCTTATGATCTCGGGACTGTTGCCCCTACCTGGCGCGCCAAATGTCGATGCGTTGCAACAACACTTCCCCCGATACTACTAAAGTGTAGCCCGCAGAGGTTCTTGTTTTGGTTGGGATACGCAGAGATCAAGATCAAGATGATGACACCAGAGATTTACGTGGTTCGGGCCGCCTGAGCGTAACACCCTACTCCATGGGGTTTGTGTTGTTGTATTGTGTGAGTCTATTTCTTAGTAAGCGGGTTAGCTTGGATCGGATCAGATGTCCTTGGGTACATGCGGCACAACCCTTTTATAGTTCTAAAGACTGACCGTTACAAAGCTTGCCTAGCCCGACATGTGGCCCTGGCGTATTTAATGGCCTAATACATTGTCTAAAGGGTATTAAGCATGATTAATAGTGTGATAACGTGCCTTAATGACTGCGTTACCCCTATTAACATTGCTCTGATTGCGCGTCGTTAATACAACATTAACGACATGTAATTAAATCTTGTACCTGCCACTTTAATTACCCTTGATTGTTCATGCTGAAGGAGATCTGCCAGTGTATACGTCGATGAAGGTCCGGAGGCTCCACACGTGGAAGCTCTAGAACTTTCCCTTACGAGAGGTTAGGTCCACGGTTGTTGTACACGTGTCGGTATCGGATCTCCTCTCTGCTGGGGGTTAGGTCCGGGGTTGTTGTACACGTATTGTCACCAAAGCTTTCCTTCGTTGGGAGCTTAGTTCCGGTTTTCCTTTACACGTGTTTACCCAGGAGCTACCCATATGAGGGGAGCGGGTCCGGTGCAATGTGACATGTGGGGCTCGAGGAGACCTTCAACTCTGACAGGTAGAACTCCCTTGTACTCTTCGCAGTACTAAGGGGTACCCGGTACTCAGGTACCGACAAACACATAGCCTCAATGTCTTGTCCTTCTTCTCAACAAATAAAGCGGAGCAACCCCAAGGAGATGAACTTGGACGAATGAATCCCTTGTCCAACAGTTCCTTCAATTGTTCCTTTAGCTCTGCTAATTCTTTGGGTGCCATTGTGGTTCCAGGTGATAATTCAATCTTGAATTCCACCTCTCGGTCAGGCGGCATACCTGGCAGATTATCGGGAAACACATCCTGATATTCACGTACCACCAGAATATCCTCAAGCTTGATAGCTTTAGTGTGATAGATGGCTTGAATTTCTTGAACCAGTTAGTCAAGAAAGATGGTGTGGTGGTCGTGAAGCGAAGAATCAAGTCGAACGATGCGGGGACCGATGTCCAGAACAGCCCTGTGGTTGTTTAACCACGACATTCCCAATATGACATTGATCTTTTGACCATTTAGAACTATGAGAGTGGTGGGGTATATTCTACCCCCAGACATAGAGGAGCACGAGAGACAATATCTGTGGTGGTTATGTTGCCTCCCGGTGAAGATATGAGATAGTGCTCTTTGGTGGTGGTGGTGTGAAGCTAGTATTTGATCACAAAAGATTTACTAATGAAGTTGTGTGTAGCTCCAGAATCAAAGAGAACGAGTGTTGGATGGTCATTTAGAGTACCAATATCCGCTAGCATGGGTTCACCTTTTGGAACATCCTTCATAGGAATATGATGGAGGTTGCCGGTTCTTATCACTGTCCTCTTCTGTTGACGGCGGGGCTGATTTGATGTTAGTATTGATGCAAGCACACTATCCGGTTTTCCAAGCGGACATACCTTGGCAAAGTGACCCACACGGTCACAAGTGAAACAAGGATATTGCTCTGACTTTTCTTCGGACTAAGGGAAGCTTGGTGCAATGGGTTGTGGAATAGATGCAAGTGGAGCTTCACTTGGTTGTTGCGGTTGTTGCTACGGTTGTCGTGGTTTGAGCGTCGGAACCTGAACCGAAGAACTGTGAGATTGAATAGGTTGCACAGGTAGTTGCACTTCTTCACCGGATGGCGTATGATAAACCAACCGATAATTCTTAGGAGCAATATTATTGCTGCTTGAAATCACACTGCTCTTCCTCTTTTCTGCCTGAGTTTCGCGGTGAGCATCCTCTGCCGTAATGACGGCATTGACCACCTCATTGAAGTTACGACGAGGAAATAGGACCAGCTGCTCTCTCAGTTTGACATTTAACCCTCTGTAGAAACAATCACATTTCTTTACTTCAGTATCCACATAATCAGATGCATATTGTGCCAAGTGATTGAACACCTTTGAATAACCATAGGCATCCCTCCCCCTTGCTTCAAGTCTAGAAATTCTTGAAACTTCCTCATCATGATTGCGGAGGGGATATGATAGGTGCGGAACGTGTCCTTGAATTCTTTCCATGCTACTTGATGTCTGGCAGGCATGGAAGCGACATGTTTTGACCACTAAGCACCGGTGGAACCGTGAAGTTGTTGTGCTGCAAACAACGTCTTCTGATGCTCATTACAGTCGAGCAACCCGAATTTTGACTCGACGGAACAGAGCCAATAGTCCGCCTCCAAATGATCTTCAGTTTCTATGAACACCGGTGGTTCAATTGCCAGAAAATCAACATAAGTGTTCTGGTGATGGTCCTCGTCTAGACGTGATGTACTCTGCAGCAAGGTTCGAAGCAACTTGGTGCGTTCATCATTCGCACCCAATATGGTGATCAAAGTCTCCACCAAGATGCTCGGAGTAGAAGATGGTTGTTGCTGAGGTGCCTGTGGCTCTGGTGGTGGGAAATTATCACCACCGTGACTCAAGCTACCCACCCCGAAGGTTGCACGCGTGCAAACCATTCTGCAACACAACCATGAATACACCATGAGACGATGTGGAAAGATCACATAAGAAGCAATAGTGTCATAAAGATGACAACTTGCATAACCTAACATAAATTGATAAAGTAGAAACTTTATACAAGATACATCATCATTGGACCAGCTTTACAATAGTGAGTCCCAAAATAATGGACTCCATGGATGGGAGTTCATTTCAACTATCGTTGGTCGCAACGGGGCATCATGCACTTTATCACTATTCTTTCAAAATGATACAAACATGGCTGTCGATTGAAATGGAATTTCAAGTGTGTCATATACTCACATCCAACGCAGCATGTCAAACAATAGATTCTGGACATGAGATACGACACAAGAAATGAACCAAGGTTCCAAAACTGGTTCACTGTCCAGTTTTATGGTCCAGCTGACCAGTGTGGAGATATTTAAACTTATCGACCGGTTAGATGAAAAATCTGGACTGGAGTTCAACTACAAAGTTGTAGTAAACTCAAAGACCTTTCCAAAATGTATTTATTTTACCCCTATATAATTTATGGTTGAGGAGGTATGACTTTTGCAAGTTGACAGTGTTTCTGGAAAAAATTTGACAGCACTTCTTTTGTTTAAGGCTGGTTTTTGTCCACATTCTTCCAGATACAAAATATCAATATATGAAAAAATCATAAATTACAACATTGTTACATACATCCTAAGGATTCCATAATTGTATTACATGAAGCCATTCGTTGATTCTACTAAGAGATATGATAGAAACAGTAACAGGATACAGAAACTGTCCACTCTCTGTCCAGATTTGGCAGAGTTTGGAAATTTGAAAATTTCATCATGTTACAGGGGATTATGATCTGGAGTTGAACATAGGAGTTTCAGAGGACTCTCTAAACTTTATAACCATGTATGGTAGACCTTCAGGGGTTTAATATACAAGAAGTTATGCTATTCCGAAGTTAGTCAATATTCTGTCCAGTTCACAGTTTGAATCAGGAACTGGGTAATTCAAGTTCAAATGAAGTTTTCAAGTTTTAAATCTTGAAATATGTCTTGGAGCTGAAAATGAATCTTGTGGAGGACTTCCTCAAGTTCCCAAATCATATGCCTGCTGACCACAGCGATCACATGATTTATTGTCAATCTGTTCTAATGCTCTGAAACAGAGATTACAAATTCAAACGTAGCCCTAAGTTGAAATTTTTTAGTTGTTGTTGAGTCACACCTCCAGCATGGATATCATCGTCGACATGCCCGATGAAACTCGAATGCAATGCCGGTACTGCGTCCTCACCAAAGAAAATACTAAGCCGGTATTCTGACATACGTCTCAGCGGTGGCCTTAATGACGTTAACTCACAAACGTATTCAACTCGAACTACGTATAATGTGGTTAGTGTACCTCCAACTACACAACTTACTGATCTATGGTGCCGTACAGCACAGCTCGCACGGGCGATCATTTCAGGCAGTCACAATAATATATATTAAAGTAAGAACATTCGTCTCGTATCATTCCATACGGGCCGCCCCGAGCTGAGCCACGTCTCGAGGTACATGGCCAAGTTTTCTACCACCCGACAGGGGTCCTACGTCTTTGCATAATGCTGTACCAGTAGGAGGCGCATCGGGTTTTCTACTACCCGACAGGGTCCCATGTCTTCACCTAATGTTGCACCAGTAGGAGGTGCTTTCGCGTGTTTATTATAAAACACACTACGTGCTTTTCAACTGCACGATAGGTGACTACATCATTTATCTCTTGCGTTAGAGATCAGCTCTGCGTGTGGCCCTTTGAACATTGAATGTTCAAGAGTTGCATACTTCATGTTTTTGATCACGCGATGGGGTATTCTCGCTTTTGCCTGAAGCACGCCAAAGAAAAACGTTTTCATATGTTCCCAGAACCATGAGAAGGTTAAGAGACTCATATTAACTTTCGTGCCAAGCCACAGAAACCATCATCGCACTACTTCTCATACGAAGAGCTTACCGCAATTGATCTGCTTGTGGCGGCGTACCTTACCTCTTACCTGACGTCGAAGCATCGTTATAAAATATAATAACACAAAAGTTAGCTTGCCACCTTAAGTAACTAATACTATAATAGACCTTATGTGGGCATAATAACCAATCCTCACTCGACTACTTCTAAATTTTCAAAATAGGCTCTTTTCAAGCGTGTTATTCCCAATACGGCTCTGATACCAGGTTGTGAGGACAGGGGTCCCGACATTTCAGGAATCGCAGAGTGTGGTGTCGTGTGATGCGACCTCCAACAGCACACACGAAAAGAATACTCAGAATACATATACAAAGCTTTATTTCACAATATGGTTCACTTTTACAATATAATGTACAATACTTGTACGAAAGCAACGGAGTACATAATACTCATACTCTCAAGCCTAACTAAGCAGAAGAGAAGTCATCCATGCCCTAGGATGCTTCACACTAGTACCACGAAGACAAAGTAGCGGCGCGCAGGATTTCCACTCGGCCATCTACTCGAGGGGGCAATGGCGTACATGGGAATCCGACATAATCATACCTGCATAAACAACAACATTGCCTATGTGAGTATGAAGGCTCAGCAAGACTTAACCGTCTCACCTAAACATGAAACTCTACATACAGGGACTCTAGCATAATAGGAAAGCTGAATTTGCATAAATAAACTCGCCTACATGTTCATCCTTAGTTTTCATCTTTAAGCATCAAGTTAATGGCTCCAGAATCATAAATTTAGTTTGCACTATCTCTAATACATTCAATGTTGCAATACAATAGATTATTCATATCAGCATATAAAATAAGTTCCAACTACTCTTTATTACTACGTCACGACTCAGTGAACAAGCAATACTCATATCCGCGAGGGACGATGATTCAAATATTTCAAAACCCAACTTACATGACACTTATGAACTTTTGGAAGAGACGATGTGCGGTCATTTTCAATACTCGTCGTAAGTGGCAACCTTTCACAAGACACCTACATGCCGAATCGGTTCAATCGCCCCGGACAATAGCCTCTCTCACGGTGCATCCATCTGAAGTGACAGAGTTCATGAGCGAGTTTCGAGCTACTGTGCAGGTCGGCTGGCAGCCTGAGGCAATCGAAAAAGTCTCAGCACTAAGGTTAATAAGTTACATCCGTTTACTGGACCCCATAAATTCAGTATGCAACCAGTACAACTCAATACTTGTCCAGCGGGGCCGCATACGGCGCGGTCCTTAACCGACATAGATGGGGCTACATATCAACCCTCCGACATCGACCTCGCAATAACTAGCCCAGGCCAACGTGGTCACAAGCATTGTCCCACCATGCGAGTCGAGACAACCTTGCACGCTCCCACCTACAGTAACGAAATTCCCTATCCACATCTCATTTAGTTAAAGAGTGAGCTACCAACTGTCATCTCGCGAGTAGACGGCGCTAATCTACTTCTTCTCGCGAGTAGAATTCAACTACTCGACTTTTGGTCGATAAAAGGTCTCGTGAGTTGATTCAAACAACTCGTTCTCTACTAAGCCTTCCATTATACAGTTAAGCATAGCCTCTCGATTCGTGAGACACTCAACTAACCATAACTCTGGTCATATTTGGCCATGCATGTGGATTTCAACCAACATAGACCTAATGCACATAACAATACTATTCAATGAAGTGTATAAAGCAAAACATTATAAAGGCTCTTAAATGCAAACAGGGGCTTGCCTCGTTGTTGTTCTGCAATAATATTAATTACTGTCAAGAGGATTAAATGTTAGTGGTCTTCAGATCCTCGTCAAGTCCTTGGTCTATCAAAATGTAATTCAAATGCAAGGATATATCAATACATTGATTTAGGGACTAATGAACATAACAGATTCAACTCTGTATGAAGACATTTACTAAAAATCTAGGGATTTTTACAGTAGCTTAGGGATGACCTAGGTGACTTGGGATAAAAGTTTCAGATTTTTATCAGTAAGGTTCTGGTCTCTATAATGCTTGGAAGATTTCCCATTTATTAATTTACATATAAAACTTGGGGTTTTATACTATCAATAAATGGTACAAACAAAATAGTATAGGAAAATATGAACCTAATAAAATTGGTTTTACAATTCTTGAAGCTTTCTACAGGTCTCTGTGAATTTTACAAGGTTTTGGTATTTTTCTAAAAAGGTTTCTGTACTTTATGGATTTTCTAAATAACCTGAAATAAATCTCCAAAATTAACCCCCTTGATGAATGCTAATGAGGCTGAAATTTTTACTGGGATTAAAGGATATTATGAATATGAGTCTGGCAGAAAATTGGAATTTTCCAATAAGTTAAACTCTTGGAATTAAATTCCAAAGGGAAAATGGAAATTGAATTGTGCAGAAATTAGAAGGCATTTTCATACCCAAAATTCTGCACCATGGAAAAGTAATGGTTCACAGGAGTCCAACCAAATTTGTTTCGGCATTTTTCGAGTTTCCTAGAGTGAGATATAAATTTTCAATGGTTGGACTATTATCAAGATTTTTCTCTAATCAGAAAATGGGGAATTCAACCAACAGTCAATGACTAGTGGGTCCCTGTTTTAATCCGGCCAGTAGGAAATGTACCACACCGGGCCATAGAGTAAAATATGCGTGGCCGCATGAAATCTTGTGGCCATAGAGGATTCGGCATGGGGTCATCCCCTACCTTGCATTCCCCTACCTTCGGCCAGGGTGAGGGCCGACGGCGCTGGGCAGCGCCCGGCGGCGGCGCTTTGCCGGCGTCGACCTCTGGTGGCCCTTTGCTCCCAAGACTCGCCGCCTGGTGGTAATCCACCAAGGGAAAGATGATGGAGCCCACGGAGTTGGCCGGCGGTGGCCGGAGCTCAAACCTCGGCGGCGGCGGTGGCAATGGCGCGGCGGCGCTTTGGATTCCCCTAGTGAGTGAGCAATGCGGATCGGGAAAAACACTAGGAGCATTGCCTAGACCTCAGGAACAAGGAATTGGACTCTATTAAGGGCGGATCCATTGCAAGGGAGAATTTGATGGTGACCTAGGGTTTGGGCCAAAAAATGGGGAATTTTTCTTGCCGGCGTGAAGAGAACATTATTTTCCGATTGGTTTGAACTGGAAAATTGTTTAGAATGCCTAGAAACTTGTCCCTAACAGGAATGGCGTGAGATAGACCATGTATGAACAATTTTGCCGATTATTAGCTGCGGCATAAAAAGAACTCAGACGAGAACAAACCTAATCCGGTGGCGACAATGATTATTGTGCCGAACTTGATTGATAGAAACTAGTAGGCGATTCCTGCGATCATTTCTGAAGATTTTGCAGTGGATAACCTCAGCTGGAATAGCAGCAATGTGGTTTCTCCTCCGGCGGCCTCAACTAACCGTCGATGAAAAACTTGAAAAAACAGGCCACTGTGAGCCAGGAACAGGCCGAGTATACTTCATGGAAAGGTCAAGGACTACCTTGCGCACGTTTTTGCTGTTGTGTGCTTGATCATCCAAAGGTTGAAACACCGGGGCGAGCTAGAGGCAGAGGAGGGCGGCAATGGTGGGCAACGACCAGGAACAGAGGAAAAATATGCGCTGCTCACTGGGAGGGCGAGGGAGAGAGGATTAGGGCTACACACGCGCTGGAGGCAAGCAAGCAAGCAGGTAGCTCACTGGCCATGCAAGCATCACTATGGCGCGCGCACATCAGAAGCAGAGACTCTGTCTCGATGCTTTGAATTGGCATGTGGGCCCCCACAAGCCATAGACTAGCAGATTTGAAACTCAGATTTAAAATAGTAAATGAAGTCCAAATTTCAGCAAACTATGTGGGTAGACTAATTCGAGCATTATGAACACAATGGTGGCCTTAGAATTGTCATTTGATTTCTGCAAAATTTTTATTCCCAGAACAGTAGCAATTTCATTACTTTTGTCTCAAATCAAAACTGTCATTTAAATCCATTGTGCTGATTTTGTTTAATAGTAACCTTTTCTTCACTTTATGCACCATATTAACATCTGACACTTTATTACATTTGGCTGGCTGGAGTCACAAAGCATCAAACACTTGGTCGGAGATGGGATTTTACAGTTTCGACCCCGCAGCCACAACCTGCTGGGTCAAAATGAGAAGAAGAGATCCCCAGACTAGATGTAGGACACCCTGCCCGAACCAGTATACATGTCTTGTCACAGTAGTTAGGCCACCACGATTCATTTGGTACTCGTCGGCAACCCAAATGCCGACAGGCTGCATCCTCCTCAAGCGCTTCCCCGAAAGGAAATTCAGCGGCCCGAGCGACAATGTAAAGAAGGCCTTGCCCCCAAGCCCCGAGCCGTAGGAGCCCATCTTTCATGAGCACACCAGCCTCATATGAGGCCCGTCAAAGGAATTGTGGCAGAGGGCTCGAAATCGGTGCTGGAGGACCCGGAGATGGCGTTGGAGGGTTCAGAAGCTCTGCTAGCAGAGGGCACCATCAGGAGCCCCTAGACAGGTTTAGTAGCTCGAGCGACTGCTAGCCCGAACTGCGCTATCACACTACCACAAGCCACAACCCAAGTCTATGGAAGCTCCGCGAGCCATCTCTACATCCCTCTTAGCGGCCGGGAAAACCAAGGTAGGTACTAATCCCTCGACCATTTAGTTTTTTATCGCAAGCCGAATGCATTTTTAAGACTACAACACGAGGGTTAGAGCATGATCGAGCTGGTCAGGTACAGGGCTTCGAGTGGTATGAGGATCACACCGCTCGTCCTGCATCACTCGGGGGCTCTGTAGTATGAACCCCCCTTCCTTACACCTCATAATTCGAGCCATAATGTGTCGACTCATCCCCCATCACGATCTAGAAAAGGGTGCCAGAGCGAAGAAATTAGAATTGGAAAAATAACGCTCTCATACATTGAGTCGGTGTTGGTACTTCTTAATCCGCAAGCACACGGAAATACCATTGTAGCACTTCCCAAGAGTATTCCGAAGGGTATCGTATCCAAGGAATGTGTGTGTAGATCTCCTTAGTTGTTCTCCCAAGGACACATAGTTCGTTTGGTAGGTAAGGATTTGAGAGGAATTCAATGGTTTGATTCTAAACAATAGTAGCGTACGATAGATGATTGCTTCGGGCACGGGTTTACCCCTGGCAAAACAAAGACGATTCGCGCTAAGAGCCCATGGCATAGCCAAACATGGAGGATTACTAAGGATAGATAGGGCTATCACCACCTACTACCTACATCTTCAATCCGTGAGTCTACTAGATATCCACTGATAAATTGTAATTTAAGCACCACACTTGAGTTCTAATTCACAACTCTAATCATTTCAAATGCAAAAGCTACAACTAGAGCCTCTAATAAATTAAAGTAGTGAACCTACAAGCAGCTACAAAGAAAACTACTATGAATTAGAAATCAAGAGCTACAAGCAGCCACCTACAGGGAGCCATAGGGAGTTGACACGTGGAAGAATACCGCATTTGGCGCTAGGAAAGAGTTAGCCGAGTCAAGGGCTCGAACGACTTGGTCTTGGCCCCCCTTGGGCTGTGCTTTCTCCTGATAACTTATTTGTGGGACCAGACCCCCTTCCCGCGTTAATCAATGTTGAATTCCCTCGTATATACCTGGTAATGGGTACATGGATCCATGTGATGCCATGGTTCACCACCTCATTGATTGAAAGGTAACTTTTAAGATTGCTCACTGCATTCTTTGGTATTTTGGGGCTTAATTCACCCGCATGCAAATAGACACTAACACTTGTGGAAATGGATAGTATTAACCCCTACCACTATGTTGTTATCATTTTTATAATTTTCATGAGATGAATTGATGGTTAAATTTAGCATTTAAGAACCGTCAACATACTCTCCCACACTTAGTCTTGGTGGTTATCTAAATTAAAATGAGAGAGGAAGACAAAACTTCATGACTTCAAAATTGTGCAAAAATCAAAATCAATTTCAAGCAAGGTTGGAATTACCCAAGATTTTATTGATTCATCATATCACACCAATCAAATACTTAGATGACATGTTTTTCCTAAATTAGTTATGTGGGTCGATAAACATGGTAATGAATTTAAAATGCAAGGTATACTAATCTCAACTTTAAGCAAAATGTGATTGTTCATTTTAATTTGAGTTGATTTTAGATAAGTTTTATGTGAATTCATAAAAAATTCCAACTCACTTTGCAGTGCATCATATGGAACAGGAGATAGAGATCCAAACGGACCCTGTATAACGAAACAGAGCCGAGAGAGGCCACCAACAGGCCGGCCAAACTAGGGGATCGACTGGGTCTGGGTTGGCTCCTCTGGCCTCATGCTTCATCGTGTAATCTCGTGTGCTTGTTTGCAATATGTTCTCGGGTGGAACATGGATTTTGTACGTCACAAAGTTGTGAGGAAACTCTTCCCCCACACTTGTTTCCTGGACTCTTTAATGAAGACAAATAAAATGATAAAACAAAGGGAACTTTACTGGTGTTAGCTGATCCAGTAAGTTCTATTTTATTGAACTCAAAATGGGGGCACTTGAATGAAAATTGAAATTGAAAAACAAAGCTAGCACCCTAAGACTAAATAGGGATTTGAAGATGGGACTTCGGTAAGGTGGAAATTGGATTGATGTTGTAGCACCGAGGGATTCATTGGACTTCCAGAATTTAAGTGGAATTAGCAAGAACAGCGTGAAGGCCGATTAAATTTGTCACATAGATTTCCTTTTTCAAATTATCATGGGAATCTAGGAATATTTTGAGACGGTGTCGATTTACCTTAACTAGATGACCTTAAATCCTCGTGGGATAAACTGTGGCACACTTGCAATCCATATATTACTAAGTAAAAAACTAGATCCTTATGAGAGTACTATGCAAGAAAACTAATGACTAAGAAAATTCTTGTGCACATATACTGGATGATGAATGGTGATGACTCCTATTTGATCGCTCTCTTTTTGTGCAAAGATGAAGCATGGCTACTTATTTTCTCTCTTCTTATTTTAGATTGTTTTTGAGAGCTCTTATAGCCATGCCTTCTACTCCTTTTTATGCATCTTTTTAATGAGAGGATTTTGGCAAAAGTTGTATGGAGTATCTTTTGATGGTGGATGGATGAAAACTATGGAAAAATATAGCATATGATGGAGTGCACAAGAAATTACTGATCAAAGATTTCATGCAAGTCTCTCAATAGGGTCAAGAGTTTGACAAAGTTCAATTAAAATGCAAAGTGGCATATGCATGTGGTTTTAAATAATTTTATCATATGGCTTTGGTGGGTATTTAAATTTCAATGAGAGAGGAAGGCAAAACTCCACGACTTCAAAGTTGTGCAAAAATCAAAATCAATTTCACGCAAGGATAGAATTATCCAAGGTTTTATTTATTTCACCATATAACACCAATCAAATACTTAGATGAAATTTTTCCTAAATTAATTGTGTGGGTCCAGAAACATGGTAATGAATTTAAAATACAAGGTATACTAATTTCAACTTTAAGAAAAATGCAATTGTTCATTGTAACCTGAGTTGATTTTGTAGAAGTTTTTCATGAATGCATCAAATGTTTCAACTCAATTTGCAGCGGATCATATGGAACAGGGGATAGAAGACTCAAACTTACGCGGTGTAGCGAAACAGAGCCAAGAGAGTCCACCAGTAGGTCGGCCAAACCAGGGGCTCGACCGAGCCCTGGTTGACTCTTCTAGCCTCCTGCTTCGTCGTGTCGTCTCATGTGTTTGTTCGCGACATGTTCTTAGATGAAAATGTGTAATCTGTTAGTCGTGAAATTGCGAAGGGACTCGTCCCCCACACTTGTTTCCTGGGAACTTTATTGGATACGAAATAAACTAAAAGGGGGAACTTTATCGGTGTTAGATTAACCGGTAAGTTCACTTTATTGAATAAAAAAGGGGGCTGCTTACATTATTGAATTACAAACTTTTGAGATAAATAAAATAAATCAAACTAAGGGTAAGCACCCAAGGCCTAATTGGGACATTTACTTATGGTGCCTTGTAGATGTCCGACATCCCTACGGCCTCGCATAGGTGCCTATGTTTGGCACTTATGCCACGACGGACACCATCAATCTTCTCCCTAAGGGCTTCAATGTTGTCCTTAAGTTCTGCCCCCTTGATGCATCCTTTGGCCACCATGCGTGCTAGCTTTTTGTTCTACAAACGAAGATTTGCTAGTTCTTTAGCTAGATGCGCCACATCGGCCCATGGAGATTTCTCATCACTGCTTTGGAATTGGCCCAGAGGCCTCTTTATAGCAGGTGCTGAGAGGTGCCGCCGTACCATGGAGAGAGATGATCTCTTCGATTCCTTATTGCCGCCTTGTCCACATGCTTGAACAGACCTTTTGCATAACCCGCGAGCGTTCTCATGCTGTGAATTATGAAATGGTTGTTCGTTGGTTTCGCCGAGGTGTGCGTAGGTGACTCGTAGTGGTGGCTCACTACGTCGCCCTTCTTCATCTTGAGAGTGGCCGTGTACTTCTTGCTGGGATGTAGCATAAGACGGACTTCATCTTTTCCATGGAAAAAATGAGTCACGAGTGGCTTGAGAGTCGCCAACGATGGACGTCGTGTAGGCGTCTGCGATTTCATCAGCGCTCTACATAAAGAGAGCGAGCGGGCCATGCTGCGACAAGCGGGGCTACACCCATGTCGTGTTCCACGTGGTGGTATCACGACGAGTGGTGCCACGTCTAATACCATGACGGACTTGATGACCAATGAAGCCCTATCATTGGCCGGTGTATGTTCCCCACTAGGGTTGAATGTGGAACTGGTGGAAATGTGGCGCACGATGTCCTTGTCGGCCATGATAGATGGGACGTGGTGGAAGGTGGAAGAGGGTGCTTTATTTTCTGGAAAGGTGCAAGTTTGTTGATAGTTCATCCTAGCAACAAGTGCTAGACATGCAGTTGGCACTAGGCTAACCTAAGCCAAAGCAAGATGAGTTCTGCAAGCAAATGGAAAGTACCACTGTAGCATTTCACCCGAGAGTATCCCCTAGTGTATCGTATTTATTTTATCCCAAGGAAGGCAAGTGAAGAGGACAAGATCATAGGTAGAGTAGGGTATTCTAGTAAGGATCCTAGTAAGATGGATAAATGATGTAGTGGGGTACTATGACACACACCCAAGCAATCTACTCTAATGTGTAAGAAAGTCCTAGTGAAGATCGAGTTACGAGATGGAGCTACTCGTACTGTGCTCTAATTACTCATATACATAGCCAATTAGTGTACACATGAGTATGCTAACGACGAATACTAGGGCTTAGTGGTCCAACACATCGGGCAAGGGTTTACCCCTGGCAAAACTAGGATGATTCTCGTAAAGAGTCTGTTGCGTAGCCGAACGTGGGGGAGTGCAAAGGATGGATATGTCTGTCACCACCTACCGCCTACCCCTACAACCCGTGAGTCTACTAGACATCCAACGCTACTTAACTATCTAACCACTACACTTACATGTTAAGTAAATGTCTTAAGAGCTGCAATACAAGTACCTTCCTAAGGACATGACAAACCTAAACATTGTTGAACCAATGTTGGGACCAAGCACTAACGTATTCATATTAACAAAATCATATTATTACCTAATTAGACTATAGCGCCGGTGTGTGATGTTTATGATAACTTGATATTGACATTATGATCAGATCATAATAACATCTACACCTAGCACATACATGAACTCCACAATCAAACATGAAACAATTTGTCCAAGTAAATGAATAAAGAGAGACTACTAATAATATTATTATAATGCATAAGGTCACAAAAGGAAAGAAACATACATGAGCCATACTTTTCCCAATGTGGACTTGGTACTGGAGGCTCCTCTCTATAGCCTAACCTGCAGTAAGGACTAGAGAGAACTAGTGTATACAATGGGAGAATGCTTGAGTGGTGTGTGTTGAAGTAAGGGGTATGGGGTCCTATTTATACTAGTGTTCAAGCAGTTCCGTGCGCTAATCTCCCGGTCTTTCACTTACTCCCGCGTCAAGGAAGCTACCAGAGGTCGACACGTGGAAGGAGACTACTTTTGGGGTGTAGAGCAGTTCGGCAGCGCAGGGCTTGGTCCTAGTCGCCCTGGTTTTCCTCCGGTTCAGGTGGGCCCTCCTGCCATTCCTTAGCGCTACATCGTTGGATGCCCTCATTATACTCCTGTAGGTGGGCCATTTGATCTATGTGCTGCACATGCCAGTGTGTGATTGGCTGTGAGTGCATTATTTAGGATCCCCCCTCATTCTTCATCAGTTTTGTATAAAATACCTGCATGCACAATTTTCTCCAAGTACAAGTGGAAGTAGGTCAAATCTAAAGATGATGTGTGTAAGAAATATTTATTCCTTCACATAATTTAGTTATATTGACGGTCAAAATTTGTATATAATGATCGTCAACAAACTCTCTGAAGCTTACCCTTTGCTCATCCCGAAGCAAAGATAAAGACTTAGATTGTTGATTAGGAGTTGCTACAATGCCTTATCTTTCAAGAGTACTAAGTGCCCAATAAAATATTCTGCCATGCATTGAATAAATTGACTATGGTACCTCACTCTTTTTCTTAGTCATTATGGGGCGTATGCCTCATCCTTTTGTTGGGCGGTTGAAGGATAGAACAACAAAGTGAGCATGCATCACCTAATATTTAAGTTCCACTTGAATTCCGGAGAGTTTCAAATGGTGTTTGAGTTTAGGTTCCTCAAATGATGCTCTCAATGACTCTTATGTGGTTAGTGGTATTTATATCCTCACCAAGGCAATGCTTTCCTTGTCCTATATCTAAATAAGTCTTATATGTGGAGCTTGGTAGGGAACAAGAGTAGGCTTATTTGCAACACATATATCGCTAAGTCAAAAGAGTAAGCCTTAGGAGAAAACAAATCATACTTTTAGATCAAGATTGTGCAAGTGTGATGGAATATTTGTGGAGTGGAAATATGAAGATAACTCCTTTGTATGCACTCTCTTTATTGTAAGGATGAAACATGGCTGCTTATTTTTTTTCTTTTTTTCTCATGCTCTTGTACATGAGCGTGCATTTTTTTTCCTTTTAGCCATGTCTTCTACTCTTCTTTTTTCAAATATTTTGAAGAGAGTATTATGCATGAAAAATATGGAGTATATTTTGATGGTGGAATGGCATGGATGAATTTTGCTAACTTCTAGTGTAGAAGTTTAGTATGTGGTCATGAAATCTTGATCTTAAAAGTATGAAAAGATTCTCACATGGGTCAATACTAGTTTGACTAGGATCAATATGAAAGCAAATAACATATGCAGAAGGTTTATCAAATTTGAATCATCATATGGCTTTGGTAGGAATTTATATCAAAAGAGGAACTTCCATTTTTAGAATTTCTTTGAAAAATCAAGTTTCACTTTTAACTAAGATTTTTGCAGCTCTTATCACTATATCATATCCCACAACAACCTAGAATTCGATTAAGCTTTTGCTACCCACAAATACCAAGTTTTAATGCAAGAGTATTCTAAGCCAATAAACACAATACTTGGAGAATACTAAATTGTATCCAAGAGGCTAAGGAAAAATAAAATAGAGCAACTATTCATCATTCCAACTTATGCAAAGTAAAAATATTATTCTTACTACACATCTTTTATTTTATTAACCTAACCTATACTACGTTAATTTTTAAATGCAAATGATGTGGGAAGAAAGAAATAAAATAATGGAATACAAATAGGGTGTGATACAAGTTACCTCAAGTGGAAATCCTCCCCCATGCTTGTCCTTCATCAATCTCCGTGATAAGGGTTGAACCCTTGATGACAGAAGTAAGCCATGAGGTTGGCCTGTGTTGTTGCAGCGTGGTGTTGATGTTGTCGAATCGCACGTTGACTTGTTGTTGGCAGTCGTGGGTACCTTGGATGTGGTCTTGAAGGGTGTTAAGGACGTCGCCTGTCCTCACTTCAAGGTCTCCCATCTGTTGAGTGAGTGCCGTCATTCCTTGGTGTAACACCCTCATTTTAATCCATCATGCATTGCATACATTCTTATACATGTTTAACATTAAGCAACTGTTGACATTTCTTACGTCACAGGTAAAAATCCGCAAGCGCACGAAAACTATCGTGTAGCACTTCCCCTTAAGAGAGTATTCCCAGCGGTATCGAATCCACGGAACGTGTGTGCTAAACTTACGAACTAATCCACCCTAGGACACAAAGTTGTTTTGTAGGCAAGGAAGAGAGAGGAATTCAAAGTATGGATTTTAATTTAAAGGAATTTGCAGTAGCTGCTTGCTTCGGGTGCGGGTTTACCCCTAGCAACACTAGGACGACTCCCGCCAAGATCCTATGGCATAGCCGAACTTGGAGGATTACTAAGAACAGATAGGGTTGTCACCACCTACTGCCTACCTCTTCAATCCATGGGTCTACGAGATATTCACTAATTATTTCAAACCTAAGAACCACACTTACGTTCTAAATCACAACTCTAGTTGTTTTGAACACAAAGCTACAACTAGAGCCTCTAATAAATTAAAGCAATGAACCCACAAGTAACTACTTGTGCAAACTATTATAAATTGAGAATCAAACTTGAATTGAATTCACAAAAGGCTTACTTGATTTGAGTACACCTTTGTAGGGATACAAGTGTAGAAGAGGGACTTGACAAGCCCAAGCCTCCTTCTCCTAATCTCTCACCACACTCTCCTTCTACTTGACAGCCTCTAGGACTACTGTAAACCTTAGGAGTGGTATTCTATTATCATCTTTTGGTGTGTGTGTGTGTGAAGTGAGGTGTGGGGTTCTATTTATAGGGGGAGAAGGATTGATTCCCACCACCAAATGCGTGAATCAGTCACCCATGACTTCTTCAAGCCGGGAGCAGCCAACACGTGGCATCTGACTGGGTTTGGCGCCACTCCCTAGTCAGCCGACTAGGGAGGTCGGTCGACCTGGTCTCAGCCCGAACCCCGTTCGGGCTATGCTTCCTCTAGGTCTCTGCCAGGTGGGTCCCATCCCTTTGTATGGGTGCTACACCGTTCGATGGCCTCAAATACTTCTGTTTGTGGGCCATTTGATCCATGTGATGACATATGGCGTCACTTGATTCGTTGAATTCCAAATTTATGGATTACTCCCTGCACGTCTTGGTATTTTTGGTCTAAATTCACCTGCATACAAATAGACACCAACACTTGTGGAATTGGTTAGTTTTTAACCCTACCACTACGTTGTGTTTCTCTTTTGTGCACATTATGAGGTGAATTGATGGTCTAAATATGGCACTTAAGGACCGTCAACAAACTCACTCACACTTAGTCCTTTGCTCGTCCTTGAGTGAGGCAAGGAAAAGAACTAAGGTGTTGTCATAAATTTGCTATAAGTTAGAAAAAGAGAATACTAGATATTTCAACTCATACCTAAATTCATGAATTCCCTTTGTGGAATGTAGCTACCACATCAATCTTTGGTGTTTGAAGAGTGGAATGGTTGGAATGCAGTTCTCTTGGATCTTCCCCTGCCGAAATGATCTGACGATTTGCTATATTCGGAAAGTCAAAGAAACAATTGCCCTTATCTCTCATTTGGAATCTCTCAAGTCTCTCAAAGTATTTTCATCCTCACCTTGGCATGTTGTGCCAATTTTGTCCCTATACTAATATGGCTATATTTGGAGCTTGGTAGGGATAAATGTGGCACACATTGCAATGCATATATTACTAAGTCAAAAACTTGATCCTATGAGAGACTTATGCAACAAACAAATTGACAAAGAAGATTCTTGTGCACATGAATGGAATAGATATTTTGTGGACTCCATGTTTTTCTCTCTTTGAGGATGAGACATGGCTAGTTTCTTCTTTGTGGCATACTTCCTCTTTTCAAGAGTAGATGCTTTTCTTTTTCTCTTTTTTTTTTGTAGTCGTGTCTTCTACTCCTTTTTATTTTTCTAGAGAGAATTTGTTGACAAAAAATGTATGGACTTTTGGATGGATGAATGTTGGATGCAAATTCTCTATATGAGAAATTTTGCATGAATAAGGTGCACAAGAATTTCTAAGTAAAAAAGTTCATGCATGTCACTCAATTGGGTCACGAGTTTGACAAAGCTAGAAAACAAAGTGACATATGCATGTGGTTGTTCAAGAATTTGTATCATATGGCTGTGGTGGGTATTTAAATTTCCAAAGAGAGAATTAGGCAAAGTTCAAGACTCTAAATTGTGCAAACATAAAAATCAATTTCAATCAAAGAGATATCTCCTCAAATAACTCATTTACCATAACACACTAGTCAAATACTTAGATGACATGTTTTTTCCTATTTTGCTTGTCGGAATCATAAGCAAGGCAATAAATCAACATATAAAGTATTCAAATTTTTAGTTCAAGCAAATTTTGACTACCAAGTTTTACATTTTAAATTGTTGGGTGGAATTGCTTTCAAATATTCAAATTAAATATTAAATCAACTCAAACAGTAATGTAGCATACATATTCAGGAGTAGAAGATCTAAACCAGATTTGTAAAGCAAAAGGGAGCCGTGTGGGGCCCATACCATGTCGGCTGACCAGGGGGTTTGGCCGACACCTTCTGGCCTCTCTGCTACTCTGTTTCGACGTGTCGAGTTGTATGTTCGGCTACGACGTGTTTAGGGATGCAAAGCTATTTTTGCACGTCGAATTTCGTGAATTTGGGGTGCCTCCCCCACACTTGCTCCCTGAATTCTTTATTCAACACAAATAAACTAAAGAGAGAACTTTACCGAGTTAGATGAACTGGTAAGTTCACTTTATATAACTCAAAATATGGGGATGCTTACATTATTCAATCTAAATTTAATGAATAAAAATTTGGAATAAAACTAAACTAAGCTAGTAAGCATCCTATGCGGTCGGGACATCTAAACTATGGAGCGTTGTAGATGTCAAGCTTCCCGATGGCATTGCATACGTGCCGCAGCTTGGTGACAATGCCACGGCGAACACCATTATTCTCCTCCTTGAGGGATATGAGTTCATTCTTCAGTTTTCCCTCTCTATGCGCCCTTCAGCCACTAAGTCTGATAGCTTCTTGTTCTCCAAACGGAGGGAAGCTAACTCCTTAGAAAGTTATGCCACTTTAGGGGCACGAGGAGATTTCCCGTCGCTGTCCTCAAATTGTCCAGGTGGCCCTATGATGGCAGGTGGCGAGAGGTGACGTCTAATCTTGGAGGGTGACGAGCCCGTCGATTCCTCCATCACCACATTATCCACTTGCTTTAAAAAGCCTTTTGCATAGCCTCCTTCAGGCTTGCGCACCCCACGGATAATGAGGCAGTCTCCCACATGCTCAGGCGAGGTATACGTAGGTGACTTGTAGTGGTGGCTCACTACGGCACCGACCTTGGTCTTCAGAGTGTACATGAACTCCTCACCAGGCTGCAGCTTTCAGAGAGACTCGTCTTTTTAGGAAAACTACGAGTTTTGACTGACTTAAGGCCAGCCATAGTTAGACGACGTGCATGTGTTGTCGACTTCAGGGGCGTCCTCCGAGGGGAGAGCGACCGTGCAGCACCACAAGGCGTAGTGCTTTGCCCAAGAGGAGTCGTCGTTGGCGGCAGGATCATGGCAAGAGGTACGACATCCAATGCCATGACAGACTCCAAAGCGAGGTTGAACTTGTCATTGTTCGGCACGATGTCTCTGCTCAGGTTGAAGGTTGAGCTAGAGGAGGCATGAGGCACAATTTTCTTGTCCGCCATGAGTTGGATGGGTGGAACAAGAGATTAGTTTTCTGGATGTGCAAGGTTCTCCTCTTTGTTCCCGTCAATATATAAGCGGGGAAAGTATGATAGCACTAAGAGTCTTGTTGTGATACGTCGGGAGAGTCTGCACGAAAAAACAGAAAGTTGACGACGCAAGGAGAGATCGGCCGACCCTAGGGTTCGGCCGAACCCTACGTGGCTCCGCTCGGGCTAAGTTTTCGTGGGTTGTATTAATGGGCCCCATGGATGATGAAAGTGCATCTAGGAAATCTCTTGTGGGTTTTGGATGATTGATGACACACAAATGAGATCTTAATGAAGTTGTTGAGATGAATGCAGGTCAACTAAAATGAGAGAGTTTGGTGCACTCAAAAAGTGAAAAATGAAGTGATGAAGAAAGAGAAAAGTGCAACTGATGAGTGAAGCGCATAGTAGACTTAATTGTATAGGATGTGTGTGAGAGACACATCCCAAGAGCTCAAATCTTTCTTTAGGGGTAAGGGCTTAAAATCAATCTTAAAATTTTCTGAGCACTGGACTAGTCCGTTCATGGACCGGACTAGTCCGTTCAACTCTCTATTGTCTCACTTCGCAGTGCATCGGACTAGTCCGTTCGTGGACCGGACTGGTCCAATCAACTTTCTGGAACCCCACTTCACAGTGCACCGGACTATTCCGTTTATGGACCGGACTAGTCCGTTCAACTTTCTGTAAACTCAATACACTGTGCACCGGACAAGTCCATTCACAAACTGGACTAGTCCGTTGAACTCTATGATATTTCATAACAAATTACACCAGACAAGGCCGTTTATGGACCGAACTAGTCCGAGAAACTTTCTGATGTTCCAATTCATAGGGCACCAGACAAGTTCGAACACCTAGCGGACTAGTCCGGTATACCTCACACAACTTAGGATTTCTAGTGTGCTGCACATTTCACGCTGATTTTTCACAGCACACCGGACAAGTCCGGTCCCTAGTACGGACTAGTCTGGCCGTCGGGATGCCTAACGGTAATATTTTTGGAAACACTATAAATAGAAGATCCATGACCCCACAATGACAACTATCGTATTCTACTGTTCATAACCTAAACCCTAGCGCCGCCACCTATCCCAAGAGCACAAAACACATCTCCCCACACATCTAAGATCCTCAAAAGTGAAATCATTTGAGTATTCAGATTTGGGATTGGGAGATCGTTGTCTACACATCATTGAGCTCTTGGGGTTTGATCTCTATACACTCTTGCATTACTTGTAATATTTTTGAGTGTATTCGATCATATTTTCTGTTGTAATTCTTGTGGGAGCCCTCAACGTGTGAGTTTGCCCTACCAACTCGATGATTACCCGTGATAGTGGAATCAAGTCATCCTCGTGTGGTGACTTGATGAGGGAAAGGGTTTGAAGAGACCCGACTATGTGTGGGCTTCCTCAATGAGGAGTAGATCTCTTTGGTGAGCTCGAACCTCGTTAAAAATCTGTGTCTCGCGTGTTCCATTGTTTTACTTTTGCAAGTTTCATCATCCAGGGCATTAGAATTGATCAATCAAATAATCTTTGATCTACGTGAACATTAGTAATCTTATCTCTTGTTCAAGTTGAAAGAATAGTAACTACATTCTGCTTCAATTTCATTTGAAGTTCATGCATAATTGCTTAATAGTTTTCGTTGAACTGAACAACCGGACTAGTCCGTACCACCAACCGGACAAGTCTGGTCCCTCTGGTATTTGATAATTTAATTAAGTATGCAAGAAAACTTTCAAAGCCTATTCACCCCCTCTGGGCCACATTCAATTGGTATCAGAGCAGGCTCTCCATCTACAAGGCTCACCTCTTGGAGAGATCAAATGGCCTCAGAGAAGACCAATGAGATCTCAAAGGTGCCCAACATTGAAGAAAAACAAGGCACAAAGGCATTCGATGTTCTTAGGGAAAATGTACACGATGATGAAGAAGTGCGTCAAGTAAAGACGCTTCTAAGAAAGAAACTACTAAGGAAAAAGGACACGAAAGAAGATGAAAAGACAACGGGGAGTGATCATCATGACTACTCCCGATATCCTTATAATTATAATTGTCTAGATTCTAATAATCATTATCTTTCAATTCCCATGGGAAAACCCCCGCAGTTCGACATGAATGATTATACCATGTGGAAGTACAATATGAAAATGCATCTAATCTCCTTAAACCCGAGTCTTTGGCATATTGTGTATACAGGTGTAGATATTCTGGATAACGACGATGAACTCACTCCAGAGCAAGAGCAAGAAATTCACCGCAATGCACAAGCCGTTGCAGTGATCACTTCTTCCTTGAGCTGTGAAGAGTTCACCAAGATTGATGGACTGGAAAGGTCGAAGGAAATATGAGACACACTCAAGATAGCTCATGAAGGAAATCGATCAGTTCGTGAAGCAAAAATTGAAATGCTCGAAGGAGAATTGGGGAGGTTTGCCATTGAGGAGGCCGAATCACCTCAATAAATGTACAACCGAATGAAGGCACTTATCAACAAGATACGTGCCTATGGAAGCAAGAAGTGGACTGACCATGAGGTGGTCAAAAGGATGATAAGGGCATTCATGCTCCGCAACGTTACTTTATGTTCCATGATCGATGAATGCCCCGGGGTTTCGCAAAATGACTCCGGATGAACTAGTGGGCAAGATTATCAACCATGAGATGATGGAGAAGGAGGCTCAATACATCAAAGACTTGGCTGAACTTACTTCCTCCAAAAAGAAGGATGTTGCTCTCAAAGCAACTTGCAAGCCTAAAAGAAAGGATGCTCTTGAAGCACAATATGAGGAAGACACAAGTGATGTGAGCACCGATTTGGACGATGAAGAGATGGCACTCTTCATCAAGAATTCAAGCGCATGATGAGAAGAAGGAAGGACAGCAACTCTAGTGATGGGAAGACCAAAGAAAAAGGAAAATCCAAGGCTCAACATACCTACTACAACTATTGTAACACCCTCATTTTCAATCGTAATGCGTTGCATACATCTTCATACATGTTTAACATAAAACAACCTTAAAAGGAACAAGATTAAAATGAATTTAGGCTTAATCAAGAATTCAAGTCTGTCAAGGTATGAAGTTGTCCGACCTCCAACCCAGACCACTTCAGCATGCCTCCACTGTTTCAGAAATTCAGATTTCTTCAGAGCCCGGACTTGTCCGGCACATTGCACGGACTAGTTCGATTGAGCTTCTGATGTTTCCCTAGACTTTTCCGATTCCAAGCAGACTAGTCCGATCTGTTCCAGTTTTTTTTAATCCGAAAGCCTTTTATTTTGCAACCACGGACTTGTCCGACCGCACATACCGGACTTGTCCGAAAACCATTTTATTCCAAAACGGACTTGTCTGGTCCCAATTGCGGACTAGTCCGGCCCGCTGAATTCTACTCGGATTCTATTATTCTTCCACGATTGGTTATTAGGTAAGTGCCTTAATTGGGCCCAAGAACTTCATGCCAAACCTCAGAGGAGCCCAAGTGGACCCCACCTCGTCCCCTACTCGTCCCCCACCGAAATCCACTTGGAATTCACCCTAAAACCCTACCTCTCCACCCCTATATAACCAGCCCAATACCCCACACCTCTCCATCACCAATGAAAACCCTTGCTGCCACCTTTTGCCTTGCGCTGACGTCAAGAAGAAGTCCAGAAGCAAGGAGGAGGAGGAGAAGAGGAAGAAGGACTAATCAAGATTGATCTTCATCAACTTTTCGACATCAAAGTTCTTCATCACCAAATCTTCATCAACCCATCTTCATCAAGCCCTAATCGTCAAGAATCAAGTGTTGCACCCAATTCTTGATCCTTGGACCTCTAGACACACGGTACACCTTCTACATTCATTTCCCACGAGAAACTAACCCCAAATCCTCGCTTATCAGAAAATCCTAACTCACAGTTCTGATCAGGGCGGACTAGTTTGGTGTCTAAATCTGTTAATGCTGAATTGAGTCCAACTTGATCCATCAATTCGAAACTTGTCCAAACTTGTTAGAGACCATTATGACTAGTTAGTAAACATTAATAGCAACTCATTAACAAGTTTTACCTCACAATTGCATTAATCATGCTTGTCACAACATATTGAGTAATATATGAGCATTTATTGATTGTAATGTTTATTTTGCATGTTTGTTGTGCGTAATAGAAGGTCTCGTTGTAGAGGTGCTTTCGAGGACCTGCAGAATCAGAACTTCGAAGCCTTCAATCCAAACCAAGCTCGAGAGCAAGGCAAGTGTCCTTGATCTTTTGATCCAGGTTTTTAAAGGTTTTGTTTGCAAAGTTGCATGCTTGTGTCAATTGATGGGAAAACCCAATTGTTGGAGTTTACTAGTCATGTATGACCATCCATGTCACTTGAACACTATGTAGAGAGTCGGGAAGGGTATTTTACACTTTTTGATTCCCTATACTCAATTGGGTTTGGGAAAAGAAACATATTACTTAATTATGAACCATTGAACACTTTAATGATGAGAATTGATAATAAATACCCTTTAGCAACATGGTGCCTCGGGATCTTAGCAAGCCGGTTACGTGGAATGAGTTGGACTGTTTTGGTGGTTTTGCTTGCTTTAGATCTAAGGATCGGTTCGTGGAGCGACCATCCAAGATTTACAGTGCCGCCACAGGGCCAAGTATGGGTGCGGCTTAGCTGACTAATTAGTGTTTTACCAGTACTATTTGGACCATTTAGGAAGGCTTGGGGAAGGGGTAGTCGGATGGGTTTGTAGAGATTGGTGGGACTACCCTGGGATTCGAATGACTCAAGAGGGCCCTTGGTTGGATGTGCTCATATGGAGACATCACCACCGGTGAAACCTCAGTGGGGTCTAAATATGCTAGTAATCACTTTGTAAAGGCTATTTTGTGATCTCTTGGCCACAGACCAAAGAAAGTGCGAGATGGCATAATTGAGATGCCTTAGTGATCGAAAGGTGATGAAATCACGAACTTGTGGGTAAAGTGGTACAACCTCTGCAGAGTGTGTTAAAAACTATCATGATAGTCGTGCTCCCGGTCATGAGCAACCTGGACCTCACATGATTAGAGTTATGGACCTTGAACATGGTTAATGGCTGGAATTAGATTGGGAATTGGTATTGGTTCGATAATTGGTTTTGGTTATTTATGTTGGAATTATGGTATTGGACACAAAATTAATGTTATTTGGGTTATTATGGGAAGGACCACACTTAATTATAATATTATTGCATTTTCAACTGTTTTGAATGTACTTTTATGAAGCTAGCCCATTTTATTATCATTCCTTATTTAAGCTACATGTCATACTTTTCCACACTTGCTGAGTATGACATGTGCTCACCATTGCTATTCTCCCAACAAATTCAGACGCATGCAACAATGTGGAGTACCATGAGGTCTTAGAGGAGTTCTAGGCGTGCGTGTTACCGTCAAGCTTGCTTGTGGAGTTTGGAGTCTTAGTGTTTAGTATTTTCCGCTGCAGTTGTTTAGAGCTTGTATTCAATACTATTTGGTTTGTAATAAGGTACTATTAATAGTGTTATTATTGGAGACATGGTTATATCTCTTTATCGTTTGTGAATCACTTGTGTATGTGTGTTAAACATCTTGGGTACACATATGCATCACGCTTGGTTTATTTTTGGAACCGGGTGTTACAAATTGGTATCAGAGCCGTACTTGACCGTAAGACGCTATCGGTACCCAGCATACTGGGTACCCTC
The DNA here is from genome assembly GCA_036927565.1 of Tuctoria greenei. Classification (NCBI taxonomy): domain Eukaryota; kingdom Viridiplantae; phylum Streptophyta; class Magnoliopsida; order Poales; family Poaceae; genus Tuctoria; species Tuctoria greenei. Next base: position 60,765,277 of record JAYESD010000011.1, on the reverse strand, counting down.
GCGCACAGGTTAGATCCGCCTAGGTACCTCACCTCCCAGCAGGGACAGGGTCCGAGGGCGCCATGTGTCCAAGAGACCTGGACCCGCTAGCCTCAGATGGGAGGTCTGGGGTGCCCACAAGACATCCCAAAGGTGGCACTCAACTCCACCTTGACGGCAAGCTCCAAGGCAGTCACGTATCCAGCGGGACGGGACCCGACCTCCTCCGCAGAGGTGAGCTCCCAAGCTACCACGTGGCACACGAAGTCAAGACCCGACCTCCCCCATGGAGGCAAGCACCCAAGCTGGGGGGAGATTTGGCTTCCCCCGCGGAGGTGAGCTCCCGAGCTGCCACGTGGCCCGCGAGACGGGCGTGGCCTCCACCATGGCGGAGAGCTCCCCAGCGGCCGCATGGTCAGTCCACTTGCCCTGAGCGGATAGTGAGGAAGTTAAGAGGGCGGTACGCCTTGTCTCCGTCAAGCCTTGAAGATACGCGACTTCCCAAGATGCATGGTGCAGCGTACGCCTAATGTCAGGTACCGCTACGACTAATCGCATCATAGTGAAGGCACCGCAGGCCTATCTAACTCCGCCAAGTGGGTAGCTTACAGTGCAAGAGACAGTTGGATGGGACATTCCCTTCCAATGTCAGCAACGGTGCATGGGCTACTGATGACCCGGGCGACAAGACGGCGAGTCCTCAATTCTGCAGTCAGAGCAAGCTTACAGAAGAAGCCTTAGATCTTTAGGATAAGATCACCCCGAGACCACTTGTCGGGCCCCAGGACCCCACTTGTAAGGCGTGCGACCTTGACTATAAAAGGCCTGGATGATCATCGATACAAGGACTAGACTTAGAATCCCCGATACACACACATATGCATACACACTCACCAAGCAATACAATCCACCGTGGAGTAGGGTGTTACACTCCTTGCGGCCCGAACCACGTAAAAACAACTGTCTCATACTCTTCCGCTAGAACACTAGTTTGAGGCCTAAGCCCTGCCGAACAAGAACCTCCGCGGGCTGCTCCTTAGCAGATCCGGGGGAAGTGTTGCATTGACCCTTCGACATTTGGCGCGTCAGGTAGGGGCTTTTACCCTCAAAAAAGTGGTAGCGCTTTCACCACCATGGTGTTCATCAGACCCGTGGAAGGAGGTTTCCGAGGCCGTCACCCGGTGACCAGATCCGTCGCTCGAGCGGCACTCTCTGGTCTGTCTCGCCCCCGTGCAGGTATGACTGGCCAAGGTAGCACGCCGGGACACGCCCCGGCTGAGTCGGCTCCCCCAACAACGAGCCCGGAGAACGCTTTGGCGGCGGCCAGAGCTCTCCTCGACCACCCACTGTCGCTAAACGCCTCTCAGGGGGCAGCTCAGCAGTGGGTCCAAGACATCGACCACCTCGTCGTCACATCCATCAACTCCCCCAATAGGGGAAGATGCCTCGTGTCCCTGTCGCGCACATCGTCCATCGACCATCACACCGCCAACTCCCGCTCCTCTAAGCCTACGAGCGTTGGTCAGCTCTCCTCGAAGGACCTCAGGGCCGAGCTTGACCGTCGTCAAGCTCACATGGACGACCGTGTCATCATCAAGCGGCAGCAAGAGAGGCGGCGCAACCTCAACGCCGAATATGGCACTCAATGCCCTGTTCACAAGGCATCTTCTGTCCAAGGTGTGCCGCAGGTAAACCCTCCGCCACCTGATCAGGAGCACGTCGGCTCGATAGCTCCCCTGCAGTACTCAGTGCAGTAGGGTGTACAACAACAGTATTTGGCACAGCCAGTACCATTGCAACAGCGCATGGCACAACCAGTGCCACAACAGCAGGTCCAGCAAGTACCGCATGTCGGGCAGCAGATCCCCACGGGGTATGATGTCCCATATGCCTCTCTGACAAAGCCCGTCGGAGGTTGCGTGGCGTTGGCTCTGCACCTCTGCTTCGCGATATGGTCGCGCAAGTTCCGGCCACATATCCCGGAGAGGTTCGACTGAAGCATCAATCTGGCGAAGTTCCTGCAGATCTACACCACGACGCTCCTTGCTGCGGGAGCGGATGAGACCATCCTGGCGAACTACTTCCAGTTGCCCTGACTGGGTCAGCCCGCTCATGGCTGATGAACCTTCCCGAGGGGTCTATAACCTCTTGGGATGAGTTGTGTCGGCATGTCACGGCGAACTCAGCTCTTACACACGCCCCGACACCGAGCTCGACCTCCACGTCGTGCAACAGCAACCCAAGGAGACGTTGCGGTCATTCATCCAATGTTTCTCCCAGGTACACAACTCAATTCCCAACATCCCAAATGCCTCTGTCATAGTGGCATTTCGCCAGGGAGTGCGAGACCGCAAGATGCTCGAGAAGCTAGCCATGCACAACGTGCAAGACGTCTCCGAGCTCTTCTCCATCGCCGATCGATGTGCCAGAGCGGCAGAAGGCCACGACTGGCACGCTCAGTCCGCCCTTAGAGCAGGCAGGGCTGGCCAGACCGAAGAAGGAGCTGCTACCCCTGGTAGCAGCAAAAAGAAGAACAAGAACCGAGGTGGCAGCTAGAACAAGCTGCTGCACAGATCCCCCGTCGCAGCAGCAGCCGCAACCAGAGGAGGCAAGCCACCATGCCTGGAGAAGCGTCCTCATCAGCCACCAGCCGCTGACGAAGACTCCAAGCCCTGCCCGATGCACAAGACTCGTGAACACATCGCGAGCGAGTGCCGGGAGATAAAAAGGTGTGCCGAACGCTAACAAGAGCGGGTTCAGCAATGCCCGGACGGAGCCCCCACCCACCAGTGGGAGGGCAAGCAGAAGGTCGAGTCTAAGGTCGACAATGACGAAGAGCTGGAGGACCAGAAGCAAGAGCGGGCCGTCAAAGTGGTCCACTAAGATGAGGACTCCGACGCGAGCAGCGACAACGAGCGTCGCAAGACCCTCCACATCATCTTCGGAGGGTCTTGGGATCCCGTGTCTCGGAATGCGGTCAAGACTCTTCGTCGTGCGGTGGCTTCAATAATCCCCGTACCCACTCTGGCGCAACACCACCGCTAGAAGGAGACACCGATCAGCTTCGACACCTCTGACTGTCCCAAGAACATGGCTGGGGCAGGGGTACTACCCCTCCTAGTCGCCCCCACCATAGCCAACGTCAAGCTCCATTACATCTGATAGATGGCGGGACCAGCCTCAACCTCCTTAGCCGGGCTGCATTCGAGCAGCTGCAGATCCCGGTGTCCAAGCTTGCCCCCTCGAGCCCATTTTTGGGGGTGGGACCTGGGAGCATCATCCCATACGGCAACATCCACATACGAGTGACCTTCGGGACACCTGACAACTACAGGACGGAGAGCATCCTCTTCGACGTCGCCAATGTTAGCCTCCCCTTCAACGCCATCATCAGTAGGCCTGCTCTCTACCAGTTCATGGTTGTAGCCCATTACCTCTACCTCGTCCTGAAGATGCCAACCCCCTCTGGCGTCCTCAGGATCCGCGGAGATCGCACAACTGCAGTGTTAGCCTTGGAGCAGCTCCAAGCACTCACAGCAGACCCAACACCTGTCCCGGGCGGCGCTGGATCAAGTCGACCTCCGCCAAGCACGCGTCAGTGCAAAGCACCCGCCGCGCCTCATCCGAAGCCCCCTGGCAGCACGGACAACTCCGTCAAAGATGCCAAGCTGAAGCGTCCCAACCCATAAGATCGGAACTAATCATGTAATGTTATTACCAAAATACAAGGTTTAGTACATAATATTACAACACAAGTTGAACCACAACCATACAGAGCTTTATTTCAACGGCATAACCTTATGGATAAATACAACAAGTAGTGACAAGAGAAATATAATGAACGTCAACATGTAGACTAGTAGCTCGTCTTCGCCCATGGTTCCACTACAAACAACTTGGATGCGGACGCGACCCTACTCAAAGTCCTCCGGTACGAAGTCAGGATCCTCTGAAAAACAATCAATCAACAACGTTTGAGTACAAAAGTACTCAACAAGCTCCACCTTGCCCTCTGGGAGGGGATTAAATAAATATAAATGCAATGCACAAGATGAATAATAATGCAACCTAATGCAACTAATGCAAGTGAATATCTCCCATAGATACATTACTCATCTCAATCTCACCATAGGTGGTTTTCTAGTTGTCAGGACCACACCATAACCCATCCTATACCAAGGACATAACCATTCGAATGGATTTTATACTCTGTAGAGGTTGTACGCTGTACCCACCTACACGGACTGTCAAAGACAACCCGACATAACCGACACCCAGTCAAAACATCACCCAGACCAGTCGTCCCAAACCAAATATCATCATCATCAGTGAGCTCAATAATATCTCAACATAACTCTATCTCTCTCTCCACCATGGACGACTGTCGGGCTAGCCATCGGGATTAGGCTAAGCCCCGCCCATACAGGGACATGTGGTCGTATTGTAAGGAAGTCGGGTGAGATGCCAAAACAACTCGGTCCTTAAGGCTCACCAAAGCAGCCTCCATACACACATCACAAGCCTATCCTCATGATAGAACTCACCTTAAGTCTACCATCATGGTAGCACATACACCAACACTAACCCATCTGTCCTGGTCACAACTCATGCATGCTCTCAGCAACCATACAACATACACGAGGCAACATCATCATGTATAATCTCACCATTTCAATATGCAGCAAATGGAACTAGCATGACTCTATTCTATCACTTGACGCTCAACAAATGCAATAATCTGATCTACTGGCCACAATGGATAAATCTCACATAGGTGCGATATGATCAAAAAGGGATAGATGGAACTTGCCTTCTCTACCGTTTGCAGGGTTGTGCTCCTGCTCAGCTGGCTCCTCGGGTTCTCTTTCGGCACTGGGTCTACTCCGACGATGTCATGCACAAACAAACACAAAATCAAAGCAAATATATATCAACACAACATGCAAATTTAGGTGTATTAAACATATTATGATTTTATATGATTTTCAGAGAAAGAATCAGATTAATAGGAGTTTGTATGGGTAAGATGTGGATTTCAGAAAATGGATATTTTATTAATTTCGAAAATAATAAACAATATTACTGGCTAGTGGGCTTGTTGCTGTCGGAGTGGCCCGGGATGCGGCACATGGCTGTTAATGGGTTAAGGCGTTGACCAGGCTTGGTTAATACGAGGATAAATTTTTTTTTATTAAGGCTTGGCCCACCTTTTGTGTCTAAGGCCGAGCACCAGGTGCTTGCTAGCTCTTGGGCTTGGGGTGTGGGCCATATCCGCTAAGGAAGACCAAGCCGACATTGCTGGTTAAGCTAATCAAAGAATTAACTACACCTACAGCTTGGCCCAACAGGGCACCGTACCGAGAGGAGCAGCCTTCGTCTACCTCTGGACTTCTCTCTCCAGCCACCATGGGTAGCTGTGGAAGTTCAAAATCGGAGAGGATAATATGGGAGGGGGCGGCTGAGAGTGGGGGAATCAAGGGCTCGCAGCATAGCGAACTCGATTTAGGGACCAATTTGGGCTTAGGTCATGGAGATTAGGGCGGATTAAGGGAAAGGTGGTCATAGAAAGGGGAAGCTCGATCTACATCAGAGAGGAAGGGGGAAGCTCACCCTCAAGGTCACTCGACGCGGCTGCGAGCGAGGCGAAGCTCCAGATGTCGAATTTATAGGCGGAGGTAGGCAATCGGCTTCGTGTACAAATGGAGTAAATCCGCCGTACGCGCGCATGCCGGGTGCGTCGCCTAGCGAGCGGCAGCCCCTGCCCGAACTGTCTCGTCGGCGAGTCATCAGCTAGCGGCGTGGCCGCATGGCTGCCGGGGCGGTGGTGGCTGTTGCTGTCGTGGTGTGAATAACTCGGATGGGTGACGGGTCGAGTAGCATATAGGTGAGATTAATGAGTCGTACGGAGTTTCTGGAGGCTTCTGGCGGAGTTGGGAGGGGGAGTAAAGAGGGAGAGGCGAGGTTGCTCCTGCCGTAATGGTGTTGGTGTTGTCGTGCTCGTTCCAGAGAAGTGTTGTACAAGCCTTTGACTGGAGGAAGGAGAAAGGAAATTTACTGTAAATAAGTGAAATAAGGAGGGTGTGGATGAAAACAATGACTTAGGTGTAGGACCTTCTCATGATTATGGAAAAGAAGGGGGGTGTTTGGGGAAAATTGCCTTGCTTAGAGGGGTGGACTAGGAAGAGAACGTGGCTTGCTGCTCATACCTCTTATTTTCTCTTTATTATTATTATTATTATTATTATTACATTTTTCTTTCCTTTATTTATTTTCCCTATTATTATTTATCGTTTGATGGTGTAATTTAATGGTGCACAAAATTATGCTTGTTAATTTATTCTATAAGTTTGATTCATTATCTTATGAAAAATAGGATGTTACAGACCTACCCCACTTAGGTAGACCAAGATTCTATCAGTGTTATCAGAGTAAGGTTAATCGGTGAGAGTGCTACCATTACTTTTCTTTAGTCCAGAAAAAGCCCAAAAAAATTCCAGATCTGTTTTTTCCATTATTCCTAGACCATTGTGCCTTTTACTTTTTCTACTTAGTCAAGACTTATTGAGTTCATGGTTGCTTCGACGAGTCAAGTTGCTGGTCTTTAGTTTTGCAACACTAGAATTTCGAGTTCGTGTCACATTCGGTCACCTAGTTCGAGTCAGATTCGTAGTTCGAGTTTGAGTCGGATTACTAGTTTGAGTTTGAATCAGATTGCTACTTCGAGTTTGAGTCGGATTGCTAGTTCGAGTTTGAGTCGGATTACGAGTTCAAATCAAATTGCCACTTCGAGTTTGAGTCGGATTGCTAGTTCGAGTTTGAGTCGGATTACTAGTTTGAGTTTGAATCAGACTGTTACTTCGAGTTTGAGTCAGATTAGTAATTTGAGTTTGACAACAAGAAAAAGGCAAGTGCAAAATCAGAAGCCGCACAAAAGCCACAAGCAATTAGAGAAGAAAAAAAGGCAAGTGCAAGATCAAAGCCGCATGTGCAAATTTTGTTCGAGGGTCTCCTGATTCCAACTAGAGAGAGTTTGGATGACCACCCCAACAAAAGAAAAAACGAAAAAAAAATCAGATTGTTGGTTGGGGTGTTTTCTGTGACGACATTGGTGTCTCGGCTCGCGTCTCTAGTACGGTCTAGACTAAGATCAGCACAGTACTGTCGTAGAACATTTATTCAGCTTGTTGTGATTAACGTGGTGAAAGTTTTCTCCTTGTGCTAGTTCAACCACCTAAAGCCATAGATTGACACCTGCTCTTGAAGTTGTTCATTACTTGCTGGTTGCCATCACCTTCTTGCTGAGCTTGGTAAGAACAGGTAAGAGCTTGGTTGAACAGGTTGAGAGTGAGCGAGTTACCTCCACCAGCATCTTTGTAGCTAGGGATAACGTTACCCTTTCATATTGGATTGTTCTTTTTTTCTACTAACCATGGCAGGAGGAGCAAATACAAAGTGCGGCTACGCACAAAAGCGCGTGATGAGGATTTTCGTGTTACCGGTGATCGCCTTGGTCAATTGGAAAATATGCAGATCGACACTAACACCAAAATCAACATGTTGGAGATTTCAATTCAAACATTGAACACCTCTATTGGAGCCATCCTGCAGCGCCTTGAGGAGAGGGATCGTGGACGCACCGCAGATGGACAGGTGAGCAATGCTCCTAGTATTGTACGTGACAATGAAGATGACTATTCTGCAGATACGGAGATTGGGGAAGATGAGGAAGCTAGGCCACGACACCGGCTACAACACAACCGTCAAGGTATGGGTGGACATCGTCGGCGTGAGGTACGCAATCATGATGATACTTTTAACAAGATCAAATATAAGATACCTCATTTTGATGGTAAATATGACCCTGATGCATATATTACTTGGGAGATTTCTGTTGATCAAAAATTTACATGTCATGAGTTTCCTGAAAACACAAGAGTTAGAGCAGCCACTAGTGAGTTTACTGATTTTGCTTCTGTTTGGTGGATAGAACATGGCAAGAAAAATCCTAATAACATACCACAAACTTGGGATTCTTTGAAATGGCTCATGCGGGCTTGATTTGTTCCTTCTTACTATGCACGTGATCTATTAAATAAGTTACAACAATTAAGACAGGGAGCTAAAAGTGTATAAGAGTATTTTCAGGAATTACAAATGGGTATGTTGCGTTGTAATTTAGACGAGGATGAGAAACCAGCTATGGCTAGATTTTTGGGTGGTTTAAACTGTGAAATTCAAGACATACTTGCTTATAAAGATTACAATAATGTTACCCGTTTGTTTCATCTTGCTTATAAAGCTGAAAGGGAAGTGCAGTGATGACGAGCTAGCTCTAGAACTAATATTTCTATAGGAAAGACTAGCTCATAGCAACCACACACGACTACTCCTTCGACTGGGCTTGCTTCCCCGCCATCTTCTTCCCATGTCGGGCAGCACCTTCTTCCTCCGGCAACAAGCCACGTGCTTCTTCCACTAGCTCAGCAGTAAAGACCACCCAAAAGCCCACCGAGAGTGCTTCTTCCGTAACATCTACCGGACGATCTAGAGACGTTCAATGTCACAAATGCAAGGGTTTTGGCCATGTGCAGCGTGAATTCCCAAGCAAACGTGTTCTAATTGTTAAAGATGACGATGAGTACTCATCCGCTAGCGATTTTGATGATGATACATGTGTTTTGCTTGCAGCTGACTATGCAGGTAGCGATGAACATCAAGAAGAGAATATTGGTGCAGAAGATGCAGCACGCTATGATAGTCTCATTGTGTAGCGTGTGCTTAGTGCACAAATGGAGAAAACGAAACAAAATCAAAGGAAGACATTATTCCAAACAAAGTGTGTTGTCAAAGAGCGATCTTGCCGCATGATCATTGATGGAGGTAGCTGCAACAACTTGGCCAGCAGTGACATTGTGACCAAGCTGGCACTAAGCACCAAACCGCACCCACATCCCTATTACATTCAATGGTTAAACAACAGCGGTAAGGCAAAGGTAACTAGACTTGTGCGAATCAATTTTACTATTGGATCATATAAGGATGTCCTTGAATGTGATGTTGTGCCTATGCAAGCTTGTAATATTCTGCTAGGAAGACCTTGGCAATTTGATAGAGATTCTATGCATCATGGTAGATCAAATCAGTATTCTTTTCTTTACCACGATAAAAAAATTGTGTTGCATCCTATGTCTCCTGAAGCTATTGTGCAAGATGATGCTTCTAGAGCTAGGAAAACTAAATCTCAGGACCATGCTAATGTTGAGAACAATAGCAATGCCAAATCTGTATTTGATAAGAAAAATGAGATATCTCTGAAGGGAAAATGCTTGTTTGCTACGAAATCTGATATTAATGAACTGATTGCTTCCACCTCTGTTGTCTATGCTTTGGTATGCAAAGATGCTTTGATTTCCCTTTACGATATGCAACATTCTTTGCCTCCTGCTGTTGCTAACATTTTGCAGGAATATTCTGATGTGTTTCCAAGTGAAATACCACCAGGACTACCACCACTTCAAGGGATTGAGCACCACATTGACCTCATTCCCAGTGCTTCATTGCCCAACTGTGCACCGTACAGGACAAATCCGGAAGAAACAAAGGAGATTCAGCGCCAAGTACAAGAACTACTCGACAAAGGTTATGTACGTGAATCTCTTAGTCCTTGTGCTGTTCCAGCTATTCTAGTACCTAAAAAGGATGGATCATGGCGTATGTTTGTGGATTGTAGAGCAATCAACAATATCACCATTCGATATCGTCATCCTATTCCACGCTTAGATGATATGCTTGATGAATTGAGTGGTGCTGTTGTGTTCTCAAAGGTTGATTTGCGTAGTGGTTATCACCAAATTCCCATAAAACTAGGAGATGAATGGAATACTGCTTTCAAAACTAAGTTCGGTTTATATGAATGGTTAGTCATGCCTTTTGGGTTAACTAATGCACCTAGCACCTTCATGAGATTAATGAACGAGGTTTTGCGTACATTCATTGGAAAATTTGTTGTTGTGTATTTTGATGATATATTGATTTATAGCAAATCCATGGAGGAACATCTTGATCACTTACGTGCTGTTTTTAATTCTTTATGTGAGGCACGATTATTTGGTAATCTTGAGAAGTGCACCTTTTGCACGGATCGAGTCTCTTTCCTTGGCTATGTTGTTACTCCACAGGGAATTGAAGTTGATCAAGCCAAGGTAGAGGCTATTCAGGGGCGTCCTGTACCAAAGACCATCACACAGGTGCGGAGATTTCTGGGGCTGGCTGGGTTCATCGTCTCTTTGTGAAGGATTTCAGCACCATTGCTGCTTCATTGAATGACCTTACGAAGAAGGGGTGCCTTTTTCTTGGGGCACCACACAAGATAACGCCTTTACCATACTGAAAGATAAGTTGACACATGCATCTCTTCTCCAACTTCCTGATTTTTCTAAGGCTTTTGAGCTTGAATGTGATGCTAGTGGGATTGGATTGGGTGGTGTTTTGTTACAAGAAGGAAAACCTGTTGCATATTTTAGTGAGAAAATGAGTGGGCCTGTTCTGAATTATTCCACCTATGATAAGGAATTATATGCTCTTGTACAAACTTTAGAAACATGGCAGAATTATTTGTGGCCCAAATAATTTGTTATCCATTATGATCATGAATCACTAAAGCATATTAGGAGTCAAGGGAAACTGAACCGTAGGCATGCTAAGTGGATGGAATTTATTGAGTCTTTTCCTTATGTCATTAAACACAAAAAGGGAAAGGATAATGTTATTGATGATGCTTTATCTAGACGTTATACTCTTCTATCTCAACTTGACTTTAAATTTTTTGGATTAGAAACGATTAAAGATCAATATGAACATGATGCTGATTTCAAAGATGTATTGCTGAAATGTAAAGATGGAAAAACATTGAATAAATTTGTCCTCAATGATGGCTATGTGTTTAGAGCTAACAAGTTATGCATTCTAGCTAGCTTCGTTTGTTTGTTGTTGTTACAAGAAGCGCATGGAGGCGGGCTGATGGGGCACTTTGGAGTGAAAAAGACGGAGAACATACTTGCTGGTCATTTCTTTTGGCCAAGGATGAGGCGAGACGTGGAGCGCTTCGTTGCTCGCTGCACGATATGTCAAAATGCTAAGCACGACTTAATCCACATGGTTTATACATGCCTCTTTCTGTTCCTAGCATGCCTTGGGAGGATATTTTTATGGACTTTGTTTTAGGACTGCCTAGAACAAAGAAGGGGAGGGATAGCCCCTTTGTTGTCGTGGATAGATTTGCTAAAATGGCACACTTCATACCTTGTCGTAAAAGTGATGATGCTACACATGTTGCTGATTTGTTTTTCCGAGATATTGTTAGGTTGCATGGTGTGCCAAACACAATAGTTTCAGATCGTGATGCTAGGTTTCTTAGCCATTTTTGGAGAACGTTATGAGCAAAATTGGGGACTAAGCTTTTATTTTCAACTACTTGTCATCCCCAAACTGATGGTCAAACTGAGGTTGTGAATAGAAGTTTATCTACCATGCTTAGGGCTGTTTTGAAAAAGAATATAAAAATATGGGAAGAGTGTTTGCCTCATGTTGAGTTTGCTTATAATCGTTCCCTACATTCTAGTACTAAGAAATTCCCTTTTGAGATTGTTTATGGATTTGTACCCCGTGCTCCTATTGATTTGTTACCTCTTCCTTCAATGGAACGAGTGAATTTTGATGCTAAACATCGTGCTGAATTGATCTTAAAATTGCATGAAACCACTAAGAAGAATATACAGTGCATGAATGCCAAGTATAAACTTGCTGGTAGTAGGGGAAAGAAAACTATCACTTTTGAACCTGGTGATTTAGTTTGGTTACATTTGCGAAAGGATAGGTTTCCTGATTTGAGAAAGTCTAAATTGTTACCTCGAGCTGATGGTCCATTCAAAGTGTTAGAGTGGATTAATGATAATGCATATAAACTCAAGTTGCCTGTGGATTTTCCGGTTAGTCCCACATTTAACATTGCAGATTTGAAGCCATATTTGGGAGAAGAACATGATATTGAGTCGCGAACGACTCAAATGCAAGAAGGGGAGGATGATGAGGACATCAACACCCTCGATACATCCACACCAACTCAGCTACCGATTTCTGGTCCGATCACTCGCGCACGTGCACGTCAACTAAACTATGAGGTGAACTCGTTCTTGGCCTTATGTCCATCTTATCTAGATCATGGAACTACGTGTTTTCTTTTTTTGCTTAGGAACAATGGAGAGGAGCCAATAGGAAGGGAATTCGCACGGACGGGATTTGGACAGCAGAACAGCACCAACTTGTGACGGCCACCACTACTTCATACGGACTCCAATCTGGGCGTTCAAGTACTTCCTAGAAATATTATCAAGTCTACTTTCAAACGGATCTGGTCTCATGTCCATATCTATTCGGAGTCGGCCGCAATCGTTATTTTAATACCAAGACCTTTTCTGTCCATGGTGCTGCGTCACCAAAACTGGGCCCATGGCCCATGTATCGTTTGGAGTCCATTAGGGACTCGCGATTAGGGTTTCTCACGACCCTAGAGAGGTAATAAATAATAGCTGCCGCCCTAATTAGCTGGTGGGTTTTGTTTATTTGTAAGTTAGCTTCCGTTGCTTGTACGCGCACGTGTCGACTAGATCACCCGTCTACTTGTATCCAGAACCCCACTTCATATTGATTCAACTGATAAGTGCTTGTTCTTCTTGTTCTTGCATGTTCTTCGATTGCTCGCAGGAACAAAGGCCCTCGTGGTCAGGTTGATTGTGCGCTAGCAAGATCAATACAACTTCAGAGTCGGTGTACCGATCACTAAGGTGCATCGTCTTGGGGACGGTGTAGTCGGATCGCCAACGTCTTCTCCTCCACAAATCAAACCTTCCTATTCTCATCGAAAGATCGGGAACCAAGATCCTATCAGTGCTTCAAACAGTGTCATCTTGATGCTGGTCTGATAACTGTTATTATAAGAGAACTCGACATATGGTAGACTATCTTCCCAATCCTTGCCATAGGTGAGAACAACTGCCCTTAACATGTCCTCCAAGATTTGGTTGATTATTTTTGTCTAACCATCAGCCTAAGGGTGATATGCCGAGCTAGAATCCAACTTAGTACCAAGTGATTTCTGTAGACTTGTCCAAAATCTTGATGTAAATTGGGTATCTCTGTCTGAAACTATTCTTGAGGGCACGTCGTGTAGCTTCACAATACGGTCTATGTATAGCTTGGCCAGCTTGTCTCCACCGTAGGTAGTGCGTACAGGATTAAAGTGTGCAACCTTTGTAAGACGGTCGACCAATACCCACATGGAGTCGTTACCATTCTTGGTTCTTGGTAACCCGGTGATAAAATCCATCCCTACTTCATCCCATTTCCAAACTAGGATCGGAAGAGGTTGTAGTAGGCCACTTGGCTTCTGATGCTCGGCCTTAACTTTTCGACACACATCGCAGCGGGCTACAAATCTAGCTATGTCACCTTTCATACCAATCAACCAATACTTCTTCTTAAGATCCAAGTACATCTTGGTAGCTCCAGGGTGGATAGAGTATGCGGAGTTATGAGCTTCATCCATGATGGTATTCCGATAGTGACCATGTGAAGGCACACACAATCGTTTCTTGAACCATAATATTCCATCTCTATCAACTCCAAAATCTGGGGCCTTGCCTTCGCCGGTTTGTTCCTTGATCTCCATCAACTTCTCATCATCATGTTGGGCCTTCTTGATTTGTCCATCTAGAATAGGCTAAGGTTGTAGTTGTAGGAGTGAGGTACAACACTTATGTTCAACTTCCTCATTTCCTCACATAGTTGTGGTACTTGAGTCATCAAATGATGGAAGTAGGCCTTCCTGCTGAGGGCATTCGCTACAACGTTTGCTTTACCCGGATGATAGTGGATTTCCAAGTCATAATCCTTTATTAGCTCCAACCATCTTCGTCGCCCTAGGTTGAGGTCAGACAGGGTGAAGATGTATTTAAGGCTCTTGTGGTCCGTGTAGATCTCACACTTATTCCCAATTAGATAGTGTCTCCAAATTTTAAGAGCATGAACTACTGCAGCCAATTCCAAGTCATGGGTCGGGTAGTTCTGCTCATGTGGCCTTAACTGACGAGAGGCATAGGACACCACTCGTCCTTCTTGCATTAGTACACATCCTAGGCCATGTCTTGAAGCATCACAGTAAATGATGAAGCTCTTGTGGATATCTGGCAGGAATAACACTGGAGTTGTGGTTAGTCTCTTCTTCAACTCACTAAAACTCCGCTCACAGGATTCAGTCCAGACAAACTTCTTGTCCTTCCTGAGTAGCTCTATCATCAGTCGGGCTAGCTTGGAAAATCCTTCGATGAACCTTCGATAATAGCCCGCCAGACCTAAAAAGTTGCGGATCTCCGAAACTGATGTTGGTTGCTTCCATGATGACACGGCTTCAACCTTCTCCGGATCAACTGCAACTCCCTCAGCTATTAGAACATGTCCGAGGAAGCTGACTTTCTGCAACCAAAACTCACACTTGCTGAACTTGGCATATAGTTGGTGGCTTCTCAGTCGATCCAATACAACACACAAGTGTTGTGCGTGCTCTTCTTCACTTCTTGAGTAGACCAGGATGTCATCAATGAAGACAACCACAAACTTATCCAACTCTTGCATGAACACCCGGTTCATCAGGTTCATGAAGTAAGCAGGGGCATTGGTTAATCCAAAAGACATCACTCTGAACTCAAACTGGCCATAACGAGTCACAAATGTTGTCTTAGGTATGTCTTCAGGTTTGATGCGCACTTGATGATACCCTGATCTCAAGTCGATCTTTGAAAAGAACTTGGCTCCCTTTAGCTAATCAAACAAATCATCTATTCGTGGTAGAGGGTATTTGTTCTTTATGGTCACATCATTAAGGGCTCGATAATCTACACACATGCTTCCATCCTTCTTCTTCACAAAGAGGACTGGTGCGCCCCATGGGGATGCGCTAGGTCTGATATATCCCTTCTGTTGTAACTCATCCAACTGCTTCTTCAACTCTACCAGTTCTGGGGCTGCCATCCTATAGGGTCTCTTGGCGATGGGAGTGGTTCCTGGGATTATATCAATGGAGAACTCAACTTCTCTTTCCGGTGGCATGCCTGGTAATTCCTCCGAGAACACATCAGCATACTCCTTTATTACCGGCACTTCTTGGGGTGTTTCCGCCTTTAAGTGGTTTACCACTGGCTGGGATAGACTAGACTTGACATGGCATGTGACCATCTTTCCCTCACGGTTTGTCACTGTCACAGTCCTTTCTGCACATACTATGCTCCCTTTGCACTTGGATAACCAATCCACGCCAAGGATTATATCTATCCTGTGGGAGTCAAGCACCACTAGGTTAACCAAGAATACTACCCCACTTAGGTTTAAAGGGATGTTGTTAACTCCTAAGCGGCATGGTATATAACCTCTCGGTGATCGGGTTATTAGTTGCCTCTTAAGGGTAGCTATATCATGTGCTTCCACGAAATGTGGTGATATAAAAGAATGTGATGCACCAGAGTGAAACAGTACTGAAGCCAAAACTAACTTAACCAAGAACTCACCGAGTAGAACTCCTGGTGCTGCATCTGCTTCCTCAGCGTAGACGTGGTTCACTGTAGCCTTTCGAAAGGATTGTTGGGTCCTTGCTGGTGCTCCACGACTACCTACAGCTGGCTGCCTTGGTCCATTAACAGAGTTGGAGACGACTGAAGGTGCTGGCTTGTTCTTGTAAGGACAGGTAGTAGAGATGTGACCAGGCTCACGATAAATGAAGCAAATCCTTGGGTCACTAGTGTGACTCACTCCAGACTGCTGGGGCGGAAGGAGCCCTGTTGGTTAGCGGACTGCACTGGCTTCTTGAATGTCATGGTTGGTGCGCTGTAGGATACTCCACTTTGAGTCCTCTATCCTGAGTAAAATGACTGTTGGGTCCTTTGCACAGAGTAAGCTGGCTATTGAGTCCTTTATCCAGAATAGGCAGACTAACTAATCTTCTGAAACTTTGCCTGCTCGAACATCCTCTTGTTCTCAAACTTCCTCTTCTTCTCTCGCTGCTCATCCTCCATGTTCCTCTCTGTGGTAATAGCCTTGTTGACCATAGTGCTGAAGTCAGGGTAGACAGCTGCACCAATCAAAGACCTGATCTCAGGGTTAATACCACGAAGAAAAACTTCTTGTTTCTTCTTATCAGTATCCACGAAGTGAGGGTCATAGCGGGATAATCTTGAGAACTTGTGCAGGTACTCTGTCATAGTGAGACCCTTCTGCTTGATGTTCATAAATTCTTCCTTCTTCAGCTTCACAATGCTACTAGGGATGTGGTGCTCTCTGAACAGCTTCACGAACTCATCCCATATCATGGTCTTAGCATCTGCATGCATCTCCCTATAGCTTTGCCACCAAGCTAAAGCAGGTCCTCTCAGCTGTTGGGCTGCAAGTAGAACCTTATCCTACTCATTAGCCTAGACAACCTCGAGCTTCATCTCAATCTCCCTCAGCCAATCATCTGCTTCAATGGGATCTTCAGATCCAGCAAACTTGGGCGGGTTCATCCGGTTGAAGTCCACAATTTGGTGATTGTTCTGAGGTGCTGCCTGACGGTTGTTGATGCCATTGTAGCCCTGAGTAGCAAACGAGTTTGCCAATATCTCAAGGAGTCGAGTCTAATGGTCCAGGATGACAGTCAGGTCAATGGCAGGTGCTTGGGGAGACGGTCGTGGGAGGACGGGGTTACTTTCTGCCGTGTCATGCTCGTCGTGCTCGCTTAGTACAGGGGGGATCTCCCGGAGTCCTTGTTCCACCTCCTGCCCATTTCTGGCTCGACTCGAGCGGCGAGACATCTGTGACAAGGCAAGAGTGTTGTTTAGAGTTTATTATTAGAATGTATTATTAGAGTGTATTAATATGTGGCTTGTTACTATTTTGTTATTATTATTATTATTATTTATGTGTATGTATATATATACACAAAGTATATATATGTAAATATTGTAACTATTATTTTATATCACACAAGGCACACAAACATCAAGCATTGCAAGCAACACCAAACATTCATTCATTCAAGCAAATGGGTACAAGATACATTGGGCATGAAGTCCCTAGGTCCGTTCTCTTAAGGGTCAACCGGGACCTCTGCCTGACTGTTGGGTCCTACGTCCTTGTCTTCAGGGTCTTCATGCAAGGCTTCGTAGGGTGAAGTCGGAGGAGTGGGCGGCACAGGCTAACAAATCCTCCTACAGGGGCTGGACAGATGGCCCACTGGAGTCCCTTCAAGAGTGAGTGGTTCGGCTGATGCACAGGCGTGAGGGTCTATCCGCTTGGCCCGGTCTACGAGGTAGACACCCCTAAGGAGCTGATTGTGGCAGTCGGCTTGCTCCCTAAGGTTCCCCTCAGCCAAGGCGACACAATTTTCAGCGCTGGCAACACGGGCCTCAGCCTGTGCTAGCGCTAGCTTAGCTTTTCGTCAACGGGTCTCTAATGCCTCAATGCGCTTGACGAGGCTCTACACACGCTGGTTTAGCTGGTCGTACAGGTCGTCCAGCCTCAGTAAATAGGCGGACGTGGCGACAATGGTGGGGTCATCTTTGGTGCTCCCAAGGCCTCAAGTTGCGAATTCTTGCTGTCCAGGCAGGACGACTACGATCCAACAGTGGGAAGTACTTCATAGGTGTGGAACCCAAGTGCTAGTCAAACATGTGGCACAAGTACTTCAAGGCTTTGTGGGCCACCAGTTGGCAAGTACCCTTCATACGACATCCAGTGGCAGTGATGTTCCATGGCTTCATCTCCAAAAATCTCTCACTGGCACCGATGTGCACCGTGACCTCGTAGCTTTTGGTGCCATGCTCCATGAACTCATGACCCACGTATTCAGGACGGTCTGGAATACTAAGTCAGGTCGTGGCAGCATAGAGCACCTTGGGGAAGCCATCTTCGTTGATGCAAAAGGTGGTGATACAATCGTCAGACATCTGGCTTGGAACAAGGCACAAGGGTTAGATGAGGTCAAAACCTATCACCAAGGCTCTACGGACAAAGGTCCCTACAGGAAAACCATTCTACGATCTCCTACGGTCACCTACGCCCTAGGGTCCGCATCCTACAGCCAAGTATGGCTCTGATACCACTTGAAGTGTCCCAACCCATAAGATTGGAACTAAACATGTAATATTATTACCATACAAGGTTCGATACATAATATTACAACACAAATGGAACCACAACCATACAGAGCTTTATTTCAATGACATAGCCTTATGGATAAATACTACAAGTAGTGACAATACAAATATAATGAACGTCAACACATAGACTAGTAGCTCGTCTTCACCCATGGTTCCACTACACACAACTTGATTGCGGACGCGACCCTACTCAAAGTCCTCCGGTACGAAGTCAGGATCCTCTGAAAATAATCAATCAACAATGTTTGAGTACAAAAGTACTCAGCAAGCTCCACCTCGCCCTCTGGAAGGGGATTAAACAGATATAAATGCAATGCACAAGATGGATAATAATGCAACCTAATGCAACTAATGCAAGCGAATATCTCCCACAGATACATTACTCATCTCAATCTCACCATAGGTGATTTTCTAGTTGTCAGAACCACACCATAACCCATCCTATACCTAGGACACGGCCATTCGAATGGATTTTATACTCTGCAAAGTTTGTACGCTGTACACACATACACGGACCGTCAAAGACAGCCTAACATAACCGACACCCAGTCGAAACATCACCCAGACCAGTTGTCCCAAACCCAATATCATCATCATCAGTGAGCTCAATAATATCTCAACATAACTCTCTCTCTCTCTCTCTCCACCGTGGACGACTGTCGGGCTAGCCACCGAGATTAGGCTAAGCCCCGCCCATACAAGGACATGTGGTCGTACTGTAAGGAAGTCAGGTGAGATGTCAAAACAACTCAGTCCTTAAGGCTCACCAGGGCAGCCTCCATACACACATCACGAGCCTATCCTCATGATAGAACTCGCCATAAGTCTACCACCACGATAGCACATACACCAACACTAACACATCTGCCCTGGTCACAACTCATGCATGCTCTCAACAACCATACAACATACACGAGGAAACATTATCATGTATAATCTCACCATTTCAATATGCAGCAAATGGAACTAGCATGACTCTACTCTATCACTCGACGCTCAACAAATGTAATAATTTGATCTACTGGCCACAATAGATAAATCTCACATAGGTGTGATATGATCAAAAAGGGATAGATGGAACTTTCCTTTGCTACCGTTTGCAGCGTCGTGCTCCTGCTCAGCTGGCTCCTCCGGGTTCTCTTCCGGGACTGGGTCTACTCCGACAACGTTATGCACAAACAAACACAAAAGCAAAACAAATAGATATCAACACAACATGCAAATTTAGGTGTATTAAATATATTATGATTTTATATGATTTTCAGAGAAAGAATCAGATTAATAGGAGTTTGTATGGGTAAGATGTGGATTTCAGAAAATGGATGTTTGATTAATTTCGAAAATAATAAACAATATTACTGGCTAGTGGGCTTGTTGCTGTCGGAGTGGCCTCGGATGCGGCACATGGCTGCTAATGGGTTAAGGCGTTGACCAGGCTTGGTTAATATGAGGATCATTTTTTTATTAAGGCTTGGCCCACCTTTTGTGTCTAAAGCCGAGCACCAGGTGCCTGCTAGCTCTTGGGCTTGGGGTGTGGGCCATATCCGCTAAGGCAGACCAAGCCAACGTCGCTGGTTAAGCTAATCAAAGAATTAACTACACCTACGGCTTGGCCCAACAGGGCACCGTACCGAGAGGAGCAGCCTTCGTCTAACTCTGGACTTCTCTCTCCAGCCACCATGGGTAGCTCTGGAAGTTCAAAATCGGAGAGGATAATAGGGGAGGGGCGGCTGAGACTGGGGGAATCTAGGGCTCGCAGCACAGCAAACTCGATTTAGGGACCAATTTGGGCTTAGGTCATGGAGATTAGGGCGGATTAAGGGAAAGGCGGTCATAGAAAGGGGAGGCTCGATCTACATCAGAGAGGAAGGGCGAAGCTCACCTTCAAGGTCACTCGACGCGGCTGCGAGCGAGGCGAAGCTCCAGAGGTCGAATTTATAGGCGGAGGTAGGTGGTCGACTTCGTGGACAAATGGAGTAAATACGTCGTACGCGCACGTGTCGGGTGCGTCGCCTAGCAAGCGATAGCCCCTGCCCAAACTGTCTCATCGGTGAGTCGTTGGCTAGCAGCGTGGCCGCATGGCTGTCGGGGCGGTGGTGGCTGTTGCCGCCGTGGTGTGAATAACTCGGATGGGTGATGGGTCGAGCAGCGGATATGCGAGATTAATGAGTCGTACAGAGTTTCCGGAGGATTCTGGCGGAGTTGGGAAGGGGAGAAAGGAGGGAGAAGCGAGGTTGCTCCTACCGTAATGGTGTTGGTGTTGACGTGCTCGTTCCAGAGAAGATCTGTACGAGCCTTTGACTGGAGGAAGGAGAAAGGAAATTTATTGTAAATAAGTGAAATAAGGAGGGTGTGGATGAAAACAATGGATTGGCCTGATTCAGAGAAAGTGTCGTGACTTAGGTGCAGGACCTTCTCGTGATTATGGAAAAGAAGGGGGGTGTTTGGGGAAAATTGCCTTGCTTAGAGGGGTGGACCAGGAAGAGCACGTGGCTTGCTGCTCATACCTCTTATTTTCTCTTTATTATTATTATTATTACATTTTCTTTCCTTTATTTATTTTACCTATTATTATTTATCATTTGATGGTGTAATTTTAATGGTGCACATAATTATGCTTGTTAATTTATTCTATTAGTTTGATTCATTATCTTATAAAAAATAGGATGTTACAGACCTACCCCACTTAGGTAGAATCTCGTCCCCGAGATTCGGATGGTCTTCAAAAATATGGGGAAACTCGGCTCGAAGCGCATCTTCCCTTTCCCATGTAGCTTCAACATCCGAGTGTCTACTCCACTGAACTTGACAAAGCCTTATGGAGTTTGTCCTTGTTCTTCGGGTGACGGTATCCAAGATCTTGACTGGCACCTCTTGATAGACCAAATCATCCTGTAGGTCTAGAGTGTCGCGTACCACTTGTTCCTCGGGAACCCGTAGGCACTTTTTCAACTGCGACACATGAAAGACATTGTGCACTCCTAACATCTCTTCGGGTAGCTGGATTTCATAAGCCACTGATCCTACTATTTTTAAGATGGGGAAAGGTCCAATATATCTCGGTGCCAACTTTCCACGTACTTGGAATTTGCGCGTGCCACGAATTGGAGAACACCTTCAGGTACACGTGGTCCCCGACTTCAAAGGTGAGTTCACGCCTTCTCTTATCTGCGTAGCTTTTCTGGTGTGACTGAGCTGCCTTCAAATTCGCCTAGATCTCCGCTACCTTGTCTTCTGCTTCCACGATGAAATTCGGTCGTTCTATAATACGGTCTCCAACCTCTTACCACATAAGCGGAGTCCGACACTTCCTTCCATAGTGAGCTTCAAACGGTGTCATCTTGATACTGGTCTGATAACTGTTATTATAAGAGAACTCGACATATGGTAGACTATCTTCCCAATCCTTGCCATAGGTGAGAACAGCTGCTCTTAACATGTCCTCCAAGATTTGGTTGATTCTTTCTGTCTAACCATCAGTCTGAGGGTGATATGCCGAGCTAAAATCCAACTTAGTACCAAGTGATTTTTGTAGACTTGTCCAAAATCTTGACATAAATTGGGTACCTCTGTCTGAAACTATTCTTGAGGGCACGCCGTGTAGCTTCACAATACAGTGTATGTATAGCTTGGCCAGCTTGTCTCCACCGTAGGTAGTGCATACAGGAATAAAGTGTGCAACCTTCGTAAGACGGTCGGCCACTACCCACACGGAGTCGTTACCATTCTTGGTTCTTGGTAACCCCATGATAAAATACATCCCTACTTCATCCCATTTCCAAACTGAGATCGGAAGAGGTTGTAGTAGGCCACTTGGCTTCTGATGCTCGGCCTTAACTCTTCGACACACATTGCAGTGGGCTACAAATCTAGATATGTCACCTTTCATATCAATCCACCAATACTTCTGCTTAAGATCCAAGTACATCTTGGTAGCTCCAGGGTGGATAGAGTATGCGGAGTTATGAGCTTCATCCATGATGGTATTCCGATAGTGACCATGTAAAGGCACACACAATCGTTTCTTGAACCATAATATTCCATCTCTATAAACTCCAAAATATGGGGCCTTGCCTTCACCGGTTTGTTCCTTGATCTCCATCAACTTCTCATCATCATGTTGGGCCTTCTTGATTTGTCCATCTAGAACAGGCTCAACACTAAGGTTGTAGTTGTAGGAGTGAGGTACAACACTTATGTTCAACTTCCTCATTTCCTCACGTAGTTGTGGTACTTGAGTCACCAAATGATGGCAGTAGGCCTTCCTACTGAGGGCATCCACTACAACGTTTGCTTTACCCGGATGATAATGGATTTCCAAGTCATAGTCCTTTATTAGCTTCAACCATCTTCGTTGCCTTAGGTTGATGTCAGACTGGGTGAATATGTATTTAAGGCTCTTGTGGTCTGTGTAGATCTCACAACTATTCCCTATTAGATAGTGTCTCAAAATTTTAAGAGCATGAACTACTGCAGCCAATTCCAAGTCATGGGTCGGGTAGTTCTGCTCATGTGGCCTTAACTGACGAGAGGCATAGGACACCACTCGTCCTTCTTGCATTAGCACACATCCTAGGCCATGTCTTGAAGCATCACAGTAAATGATGAAGCTCTTGTGAATATCTGGCAGGACTAACACTGGAGTTGTGGTTAATCTCTTCTTCAACTCACTAAAACTCTGCTCACAGGATTCAGTCCACACAAACTTCTTGTCCTTCCTGAGTAGCTCTGTCATCGGTCGGGCTAGCTTGGAAAATCCTTCGATGAACCATCGATAATAGCCCACCAGACCTAAAAAGCTACGGATCTCCGAAACAGATGTTGGTTGCTTCCATGATGACATGACTTCAACCTTCTCCGGATCAACTGCAACTCCCTCAGCTGTTAGAACATGTCCGAGGAAGCTAACTTTCTGCAACCAAAACTCACACTTGCTAAACTTGGCATATAGTTGGTGGCTTCTCAGTCAATCCAATACAACATGCAAGTGTTGTGCATGCTCTTCTTCACTTCTTGAGTAGACCAGGATGTCATCAATGAAGACAACCACACACTTATCCAACTCTTGCATGAACACCCGATTCATCAGGTTCATGAAGTAAGCAGGGGCATTGGTTAATCCAAAAGACATCACTGTGAACTCAAACTGGCTATAACGAGTCACAAATGCTGTCATAGGTATGTCTTCAGGTTTGATGCGCACTCAATGATACCCTGATCTCAAGTCAATCTTTGAAAAGAACTTGGCTCCCTTTAGCTGATCAAACAAATCTTCTATTCGTGGTAGAGGGTATTTGTTCTTGATGGTCACATCATTGAGGGCTCGATAATCTACACATAGTCTCATGCTTCCATCCTTCTTCTTCACAAAGAGGACTGGTGCGCCCCATGGGGATGCGCTAAGTCTGATATATCCCTTCTGTTGTAACTCATCCAACTGCTTCTTCAACTCTACCAGTTTTTGGGCTGCCATCCTATAGGGTCTCTTCGCGATGGGAGCGGTTCCTGGGATTATATCAATGGAGAACTCAACTTCTCTTTTCGGTGGCATGCCTGGTAATTCCCCCGGGAACACATCAGCATACTCCTTTATTACCAGCACTTCTTGGGGTGTTTTCTCCTTTAAGTGGTTTACCACTAGCTCGGATAGACTAGACTTGACATGGCATGTGACCGTCTTTCCCTCATGGTTTGTCACTGTCACAGTCCTTTCTGCACATACTATGCTCCCTTTGCACTTGGCTAACCAATCCACGCCAAGGATTATATCTATCCCGTGGGAGTCAAGAACCACTAGGTTAACCAAGAATACTACCCCACTTAGGTTTAAAGGGACTTTGTTAACTCCTAGGCGGCATGGTATATAACCTCCCGGTGATCGGGTTATTAATTTCCTCTTAAGGGCTACCGTAGCTATATCATGTGCTTCCACGAAATGTGATGATACAAAAGAATGTGATGCACCAGAGTCAAACAGTACTGAAGCCAAAACTGACTGAATCAAGAACTCATCAAGTAGAACTCCTGGTGCTGCATCTGCTTCCTCAGCATAGACGTGGTTCACTATAGCCTTTCCAAAAGATTGTTGGGTCCTTGCTGGTGCTCCACAACTACCTATAGCTGGTTTCCTTGGTCCATTAACAGCGTTGGAGATGACTGAAGGTGCTGGCTTGTTCTTGTAAGGACAGGTAACAGAGATGTGACTAGGCTCACGACAAATGAAGCAAATCCTTGGGTCACTAGTGTGACTCACTCCAGACTGCTGGGGGCTGAAGGAGCCCCGTTGGATAGCGGACTGCACTGGCTTCTTGAATGTCATGGTTGGTGCTCTGTAGGATACTCCACTTTGAGTCCTCTGTTCTGAGTAAGCTGGCTGTTGAGTCCCTTGTCCAGAAAAGGCAGGCTGACTAATCTTCTAAAACTTTGCCTGCTGGAACATCCTCTTGTTCTCAAGCTTCCTCTTCTTCTCTCGCTGCTCATCGTCCATGTTCCTCTCCGTGGTGATAGCCTCGTTGACCATAGTGCTGAAGTCAGGGTAGACAGCTGCACCAATCAAAGTCCTTATCTCAGGGTAAATACCACGAAGAAAAACTTCTTGTTTCTTCTCATCAGTATCCATGGAGTGAGGGTCATAGCGGGATAATCCTATGAACTTGTGCACGTACTCTGTCACAGTGAGACCCTTCTGCTTGAGGTTCATAAATTCTTCCTTCTTCAGCTTCACAAGGCTACTAGGGATGTGGTGCTCTCTGAACAGCTTCACGAACTCACCCCCTATCTTGGTCTTGGCATCTGCATGCATTTCCCTGTAGCTTTGCCACCAAGCTAAAGCAGGTCCTCTCAGCTGTTGGACTGCAAGTAGAACCTTATCCTGCTCATTAGCATGGACAACCTCGAGCTTCATCTCAATCTCCCTCAGCCAATCATCTGCTTTAATGGGGTCCTCAGATCCAGCAAACTTGGGTGGGTTCATCCGGTTGATGTCCATAATCTGGTGATTGTTCTGAGGTGCTGCTTGACGGTTGTTGATGCCATTGTTGCCCTGAGCAGCAAACGAGTTTGCTAGTATCTCAAGGAGTTGAGTCTGAAGGTCCAGGATGGCAGTCAGGTCAATGGCAGGTGCTTGGGGTGGTGGTCGTGGGAGGACGGGGTTACTTTCCGCCGTGTCATGCTCGTCGTGCTCGCTCAGTATAGGGTGGATCTCCCGGTGTCCTTGTTCCACCTCCTGCCCATTTCTGGCTCGACTCGAGCGGCGAGACATCTGTGACAAGGCAAGAGTATTGTTTAGAGTTTATTATTAGAATGTATTATTAGAGTGTATTGATATGTGGCTTTTTACTATTTTGTTATTATTATTATTATATATGTGTATGTATATATATATACAAAGTATATATGTAAATATTATAACTATTATTTTATATCACAGCAGGCACACAAACATCAAGCATTGCAAGCAACACCAAACATTCATTCATTCAAGCAAACGGGTACAAGATACATTGGGCATGTAGTCCCTAGATCCGTTCTCTTAAGGGTCAACTGGGACCTCTGCCTGACTGCTGGGTCCTACGTCCTGGTCTTCAAGGTCTTCATGCAAGGCTTCGCGGGGTGAAGTCGGAGGAGTGGGCGGCACAGGCTCACAAATCCTCCTACGGGGGTTGGACAGATGGCCCACTGGAGTCCCTTCATTAGTGAGTGGTTCGGCTGATGCACGGGCGTGAGGGTCTTTCCGCTTGGCCCAGTCTATGAGGTAGACACCCCTAAGGAGCTGACTGTGGCGGTCGGCTTGCTCCCTAAGGTTCGCCTCAGCCAAGGCAACACGACTTTCGGCACTGGCAACACGGGCCTCAGCCTGTGCTAGCACTAGCTTAGCTTTTTGCCAATGGGTCTCCAATGCCTTAGCGCGCTTGAGGAGGCTCTTCACACGCTGGTTCAGCTGGTCGCACAGGTCGTCCTGGCTCAGTAAATAGCCGGACATGACGACAATGGTGGGGTCATCTTTGGTGCTCCCAAGGACTTCCAAGTTGCGAATTCTTGCTGTCCAGGCGGGAAAACTACGATCCAGCAGTGGGAAGTACTTCATAGGTGTGGAACCCTAGTGCCAGTCAAACATGTGGCACAAGTACTTCAGGGCTTTGCGGGCCACCAGTTGGCAAGTATCCTTCATACGACATCCAGTGGCAGTGACGTTCCATGGCTTCATCTCCAAAAATCTCTCACTGGCACCGATGTGCACCGTGACCTCGTAACTTTTGGTGCCATGCTCCATGAACTCGTGATCCATGTATTCAGGACGGTCTGGAATACCAAGTCGGGTCATGGCAGCATAGAGCACCTTGGGGAAGCAATATTCGTTGATGCAAAAGGTGGTGATACCATCGTCAGACATCTGGCTTGGAACAAGGCGCAAGGGTTAGCTGAGGTCAAAACCTATCACCAAGGCTCTATGGACAAAGGTCCCTACAGGAAAACCATTCTACGATCTCCTACGGTCACCTACGCCCTAGGGTCCGCATCCTACAGCCAAGTATAGCTCTGATAACACTTGAAGTCTCAACCCATAAGATCGGAACTAAACATGTAATATTATTACCAAATACAAGGTTCGGTACATAATATTACAACACAAGTGGAACCACAACCATACAAAGCTTTATTTCAACGGCATAGCCTTATGGATAAATACTACAAGTAGTGACAAGACAAATATAATGAACGTCAACACGTAGACTACTAGCTCATCTTCCCTCATGGTTCCACTACACACAACTTGGGTGCGGACGCCACCCTACTCAAACTACTCCGATACAAAGTCAGGATCCTCTGAAAAACAATCAATCAACAACGTTTGAGTACAAAAGTACTCAGCAATCTCCACCTCGCCCTCTAGGAGGGGACTAAACAGATATAAATGCAATGCACAAGATGAATAATAATGCAACCTTATGCAACTAATGCAAGTGAATATCGTCTACAAATACATTACTCATCTCAATCTCACCATAGGTGGTTTTCTAGTTGTCAGGACCACACCATAACCCATCCTATACTGAGGACACAACCATTCAAATATATTTTATACTCTGCAGAGGTTGTAAGTTGTACCCACATGCATGGACCGTCAAAGATAGCCCGACATAACCGACACCCAGTCGAAACATCACCCAGACCAATCGTCCCAAACCCAATATCATCATCATCAGTGAGCTCAATAATATCTCAATATAACTCTCTCTCTCCACCGTGGACGACTTTCGGGCTAGCCACCGGGATTAGGCTAAGCCCCGCCCATACAGGGACATGTGGTCGTACTGTAAGGAAGTCGGGTGAGATGTCAAAACAACTCGGTCCTTAAGGCTCACCAAGGCAGCCTCCATACACATCACGGGCCTATCCTCATGATAGAACTCGCCGTAAGTCTACCACCACGGTAGCGCATACACCAACACTAACCCATCTGCCCCAGTCACAACTCATGCATGCTTTCAGCAACCATACAACATACACGAGGCAACATCATCATGTATAATCTCACCATTTCAATATGCAGCAAATGGAACTAGCATGACTCTACTCTATCACTCGACGCTTAACAAATGCAAGAATCTGATCTACTGGCCATAATGGATAAATCTCACATAGGTGCGATATGATAAAAAAAGGATAGATGGAACTTGCCTTCGCTACCGTTTGCAGCGTCGTGCTCCTGCTCAGCTGGCTCCTCCGGGTTCTCTTCCGACACTGGGTCTACTCCGACATCGTCACACACAAACAAACACAAAAGCAAAGCAAATATATATCAACACAACATGCAAATTTAGGTGTATTAAATATATTATGATTTTCTATGATTTTCAGAGAAAGAATCAGATTAATAGGAGTTTGTATGGGTAAGATGTGGATTTCAGAAAATGGATGTTTGATTAATTTCGAAAATAATAAACAATATTACTGGCTAGTGGGCTTGTTGCTGTCGGAGTGGCCTGGGATGCGGCACATGGCTGCTAATGGGTTAAGGCATTGACCAGGCTTGGTTAATATGAGGATCAATTTTTTTTTTATTAAGGCTTGGCCCACCTTTTGTGTCTAAGGCCAAGCACCAGGTGCCTGCTAGCTCTTGGGCTTGGGGTGTGGGCCATATCGGCTAAGGCAGACCAAGCCAATGTCGTTGGTTAAGCTAATCAAAGAATTAACTACACCTACGGCTTGGCCCAACAGGGCACCGTACCGAGAGGAGTAGCCTTCGTCTACCTCTGGACTTCTCTCTCTAGTCACCATGGGTAGCTATGGAAGTTCAAAATCAGAGAGGAAAATAGGGGAGGGGGCGGCTGAGAGTGGGGGAATCAAGGGCTCGCAGCACAACAAACTCGATTTAGGGACCAATTTGGGCTTAGGTCATGGAGATTAGGGCAGATTAAGGGAAAGGCGGTCATAGAAAGGGGAAGCTCGATCTACATCAGAGAGGAAGGGGGAAGCTCACCTTCAAGGTCACTTGACGCGGCTGTGAGCGAGGCGAAGCTCCAAAGGTCGAATTTATAGGCGGAGGGCAGAGGTAGACGGTCGGCTTCGTGGACAAATGGAGTAAATCTGCCGTACGCGCGCGTGCCGGGTGCGTCGCCTAGCGAGCGGCAGCCCCTGCCCGAACTGTCTCGTTGGCGAGTCATCGGCTAGCGGCGTGGCCGCATGGCTACTGTGGCGGTGATGGCTGTTGCTGTCATGGTGTGAATAACTCGGATGGGTGACGGATCGAGCAGCGGATAGGCAAGATTAATGAGTCGTACGGAGTTTCCGGAGGCTTCTGGTGGAGTTGGGAAGGGGAGAAAGGAGGGAGAGGCGAGTTTGCTCCTGCCGTAATGGTGTTGGTGTTGTCGTGCTCATTCCAGAGAAGAGTTGTACGAGCCTTTGATTGGAGGAAGGAGAAAGGAAATTTATTTTAAATAAGTGAAATAAGGAGGGTGTGGATGAAAACAATGGATTGGCCTGATTCAGAGAAAGTGTCGTGACTTAGGTGCAGGACCTTCTCGTGATTATGGAAAAGAAGGGGGGTGTTTGGGGAAAATTGCCTTGCTTAGAGGGGTGGACCAAGAAGAGCACGTGGCTTTCTGCTCATACCTCTTATTTTCTCTTTATTATTATTATTATTATTATTATTATTATTACATTTTCTTTCTTTTATTTATTTTCCCCATTATTATTTATCATTTGATGGTGTAATTTTAATGGTCAACATAATTATGCTTGTTAATTTATTCTATAACTTTGATTCATCATCTTATTAAAAATAGGATGTTACACATGCCTAGCGCCGGCACTGCTAGGACCACTCGCAAGACGAGCGGTCACGACGGGAAATAGGGATAACTCATCCTAAGCTAAAGTCATGCAATCCAGCTACAGGCTGGCCAACTTGAGGTACCTGCAGTATGTGAAAGGTCCACCCGACTGCTCTCATCATTAGGGACCTGTGGCGCCAAAAGGTTCCCTCGGGAAAGGTCTGTACCGAGCAGGAGGTCCAGGGGGTGCAAGTTGCTTAGCTTGGTCCTGCACCCTAAGCAAACACACCCTGCCTCCCAGCGCTACAGCTGAGTACTAGAACCAGAGAGCTCACACCCTAAGGACGACAGGAGTCGGGCCCCGGAGCACCAATGCATCGAATTACCCAAGCCCCGTATGTTAGGCCAGGACTGTAAGACATGGCAGAGCTAGGGAGAGAAACAGGTATAACCGACGAACAAGGCTAGCTTCCCTCTTCCCATATGCAGGACAAACGCCGGAACATCCAGCTCCGGCACCTCCTAAGGGGCCTGCCGTCGACGTCTACATGGAGATGGTGGACGACGCCAGAGCATCCAGCTCTGGCACCTCCCAAGGGGCCCGTCGTCGAAGTCCACATGAAGATGGTGGACGACGCCAGAGCATACAGCTCCGGCACCCCCCAAGGGGTTGCCGTCGACGTCCTAGAACGTTACCGACAACACCAAGAGCGAATAAGTGAGTAAACTCTCCTGCCCCGCTCTTGTTGCTAATAAGGTTCCCTTGCGATAGCTTATAAACCAGGGGCCTGCCGTCGATGACTTCACGACGATGGTGAACGACGCCAGAGCATCCAGCTCTAGCAACTCCAAGGGGGTCGGCCGTTGACGTACCTACGAAGATGGTGGGCGATGCCGGAGCATCCAGCTCCAACACCTCCCAAGGGGCCCGTCATCGACGTTTCTACACAGATGGTGGGCGACGCTGGAGCATCCAGCTCTGGCAACATCCAGGGGGCCGGCCGTCGATGTACCTACGAAGATGGTGGGCGGCGCAGGAGCATCCAGCTCAAGCACCTCCCAAGGGGCTTGCAGTCGACGTGCCGGAACGTCAATGACAGCACCAAGCGCGGATAAATGTGTAAACTCTACTGCCCTGCTCTTGTTGCTAATAAGGTTCCCTTGCGATAGCCTGTAAACCAGAGGTCTGTCGTCGACGTCTACACAGAGATGGTGGACGATGCTGGAGCATCCAGCTCCAGCACCTCCCAAGAGGTCTGTTGTCGACGTCTACACAGAGATGGTGGACGACGCCAGAGCATCCAGCTCCAGCACCTCCCAAGGGTCCTTCTGTCGACGTCTACACAGAGATGGTGGACGATGCCGGAGCATCCAACCCCAGCACCTCCCAAGGGGCCTGCTGTCAACGTCTACACGAAGATGGTGGACGACGCCGGAGCATACAGCTCCAGCACCCCCCAAGGGGCCTGCCGTCGACGTCTCAGAACATCAACGACAACACCAAGAGCAAATAAGGGTCTGCCTACGACGACTTCACGACGATGGTGGATGACGCCGGAGCATCCAGCTCCGGCACCTCCCAAGGGGTCTGCCGTTGACGCCTACACTAAGATGGTGGACGACGCTGGAGCATCCAGCTCCGGCACCTCCCAAGGGGTCTGCCGTCGACATGCCAGAACGTCAACGACAACACCAAGCACGGATAAATGAGTAAACTCTACTGCCCCACTCTTGTTGCTAATAAGGTTCCCTTGCGATAACCTGTAAACCGGGGGCCCGCCGTTGACGTCTACACGGAGATGGTGGATGACGCCAGAGCATCCAGCTCTGGCACCTCCCAAGGGGCCTGCCATTGATGTCTACACGGAGATGGTGGACGACACCGGAGCATCGAGCTCCGGCACCTCCCAAGGGGCCTGCCGTCGACGTGCCGGAACGTCAACGACAGCACCAAGCGCGGATAAATGAGTAAACTCTACTGCACTTCTCTTGTTGCTAATAAGGTTCCCTCGCGATAGCCTCTAAACCAGGGGCCTGCCGTTGACATCTACACAGAGATGGTGGACAATGCCATAGCATCCAGCTACAACACCTCCCAAGGGGCCTGCCGTCGATGTCTACACAGAGATGGTGGACGATGCCGGAGCATCCAGCTCCA
Source organism: Tuctoria greenei (assembly GCA_036927565.1). Classification (NCBI taxonomy): domain Eukaryota; kingdom Viridiplantae; phylum Streptophyta; class Magnoliopsida; order Poales; family Poaceae; genus Tuctoria; species Tuctoria greenei. The sequence goes on along the minus strand of JAYESD010000011.1, from coordinate 60,733,622 downwards.
GCACCTCCCAAGGGGCCTACCGCCGACGTCTACACAGATATGGTGGACGACGCTGGAGCACCTGGCTTCGACAGATGGTGGCACTACGACACCCCAAACTCCCCCACTCCATTGGGGGCTAGTCCAAGACATTCTGCGGTCAAGTGGTAGATGTGGGTAGCCAACTAACCACATCTACCAAGGGGCCTCTAACAGGGTTCACATGCAGAAAATCAACGGACGACACTGCGGCCATGACAGTTGTGCAAAATTGTTGGTCTTGAGAAGCCAACAAGCTCAACATAGGTTCTGTAGAGCCTTACGATTCAGAACAACAGTTGAGAGTCATAGAGACAATGCAAGAAGCCAAACAAAAATTCAAATCCTTTAAGGAATTTTTTACAAAGGAGGGTGAACCCCGGATTCAAAAACAAGCCACCAGCCTCAGGATCGATTGAACTGCGCTATGACGTGTTTGGCAGCTTCCTCAACTTCCACTGATGCTGCCGCCTCACGTTCTGCAACAGGGCCTTCAAAAACTGGCTCCAGCAGCAGATCAGGGTATCGGCTCTGGTAGCACACCAAGACATGGAATGCCACCGTCTCCACCGCTGCCCTACCCTCGGCTTCCAGACATTGAGTCAGCTGACGCTCCCACAGGTCGAGCTCCCGGCCACGGCGCTCTACCGTGTGCTCCCGGGCTTGGACATCAAGATCGTGCAGGAGGAGTTCCTGACACTCAGCTAGGTGCTTCGCCCGGTCCCGCGCCAGATTGCTTTCACGGAGCTCGAGGTCTTTGAGGCGGGACTGCAGCCTGTCCTGCTCGGCTTCAGCCTGGGCCATCATCGCCTGCGCCGCTGCCTCTTGTTCCGCAACCACAGCCTCCCTCTTGGCAACAACGGCTTCTTGACAACTTAGGGCCTCTCGACCGGTAGCAAGAGCGCGCAGGCGGGTGTCAGCAGCATGGTTGGCAGCCTTGGCATCGGCCAGAATCTTCTGGGTCAAGGCGTCTCAGGCCCTCACCAAGCAGTGCCTCACCTCCAGTTCCTTGTTCTCCTTCTGGTACTTCTCCTTCGCCTCGGCGATCCTGGAGCTCAGGAGACCCTCCTAGCCTCGGAGGCACTCGCCCTCGGCACGCAGCTTCTCCCACTCCGCGACAAGAGCCTCTTGCGACCTGTGGAGCTTGGATTGCATCTGAAGGATGCTGGATTGCGTCAAGTCCATGACGTCGGAAAGCCGCTCCAGCTGCGCCGAAGTCAGATAAGGCCGTCCGGTGATCATCTCGGGGATCCCTTCCTCCTGTAGCGGTGAAGGCGAGGCCACCAACACTGGGGATCTTGCCCCCGGAGCCTGAGCAGGAGTTGCGGTGCCACCTGACACAACACGGTCACCACTGCTCAAACGGTCGACCACCGAATCAGCAGCACTAGGGGCCAGACCCCCAACCCCTGAAGTCGGCTCTGACATGGCCTCTGCCACGACGGCTGGAGGTGCCTCTTCCACGACAGCTGGAGGTGCCTCTGGCGCGACAACTGGAGATGCAACTGGAGATGCTTCAATACCCACACCGGGCACAGACGTCGGAGCAGCACTCCTGTGAACAAGCTTGGCAGGCTGCCCCGCCAGCCCAGCCGTAGCATCCTCCACCGCCTTCAAAGCACTTTCGGGCACTACCCCTGGCGGTAGGGGCCTCACAACATCTAACGTAACCCTGCAGATCAAGACCAAGCCCTAACCAATCAACATAGGAAGCGTAGGCAAGAATGCCTTGCCGACGTCCCCGGAAGCTCCAGCGAGTCTCCACCTTCGGCGACTCTGAAGCCGCGGGCCCTAGCGATGGCGTAATAGGCGATGCCATCCCGGCAGGACCTCCGACAAGGCTACCAGCAGTGCCGCCACACTGTGCCAGTGTACTCCCTCCAACCTCGACAGAGCCACCTCCTGAACTGCCGATGACATCGACTCGAGGCCTTTTTGCCTGAGGCTCCGAAGGTGTGATGCTGCTGGAGTCCCCTATGGCACCCTTGACCGTGCAGGTGGCGAGGACGCTGGATGACGTGCCGACCACCAACGATGAAGGAGCCACCGCCTGGCAGACCAAACTTCCCCCTGAAGAACCACTGATGCCAGGCACTGGAGAGGGGTGCACCGGTGGACGCTGACTTGGTGCAAAGGCCACCTGTGGCGGCACCCTCGGTTGAGACCGAGGGCATTTCTCCTTCACGACCTCGACCACCAAAGCCTTCCCTTTGCCTACATCGGGGACTGGTGCCTTCCCCTTACCTACGTCCGGGACCAACGCCTTGCCTTTCCCCCCAGCGGTGGGCGCCTCCTCCGCCCTAGAGGCCTCAGAGCCTGAAGAAGGTGCGGACTCCTCCGAGGAGTCGACGATGGCTAGGCCCTGACTCTCATCGCCGACCTATCGCGGCGCAAGACTAATCGCATCCAAGTTGGGCATCTCCTTCAGAACCTTCGTCCGAAGGTCTTGATCCGTGCAAAGCGGTGGGCAAGCCTGCGACAGGTTAAAGACGTCGCCTGACAGCAGGTCGTCGCACGCCTTGGACATTGCTTCGAACACCTTCTGCGGGGTTGTCTCTGTGTCGCGACCCCTCAGCAACCTAGTACCATCTTGGAGCTTGAAGTAGAGCCATGCTGGGTGACAATGGTGCTGGAGAAGGGCCACACGATGGTGAATGAAGTCGGCCATCACCGACAACTCTGACAAGTCGTGGTCCGCCAGGAATCGGATCCTCTCCATCACCGGCTTGTACGCCGCCTCGAGCTCCGGGCATTCCTCCCAGGCTGCCTTCCTAATCGCCGGCCACCTAGAGGGCAAGACCATGTGATCATGGGCATCGGCATGTACGATCACCCAGTCGCTCCTCCAGTCGGGCCACTTCATCAGGGAGAGCGGAGTAATGTACTTAAAGGGGTTGTTGGCCCGATGCTGGAAGCAGAAGCCACCGAGGAAGTTGGCTTTGCTCTTCTTCCCGGTCCGCCTCAGCACGAAGAACTGCCGGAACACTGGCACACATGGGAACACCCCGACAAACATCTCGCATAAATGCGAGAACACCGCTGCCACCAACAGAGAGTTCGGCAACAGATGGTGGAGTTGGATCCCAAGGACTTCCAGAAGTGTCACCAGGAAGGAGGAGACAGGAGGAACGAACCCGGAGTATGCATACATCTGGAAGAAGACAATCTCCTTCCCCAACTCCAGTGGCAAGGGGCCAGGACGCATCAAATCCTGACGTTCCTTGTCTTCCCAACCGAAAAGCCGCCTCAAGGGTGAGACATCCTCCATCCGGGAAGGAGGCGGAGCTGAGTCTATTGGAGTAGGGGGTTGAGAACCTCAAGAATGGGCAGACACGCAAGGAGGGAGTCGAAGGCTCGAATGCTTGGGGCGTGCGGAAGAAAGAAAATTCCATTACCCACATAGGTACCCCTTTTAAAGCACCATAGTGGCGTTTGGATGCACCGTGCAAATTTGAGAAGGCTCCAAATAAACAGCTCATAACACGGCAACCATGATGAGCAGGCCCAGATCCCCCATCAGAAAAGACGGCCCAGGCAGTTCCTCGCTAGAGAAGGCGACCCGGCGGTTCCCATAAAGACAGAAGTGAAAACAGCAGAAGTGCAGCAGGCGCCTCAGGAGCCGTCACGAAAATGTCGCAGCAAGCAAAGATCCCATCGCCACGACCCCTCAACCAGAGGCGGACGCGTGGTTGCGGCAGCAGAAGAGCACACCGCTTCGACTGATGAAGACAAAATTAAAAGACCACGCGGAAAAGCAGGATAAGGCCCCACCTTCGGGCTCGTCGCCTCACCCCAAGGTGGACCCAGGGGCCACTGTCGGTACCCAACATACCGGGTACCCTCGCGCACAGGCTAGAGCCGCCTAGGTACCTCGCCTCCCAGCAGGGACAGGGTCTGAGGCGCCACATGTCCAAGAGACCCTGACCCGCCAGCCTCAGATGGGAGGTCCGGGGTGCCCACAAGACATCCCAAAGGTGTCACTCAGCCCCACCTTGACGACAAGCTCCTAGGCAGCCACGTATTCAGTGGGATAGGACCCGACCTTTTCTGCGGAGGTGAGCTCCCAAGATACCACGTAGCACATGAAGTCAAGACCCGAACTCCCCCACAGAGGCAAGCACCCAAGCTGGGGGAGATCTGGCTTCCCCCACGGAGGTGAGCTCCCGAGCTGCCACGTGGCCCGCGAGACGGGCGTGGCCTCCACCATGGCAGAGAGCTCCCCAGCGGCCGCATGGTCAGTCCACTTGCCCATAGTGAGGAAGTTAAGAGGGCAGTACGCCTTGTCTCCGTCAAGCCTTGAAGATACGCGGCTTCCCTAGACGCATGGTGCGGTGCACGCCTAATGTCAGGTACCGCTGCGACTAATCGCATCACAGTGAAGGCATCGCAGGCCTATCCAACTCCGCCAAGTGGGTAGCTTACAGCGTGAGAGACAGTTGGATGGGATATTCCCTGCCAGTGACAGCAACGGCGCATGGGCTACTGACGACCCGGGCGGTAAGACGGCGAGTCCTCAAGTCCGCGGTCAAAGCAAGCTTACAGAATAAGCCTTATATCTTTAGGATAAGATCGCCCCGGGACCACTTGTCGAGCCCCAGGACCCCACTTGTAAGGTGTCCGACCTTGACTATAGAAGGCCTGGACGACCACCGATACAAGGACCAGACTCAGAATCTCTGATACACACACATACGCATACACACTCACCAAGCAATACAATCCTCCGTGGAGTAGGGTGTTACGCTCCTTGCAGCCCGAACCACATAAAAACAACTGTCTCATACTCTTCCGCTAGAACACTAGTTTCAGGCCTAAGCCCCACCAAACAAGAACCTCCGCGGGCTGCTCCTTAGCAGATCCGGGGAAGGTGTCGCATAGACCCTTCGATAGACGCATACCTAGGTAGAATGGACACCACAAATTACTTAGGACTTCTTTCCTATTCAAAATTTGCCTGTTTTGCACTATTTTGCCTTCCACTAGCTATATAACATGGAAAAGTTTGTGCTTTTTGCTACTGCTGCAATTTTTGCTACTTTTCCATCTTTTTGAGCAAATGCACGTCTTCTCATCCTGATTTATGGATGCTGCAATTTCAGAACTGATATTCATGTTTTCCTCTTTCTTTGTCTCATGTTTTCTTGTAGATGGCTCACACCAAAATGACAGCCCGCAAGAGAGCTCATTTGCCGCCCCTTGGAAGCAAGCTTAGGCCTCGCAAGGAGCCGCAAATGGAACCAGCCCAAGAGGAGGAAGAAGTAAATTCTCCCACAAAGGAAGTTGAGTATGGACACTCCAAAACAATGGAGGAAGACCCTGAGATGGTGGAATTCTATGATGATGATGAGGAGGAGGAAGATCTGGAGATGGTGGAAATCTATGATAGCGAGGAAGAGGAAGGTGAAGCCCATGAAGAGAATGAAGATGAAGATCAAGATGAGGAGGAACCACAGGAGGATGAAACTGCTGCACAAGAAGAAGTACCCGAAGCCCAAAGGAATGCATCACAATCTAGTGAAGCCAGAAAGGAGGACAAATGCCTAGTTTACTGTGATGCCCAAGAATTCCCTTCCGACGACATTGATGGAGGATTTCCAACTAAGCAATTGAAGGAGTTCCTTGATCTATGCAAGATGCACCCGGGGTATTATGTCAAGAGGATTCCTTTCCATGGACGTGAAGAATGGAGGACTCAAGTTACTAGTCTTGCCAAAGATGAGGTGGTCACCCGACACTTTACATCCACATGGAGAAGCACCAAGAAACAAGCTATTGATGATGTGGCTTGGGATGCAGTTACTAGATTGTGCCACATCTATCAGGAGCAGGTTGGAGTTACTAGTTGTGTGCTCCACCCGCAACGCAAAAAGGGAACAAGGGAAGTCTTAAGGCCGCAAGATGGAGCTCAAATCAATTCTCGTGCCATTGACGGGTCTCAGGCAGTATTGGTGAATTTGGGAAATCGTTATACTGATGCCATGGAAGAGATCCGTTACCTCTGTAAGAAGTTGTTCATCATGGAAAAGAAAGAGGAAGTTTGTGCCATCGTGGAGGTCAATGGTGTAACCTCTCCAGCACCTACATGGACGGCCAACTCATTCTGGCGTGCGCCCATGTATGCCTCGCCGTCGCCTGTGCTGCCTCACGGCCATGACAGACACACCTCACATAATTAAGTCTAGATCTCCTATTTAGAAGTTGGAAAAGCGTTTAGATCATTTCGGTTGTGTTTTGTGTGTTGTGCTCAATTTTCTTGGTGTGTGCTTGTGCTTGTGTGCTTGGTGTGAGTTGTGGGACGTCTAGCATTTTGTCCACATCTACACGTAGTAGAGATATTTGTGGGATCCTTGTCCACATCCTCTAGTAGGGTTATTAGTATTAATAAAAGAGTTGTTAGTTACATACACCTTGATGCATATAGTTGGGGCGTTTCCTTTCAAATTCTAAATTCTTTCATCCCTACTATTCTTTCACTGACAGATGCTAAGGACTCGCAACTAGAGGAATGCGAAAGGTGAGGAGGAGAACAATGAAGCACCCCAGAACAACCAGGGACCTGCACATGGAGCTATCAACCTTGAGCAGTTGTTGGCTATGCAGAACCAGCTCATGCAGGCCATGATACAGACCGTGGGATAGCTGCAAGCTGGCAACAACAATCAGCCCCATATGCCGCCACCACCACCACCCCTCCACCCCACAACCGTTTGGGAGAGTTCATGAGGACCAGGCCGTCTACCTTTGCTCAAGCCATAGACCCTATGGAAGCTGATGATTGGCTGAAATCTGTTGAGACGAAACTTGCTATTGTCCAGTTGATTGGAGCTGCTGCAGATTGGTGGGAATCCCTATGCAATGCCCATGAAAATCAAGAGAGAATCACCTGGGCTGAATTTAAGGAGAAGTTCCATTCTCACTATGTGCCAGAGGGAGTTATGATTCTGAGAAGACAAGAATTTGAAAACCTCAGGCAAGGAAGGATGAGTGTGAGTGAGTATCCCAACAAATTCACTCAACTATCTAGATATGCTCCAGAGGACATCAGCACTCATAGCAGGAAGCAATATCTGTTCATGAGGGGTCTCAACAACGAGATTCAAGTTCAGTTGCTCAATGCTGACTATGCAAATTTCCAGAAGCTGGTTGACAAGGCCATTGTGGTTGAGAACAAGATTCGGGAGATGGAGCTAGATCACGAGAGGAAGATGCCATATCAGGGACAGTCGCAGGGAAGCAATGTTGGCCCTCGCTATGCACCGCCTGCTGCACCATATTACAACCCGTCTGCTACTGCATACTGCCCTGCTTATCCATCGCGACCACAATAGCGAATGCAGCAACACCCGCCCATGCAAGCACCTCGCTTACCTATGCAGCCTGCGCCACACCCAAATACGCTGCCTATGCTCAAAAACAGCCTCACCCTAACTTTGTTGGTGCCATTGGTGGAAAGACTTGCTACACTTGTGGTCAAGCAGGACATTTTGCAAATCAAGCCCAAGATTAGGTCAAGGTGGATGAATAATGTACCAAGGCAGAATCCTAGGACCAATGGAGGAGCAACTCAAGGCAACCGAGGACCGCAAAATTTCGCTCGTGACAAGGTGAACCATGTATCTGTAGAAGAGGCTCAATAAGCTGAAGATGTTGTGATTGGCATGTTTCTCGCAAACTCCAACCCTGCTACTATATTATTTGATTTTGGAGCATCCCATTCATTCATCTCATCAAAATATGTTGCAAAGCATAGCATGTACATATCATACCTGAAATATACTTTGTTGGTTAAATCTCCCGGAGGAGAGATTAGGATGAATATAGTATGTTCAAAAGTAAGTATTTCCATAAGAGGGGTAAATTTCCTCGCCAACCTTATAGTCCTGAATTCGCAAGGCTTGGACATCATACTGGAATAGATTGGTTAAGGAAGCATAATGGAGTGATTCAGTGTGCCACTCGGACAGTGCAATTGATTAATGAAGGAGTCAATATAGAATTCAAGGCAGTTCAGCCAACCACCAAGAAGGCAATGGTAAGTCATGCAGGAGTAACTTTGGAGGAAATTCCAGTTTTTCGTAAGTACCCAAGAGTGTTTCTTGAAGAATTGTCAGGTATGCCACTTGATTGTGACATTGAGTTCGTCATTGATTTAATACCTGGAACTACACCTGTAGCAAAGAGGCCATATAGGATGCCTCCTAAGGAATTAGCAGAGCTCAAGAAGCAGATTCAAGAGCAGTTAAAGAAGGGTTTTATGTGTCCAAGCTTGTCGCTATGGGGAGCCCCAGTGCTTTTCGTAGATAAGAAAGATGGATCCCAAAGAATGTGTATGGATTACCATTCTCTCAACGAGGTGACGATCAAGAATAAGTACACGCTTCCCCGCTTAGAGGATCTATTTGACCAGATGAAGGGAGCCAAAATATTCTCTAAGATTGATCTTCAGTCGCTATATTTCCAAATGAAGTTTAGACCATCAGACATACCCAAAACAACTTTCAGGACACGGTATGGATCCTATGACTATATGGTCATGTCATTTGGATTGACTAATGCACCTGTATACTTCATGTATCTTATGAATAAGGTCTTCATGGAGTATTTGGATAAGTTCGTGGTAGTATTCATTGATGACACCATGATCTACTCGAAGAGTGAAGAGGAGCACGAAGAGCATCTAAGGCTGACGTTGCAGAAATTGCAAGAGCACCAGTTGTATGCCAAGTTTAACAAGTGCCAATTTTGGTTGAGAGAGATATAATTCCTAGGCCATTTCATATCTGGAGGAGGAGTGTCAGTTGACCCAGAAAAGGTTAGAGATGTGCTAAAGTGGGAACAAATGCAAAACGTGAAGGAAATAAGGAGTTTTCTGGGAATGTCTGGATATTACCGTCAGTTCATCAAGGACTTTTCCAAGATAGCGAAGCCCATGACTGAACTATTAATGAAGGAGAAGCCTTTCAAGTAGAATCAAGCTTGTCAGGACAATTTTTAAGAGCTAAAGAAGAGGTTGACAATAGCACCTGTGTTGGTATTGCCAGATGTGAGCAAGAGCTTTGATATCTACAACAATACTTCAAGGCAAGGACTTGGTTGTGTGTTGATGCAAGAAGGTCGAGTTGTATCCTATGCATTCAGACAATTGAAGAAACATGAGCAAATTATCCTACGCATGATCTTGGACTTGCAGCCGTAGTGCATGCGTTGAAGATTTTGAGACACTATGTTCTTGGCCACATGCGAGATTTATACGTATAGTAAGAGTCTCAAGTACATATGCACGCAAACGGATCTGAATTTGAGGCAACGAAGATGGTTGGAACGCATTAAGGATTATGATGTGGGAATCAATTATCATTCAGGAAAAGCCAACGTAGTGGCTGATGATTTGAGCCGAAATGGAGCAAGCCACCAGCTCACCATTAGGGAGTTGCCACCCAAGCTATGCAAGGAGTTTGAGCGGTTGAATCTTGGATTCGTAAATGAGATAGGAGCAATGGAAGTGAATCCAACCCTACAGCAAGAGATAAGAGAAGGTCAGACCAGAGATAAGGAAATTCAAGAAATCAAGGAAAGGACAAAAGAAGGGAGAGAATTCAGATTCGATGAGGATGACCATGGTACTCTATGGCTTGGGAAGTGGATTGTTGTGCCTAATGATAAGAGTCTTTTACAGTTGATATTAAAAGATGCACATGACTCGCCTTACTCTATCCATCCCAGCTGTATGAAGATGTATAAGGATATGAAGACACGCTACTGGTGGGATGGTATGAAATGGGACATTGCTGAATATGTTGCGTTGTGTGATGTCGAGTCAACGCTGAACATCAAAAGCCAACAGGATTATTGCAGTCGTTGAAGATTCCACAATGGAAGTGGGAAAAGGTTGGTATGGATTTCATAGTTAGTTTACCTTGCACTTCAGTAGGTTATGATTCAATATGGGTTATTGTGGATCTATTGACAAAATCAGCACATTTCATCCCGGTCAAGACTACCTATAGTAGAGCAAAGTTGGCAGAATTATACATGGGAAGGATAGTGTGTTTACACGGAGTGCCCACGAAGATATTGTCCGATAGAGTTTCTCAATTTACCTCGAGGTTCTAGCAAAAGCTGCACGAGTCTGTGGGAACTCAATTGAATTCCAGTTCTGCATATCACCCTCATACGGACGGACAAACCGAGAGGACAAATCAGATATTGGAGGATATGTTAAGAGCTTGTGCGCTAAAGTATGGAGGAAGTTGGGACAAGAGCTTGCCATATGCTAACTTTTCCAACAACAAAGGTTACCAATCAAGTTTGAATATATCGCCATATGAAGCACTGTATGGGAGAAGGTGTAGAACACCCTTGTTTTGGAATGAAACAGGAGAAACTCAAGTGTTTGGACCTAATTTAATCCTGAAAGCCGAAAAGCAAGTTCAGACCATTCGCGAGAATCCAAGAGCTGCCTAGTCAAGATAAAAAGGTTACGTGGATAATAGACGAAGAAGTCTGTCTTCTGAAGTGGGAGACTTCGTATACCTCAAAGTGTCACCCATGCGAGGTCACAAGCAGTTTAATGTAAAAGGCAAGTTGGCACCCCGCTATATTGGACAATTCAGGATTTTGGATAGACGAGGAAAAGTAGCATATAAGTTGGAGATGCTAGTGCATCTTTCTGATTTACATGATGTGTTTCATGTTTCTCAGCTCAAGAAGTGCAGGTACTAATGGAAGAATTAGAGCTTGAGGAAGATTTGACCTATGCTCAGCAACCTGTCAAAATTTTGGACACCAAGGAGAGGGTCGCAAGGAACAAGGTGATTAAATGGTGCAAAGTGCAATGGAAGCATCATAAATAATCAGAAGCGACTTGGGTTCCTTCCACATCGAATCTCGAGGGAGATATTCATTTTAAGTGGGGTAGGTTTGTAACACCCTCAGTTTCATGCATAATACATTGCATACATCCTCATACATGTTTAACATAAAACAATCTTAAAAGGAACAAGATTAAAATGAATTTAGACTTATTTAGGAATTCAAGTCTGTCAGGGTACGGACTTGTCCAGTCTCCAACCCGGACTATTCTGGCATCCCTCCTCTGTTTTAGAAATTCAGATCTCTTCAGAGTCCGAACCTGTCCGGCACATTGCACGGACTAGTCCGATTGAGCTTCTGATGTTTCCCCTGACTTGTCCGATTCCAAGCGAACTAGTCTGATCTAGTCCAATTTTTCAGTCCGGAAGCCTTTTATTTTGCAACCACGAACTTGTCCGGTCGCACATACCAGACATGTCGGAAAACCTTTCTGCTCCAAAATGGACTTGTTCGATCCCAGTTGCGAACTAGTCTGGCCTGCTGAATTCCACTCAGATTCTATTATTCTTCCATGATTGATTATTGAGTAATTGCATTAATTGGGCCCAAGAACTCCGTGCCCAACCTCAGAGGAGCCCAAGTGGATCCCACATCGGCCCCTACTCATCCCACACCAAAATCCACTTGCAATTCACCCCAAAACCCTACCTCTCCACCCCTATAAAAGCAACCCAATACCCCACACCTCTCCATCACCATTGAAAATCCTTGCTGCCACTTTTTGCCTTGCGCCGACGTCAAGAAACTCCAGAAGCAAGGAGGAGGAGGAGGAGAGGGAGAAGGACCAATCAAGATCGACTTTCATCAACTTTTTGACATCAATGTTCTTCATCACCGAATCTTCATCAACCCATCTTCATCAAGCCCTAATTGTCAAGAATCAAGTGTTGCACCCAATTCTTGATCCTTGTACCTCTAGACACACGCTACATTCACTTTCCCACAAGAAACTAACCCCAAATCCTCGCTGATCAGAAAACCCTAACTCACAGTTCTGATCAGGGCGGACTAGTCCGGCCCTGACAGCGGACTAGTCCGGTGTCCGAATCTGTTAATGCTAAACTGAATCCAATTTGATTCAAATCAATTCGAAACTTGTCCAAACTTGTTAGAAACAATTGTGACTCGTTAGAAAACATTAATAGAAACTCATTAACAAGTTTTACTTCACAATTGCATTAATCATGCATGTCAAGACATATTGAGTAATATATGAGCATTTATTGATTGTAATGTTTGTTTTGCATGCTTGTCACGCGGAATAGAAGGTATCATTGTAGAGAGTGCTTTCGAGGACCTGCAGAATCAGAACTTCAAAGCCTTCGATCCAAACCAAGCTCAAGAGCAAGGCAAATGTCCTTGACCATTTTGATCCAGATTTTTAAAGGTTTTGTTTGCAAAATTGCATGCTTGTGTCAATTGATGGGATAACCCAATTGTAGGAGTTTACTAGTCTTGTATGACCACCCTTGTCGCTTGAACACTATGTGGAGAGTCGGAAATGATATTTTACACTTTTTGCTTCCCTATACTCAATTGGGTTTGGGAAAACAAACATATTACTTAATTAGAACTATTGAACACTTTAATGATGAAAATTGATAATAAAGACCCTTTAGCAACATGGTGCCTCGGGATCTAAGCAAGCCGGTTACGTGGAATGGGTTGGACTGTTTTGGTGGTTTTGCTAGCTTTAGATCTAAGGATCGGTTCGTAGAGCGATCATCCAGGATTTACAGTGCCACCACAGGGCCAAGTATGGATGCGGCTTAGCTGACTAATTAGTGTTTTGCCAGTACTATTTGGACCATTTAGGAATCCTCGGGGAATGGGTAGTCGGATGGGTTTGTAGAGATTGGTGGGACTACTCTGGGATCCGAAAGGCTCAAGAGGGTGCCCTTGGTTGGATGTGCTCAGGGTGAGACATCACTACTAGTGAAACCTCATTGGGGTCTAAATATGCTAGTAATCACTTTGTAAAGGTTATTTTGTGATCTCTTGGCCACACACCAAAGGAAGTGTGAGACGACAGAATTGAGATTCCTTAGTCATCGAAAGGTGATGAAATCATGAACTTGTGGGTAAAGTGGTACAACCACTGCAGAGTGTATTAAAAACTATCATGATAGCCGTGCTCCCAGTCATGAGCAACCTGGACCCTCACATGATTAGAGTTATGGACCTTGAACACGGTTAATGGCTGGAATTAGATTGAGAATTGGTATTGGTTCGGTAATTTGTTTTGGTTATTTATGTTGGAATTATGGTATTGGGCACAAAATTAATGTTATTTAGGTTATTATGGGAAGGACCACACTTAATAATAATATTATTGCATTTTCAACTGTTTTGAATGTACTTTTATGCAGTTAGTCCATTTTATTATCATTCCTTATTTAAGCTACATGTCATACTTTTCCACACTTGTTGAGTACGACATGTGCTCACACTTACTATTCCCCGAACAAATTCAGACGCAGGCAGCAATGTGGAGTACCAGGAGGTCTTTGAGCAGTTCTAGGGGTGCGTGTTACTGTCAAGTTGCCTGTGGAGTCTTAGTGTTTAGTATTTTTTGCTGCAGTTGTTTAGAGTTTGTATTCAAGACTATTTGGTTTGTAATAAGGTACTATTAATAGTGTTATTATTCGAGACATGGATATATCTGTTTATCGTTCGTGAGTCACTTGTGTATGTGTGTTAAACATTCTGGGCACACATATGCATCACGCTTGCTTCATTTTCGAAACCGGGTGTCACAACTGTGATGAGAACGGTCATTTTATGGTTGACACATATGAAGAAAATAAAAAGAAGAAGGAAGCAAAGCCTCAAGAGAAGAGACCTTCAAGAAAAGGAGGCAAGCTCACCAAGCTCACATTGGCAAGGAGTGGGACTCAAATGACGAGTCTTCCTCCAATGAAGAAGAAGAGATGGCCACCGTTGCTATCAAGAAGCCAACCGAAAAGTCTACGCTCTTACCGAACATGGGAGGACGGGAGACTCATAATCATACTTGCCTCATGGCTAAGGAAGGCAACAAAAAGGTTCAACTTACACCTCCCTTGATTAATTCTTCCATTGATGATTTTGATAGCTCTAGTGAAAATTAGCAAATGTTTAAAGGGTTGAGTAAAATTTCTTTAAAGAAAATAAAAATGTTGTTGGATGAAATTTCTGAGAAGGAGGAGCTTGTCAACTGACAAGAAGATATGTCATCCGCGAAAGGAAGAGATATCAAGAGGTTGAGAAATTCCTTAAGCTTGAGAGGGAGAAGAGCAAGTCACTTGAGCATGAGCTAGGCTTGAGTAAGGAAACTTACTAAAAACTAGAAGACTCACACTTTGCAATCAAGGATGAACTTGCTAACTTGTCAAAAGTTAACAAAATCCTTGAAGTGCAAGTTGAGTCACTCTAGTAAAGTAACTTCTACTTCTCCAAGAGCTCACCTTCCAGAGGTGTAAATTCGTCAACAACTATTACTTGCACATGCTCTAGTAAGAAAAATATTGTTAAGGATGATTCTTCCATTTGAAATGCTAAACATCCATCCCAAAGTTGCATCTTTGATAAGAAAAAGATTAAATATGCACGTAGTGCATATATGGTCACTCGACCTCCTAACGTCAAAGATGGTCTTGGGTTTACCAAAAATAAACACGTGTCCACTAATGTTAAGGTTTAGAAGCAAATTACTTATGTTAAGGAAACATCGCATTAATCTGAATTGCAAATACTGTTTCATACTTTTGATGCTTCCTATGTACTCATGAAAAATAAATCTGGACATGTATTTGCTAAATATGCAGGGCCATGCCACAAGAGCTCAAAAACTTGTGTGTGGGTGCCCAAGACTCTTGTGACGAACCTGCGAGGACCCAAGCAGGCTTGGGTACCTAAAACATGAAAATAACTCTGTTTTGCAGGCGTACTCCTCCGGTGGATCAAAATGGGTGCTAGAAAGTAGATGCATTCACATGACCGGAGAGAGGAGTATGTTCGTGGAGTATGAGCACAACTCGTATCCAAGTGAAGGAATATACTTCAGAGACTACAGCCAAGGAAAGGTCCTTGGTAGCAGTAAAATTGAAATTTTTCTCAACATACTCTTTCAAATATTCTACATGTCGATACTCAAGATTATAATTTTCTGCCCATATCTCAGTTGTGCAACAAAGGTTATAATTGTTTATTCACTAATGAGGGCATGACTGTTTTTAGAAGAAGCGATGGCTCGATTGCATTCAAGGGAATGTTGAAGGGAAAGCTTTATCTTGTTGACTTCAACAAAGATAAAACTAAAATGAATACTTGCTTGGTTGCTAAAACTAATATGGGATGGCTGTAGCATAGACGGCTAGCCCATGTTGGGATGAGAAATCTGCAGAAACTTCTAAAATGTGGTCACATCCGAGGTTTAAAAGATGTTGTTTTTGAGAAAGACATGCCGTGCAGTGCATGCCAGGCGGTAAAACAAGTTGGAGCACCACACCCCACCAAGAACGTGATGACTACCTCAAGACCGCTGGAACTTCTTCACATGTACCTCTTCGCTCTAATTGCTTATATAAGCATCGGTGGTAACAAATATGGATTGGTTATAGTTGATGATTTTTCTAGATTTACCTGGTTGTTTTTCTTGTATGATAAGTCAGAAACCCAAGGAATCCTCAAGAAATTTCAGAAAAGGGCGCAAATGAATTCCCCTCAACCATCAAGAACATTAGAGATGACAATGAAACAGAGTTCAAGACTACTCAAGTTGAGGAGTACCTAGATGAAGAAGGAATAAAGCATGAATTTTCGGCACCCTACCCCCTAAACAAAATGGGGTGGCCGAAAGGAAGAACAGGACACTCATCGAGATGGCGAGGACAATGCTGGATGAATACAAGACTTCGGACCGATTTTGGGCTGAAGCGATAAACACCGCTTGTCATGCCACAAATCGGCTATATCTTCATCGACATTTGAAGAAAATGCCATATGAGCTCCTCACCGGTAACAGACCAAACGTTTCATATTTCACAATATTTGGATGCAAAAGTTTTATCTTGAACAAGAAACTGAGGACTCCGAAGTTTGCTCCGAAATTTGATGAAGGGTTCTTGCTTGGTTATGATTTGCTTACGCCTATCATGTCTTCAACAAAGTCTCTAACGTTGTTGAAGTAGCACGTGACGTAGTGTTTGATGAAACTAATGGCTCCCAAGTGGAGCAAGTTGATAAGTGTGTGCTAGATCAAGAAGAAGCCCCATGCCAATTGTTGAGGAGGATGAGACTTGGTGATATTCGACCTCAAGAGCAACCACAAGACTCAAGTGCTCAAGATGAACCTCAATAGAAAAGCAATGATCAAGGAGGAGCTCATGCACAAGATCAAGATCAGGAAGATCAAGAAGATTAATATAATCATGGAAGCAATTATCTAGGGGGAGACAATGACAATGAAGAAAATGAAGTACAAGCAACTTCACAAGTCCCTTAGCCAATAGTACATTAGAGTATACAAAGAGATCATCCTGTCAACAACATTATTGGAGACATTGCTAAGGGAGTAACCACTAGATCTCGCATAGCTAATTTCTGTGAACGTTACTCTTTTGTCTTTTTTCTAGAACCATACTGGGTAGAGGAAGCACTAAAAGATCCAGATTGGGTGATTCCAATACAAGAGGAGCTGAACAACCTCAAGAGAAATGAAGTATGGAGCTTGTAGAAAGACCAAAGGCAAACATTGTAGGAACCAAATGGGTCTTTCGAAACAAGCAATATGAACATGGAGTGGTAACCAGAAATAAGGCGCGACTTGTGGTAAAAGGTTACTCACAAGTCGAAGGTTTGGACTTCGATGAAACTTTCACTCTCGTAGCTAGACTCGAGTGTATTCGTATTTTATTGGCATATGTTACTCAATATAAATTCAAGCTGTATCAAATGGATGTCAAAAGTGCCTTCCTCAACGGCCCCATTAAGGAGGAAGTATACATGGAGCAGCCACCGGGATTTGAAGATCAAGAGTACCCTAACCATGTGTACAAACTGCTTATGGCTCTCTATGACCTCAAACAAGCTCCTCGAGCTTGGTATGAGTGCCTTAGAGATTTTCAAACTCAAAATGCTTTTAAAATTGGAAAAGTTGATTATACTTTGTTCACAAACATTTTTATGATCGTCTATTTGTATGTCGAATCTATGTTGACGATATCATTTTTGGTTCTACTAATAAATTTTTTTTGAAGATGTCGATGATGGGTAAATTAAATTTCTTTTTGGGATTCTAAGTGAAGCAATTAAGATAAGGCACTTTCATAAGCCAAACCAAGTACATGCAGGACATCCAAGAAGTTCAACATGGACAAAGCCAAGCCCATCAAAACACCCATGGCAACTAATGGCAATCTCAATCTCAATGAAGATGGTCCAAATGTGGATCAAAAGGTATATCGGTCTATGATTGGCTCATTATTTTATTTATGTGCATCTAGGCCAGATATCATGCGTGTTTGTATGTGTGCAAGATTTCAAGCTGCACCTAAAGAGTGTCATTTAATAGCTGTAAAAAGAATTTTAAGATACCTTATGCACACACCTAACTTGGGCCTTTGGTATCCCAAAGGATCCAAGTTTAACTTAATAGGATATTCCGATGCCGACTATGCAGGATACAAAGTCAATAGAAAGAGCACATCAGGGACTTGCCAATTTCTTGGTAGATCCCTAGTTTCATGGTCATCTAAAAAGCAAAACTCCATTTCTCTTTCCACAGCTGAAACAGAGTATGTTGCAGCCGGTAGTTGTTGCGCACAACTACTTTGGATGCAACAAACTCTAAGGGATTATAATATGAACTATATTCCACTCCTATGTGATAATAAGAGTGCTATAAAAATTGCACACAACCCAGTAGAACACACAAGAACTAAGCACATAGATATTCGTCATCATTTCCTAAGATATCATTCATTAAAAGGTGACATAGTAATCTCACATGTTAGGACTGAAAAACAACTTGCAGACATTTTCACCAGGCCATTAGCTGAAAAGAGGTTTCGTGAGCTAAGAAATGAACTAAATATACTTGACTCTCGAAATGTGGCATGAAACACTGCATACCTAGTTGTGATTTCAAAATTTACTCATTTTTGCAAAAAAATTGCCCCTTATCTCGATTTTCTCTTGAAAACTAGTTAAATTAGTGAATCTTGGTGAATTATGGCCATTCTATGATTGTTGATTACTTGCTGGTCATGTTCATCAAGATTATTTGTGAACGATGTCCTTTAGATCATTATTAGTTCAAACTCCCAAAATCAATTTGTTCCATTCTGTTCTGTGTAGCTGACCCGAACTAGTCTGGCGTCAGCACCGGACTAGTCCGTTGACTCAGAATAGTCCGGCCCTTGTCCGGCGTACCGGACTTGTCTAGTCCCTACCAAACTAGTCCGTATTTTTTGGGCTTAACCCTAGCCCACCGCCAGAACTTCATCTCCCTCCTCTCATTATCATTTTTGCTCTCTCTCTCTCTCTCTCTCTCTTCAACCTTGAGCTCCCGAGGCGATTTTTGCATCTAGCCATCAAAATCAAAGATTTCTCAAAGGGAAACCATCTCCTCGGCACGGAGCTTCCCCACTCATGCTCCACTCCTCCAACTCCAATCTTCAATTTTTTTGGTAAAATCTCCCCCAACCCTAGTTCTCACCTTTTCTCCAAACTTGCTTACTTCTCTTGATTCCTATGACATACATTACCTTTCTATATGTATTCCTAATGTATTCCTACTCATTGTGCATCATTCAAGCTAGATTTGTTGAAAATAGGAAGTTAGGTTTCATAGGTCAGCCCGGACTAGTTCGGCTGAAAATGGACAAGTACAGTACCCTAACAATTTGAACCTCTAAATTCTTTTTTGCACAAAGTCTACAATCAATTCTTATCAATCCTTGAATTCCCCTGTCAGGCACGTTGTCGTCAGCTTCTGAGGATAGCTCGTTTGATTATGACGAAGGGCGTGACCGTGCAAGAGTGCAAAGAGCCAAAGAGAGAGTCATGAAGAAGAGGCATGGACACCATGTTCCTCCCAACGATGTTTTTCCTAAGAAGAGGAGGGTGGTAGTGAAGAAGCCTCTGAGAAAGGAAGGTGCTGGCAGCTCGTCGGCACCTAAGAGAAGCCTCAACAAGGGCAAAGGTCTGGCTAGTGGTCCAATTGGCCCATTGAAGATGAAGGCTCCTATTCATCGCAACAGGCAGCCATCAAGTGATGATTTTACTGGAATAGAAAATGAACTGGTTGACAAATACAGGAAGATAGAGGTCTATGAGCAGCCTAAATAGTTAGTTGACCCAAGGTTCTGGAGCAACTTTCATGCTGACTATTATGAGCATGTTTCATGAAGATGAGGAACCAATGATTGAAAGTAAGAGGGTCAATATCACTTACCTCCAATCCAAGAAGTGGCCTATCAAGAGGTCCTAGAGGCATTGGAGGGACACGGGTTGAAGGATCTCATATCCTTCTAGTGGGACTGGAACAATGAGGTTATAACTCAGTTTTACTCCACTCTCTACTTCACCCATGATGATGGGGACAAGATGATATGGATGACACATGGATCCAAGTACAGTGTCACCTATGAGGAATTTGCTAGGATATTTCATCTTGAAGGTACCTTGGAAAATGATCTCATTAATCATAACTTGAAGTCTCTAGAGAAAGATGAGCTAGATTTCCTCTATGATACAAGAATGCCTTACAAGTCTCCAACTACCAAATATTTGAAGCCATTCTTTGTAGTCTTGAACAGAATTCTGAGGAAGACCATAGCTCCAAGGAAGGAGATGCAGGAACCATCCAAGGGACTCTAAGGACCTTGATGAAGGTGATAAGCAAGAGAAGGACCTTCAACGTCTTTGAATACATCTACAATGATATTGTGAACATACCAATTACTCCAAACAGGTCCTGTGGCTATGCATCTTATATCATGTACATGATTGAGAAGGTGACATGACTAGAGTTTGTCAAAGATGTTCCTCACACAGGCCTCAAGCCCCAGAAGCCTATAGTATACAATGGAAAAAAGGTATAAGAGGTCTCATGAAGGCTCAAGGACCCAGGCTGCTACTCCTGCTCCTCCACACTCTAGAGAGTCTTCTAGTGGTGTGCTGAAAATGCTTTCCTCCATCTTGCATCTTGCCACAAAGTGGAAATTAAGCAGCACAAGGAAAGTCTAGCTAGAAAGAAACATCAAAGATATGTGAAGACCAACATCAAAGCTATCTCTGAGAAGCTAAATATTGAGCCAGTAGGGTCACCTCAGATTCTAGAGGATTCTGAAGAGGATTTCACTGAAATGGCACCCCTCTTAGAGCAAGAGTTGGCATCATTTGTTCTAGCTAGTGTCTTCACTCCTCCTCCTTAGCAAACACCTAAATATGAA
This sequence comes from Tuctoria greenei, assembly GCA_036927565.1. Lineage (NCBI taxonomy): Eukaryota > Viridiplantae > Streptophyta > Magnoliopsida > Poales > Poaceae > Tuctoria > Tuctoria greenei. The sequence continues at coordinate 60,713,295 of JAYESD010000011.1, read as the reverse complement.
GAAGAGGATGAAGATAGGACTGAGAGTGAGGGAGGCAGTGGTGATGAGTGGTTCCACACAATTTTTCCCTTTTTGGTGCCTTGATGTCAAAGGGGGAGAGATTGAGACTAGTAGCTTATTTGTAGCCTTAAGGACTTGTGATCGAGGACATGTATCTCAATTTCAAATTATTGTAATCTCTTGTGGAATGTGCTTACTTTATTTAATGTGTGATGCTTAGTTTAATGTTAATGAGATGATTGTTGCTATTATTGTTAACTTCTTATCTTTTGCTCATCACATCATTTGATCACACACTCTATAGGCACCTCACCATAAAGAGTGCATATATGTGATAAGTTATTGTTACTCATTTATCATTCTCATATATGCACACATTATGAAAATCAAATCATTCTCTTAATTGTGAAATCTCAATTGGTTGTCGTCAATCACCAAAAAGGGGAAGATTGAATGTGCATCTAGGCCCTTGTGGGTTTTGGACGATTGATGACAAACAAATGATATCCTAATGAACTTGTTGAGATGAATGCAGGTCAACTCAAATGAGATAGTTTGGAGCACTCAAAAAGTGATAAATGAAGTGATGAAGAAGGAGAAAAGCCCAATTGATGAATGAAGCGCAAAGTAGACTTAATTGTATAGGATGTGTGTGAGAGACACATCCCAAGAGCTCAAATCTTTGCGCAGGGGTAAGGGCTTAAAATCAATATTAAATTTCCTTGAGCACTGGACTAGTCCGTTCATCTACCGAACTAGTCTGTTCAACTCTTTGTTGTCTCACTTCATAGTGTACCAGACTAGTCCGTTCGTGGACTGGACTAGTCCGATCAACTTTCTGGAACCTCACTTCACAATGCACCGGACTAGTCCGTTCAACTTTCTGTAAACTCAATAAACTGTGTACCGAACAAGTTCGTTCAAAAACCGAACTAGTCCGTTATACTCTTTGATGTTTCATAACACATTACACCTGACAAGTTCGTTTATGGTCCGGACTAGTCCGAGAAACTTTCTGATGTTCCAATTCATAGGGCACCGAACAAGTCTGGACGCCTACCGGACTGGTCCGGTATACCTCACACAATTTAGGGTTTGTAGTGTGCTGCACATTTCACGCCGATTTTTCACAGCACACCAGACATGTCCGGTCCCCAGTACAGACTAGTATGGCCGTTGGGATCCCTAACAATAATATTGTTTTGAAACACTATAAATAGGAGATCCACGACCCCACAATAACAACTCTCGTATTCTACTGTTCATAACTCAAACCCTAGCGCCGCCACCTGTCCCAAGAGCACAGAAACACATCTCCCCGCACCTCCTCAAAAGTGAAATTATTTGAGTACTCAAATTTGGGATTGGGAGATTGTTGTCTAAGCGTCATTGAGCTCTTGGGGTTTGATCTCTATACACTCCTGCATTACTTGTATTCTTTTTGAGTGTATTCGATCATCTTTTCTGCTGTAATTCTTGTGGGAGCCCTCAACGTGTGAGGTTGCCCCACCAACTCGGTGATTACCCATGATAGTGGAATCAAGTCGGCCTTGTGTGGTGACTTGATGAGGGAAAGGGTTTGAAGAGACCTGACTCTGTGTGGGATTCCTCAACAAGGAGTAGATCTCTTTGGTGAGATCGAACCTCGGTAAAAATCCGTGTCTCGCGTGCTCCATTGTTTTACTTTTGCAAGTTTCATCATCTAGGGCATTAGAATTGATCAATCAAATAATTTGTGATCCACATGAACAATAAGTAATCTTATCTCTTGTTCAAGTTGAAAGAATAATAATTACATTCTGCTGCAATTTCATTTGAAGTTCTTGCATAATTGCTTAATAGTTTTCATTGAACTGAACAACCAGACTAGTTCGTACCACCAACCGGACAAGTCCGATCCCTCTGGTATTTGACAATTTAATTAAGTGTGCAGGAAAACTTTCAAAGCCTATTCACCCCCTCTAGGCCACATTCAGATGAATAATTGGATGGGCCCATTAATTGTACGCAAAAAATTTAGATAGAATTTAAAGAAACGGTGTTAAAATTATTAAGATTTATCACATCAATTTCTTTTTCCGCCTCCTCCTCCTGGGGTTCAAGAAATAACTTGAGTCGGTGCCCATTCACTTTAAATAGCTGATCATCATCACCTTGGAGTGTGATTGCTCCATGGGATGAGGTTTCTACCACAGTGAAGGGTCCTTCCCATTTACTTCTAAGCTTCCCATGTCCAAAGAGTTTAACCCTAGAGTTGAAGAGTAGAACATTATCTCCAGGTTTGAACTCTTTAGGCGTAATCCTCTTATCGTGTCATCTTTTGGTTTTTTCCTTGTAGATTTTGGCACTATGGTACGCCTTATCTCTCCATTCTTCCAACTCAGAAAGTTGCTTCAATCGGTGTTTTCCTGCTTCGTGAAGGTCCATATTCCACTACTTAATGGCCCAATAGGCTCTATGTTCCAACTCTACAGGAACATGACAAGTCTTCCCATAGACAAGTTGGAAAGGAGGTATCCTGATGGGAGTTTTGTAGGCAGTACGGTATGCCCACAATGCGTTGGGTAGCATATGCTTCCATCCCGTTCCCATTTCCAAGACGGTCTTTTGCAGAATATTCTTAAGTTGCTTATTAGATGTTTCTGCTTGACCACTTGTTTGTGGGTGGTATGGGGTAGCAATATTATGCTGGACACTAAGCTCCCTCAAATAGTTTCGGAAGGTCTTATCTATGAAATGAGACCCTCCATCACTTATGACTATATGGGGAGTGTCAAAGTGTGGGAAAATGATCTCATGGAACATTTTCCTAGCTTGCTTGGAATCAACATTTTTGCATGGCAAATCTTCTACCCATTTTGACACATAATCTACAGTCACCAGGATATACTCGCAATCATAGGACCTAGGGAAAGGTCAAATAACTTCACTTGGAGATTATATGTTAGGGGCATCGCATTACGAGCTCAGATTCCTCCATGCTTTTGGCATTTCCAACATCTGCGAATGAATTCATTTGTATATTCATACATAGAAGGCCAATAGAATCCACTTTGCCAGATCTATGCCTGGGTACAGTAAACACCGTAGTGGCCACCATGGGGGCTAGCATGGCATTTCTCAATAATCTTTGTGGCTTCAATTGATGGGAGACACGTTCTAAGAAAACTATCAGCACAAACTAGATAGAGGTTTGGGTCATCCCAAAGGTTTCTACGACTCTCATAGATGAGTTTCTTTTTGTTTTCTCCTAGTTGTACGTATCCCGTGACCATGAAGTTCATGATATCCGCATACCAAGGGTGAGAGTCAGTCACCTTGAGAAGCATATCATCTCGTAGGAAGTCATTGATAGGAATGTCCATGGTTTGAGTGGCTTCCATATGCGAGAGATGATATGCCACAAAATTCTCTACTCCTTTCTTATCCTTGATTTCTAAGTCAAACTATTGGAGTAGAAGAATCCAACGGATTAGCCTTGGTTTAGCATCCTTTTTGGTGAGCCAATACTTCAAGGCAGCATGGTCTATATAGACTACGACCTTTTCTCCAACCAGATAGGACCTAAACTTATTGATAGCAAAACGACAGCTAAGAGCTCTTTTTCAATTGTAGCATAATTGAGTTGAGCTCCTGTCAGAGTTTTGCTAGCGTAGGCTATTCCATGATGTTTTTTGTCTGTGGTTTGGCCTAGGACCGCACCAACAGCAAAATCACTAGCATTACACATGATTTCAAATGGTAGCGTCCAATCAGGAGGTTGAATGATTGGAACTGATATGAGTGCCTTTTTGAGAGTATCAAAAGATTTAAGGCACTCATCATCGAAATCAAAGGGAGCTTCCTTAGCTAGTAGTTTAGTGATGGGTCTAGCGACTTTTGAGAAGTCTTTGATGAATCGCCGATAGAACCCCGCATAACCTAGAAAGATGCGGATTCCCTTAACATTGATAGGAGACGGAAGTTCTTCAATGACCTCAATTTTTGCTTTATGCACCTCTATCCCTCTCTCGGACACTAAGTGTCCAAGAACGATGCCTTCACGGACCATGAAATGGCACTTTTCCCAATTAAGTATAAGGTCCTTCTCTTGGCATCTTTGTAAGACCTTGTCTAAATTTTCCAGACAATGATCAAAAGTTTTCCTATAGACGGAGAAATCGTCCGTGAAAACTTTCATGATCTCCACAATCATGTCGGAAAAGATAGACATCATGCATCTCTGATAAGATGTAGGAGCATTACACAATCCAAATGACATATGTCGGTAGGCATAAGTTCCATAGGGACCTATGATTGTGGTCTTACTGAATGTGGCCTAGAGGGGGGTGAATAGGCCTTTTTGCAAATTGTCGGATCCTGCAACACTTAACAACCAGTTCAATACCAGAGATATCGGACTAGTCCGGTAAAGTGCAGACTAGTCCGTTGTTCACGGACTAAGTGGATTGAGCTTGATCGATTAGATTTATTCTTTTATGTATGCAACGGAAATATAGAATCAAATGAAGGTTTCAATGTTATAAGCTAGATTATATCACAATTAAATCTTATGTTTAACAATCCAACGTGAGATAAGCAATGATTATGAAACCCTAGGTTATATTGGTGAATTAGAACGATGAACACCAAAAAAACACAAGACACAAGGATTTATCCCGTGGTTCGGCTCCCACAAAGGCAACCTACATCCACGTTGAGGAGTCCACAAAAGGATCGGGTCTTCTCCAACCCTACCCTCGTCGGATCGCCACGAAGGCCAATCCTCTTCCACTAATCACAAAGGGGTGAATAACCAAATTCAAAGGGGCCTTCTCACACGTTGAGAGCTCCCTCGGATTACAACACGACATACCACCAAAACACACTCAAAAGATTACAATGAAATCACAGGAGTGTGTTAGAGAGTCAAACCAAGAGCTCAATGTGGTGATGAACGTGTCTCTCCAATGATCTAGAGTGAATCCTCAAAGGATTGATCGTTGTTGCACTTAATTTCGTGGAGAGATGTGGTTTTTGAGGCTCTTGGGAGGTGTGACGGCGCTAGGGTTCGAGAGAGGTAAAAATATGGCTGTACAACTCTATTTATATGGGTTTCTAAAAGTGACCGTTAGGGTTCAGAAAGTTCGGACTAGTCCGTGGTGGTCACCGGACTAGTCCGGTGTGCTGTGTGTAGCAAACCCTAAGTGCCCGAAATAACAGACTAGTCCGGCTAGGAGCGGACTTGTCCAATTTCGCTACTGGAAATCTTCAGACTAGTCCGATAGCCATCGGACTTGTCCGGTTATGTGAAACCCTAAGTGTATAGGATGACAAGTACGCACTTGGGGGACTTGTCCGATTCATATCAGACGGTATTTCGGACTAGTCCGTGCACACATCGGACTTGTTCGATTTGGATTAGAAAGAATATCGGACTAGTCCGGATGTGATCGGACTTGTCCGATTTTGTGTGACTTGTGAAGTGTTTTGAGGACTAGTCCACACTGGGGAGGACTAGTCTGATTCTGGTCAGAAAGGATATTGGACTAGTCCGGTGTCTGCAGACTAGTCCAGTCCTGTGTAACTTTATGCATTGTGTGTGTTTAAATGTGGTTGAGCTCTTGGGATGTGTTTCCTTAACACACTCCATACACAATAATCTACTATTCTTCTTCCTTGAGCTCATTTCCACTTTGCTTCTCATTCTTTCTTATTTTTGGTACTTTGTTCATTTTTCTGTCATAAGCCTGCACTCATCTCAACAAAGAGGTTAGGATCCCAATTGCTTGTCATAAATCATCCAAAACCCACAAGGGAGTCCTAGATGCACTTTTAATCTCCCCCTTTTTGGTGATTGATGACAACCGATTGAGATTTCACAAAATGTGATAAAAATTTAGATTTTCATAAAGTATGCACATATGAATCCAAAATACATCAAGCAGTGAAAAGTATTATCCATATGTGCATTCTTTATGGTGGGATGCATGACTAAGTATACTGAAACATTGATAATGATATAATTGACATTAATTACTAAATAGCAAGCATATATGACATTCTAGAGCAAAATCACAGTTTTCATGAATACTACTCAAAGGATTAACTCATTGCATCACAGAACCATAATTGACATAAGATCATTGTGAAAACATTACAAGCCACAAAAGAGGTAAAAAGAAAAGCATAGAACTCTCTCCTCGCAAACTACAACTAAGACTAAGACTCCCCCTCAATCTCCCCCCCCTTTGGCATCAAGACACCAAAAAGAAGGAGAGGAGGGTCCTAGGGTCTTCACTCTTCGCTGTCGGTCCTCTCATCGTCGTCTTCATCATCTTCATCTTCAGCTTGATGATGAGGAGGAGGAGGAGGTGCGGAGGTACTCGAGTCCCCAACGCCAAAGTAGGCAAGCTCGGAGGGGGTCAAGGGCCCGAGCTCAGTGAAGTCCGGGTCGGAGTCTTCAGAAATCACTGGAGATCCAATGGGGTCGATCTCCAGCTTCAGGCAAATTTGATTCACATTTGCCTTGATGTACCTCATGTCCTCCTTTCTTTTCTGATTGAGCTTGTGGGCCTTCACTTCGGCCTTCTTGCAGGAGGCAAAGATTGCAACGAGATATTTAAGGATCCCACTAGCTGATCCTTTTTGAGGGGCTGCCCTATTAGCAGAGGCAGCACTTGCATCTTCTCTTGTTTTCGCCGGTGCCTCAGGGCTGGAGGCCGGCGAGGGAGCAGCCGGGACATTTACTTGTTGAGGCTTCTGAGGCCTCAGAGGTGTGTGCTCCACATCTTTGACAAACTCGATCCCTGTGACTTTCTCAATCATGTACATGAGATAAGGAGCATAGCCACATGATCTGTTAGGGGTGCATGATATGTTTACCATGTCATTCCAAATGTATTCCACCACATCAAATGGGTGGTTTTTGCTTATGACCCTCATCAGAGTTCAGAGGCATCCTTGCACACTCCCTGCATCCCCATCCTTAGGGGCTATTGTCTTCCTTAGGACTCTGTTTAGCACCACAAAGAATGGCTTCATGTTCTTCATGGAAGGAGGGATGAACATTGAGTTGGGCTCATAGAGAAACTTCATCTTTTTCTTCTCGATGACACCAACATTGTGAATAACCACATTGTCATTGCTTGAGGTGTCAAGATGCAACATCCTTGCAAATTCTTCATATGTGATAGTGTACTTGGATCCATGAGTCATCCAAGTCACTTTCTCTACTTCATCGCTTGCAAAGTAACAAGTGGCATAGAATTGAGCCACCACTTCATCATTCCAATTGTACTTGAAGGCAAAGAGGTCCTTCAAGCCATGTTTTTCAGCTGCTACAATCACTTCATCAAATGCAGAGCATCTCTTCCTCTCAAGATGTGCCCAGTCAATCCACTGATTGTGCACCACTGGTGTCTTCATCTGTAGGTAAACAGCCCTGTAATAGTCAGCATGAAAATTGCTCCAGAATCTTCCATCTGCAGCTTGCTTTGGATGACTATAACAATCAATGCTCCTGAGCTTTGCAGCTGAGTCGCTGCCCTTTCCATTGAACTTCTCTTCAGTGGGGTCCCGAACCTCTTCCCTCGGAGCATGTAGCTTCAACGGGCCAACTGGACCCATAGCAATCCCTTTGCGCTTGCCCTTTGCTTGGCGGGCACTTGCCGAGCTAGGACCACCACCGGTGGTAGTCCTAGAAGCTGGCACCTTGGAGGCCAGCTTCTTCGCCAGCACTTTCCTCCTAACCTGTGGAGGACACGGAGCTGGCTCGGTAGGTCTCTCTTGGCGCTTCTTGCTGAGACTCGTTGAGGTTCGAGGTGCCATCTCGTGGTCCATCTCGGCCTCAAAATCAGAAACTTCATCGTTTGATCTCGACATGACTTGAGAATGAGAGGCTTGATTGAGAATGAATGGTGCAATGCATAGGTGTGAAAGTATAGCAAGGACTTGCATTGAGGAATTGACAAGATAGGTTTTGAGATCAGAAAAGTCGGACTAGTCCGCTGCCCAGGCACGGACTAGTCCGGGACATCGGACTTGTCCGTGCATGGACCGGACTAGTCAGGTATGCTGTGTGTAGCAAACCCTAAGTGTCCCAAAATATCGGACTAGTCCGGCTAGGAGCGGACTTGTCCGATTTCGCTACTGGAAATCTTCGGACTAGTCCAGTAAAGTGCGGACTAATCCGGTGTTCACGGACTAAGTGGATTGAGCTTGATCGATTAGATTTATTTTTTTATGTATGCAGCAGAAATATAGAATCAAATAAAGGTTTCAATGTTATAAGCTAGATTATATCACAATTAAATCTTATGTTTAACAATCCAACGTGAGATAAGCAATGATTATGAAACCCTAGGTTATATTGATGAATTAGAACGATGAACACCAAAAAAACACAAGACACAAGGATTTATCCCGTGGTTCGGCTCCCACAAAGGCAACCTACATCCACGTTGAGGAGTCAACAAAAGGACCGGGTCTTCTCCAACCCTACCCTTGATGAGGACATCAACACCCTCGATACATCCACACCAACTCAGCTACTGGTTTCTGGTCCGATCACTCGCGCTCGTGCACGTCAACTAAACTATGAGGTGAACTCGTTCTTGGCCTTATGTCCATCTTATCTAGACCGTGGAACTACGTGCTTTCTTGTTTTGCTTAGGAACAATGGAGAGGAGCCAATGGGAAGGGAATTTGCGCGGACGGGATTTGGACAGCAGAACAGCACCAACTTGTGACGGCCACCACGATTTCATACGGACTCCGATCTGGGCGTTCAAGTACTTCCTGGAAAGATTATCAAGTCTACTTTCAAACGGATCTGGCCTCATGTCCATATCTATTCGGAGTCGGCCGCAATAGTTATTTTAATACCAAGACCTTTTTCTGTCCAGGGTGCTGCATCACCAAAATTGGGCCCATGGCCCATGTATCGTTTGGAGTCCATTAGGGACTCGTGATTAGGGTTTCTCACGACCCTAGGGAGGTAATAAATATTAGCAGCCGCCCTCATTAGCTGGTGGGTTTTTGTTTATTCGTAAGTTAGCTTCTGCTGCTTCCTTGTACACGCGCATGTCGACTAGATCGCCCGTCTACTTGTATCCAGAACCCCACTTTAGATTGATTCAACAGATAAGTGCTTGTTCTTCTTGTTCTTGCGTGTTCTTCAATTGCTTGCAAGAACAAAGGCCCTCGTGGTCAGGTTGATTGTGCGCCAGCAAGATCAATACAACTTCGGAGTCGGTGTACCGATCGCTAAGGCGCATCGTCTTGGGGACGGTGTAGTCGGATCGTCAACATCTTCTCCTCCACAAATCGAACCCTCCTATTCTCATCGAAAGATCAGGAACCAAGATCCTATCAAGTGATATCAGAGCAAGGTTAATCGGTGAGAGTGCTACAATTACTTTTCTTTCCGCTGTTATCATCCTATAGTCCAGAAAAAGCCCAAAAAATACCAGATCTGTTTTTTTTCATTATTCCTAGATCATTGTGCCTTTTACTTTCTCCACTTAGTCAAGACTTGTTGAGTTCATGGTTGCTTCGATGAGTCAAGTTGCTGGTCTTTAGTTTTGCACCACTAGAGTTTCGAGTTCGTGTCACATTCGGTCACCTAGTTCGAGTCAGATTCGTAGTTCGAGTTTGAGTCGGATTACTAGTTTGAGTTTGAATCAGATTGCTACTTCGAGTTTGAGTCGGATTACTAGTTCGAGTTTGAGTCGGATTACAAGTTCAAATCATATTTCTACTTTGAGTTTGAGTCGTATTGCTAGTTCGAGTTTGAGTCAGATTACGAGTTCAAATCAGATTGCTACTTCGAGTTTGAGTTGGATTGCTAGTTCGAGTTTGAGTCTGATTACTAGTTCGAGTTTGAATCAGATTGCTACTTCAAGTTCGAGTCAGATTAGTAATTTGAGTTTGACAACAAGAAAAAGGCAAGTGCAAAATCAAAAGCCGCACAAAAGCCACAAGCAATTAGAGAAGAAAAAAAAGGCAAGTGCAAAATCAAAAGCCGCACAAAAGCCACAAGCAACTAGAGAAGAAAAAAAAAGGCAAGTGCAAGATCAAAAGCCGCATGTGCAAATTTTGTTCCAGGGTCTCCTGATTCCATCTAGAGAGAGTTTGGGTGACCACCCCAACAAAAAAACGAAAAAAAAATCAGATTGTTGTTTGGGGTATTTTTGGTGACGACATTGGTGTCTCGGATCGCGTCTCTAGTACGGTCTAGACTAAGATCAGCACAGTACTATCGTAGAATATTTATTCAGCTTGTTGTGATTAACGTGGTGAAAGTTTGCTCCTTGTGCTAGTTCAGCCACCTAAAGCCATAGATTGACACCTGCTCTTGAAGTTGTTAATTACTTGCTGGTTGCCATCACCTTCTTGCTGAGCTTTGTAAGAATAGGTAAGAGCTTGATTGAACAGGTTGAGAGTGAGCGAGTTATCTCCACCAGCACCTTTGTAGCTAGGGATAATGTTACCCTTTCATATTGGATTTTTTTTCTACTAACCATGGCAGGAGGAGCAAATACAAATGAAGACGTGCATTCACCTCGCACACGGGGAATTATACAACACTTCGAACGCCAAGTGCGGCTACACACAAAAGCGCTTGATGAGGATTTTCGAGTTACCAGTGACCGCCTTGGTCAATTGGAAAATATGCAGATCGACACCAACACCAAAATCAGCACGTTGGAGAGTTCCATTCAAACATTGAACACCTCTATTGGAGCCATCCTGCAGCGCCTTGAGGAGAGGGATCGTGGACGCACCGCAGATGGACAGGTGAGCAATGCTCCTAGTATTGTACGTGACAATGAAGATGACTATTCTGCAGATATGGAGATTAGGGAAGATGAGGAAGCTAGGCCACGGTGCTGGCTACAACGCAACCGTCAAGGCATAGGTGGACATCATCGGCGTGAGGTACGCAATCATGAAGATACTTTTAACAAGATCAAATTTAAGATACCTCATTTTGATGGTAAATATGACCCTGAAGCATATATTACTTGGAAGATTTCTGTTGATCAAAAATTTGCATGTCATGAGTTTCCTGAAAACGCAAGAGTTAGAGCAGCCACTAGTTTGTTTACTGATTTTGCTTCTGTTTGGTCGATAGAACATGGCAAGAAAAAGCCTAATAACATACCACAAACTTGGGATGCGTTGAAACGGCTCATGCGGGCTAGATTTGTTCCTTCTTACTATGCACGTGATCTGTTAAATAAGTTACAACAATTGAGACAGGGAGCTAAAAGTGTAGAAGAGTATTTTCAGGAATTACAAATGGGTATGTTGCGTTGTAATTTAGACGAGGATGAGGAACCAGCTATGGCTAGATTTTTGGGTGGTTTAAACCGTGAAATTCAGGACATACTTGCTTATAAAGATTACAATAATGTTACCCGTTTGTTTCATCTTGCTTGTAAAGCTGAAAGGTAAGTACAGGGACGACGAGCTAGCTCTAGAACTAATATTTCTGCAGGAAAGACTAGCTCATGGAAACCACGCACGACTACTCCTTCGACTGGGCGTGCTTCTCCGCCATCTTCTTCACAAAGTCGGGCAGCACCTTCTTCTTCCAGCAACAAGCCACGTGCTTCTTCCACTAGCTCAGCAGTAAAGACCACCCAAAAGCCCACCGAGAGTTCTTCTTCCGTAGCATCTACCGGACGATCTAGAGACGTTCAATGTCACAAGTGCAAGAGTTTTGGCCATGTGCAGCGTGACTGCCCAAGCAAACGTGTTCTAATTGTTAAAGATGACGGTGAGTACTCATCTGCTAGCGATTTTGATGACGATACATGTGTTTTGCTTGCAGCTGACTATGCAGGTAGCGATGAACATCAAGAAGAGCATATTGGTGCAGAAGATGCAGCGCGCTATGATAGTCTCATTGTGCAGCGTGTGCTTAGTGCACAAATGGAGAAAGCAGAACAAAATCAAAGGCACACATTATTCCAAACAAAGTGTGTCGTCAAAGAGCGATCTTGCCGCATGATCATTGATGAAGGTAGCTGCAACAACTTGGCCAGCAGTGACATGGTGACCAAGCTGGCACTAAGCACCAAACCGCACCCACATCCCTATTACATTCAATGGTTAAACAACAGTGGTAAGGCAAAGGTAACTAGACTTGTGCGAATCAATTTTACTATTGGATCATATAAGGATGTCGTTGAATGTGATGTTGTGCCTATGCAAGCTTGTAATATTCTGCTAGGAAGACCTTGGCAATTTGATAGAGATTCTATGCATCATGGTAGATCAAATCAGTATTCTTTTCTTTACCACGATAAAAAAATTGTGTTGCATCCTATGTCTCCTGAAGCTATTGTGCAAGATGATGTTGCTAGAGCTAGGAAAACTAAATATCAGGACCATGCTAACATTGAGAACAATAACAATGCCAAATCTGTGTTTGATAAGAAAAATGAGATATCTCTGAAGGGAAAATGCTTGTTTGCTACGAAATCTGATATTAATGAACTGATTGCTTCTACCTCTGTTGCCTATGCCTTGGTATGCAAAGATGCTTTGATTTCCCTTTACGATGTGCAACATTCTTTGCCTCCTGCTGTTGCTAACATTTTGCAGGAATATTCTGATGTGTTTCCAAGTGAAATACCACCAGGACTACCACCACTTCGAGGGATTGAGCACCAGATTGACCTCATTCCCGGTGCTTCATTGCCCAACCGTGCACCATATAGGACAAATCCATAAGAAACAAAGGAGATTCAACGCCAAGTACAAGAACTACTTGACAAAGGTTATGTACGTGAGTCTCTTAGTCCTTGTGCTGTTCCAGTTATTCTAGTACCTAAAAAGGATGGATCATGGCGTATGTGTGTGGATTGTAGAGCAATCAACAATATAACCATTCGATGTCGTCATCCTATTCCACGCTTAGATGATATGCTTGATGAATTGAGTGGTGCTGTTGTGTTCTCAAAAGTTGATTTGCGTAGTGGTTATCACCAAATTTGCATGAAACTAGGAGATGAATGGAAAACTGCTTTCAAAACTAAGTTCAGTTTATATGAGTGGTTAGTCATGCCTTTTGGGTTAACTAATGCACCTAGCACCTTCATGAGATTAATGAACGAGGTTTTGCATGCATTCATTGGAAAATTTGTTGTTGTGTATTTTGATGATATATTGATTTATAGCAAATCCATGGATGAACATCTTGATCACTTACGTGCTGTTTTTAATGCTTTGCGTGAGGCACGATTATTTGGTAATCTTGAGAAGTGCACCTTTTGCACGGATCGAGTCTCTTTCCTTGGCTATGTTGTTACTCCATAGGGAATTGAAGTTGATCAAGCCAAGGTAGAGGCTATTCAGGGGTGGCCTGTACCAAAGACCATCACACAGGTGCGGAGCTTTCTAGGGCTGGCTGGGTTCTATCGTCGCTTTGTGAAGGATTTCAGCACCATTGCTGCTCCATTGAATGACCTTACGAAGAAGGGGGTGCCTTTTTTTTGGGGCACCACACAAGATAACGCCTTTACCATACTGAAAGATAAGTTGATGCATGCACCTCTTCTCCAACTTCCTGATTTTTCTAAGACTTTTGAGCTTGAATGTGATGCTAGTGGGATTGGATTGGGTGGTGTTTTGTTACAAGAAGGAAAACCTGTTGCATATTTTAGTGAGAAAATGAGTGGGCCTGTTCTAAATTATTCTACCTATGATAAGGAATTATATGCTCTTGTACGAACTTTAGAAACATGGCAGCATTATTTGTGGCCCAAAGAATTTGTTATCCATTCTGATCATGAATCACTAAAGCATATTAGGAGTCAAGGGAAACTAAACCGTAGGCATGCTAAGTGGATGGAATTTATTGAGTCTTTTCCTTATGTCATTAAACACAAAAAGGGAAAGGATAATATTATTGCTGATGCTTTATCTAGACGTTATACTCTTCTATCTCAACTTGACTTTAAAATTTTTGGATTAGAAACGATTAAAGATCAATATGAACATGATGCTGATTTCAAAGATGTATTGCTGAAATGTAAAGACGGAAAAACATTGAATAAATTTGTCCTCAATGATGGCTATGTGTTTAGAGCTAACAAGTTATGCATTCCAGCTAGCTCCGTTCGTTTGTTGTTGTTACAGGAAGCGCATGGAGGCGGGCTGATGGGGCACTTTGGAGTGAAAAAGATGGAGGACATACTTGCTGGTCATTTCTTTTGGCCAAGGATGAGGCGAGACGTGGAGCGCTTCGTTGCTCGCTGCACGACATGTCAAAAAGCTAAGTCACGACTTAATCCACATGGTTTGTACATGCCTCTTCCTGTTCCTAGCATGCCTTGGGAGGATATTTCTATGGACATTGTTTTAGGACTGCCTAGAACAAAGAAGGGGAGGGATAGCATCTTTGTTGTTGTGGATAGATTTTCTAAAATGGCACACTTCATACCTTGTCGTAAAAGTGATGATGCTACACATGTTGCTGATTTGTTTTTCCGAGATATTGTTAGATTGCATGGTGTTCCAAACACAATAGTTTCAGATCGTGATGCTAAGTTTCTTAGCCATTTTTGGAGAACGTTATGGGCAAAATTGGGGACTAAGCTTTTATTTTCAACTACTTGTCATCCCCAAACTGATGGTCAAACTGAGGTTGTGAATAGAAGTTTATCTACCATGCTTAGGGCTGTTTTGAAAAAGAATATAAAAATGTGGGAAGAGTGTTTGCCTCATGTTGAGTTTGCTTATAATCGTTCCCTACATTCTAGTACTAAGAAATGCCCTTTTGAGATTGTTTATGGATTTGTACCCCGTGCTCCTATTGATTTATTACCTCTTCCTTCAATGGAACGAGTGAATTTTGATGCTAAACATCGTGCTGATTTGATCTTAAAATTGCATGAAACCACTAAGAAGAATATAGAGTGCATGAATGCCAAGTATAAACTTGCTGGTAGTAGGGGAAAGAAAACTATCACTTTTGAACCTGGTGATTTAGTTAGGTTACATTTGCGAAAGGATAGGTTTCCTGATTTGAGAAAGTCTAAATTGTTACCTCGAGCTGATGGTCCATTCAAAGTGTTAGAAAGAATTAATGATAATGCATATAAACTCGAGTTGCGTGCGAATTTTGGGGTTAGTCCCACATCTAACATTGCAGATTTGAAGCCATATTTGAGAGAAGAAGATGAGCTTGAGTCGCGGACGACTCAAATGCAAGAAGGGGAGGATGATGAGGACATCAACACCCTCGATACATCCACACCAACTCAGCTACCGGTTTCTGGTCCGATCACTCGTGCTCGTGCACGTCAACTAAACTATGAGGTGAACTCGTTCTTGGCCTTATGTCCATCTTATCTAGACCGTGGAACTACGTGCTTTCTTGTTTTGCTTAGGAACAATGGAGAGGAGCCAATGGGAAGGGAATTCGCGCAGACGGGATTTGGACAGCAGAACAGCACCAACTTGTGACGGCCACCACGATTTCATACGGACTCCGATCTGGGCGTTCAAGTACTTCCTGGAAAGATTATCAAGTCTACTTTCAAACGGATCTGACCTCATGTCCATATCTATTCGGAGTCGGCCGCAATAGTTATTTTAATACCAAGATCTTTTTCTGTCCAGGGTGCTGCATCACCAAAATTGGGCCCATGGCCCATGTATCGTTTGGAGTCCATTAGGGACTCGTGATTAGGGTTTCTCACGACCCTAGGGAGGTAATAAATAGTAGCAGCCACCCTCATTAGCTGGTGGGTTTTTGTTTATTCGTAAGTTAGCTTCTGCTACTTCCTTGTACACGCGGGTGTCGACTAGATCGCCCGTCTACTTGTATCCAGAACCCCACTTTAGATTGACTCAACAGATAAGTGCTTGTTCTTATTGTTCTTGCGTGTTCTTCGATTGCTTGCAGGAACAAAGGCCCTCGTGGTCAGGTTGATTGTGCGCCAGCAAGATCAATACAACTTCGAAGTCGGTGTACCGATCGCTAAGGCGCATCGTCTTGGGGACGGTGTAGTCGGATCGCCAACGTCTTATCCTCCACAAATTGAACCCTCCTATTCTCATCGAAAGATCAGGAACCAAGATCCTATCAAGTGGTAATCAGAGCAAGGTTAATCGGTGAGAGTGCTACCATTACTTTTCTTTCCGCTATTATCATCCTATAGTCCAGAAAAAGCCCAAAAAAATACCAGATCTGTTTTTTTTCCATTATTCCTAGACCATTGTGCCTTTTACTTTCTCCACTTAGTCAAGACTTGTTGAGTTCATGGTTGCTTCGACGAGTCAAGTTGCTGGTCTTTAGTTTTCAACCACTAGAGTTTCGAGTTCGTGTCACATTCGGTCACCTAGTTCGAGTCAGATTCGTAGTTCGAGTTTGAGTCGGATTACAAGTTCAAATCATATTTCTACTTTGAGTTTGAGTCGGATTGCTAGTTCGAGTTTGAGTCTGATTACGAGATCAAATCAGATTGCTACTTCGAGTTTGAGTCGGATTGCTAGTTCGAGTTTGAGTCTGATTACTAGTTCGAGTTCGAATCAGATTACTACTTCGAGTTTGAGTCAGATTAGTAATTTGAGTTTGACAACAAGAAAAAGGCAAGTGCAAAATCAAAAGCCGCACAAAAGCCACAAGCAATTAAAGAAGAAAAAAAAGGCAAGCGCAAAATCAAAAGCCGCACAAAAGCCACAAGCAATTAGAGAAGAAAAAAAAAAGGCAAGTGCAAGATCAAAAGCCGCATGTGCAAATTTTGTTCTAGGGTCTCCTGATTCCATCTAGAGAGAGTTTGGGTGACCACCCCAACAAAAAAAACGAAAAAAAAAAGAAAAAAAATCAGATTGTTGTTTGGGGTGTTTTTTGTGACGACATTGGTGTCTCGGCTCGCGTCTCTAGTACGGTCTAGACTAAGATCAGCACAGTACTGTCGTAGAATATTTATTCAGCTTGTTGTGATTAACGTGGTGAAAGTTTGCTCCTTGTGCTAGTTCAGCCACCTAAAGCCATAGATTGACACCTGCTCTTGAAGTTGTTCATTACTTGCTGGTTGCCATCACCTTCTTGCTGAGCTTTGTAAGAACAGGTAAGAGCTTTATTGAACAGGTTGAGAGTGAGCGAGTTATCTCCACCAGCACCTTTGTAGCTAGGGATAACGTTACCCTTTCATACTGGACTTTTTTTCTACTAACCATGGCCGGAGGAGCAAATACAACTGAAGACGTGCATTCACCTCGCACACGGGGAATTATACAACACTTCGAACGCCAAGTGCGGCTACACACAGAAGCGCTTGATGAGGATTTTCGAGTTACCAGTGACCGCCTTGGTCAATTGGAAAATATGCAGATCGACACCAACACCAAAATCAGCATGTTGGAGAGTTCCATTCAAACATTGAACACCTCTATTGGAGCCATCCTGCAGCGCCTTGAGGAGAGGGATCGTGGACGCAGCGCAGATGGACAGGTGAGCAATGATCCTAGTATTGTACGTGACAATGAAGATGACTATTCTGCAGATACGGAGATTGGGGAAGATGAGGAAGCTAGGCCACGGCGCCGGCTACAACGCAACCGTCAAGGCATAGGTGGACATCGTCGGCGTGAGGTACACAATCATGAAGATACTTTTAACAAGATCAAATTTAAGATACCTCATTTTGATGGTAAATATGACCCTGATGCATATATTACTTGGGAGATTTCTGTTGATCAAAAATTTGCATGTCATGAGTTTCCTGAAAACGCAAGAGTTAGAGCAGCCACTAGTGAGTTTACTGATTTTGCTTCTGTTTGGTGGATAGAACATGGCAAGAAAAATCCTAATAACATACCACAAACTTGGGATGCTTTGAAACGGCTCATGCGGGCTAGATTTGTTCCTTCTTACTATGCACGTGATCTGTTAAATAAGTTACAACAATTGAGACAGGGAGCTAAAAGTGTAGAAGAGTATTTTCAGGAATTACAAATGGGTATGTTGCGTTGTAATTTAGACAAGGATGAGGAACCAGCTATGGCTAGATTTTTAAGTGGTTTAAACCGTGAAATTCAGGACATACTTGCTTATAAAGATTACAATAATGTTACCCGTTTATTTCATCTTGCTTGTAAAGCTGAAAGGGAAGTGCAGGGACGACGAGCTAGCTCTAGAACTAATATTTCTGCAGGAAAGACTAGCTCATGGCAACCACGCACGACTACTCCTTCGACTGGGCGTGCTTCTCCGCCATCTTCTTCACAAAGTCGGGCAGCACCTTCTTCTTCCAGCAACCAGCCATGTGCTTCTTCCACTAGCTCAGCAGTAAAGACCACCCAAAAGCCCACCAAGAGTGCTTCTTCCGTAGCATCTACCGGACGATCTAGAGACGTTCAATGTCACAAGTGCAAGGGTTTTGGCCATGTGCAGCATGACTGCCCAAGCAAACGTGTTCTAATTGTTAAAGATGACGGTGAGTACTCATCTGCTAGCGATTTTGATGACGATACATGTGTTTTGCTTGCAGCTGACTATGCAGGTAGCGATGAACATCAAGAAGAGCATATTGGTGCAGAAGATGCAGCGCGCTATGATAGTCTCATTGTGCAGCGTGTGCTTAGTGCACAAATGGAGAAAGCGGAACAAAATCAAAGGCACACATTATTCCAAACAAAGTGTGTCGTCAAAGAGCGATCTTGCCGCATGATCATTGATGGAGGTAGCTGTAACATCACATTCAGCTTGGTCACTAGACTTGTGCGAATCAATTTTACTATTGGATCATATAAGGATGTCGTTGAATGTGATGTTGTGCCTATGCAAGCTTGTAATATTCTGCTAGGAAGACCTTGGCAATTTGATAGAGATTCTATGCATCATGGTAGATCAAATCAGTATTCTTTTCTTTACCACGATAAAAAAAATTGTGTTGCATCCTATGTCTCCTGAAGCTATTGTGCAAGATGATGTTGCTAGAGCTAGGAAAACTAAATATCAGGACCATGCTAACATTGAGAACAATAACAATGCCAAATCTGTGTTTGATAAGAAAAATGAGATATCTCTGAAGGGAAAATGCTTGTTTGCTACGAAATCTGATATTAATGAACTGATTTCTTCCACCTTTATTGCCTATGCCTTGGTATGCAAAGATGCTTTGATTTCCCTTTACGATGTGCAACATTTTTTGCCTCCTGCTGTTGCTAACATTTTGCAGGAATATTCTGATGTGTTTCCAAGTGAAATACCACCAGGACTACCACCACTTGGAGGGATTGAGCACCAGATTGACCTCAATCCCGGTGCTTCATTGCCCAACCGTGCACCATATAGGACAAATCCATAAGAAACAAATGAGATTCAGCGCCAAGTACAAGAACTACTTGACAAAGGTTATGTACGTGAGTCTCTTAGTCCTTGTGCTGTTCCAGTTATTCTTGTACCTAAAAAGGGTGGATCATGGCGTATGTGTGTGGATTGTAGATGTCGGTGGTTTTGATCTGGCAGATCTCCCGACACTGCTAAAGTGTTGAAGGAGTTTGTGGTTCGGTGTCGGCGCGCGGAGATTCAAGAAGGTGAAAATCAAAGTAATGTAGGAGACACGAGGATTTACGTGGTTCGGGCCGCCTGAGCGTAATACCCTACTCCATGGGTGTGTTGGTGTTGTATTAGCAGTAAGAGCTTGTCATGAACGCGTGGGGTGCGTATGATCGTCCGTGAACGTCCCTGAGTGTATCGTCGGCCTGTCCTTTTATAGTACAAGGATAGGCCGTTACAAGATAGCCTGGCCCGACATGTGGCCCCGGCGGTTACTGGTATTGATACACGATTAATTGCTCTTAATGATCCTGTAACGGGCTTTGACAGCACCGTTACTGGTGTTAAGATCATCCGATTGAGTGTCATTAATATGGTATTAATGGCACTTAAGTGGGTCTTTAAGTCCTTGACTCTCCTTTGAAGATCCGGAGCCGTTACAAGGTCTTCCGGTGATTAGAAACTGGAAGGTCCGATGATTTGACACGTGGCAGCTCCGGAGCTTGCTGTGGGAAGCAGGTAGCTCCGGGGCTACCAGACACATGTCAGGTCCGGAGCTTCTCTCGGTCTGGGGTTAAGTCTGGAGGTGCCGTTTTGGTACGTGGTCCGGAGCTTCCCCCTTGTGGGAGGTAGCTCCGGGTTAGTCGTACACGTGGCGACCCAGGGATTAACCATGTTGAAGAAGCGGGTCCGGTCATGTCTGACAAGTGGGCCTCCGAGGGTCTTCAAACCAAGTAGATGGCTTTCCTTTGAGATTTCTGTAACCTCAAGGAGTGTATGGTTTTTAGGGTACCGACAGTGGCCCCCTGGACTTACCTCCGAGGAAGATCACTGGGGTGAAGTCATTCCGTCGGAGGTGGGTCCATCCTTACGACTCTTGAACTGGGTCTTCAAGGGTCTTCGAAGGTGCCGTTGGCAAATATTTACAGTTAAATCCCGCCACGTGGCGTTTCTCAGGCGGCAAATGAGATCTTTGACGTGCTGATCTCACGAAATTGAAGGTCGCCGGTTCCCGATACGAAAACCGTAT
The DNA here is from genome assembly GCA_036927565.1 of Tuctoria greenei. Taxonomy (NCBI): domain Eukaryota; kingdom Viridiplantae; phylum Streptophyta; class Magnoliopsida; order Poales; family Poaceae; genus Tuctoria; species Tuctoria greenei. The sequence continues at coordinate 60,692,764 of JAYESD010000011.1, read as the reverse complement.
CAGTTCCGCGTGCCCTGTCAGGCCGCCGCCTTTGGGTTTCCCGCCGCGTGATGACAACTGTTCACCTAGGTAAGTGCCTCGACTTGATCGTCGGGGTGGTCCCGGGCCCTCCTGTCATCGGTTGGGCTGAATTCTTGAGTAGTATCTTCGACTTCCCTGCGGTTTCCATCCAAGCATTGCGAGGGCTTACTTAAGAAGGAAAGCGCGCACCGTCGGGAGTTCTTTACGCCTTTCATCTGATCTTGCGCTCAAACTCCTAACTCGTGCTTCGCTCTTCTTCTCTTGCCTAGCTGTGCCGCGATGGAGTTGGGTCTGCGCGAGAGTCGCTTGAAGACCGACAATGATTTGAAGAAGGTCTGGGCCCTCATGGGGTGGTCCTCGGACTTCTTCAACCACTTGGTCCGTGCCGGCGGAGAGCTCCCCTTCGAGAAGGAGCGCGCCGGTGAAATGGTGTACTTTTCCTCGTACGCCATGGTGGGGTTGATCCCACCTTTTTCTTCTTTCTTCTTGATGCTGCTAGACTTTTATGGTCTGCAGCTGTACCACCTTGGCTCTCACTCCATTCTCCTCGTGTCCATCTTTGTCCACTTCTGTGAGATGTGGGTGGGCATCCCCCCTGCATCGAACTCTTCCGGACCTTCTTCACCGTCCACACCACCAGCCGGAGCAATGAGTATCTTGGCTTCTACTACTTTGTGAAGCGCAAGAAGTGCCCATTCAAGTACCTCCGGTCGTTCCCTTCCAGGAAGTGGGATGACTGGAAGAAAGATTGGATAGTCGTCAGGGTGGAGGAGCATGAGCGGTTGGAGCTGCCCGATGGTCTGCCTGGCATCGACACGACGATTTGGAGTGAGGTTCCGGTGCTGGCGGAAGCTTTCGACCCCGCCTTGACCAGGATCCGCCAATGCATGGAGGGGGGATTGACCCCTCAGGCAGTATTTTGCAACTTCCTGGCCAACAGGTGGGCGCCGCTGAAGAGGAGGGAGAAGCTCGCTTGGGCCCTCAACAACGTGATGGACGAGGACCGGGTTGGGACCGGGTTGAAGTCCAACATGGTGGGGAAGACCTTGGAGTTCCACCTCAAGAAATTCCAGCACGACATCGAAGTCGACGGTGATGACTTGACTCCGCCGTCGGCTTTTCTCCCTCTGAACGTGGAAGTGGAGTTCAGCAGGGAGCTCCGGCGGACGATGCCTGCACTTGACCACCTTGGTGTCATTGAGAGAAGATCAACCACCCGGGTGGCAATCCCTGAGATACCTGAAGACGGCTCCGCCCCTACCCCACAGCCGAGGGTCGAGGTCGTCGGCAAGGGTAAGGAGCTGGCGGATGAGCCGGAGAGCCGGAAGAGGAAGCTGTGATATGCCGATGGAAGGTCCGTCAGGCCCGCTACTCCTGCCTCGGTCCCTTCTCCCCAGGGGGGAAGATCTTCTGCCACCGTGGCGACTGTCCCCGTAGTGGGGTCCTTCCGGGACGATACCATTCCTGCAGTGGGATCCTCCCGAAGCGCGTCTATCCCCGTGGTGGAACCCTCCTGAGGTGCTAGCTCCGGGCGCACGACTCCGGCACCTGGGACGGTGGGAGCCTCCAGGTCCAGGGGTTCCTCCCGACTGAGGAGAGCCTCGACCCGGGAAACGCCCGTAGCTGCGACGAGTTCTGAGGGGCCTTCTGGAGCTTCTATGCCGACCGTGGCCAGCCCGGAACGTCCAGGAAAGAGGTTCCGCGCAAGCTGGTGCGGAAGCTTTCCAAGGTAATTTTTGATCTTTACCTTGGTTAACTTTTTAATTGTAGCGATTGTTTGTTAATTTTCTTTGTCCATCCTCTGCAGCGTCCCCAAGAAGGGGAGTGAAGCTCCACCCTCGGCCACGATGTCTGAGGTCGTGGGAGCTTCTGCTCCTGTCCCGGTGCCGCCCCAGGTGGTGGTTGAGGCTGCGACAGCTCCGGCGCCGGCTGTCGTGGTCATGAACCTCGACTCGTCCCCAGAAGTTCCCGTGGTAGCGCCAGACCACGGGAGTGAAGACACGCCAGCGGCACTTGTCTTGGAGGTTGAAGCTCCGGGTCCTGGTGCTGCAGTGGTGGAAGCTCCGGCTGTTGAGCCGGAGGAAGTAGTAGTCCCGACCTCGGAGCCGGAACTTGTCGAAGCTCCGGCGGTTGAGCCGGAGGTGACTGAAGCCCCGGCATGCGAGTCGGAAGTCGAGGTAGTTCCGGCAGTTGAGCCGGTTACCTCCGAAGCACCGGCCGCTGAGCCGGTTATTGTTGGAGCGCCGGTCATAGAGCCGGTGGTTGAAGAGGCGATCGAGCTCGAGCCTCCCTCGAAAGAGGTGTCCCGGCCGGAGCCAGTAGCAACTCCTGCTCCGGAGGCGACGACGCCGGAGGTACCTGCGGCCGAGCCGGAGTGCCCAAGCGAAGTCGCTAGCCCCCGACCCGAGGAGGTGAACGTAGACTTGGCGGCGGGGCCTTCTTCGATGGCGACTGAGGCCATCCCGGAGGACGGCCCTAGTGCCTTGGAAGCTCAGGGTTCCGCTCTCGTAGAGTGGGACCCGATTTTTGTATGTGAAGACCCGCTGGAACCAGCGGAGGTGACCCCAGCAGGTCCGGAGCCCATCCCGCTGTCGATGTTTATCGACAACGCCTGCTCCAGTCTGCGTCAAGTCCAATTGGCCTTCTTCCACGACAGCAAGGCTCTTGAAGAGGAGCGCCAAACCCTTAGGCGGTGGTGTAACCGACTCCACTTTGAGACCAAGCTGGCGCAGTCGAGGCTAGCGGATGACAAGGAGTGGATCAAGCGGGAGAAGATCCGCCTGGAGTACTGGGGCAAGCTGCTAGATGACAGGGAGAGCATGACTCATGCCCTCGACGCTCAATCCCGGGAGATCCACGATCAGGCCAAAGCTGCCAACGACGCGACCAATGCTCGGCACGAACAGCTTGAGGCCATCAACACCGCACTCATCAAGCGCCGAGAGGCACTTGAAGAGAGGGAGAGACGGCTCGAGGACGAAGAGCAGAAACTTCTGGAGCTGCGGGATGACGTCCTGAGGAGGGAAGAGGAGCTCGCCGAGAAGGTAGCTCTGGCTGACAAGGGCCTCGGGGAGCGCACCAAGAAGTTGGAAGAGCGCTGCCAAGAGGAAGAGGAGAAGACCTGGGTGCGGGGGCAGGAACTCTACGAATACGAGTGTGCCCTTGTTGCCCGGGAGAAAAAAGTGGAGGCTAGGGAGAAGGACCTGGTCGATCGTCGGAACAAGATCCACCTCCGGGACGAGGAGCTCGAAGACTTGAGAGGCGGGTTGCTACAAAGATTCAGCAAAACGCCAAAGAAGTTGAGCGCCTCGCCCGTGAGAATTCCGAACTGACGGCGGCCAAGAGATCCCTGGAAGAGATGAAGAGCTTGAGGATGGCGGACTCCCTACAGATTTGGGAGTTCCTGGGCAAGGCCAATGATGCGCTGACGCCGATGGGTTTCAGCCCCGTGCGCCCGGATGATCCGGAGCCGGAGCCGGACCTTGCGTTGCAGGCGTTGAGCGCAGCAGGTAGCAAGCTCTCTAAGGTGGGTGATGTCATTGCGGACCAACTGGAGGTTGAGGGGCAATCCCTGGCGAAGAATGTCGCAGAGTATGTGCTGACGTGCTACACCAGCCGGAACCCCCAATTTCCTCTGGACCCGGTGTTTGAAGGCCCCGTCGAAGGAGAAGGTGAAGCTACCCGAGCCAGCGTATCGGAGGTCGCCCAGAAAGTCGCCGAGTTCTTCCATAGGGTCTAGGATCATCTCTTTAGCTCTCAATTGTATTTTCTCTTCTTCTTCCTCAATTTTGTAATCCCTTGTCTCCAGATGTAATCTCCTGTCTCCAGATGAATGAAATCCCCAAATTTTTGCGAATTTCACTTTTTGTCTTCAACATCTTTATCTTCACTTGGCCCCCTGGTGGATGTACACAATTTGATTGTGAACATGTACCAAAAGGATATTGAGTTTTGTTGAAGACTCATTCGCTCCGAACTTGTAGCATTTAGGTCCGATGTCTTCGATAGTGAAGGTCCCCTGAGGTTGTCGGAGCTTAGAAGCTCCGGCATTGTCCATCGCTGGAGCTTGGTAGCTCCGGCAATAGCCTCTATCAACACCTAGAGCGTCGATAGTTAGTCCTCCGGAGTGTCGGAGCTGGGTAGCTTCGGCAGTGACCTTTGCCAACACTTGGTTTGTTGGCAGCAGACTCCATTTATGGGGTCTTCTCACCATCTTATATTCAGCGTCGACGGCTGGCCCCCTTAGGGGAGTCGGAGCTTAGTTAGCTCCGGCTTCTCTCCATCAACGTAGAGTTTATTTTTCCTGCACACTTAAGCCAAGAAAAATAGTAAAATTCGTTCCTTATCTATAATTTCGTCGTGTCTTACGATTCTTAAGAAAACTTTAAGTTGAACGCGATTTTAAATACAACCGGATGCGTTGCCTTTTCTCTTAGATTCAACTGTTCATGGACTCGCCTTACTTCGGCCCGCCGGGGTGTAGGTAGAGTGGCGTACTTAGGGTGCTTGACCAGGCTAAGTCGATAGCACACTCCGGCCCTAGATTGGCTTGGCGGCTTTCGGGCGAGTTGGCCATGAGCGATATTTGAATCCAAAAGAACTGACAATACAACTCGAATCATATATAAACCGGTCAAACTAAAATTTCTTAAGAATTGCACGTCTTTGTTATAGACAAGAAAGAGAAAAATAAAAATGTTGAGCCTGTACAAAATAAATGCACGTGGAGTCTATTTCACATGAAGATGTCTTTCATTATAGGTCCGGGGTACAGGGGAAACAAGTACACTCTTAGGGTACAGAACCAGGCTAAGTGTGTTTGGTTTCTCGTTTGACCCAGGGTAGTTAGCCACACTTTTAGTCCGGAGACTGTGACAAGTGCTGCATGAGCTTTGCGGACCTTTCGGGAAAGGTCCGGCTGCTCTCCCGGAGGAACTACCCGACTCTGTACAATGACTCTATAACATACATCTCAAGTTACTCAAGACTCACCTCCGTGGTATTAAGTGTAGAACTTACGGAGGTGCTCGATGTTCCAAGGATTTGGGAGAGGTGTCCCATCCTCAGTAGCCAAGCGAACGCTTCCGGGACGGGATACTTTGATCACTCGGAAGGGCCCCTCCCAGCTGGGGGAGAGTTTGTTTAACCCTTCTCTGGATAGTATTCTCCGTAGCACCAGATCGCCTTCCTCGAGCTGTCGGTTGTGTACATGCCGCTGGTGATAATGCCGTAGAGCTTGGCGATATCGAGCATTCCGAACAGCTGCTTGGCACCTTCCCTCCTCGAGGAGGTCTAGGTCTTCACGCCGGAGCTGGTCCTGCGCGGCTTCGTCGAAGGTCCGGACCCGGAGCGAACCCAAGGTGATTTCCGGAGGAAGGATTGCTTCAGCTCCGTACACCAGAAAGAAGGGTGTTTCTCCGGTTGACCGGTTTGGAGAAGTCCTGTTGGCCCATAGAGTGGGCGGAAGCTCTTCGATCCAGTTGGCTCCATGTTTCTTCAAACGCTCATAGGTGCGCGTTTTGAGTCCCTTAAGGATTTCTGCATTTGCTCTCTCGGCTTGGCCATTGCTGGCTGGGTGAGCTACGGAGGTGTAGAAGACTTGTATGCCGAGGTCTTCGCAATATCCTTGGAATGCGGAGCTTGTGAATTGAGTCCCATTATCAGTGATGATTTTGTTTGGGACTCCAAATCTGCTCACAATGGATTGCAGAAAGTTGATAGCAGATTGCTTGTTGATCGTCACAACTGGAGTTGCTTCAGGCCATTTGGTGAACTTGTCAATGGCGACGTACAGGAACTTGTAACCTCCGACGGCTCTTGGGAAGGGTCCCAAGATGTCCATCCGCCACACGGCGAAGGGCCATGTAGGAGGTATCATTTGTAAGGGCTGAGTCGGTGTATGAATTTGCTTTGCATGAAATTGGCATGCTTCACATTTCTTCACTAGCCCAGTGGCATCCTGGAGCACTGTAGGTCAGTAGAAGCCATGCCGAAAGGCTTTACCAACCAGCTTGCGGGAAGACGCGTGGTTCCCACACTCGCCTCCATGGATTTCTGTGAGGAGCTCGCAGCCTTCTTCCCTTGTGATGCACCGCATTAGGATGTCGTTGGCACCGCACCGGTAGAGATCCCCTTCTACCAGCGTGTATCTTTTAGCCAATCTGACTACCCGGTCAGCGGATACATCATCGTCAGGAAGGATGTTGTCTTTCAAGTAGTTCCGGATCTCCGAGATCCATGCATCGGAACTGACTTGAGCATTTGAGTCTTGCGTGCTGGGTTGCTCGGAGCTTCCGGCAGCACCTACGACCCTTGATGGCTGCCATGGTAACAGGGCCATCGGGACCGTCAGCTTCGGGATGCTGATCTCGCCCCCTTCGTTCAGTTCGGCAGGCTGAGCTGTGGGTTTCGACAATCTCCGGACAAAAGTTCCGTCAGGAGCCGGAGCTCCGGTTGACGCTTTCGTCGAGAGTTCGTCGGCTTCAGCGTTGTGGGCACGCTGAACATGGTGAAGGTCTAGGACTTCAAAGTCCTTCTGAAGCCTCTGGACTTCTAGGAGGTAAGCAGCTAGCTGGAGATTGTTGCAGGAGCATTCACCCTTCACCTGCTTGATGATGAGCTGTGAATCTCCTTTGACCAGCAGTTGCCTGACACTGTATGACAGTGCCACCTTTAGTCCATAGATGAGTGCTTCATATTCCGCCATGTTGTTGGTTGCCTTGAAGTCAAGGTGTACCATGTATTTCACCTTCTCCCCAGTCGGTGCGAGGAGAAGGATTCCAGCTCCGGCCCCCTGCTTCTGCATGGAGCCGTCGAAGTAAAGAGTCCAGTGAGGCTCGGTGAAGGTTGGAGCTTGATGCTCCGTCTTCTGTTCACTGGGGCCCCCAGGGTTTGATGGAGAGGGAGTCCATTCTGCCACAAAATCTGCCAAAGCTTGACTCTTGACTGCTTGTCTTGAAATAAATTCAAGATCAAATTCAGCCAATTCTGCTGCCCACTTTGCAATATTCCCAGTTGAATTGGGATTATGCAGGATTGCTCGAAGTGGATAGGAGGTCACCACCGAGACTTTATGAGCTTGGAAGTAATGTCGAAGCTTCCTGGAGGCAATAAGAACTGCATAGTAGCTTATGCACCTCTAGGTATCGAGTCTTGACATCGTGTAATACTTCGCTGATGAAGTATAGCGAGCATTGAATGGTCCGGACCCTCCCGGAGGGGTCCGGAGCTTCCTCTTCATTGATCCGAACCCTCTCGGAGGGGTCCAGATTCTCTTCGGGGACCTCCGGGTTCTGGTTGGAGGAATCCGGAGCTTCTTCAGAAATGACCCGGACCCTCCTGGAGGGGTCTAGGTCTCCTGAAGTGACTTCTTGTGGGTTCGAATCTAGGAGCTGGGACCCAGACTCGCTTTCAGGAACCTCCGGACCCTCCCGAAGGGGTCTGGATTCCTGAATGTGGGGTAGTTCCGGTCTCTCCGCAACCAGAACCATACTGACGACTTCGTCAGTAGCTGAAATGTAAAGCAACAAAGGATCACCAGGGTTCGGAGCTACCAGAATTGGTAGGGTGGTGAGGAACTGTTTCAGCTCCTCGAATGCCTTCTCTGCTTCTTCGGACCATTGGAATGGTCCGGACTTCCTCAATAACTTGAAGAAGGAAAGTGCCCGCTCCGCCAGTCTTGATATGAACCGGCTGAGGGCTGCTAGACATCCAGTTAACTTTTGGACGTCTTTGATGCAGGTTGGTGGCCGCATGTCTTCAATGGCTTTTATCTTCGCCGGATTAGCTTCTATGCCCCGATGACTTACCAGGAAACCAAGAAGTTTTCCGGAGCTAACCCCAAACACGCACTTGTCCGGGTTTAGCTTTGTGCGGGTGGCCCGCAGCTTGTCGAAGACAGCCTGCAAGGTGTCTAGGAGTGACTCCTTGTTCTTGACCTTGACCACGATGTCATCGATGTACACTTCCACTATGTCTCTGATGAGTTCCTCAAAAGTTTTGTACATTGCTCATACAAAAGTTGAAGCTGCATTCTTGAGACCAAAGGGCATGGCTGTGTAGCAGTACAATCCATCTACTGTGATGAATGAAGTATGCTCTTCATCCTCCCTAGACATCCTGATTTGGTGATACCCAGAATATGCGTCTAGGAAACACAGTAATTCACACCCGGAGGTGGAATCGACTATCTGACCTATTCTAGGTAGTGAGAATGGATCTTTTGGACATGCCTTATTTAGTGTGGTGTAGTCGATGCACATCCGAAGCTTCCCGCCGGCCTTGGGCACAACGACTGGGTTCGCCAGCCATTTTGGATGGAAGACTTCTCGGATGAATCCGGCTTCGAGTAGCTTCTTCACTTCTTGTCGGATGAAGTTCTGCCGCTCTACGGATTGCTTCCGAGGTTTCTGATGCACAGGCCGGGCATCGGGGTAGATCTTTAGATTGTGCTCAATCACTTCCCTGGGGATCCCAGGCATTTATGACGGTTGCCAAGCAAACACGTCAACGTTAGCCCGGAGGAAAGTGATGAGCGCGAGTTCCTATTTGTCGTTCAATCCTCCCGATATACGGGTGGTCTGAGCGGCATCGGAACCAATTTGGACGACTTTGACGGGAATGTCGGTGTCGCCGCTTGGCTGCACACGAGGTGCTGAGGTCGAGCCTCGCTGACGAATGCTCGGAGGTCTTGGACCTTGCTCCTGCCTGGAGTCTTCCTCTTGCGCCGTAGTGAGCGCATGAAGTTCCTCCAAAGCAGTTACTCCTGCAGTACGATCTCCGCGAATCCGTAGAACGCCTACTGGTGTTGGCATTTTCAACACCAGATAACCATAATGAGCGGCTGCCATGAATTTGTACAGGGCAGGCCTACCCAAGATGGCATTGAATGGTAAGTTGATCTGAGCAACGTCAAAGACCAAATTCTCGGTGCGATACTTCTCCCGTGTCCCGAAGGTAACAGGAAGAGTAATAGCTCCGAGTGGGGTAATGGCTCCCGGACCTACTCCGGAGAAAGGTCGGGAGGGATGGAGATCCGAAGGTCGGAGCTGAAGCTTGGTAAAAGCTTCAAAGCTTATGAGGTTCAGCCCCGAACCTCCGTCCACCATAACATGATGGAGCTGGATGTTATTGATGGTGGGAGATACCACCAAAGGTAACTGTCTAGCTCCGACCATGCTTCGAGGACAGTCCGAAGCATCAAAAGTGATGGTTGTGTCCATCCACTTTCGATGTGGCTCCAGTCTAGCTGTAGGAGCTACAGCGGCCATATCCCGACGCATAGTCTTGATGACGCGGCGGGAGGTGATGTCCCATGATCCACCAAAAATGGTGTTCATGGTTTTCCGACGCTCGTTGTCGGAGACGTCGGAATCGTCGTCGACGGAGGTGTAGACGGCTTTCAGGACCTTTTTGGGATCCTGAAACCCTAACTCCACATCAGTCGGAGCTTCATTGACTTTCTGTTTTCCTTCCCTTTGACGGAAAGGAGACTCTTCCTGGCGCTTGTTGTAGCGCTCGGCGAGGTTTTGGACCTCCCGGCAATCTTCCAAACTGTGGCTACCCGTTTTGTGAATTGGACACCACACCTTGGATTTGCCTCCGTCTTCTGAAGATGGTCGAGGTCGCTTTTCGGGGCGTGGCCCCCGGCCACCCGGAGCTGCAGCAGCTGCGGCATTGGATGTACCGGCCGACGGCTTCTTCTTGCCGTTGGTCTTTTTCTTCTTCTTGCCGTTCTCGGAGGTAGCGGCTTCTTCTTTGGAGGATTTCTTGTTACCCTCCGGAGTTGATTTGGAGTGCATTTCACGGCCCTCCGCAGCTCTGGCGCACTTGTCAGCCAAGCTGAAGAGCTCCGTGACACTGGTAATCTCTTTGATTGCCAGTTTCTCCAACATCTTCTTATCCTGTACTCCCTGTCTGAATGCCACAATGACAAAGGCGCTAGAGATAGAAGGAATAGTGTTGCGTACCTGAGAGAACCTCTGTATGAAGGATCGCAAGGATTCTCTCTCTTTTTGCACGACGGCAAAAAGATCCAGAATCGGTGCCTGGTCGGGTGTATGAACTCCCGAAGTTGGCGGTGAACTGTCGGCACAACTCCTCCCAACTGTTGATAGAGTTGGGTGGAAGGCTCATAAACCAGGACCTCGCGGTTCCGGTTAAAGCCACAGGGAAATAATTGGCCATTACAGCCTCATTTCCTCCAGCTGCCAAAATAGCAGTGGAGTAAATCTGAAGAAATTCGGTGGGGTTGACAGTCCCGTCGAATTTCTCTGGCAGATGAGGCTGGAACTTCTGTGGCCAATTGACCATGCGCAGATGCATGGCCAGGGCTGAACAGCCTCCTCCTACTCCCTTGGGAGCAGGAGTGCTTTGAGCCTCTCGTCTCTCACGAGCACGCTCAATATGGACTCGGCCGTCTCGCTGACGATATCGGCGATCAAGCTCCGACCGGAGGTCAGGAGTTGAAAGCCTGGATACTGTATGGGTGCGTCGTGCCCCAGAGGGCAACGACGTCACTTGTTGTGACGCAGCTCGTCTCCTGTTGTTGGAGACGTGCGGACCAAGTCTACCAGACAAAGTCCGCCGCTGCGACGGGGCCCGTCCTGAAGGAGGAGGACCCTGGTTGCTGATGCGGTCAGCTGCAGCTGCAACCAAATGTTCCACATCAGCTCTCCACTGCTCCAATGCATCCCGGGATGCATCAGGAGGTGGTGGACGTTGAAGAAGAGCACGCGCTGCATGAAGCGCATGTTCCAGATTGTCATGATTTGTCGACGCCGTGATGGACGCCAGTGCACCATCGCGTTGTCCAGCTTGGTTTGCTGGAGGTGGTGGCTGTGTGACTCCTGCTGGCGCTGAGGCTCTTGCTGGTGGGGGCATATTGGAGGGATTGCCTCCAACAGCCTGAACAGCGGGTTGACCATTGGATGATCCAGCAGCGGAGTTCACCATTCTTGAAATCTCAGGCGCCCCCTACCTGGCTCGCCAACTGTCGGTGGTTTTGATCCGGCAGATCTCCCGACACTGCTAAAGTGTTGAAGGAGTTTGTGGTTCGGTGTGGGCGCGCGGAGATTCAAGAAGGTGAAAATCAAAGTAATGTAGGAGACACGAGGATTTACGTGGTTCGGGCCGCCTGAGCGTAATACCCTACTCCATGGGTGTGTTGGTGTTGTATTAGCGGTAAGAGCTTGTCACGAACGCATGGGGTGCGTATGATCGTCCGTGAACGTCCCTGAGTGTATCGTCGACCTGTCCTTTTATAGTACAAGGATAGGCCGTTACAAGCTAGCCTGGCCCGACATGTGGCCCCAGCGGTTACTGGTATTGATACACGATTAATTGCTCTTAATGATCCTGTAACGGGCTTTGACAGCACCGTTACTGGTGTTAAGATCGTCCGATTGAGTGTCATTAATATGGTATTAATGGCACTTAACTGGGTCTTTAAGTCCTTGACTCTCCTTTGAAGATCCAGAGCCGTTACAAGGTCTTCTGGAGATTAGAAACTAGAAGGTCCGATGATTTGACACGTGGCAGCTCCGGAGCTTGCTGTGGGAAGCAGGTAGCTCCGGGGCTACCAGACACGTGTCAGGTCCGGAGCTTCTCTCGGTCTGGGGTAAGTCCGGAGGTGCCGTTTTGGTACGTGGTCCGGAGCTTCCCCCTTGTGGGAGGTAGCTCCGGGTTAGTCGTACACGTGGCGACCCAGGGATTAACCATGTTGGAGAAGCGGGTCCAGTCATGTCTGACAAGTGGGCCTCCGAGGGTCTTCAAACCAAGTAGATGGCTTTCCTTTGAGATTTCTGTAACCTCAAGGGGTGTATGGTTTTTAGGGTACCGACAGTAGAGCAATCAACAATATAACCATTCGATATCGTCATCCTATTCCACGCTTAGATGATATGCTTAATGAATTGAGTGGTGCTGTTGTGTTCTCAAAAGTTGATTTGCGTAGTGGTTATCACCAAATTCGCATGAAACTAGGAGATGAATGGAAAACTGCTTTCAAAACTAAGTTCGGTTTATATGAGTGGTTAGTCATGCCTTTTGGGTTAACTAATGCACCTAGCACCTTCATGAGATTAATGAACGAGGTTTTGCGTGCATTCATTGGAAAATTTGTTGTTGTGTATTTTGATGATATATTGATTTATAGCAAATCCATGGATGAACATCTTGATCACTTACGTGCTGTTTTTAATGCTTTGCGTGAGGCACGATTATTTGGTAATCTTGAGAAGTGCATCTTTTGCACGGATCGAGTCTCTTTCCTTGGCTATGTTGTTACTCCACAGGGAATTGAAGTTGATCAAGCCAAGGTAGAGGCTATTCAGGGGTGGCCTGTACCAAAGACCATCACACAGGTGCGGAGCTTTCTAGGGCTGGCTGGGTTCTATCGTCGCTTTGTGAAGGATTTCAGCACCATTGCTGCTCCATTGAATGACCTTACGAAGAAGGGGGTGCCTTTTTCTTGGGGCACCACACAAGATAACTCCTTTACCATACTGAAAGATAAGTTGACGCATGCACCTCTTCTCCAACTTCCTGATTTTTCTAAGACATTTGAGCTTGAATGTGATGCTAGTGGGATTGGATTGGGTGGTGTTTTGTTACAAGAAGGAAAACCTGTTGCATATTTTAGTGAGGAAATGAGTGGGCCTGTTCTAAATTATTCTACCTATGATAAGGAATTATATGCTCTTGTACGAACTTTAGAAACATGGCAGCATTATTTGTGGCCCAAAGAATTTGTTATCCATTCTGATCATGAATCACTAAAGTATATTAGGAGTCAAGGGAAACTAAACCGTAGGCATGCTAAGTGGATGGAATTTATTGAGTCTTTTCCTTATGTTATTAAACACAAAAAGGGAAAGGATAACGTTATTGCTGATGCTTTATCTAGACGTTTTCTATCTCAACTTGACTTTAAAATTTTTGGATTAGAAACGATTAAAGATCAATATGAACATGATGCTGATTTCAAAGATGTATTGCTGAAATGTAAAGACGGAAAAACATTGAATAAATTTGTCCTCAATGATGGCTATGTGTTTAGAGCTAACAAGTTATGCATTCGAGCTAGCTCCGTTCGTTTGTTGTTGTTACAGGAAGTGCATGGAGGCGGGCTGATGGGGCACTTTGGAGTGAAAAAGACGGAGGACATACTTGCCGGTCATTTCTTTCGGCCAAGGATGAGGCGAGACGTGGAGCGCTTTGTTGCTCGCTGCACAACATGTCAAAAAGCTAAGTCACGATTTAATCCACATGGTTTGTACATGCCTCTTCCTGTTCCTAGCATGCCTTGGGAGGATATTTCTATGGACTTTGTTTTAGGACTGCCTAGAACAAAGAAGGGGAGGGATAGCATCTTTGTTGTTGCGGATAGATTTTCTAAAATGGCACACTTCATACCTTGTCGTAAAAGTGATGATGCTACACATGTTGCTGATTTGTTTTTCCGAGATATTGTTAGATTGCATGGTGTGCCAAACACAATAGTTTCAGATCGTGATGCTAAGTTTCTTAGCCATTTTTGGAGAACGTTATGGGAAAAATTGGGGACTAAGCTTTTATTTTCAACTACTTGTCATCCCCAAACTGATGGTCAAACTGAGGTTGTGAATAGAAGTTTATCTACCATGCTTAGGGCTGTTTTGAAAACGAATATAAAAATGTGGGAAGAGTGTTTGCCTCATGTTGAGTTTGCTTATAATCGTTCCCTACATTCTAGTACTAAGAAATGCCCTTTTGAGATTGTTTATGGATTTGTACCCCGTGCTCCTATTGATTTATTACCTCTTCCTTCAATGGAACGAGTGAATTTTGATGCTAAACATCGTGCTGAATTGATCTTAAAATTGCATGAAATCACTAAGAAGAATATAGAGTGCATGAATGCCAAGTATAAACTTGCTGGTAGTAGGGGAAAGAAAACTATCACTTTTGAACCTGGTGATTTAGTTTGGTTACATTTGCGAAAGGATAGGTTTCCTGATTTGAGAAAGTCTAAATTGTTACCTCGAGCTGATGGTCCATTCAAAGTGTTAGAAAGAATTAATGATAATGCATATAAACTCGAGTTGCCTGCGAATTTTGGGGTTAGTCACATTTAACATTGCAGATTTGAAGCCATATTTGGGAGAAGAAGACGAGCTTGAGTCGCGGACGACTCAAATGCAAGAAGGGGAGGATGATGAGGACATCAACACCCTCGATACATCCACACCAACTCAGCTACCGGTTTCTGGTCCAATCACTCGCGCTCGTGCACGTCAACTAAACTATGAGGTGAACTCGTTCTTGGCCTTATGTCCAGCTTATCTAGACCATGGAACTACGTGCTTTCTTGTTTTGCTTAGGAACAATGGAGAGGAGCCAATGGGAAGGGAATTTGCGCGGACGGGATTTGGACAGCAGAACAGTACCAACTTGTGACGGCCACCATGATTTCATACGGACTCCGATCTGGGCGTTCAAGTACTTCCTGGAAAGATTATCAATTCTACTTTCAAACGGATCTGGCCTCATGTCCATATCTATTCGGAGTTGGCCGCAATAGTTATTTTAATACCAAGACCTTTTTCTGTCCAGGGTGCTGCATCACCAAAATTGGGCCCATGCCCATGTATCGTTTGGAGTCCATTAGGGAGTCGTGATTAGGGTTTCTCACGACCCTAGGGAGGTAATAAATAGTAGCAGCCGCCCTCATTAGCTGGCGGGTTTTTGTTTATTCGTAAGTTAGCTTCTGCTGCTTACTTGTACACGCGCGTGTCGACTAGATCACCCGTCTACTTGTATCCAGAACCCCACTTTAGATTGATTCAACAGATAAGTGCTTGTTCTTCTTGTTCTTGCGTGTTGTTCGATTGCTTGCAGAAACAAAGGCCCTCGTGGTCAGGTTGATTGTGCGCCAGCAAGATCAATACAACTTCGGAGTCGGTGTACCGATCACTAAGGCGCATCGTCTTGGGGACGGTGTAGTCGGATTACCAACATCTTCTCCTCCACAAATCGAACCCTCCTATTCTCACCTGTTCCCGATCTTTCGATGAGAATAGGAGGGTTCGATTTGTGTAGGAGAAGACGTTGGCGATCCGACTACACCGTCCCCAAGACGATGCGCCTTAGCGATCGGTACACCGACTCCGAAGTTGTATTGATCTTGCTGGCGCACAATCAACCTGACCACGAGGGCCTTTGTTCCTGCAAGCAATCGAAGAACACGCAAGAACAAGAAGAACAAGCACTTATCTGTTAAATCAATCTAAAGTGGGGTTCTGGATACAAGTAGACGGGCGATTTAGTCGACACGCGCGTGTACAAGGAAGCAGCAGAAGCTAACTTATGAATAAACAAAAACCCACCAGCTAATGAGGGAGGCTGCTACTATTTATTACCTCCCTAGGGTCGTGAGAAACCCTAATCACGCGTCCCTAATGGACTCCAAACGATACATGGGCCATGGGCCCAATTTTGGTGATGCAGCACCCTGGACAGAAAAAGGTATTGGTATTAAAATAACTATTGCGGCCGACTCCAATAGATATGGACATGAGGCCAGATCCGTTTGAAAGTAGACTTGATAATCTTTCCAGGAAGTATTTGAACGCCCAGATCGGAGTCCGTATGAAATCGTGGTGGCCGTCACAAGTTGGTGCTGTTCTGCTGTCCAAATCCCGTCCGCGCGAATTCCCTTCCCATTGGCTCCTCTCCATTGTTCCTAAGCAAAACAAGAAAGCACGTAGTTCCACGGTCTAGGTAAGATGGACATAAGGCCAAGAACAAGTTCACCTCATAGTTTAGTTGACGTGCACGAGCGCGATTGATCGGACCAGAAACCGGTAGCTGAGTTGGTGTGGATGTATCGAGGGTGTTGATGTCCTCATCAATAGCAAAAACGATATCAGCCATAACAACCAAAACACACCAAAAACTTAGTAAAATATTATTAAGCAAACTTTCCATCAATGTAAAGCAAGTACGAATCATTGCAAGTTAAAAGCAGAACCACTGCAATCAAGCTCCGAACCTTGCTAAAGCTAACCGAACCTTGAACCAGAGCTTACCAAAATTAATAGGATGTAGCGCCAGAACTTACCAAAGCTAGCAGGACCTAGCGCCGGAGCTAACCAAAGCTACTCGGACCTAGTGCTGGATCTTACCAAAGCTAGTCGAAACTAGAGCCAGAGCTAACCAAAGCTAGTCGGACCTTATGTCTGACCTTACCAGAGCTACCCAAAACAAGCCGGACCTGTTGTCAGACCTTGCTAGAGCTCGGACTTAGAGTCGGACCTTGATGATAAAGGTGTTGGTAGTATTCAAAAATTTTATCGCCATAACCAATGTATTCAGCACATATAGGTCTCACACTTGTGTTGTTCAAATCACGGTTATTACCTTAGATCATATTTCTACATCAATCTTGGTCCCATAATTCAACTCAAATTATGCTCTAGATGGAAATTCGCCAAAACTCTAGCCATAGCGGACTTGTCTGGTCCATTGCGGACTAGTCCGATCGACTTTCTGGTTCTGGCCTCCCAAATCTAAAAATTCCTGGAACTTCTTTAATATTGTTCAAAGTGACTTGGAACTTATTCTCACATGTAAAACTTAGTAAGTAACTATGTCAACCTAGTAACATGCATTACCACATAATTGCATTACTCATGCATGTCGTGGCATATTGAGTAATATATGAGCATTTATTGATTGTAATGCTTGTTTTGTATGTTGTTGCGTGGAATAGAAGGTATTGCTCTAGAGGATGCTGTCGAGGACCTCCAGCACCAGGACTTCGAAGCTTTTGACCCTAATCAATCTCAAGAGCAAGGCAAGTGTCCTTGATCATTTTGATCCTGTTTTTAAATGTTTTGTTTGAAAAATTGCATGCTTGTGTTAATTTGATGGGAAACCAAATAGGTGTTTACTAGTCTTGTCTGACCATCCTTGTCGCTTGGAATACATTGTACAGTGTCGGGAAGGGTATTTTTTACCTTTTTGCTTTGCTTTAATTAATTGGGATGGGAAACAACCAAATGGCTTAATTATGAATTAATAAACTTATGGATGATGGGAATTGAGAAACATGGATAATTGGAAACATGGGACTTGGGAGATCTAGGCAAGCATGGTTTGTAGATTGGGTTAGATGATATGGTGGTTTTGCTTGCTCTAGATCTAAGGACCAGTTCATGCGAGAATAAGCTAGGACAATAGTGCCACCACAAGGCCAAGTATGGGCGTTACGTAGCTTAATAATTAGGTGTGCTGCTGGTATTGTATGGACCATTGGATGGTGCAAGGAATGGGAGTCAAGGAGGGCTACCCTGGGAACCGCATGGCACATGAGGAGGCCCGTGGGTGGGAGAATGGAGATTCAAGCCTGCTGGTGAAATCTTAATGGGTCCGTACATACTAGTAGTCCCTTTGTAAAAGTAATTTTGTGATCTCTTGGCCACACACCAATGAAAGTGTGTTAAGGCATGATAGAGGTTCTTAGTCACCGAAAGGTGATGAAATCACAAACATGTGGGTAAAGTGGTACAACCTTTGTAGAGTGTTAAAAACTATCATGATAGTCGTGTTCCCGGTTATAAGCACCTGGACAACTTCCATGATTAGAGTGGAACTTGATAATTGGGATGGTTATGGTTTATGAATTGGGTGGTGATAAATGGACATTGTAAATGATGATGGTAATAATCTGGTTTATGGATGGATAATTGATAATGGATTCACATTATGTTAATTGTTTAGGTTATGATGGGATTAATTCACATAGACATCTTAGTATGATTTTTACATGTTTTAAATATACTTTAAACAAATAGCCATTATTCAGTATCATTCCTTGTTTAAGCTACATGTCATTATTTTCCTACACTTGCTGAGTACGATATGTGCTCACACTTGCAATTCCCCCACCAAAAGTTTCAGGTGCTGTTGGAGTATCCTGAGAATAATGCGGAGTACTAGGTTGCGTGCTGCCGTCGACTTGTCCTGTGGTGTTGCTTGGAGCCACGCTATATCCCCTTTTGCTTAGTTTGCTCAGTTTAGATTATTTCCGCTGCATTAGTTTCAGATCTTTTTAATAATGATCAGTAAATTTGTAATTTGAGGATTACTTGAATATTGTAATAAAAGTACTTATTTAATAATTTGTGTTGTGGTAATTTTTTTGTATATCATTTGTGATGCACTCGTGTATGTGTGTTGAACGTCCTAGGCACAAATATGCGTTCACTTGGTTCTTTTTTGGAACCGGGTGTCAAAAATTGCTATCAGAGCCATAGGTTGACCGTAGGACACATCCTAGATAGAATGGACACTTTAGAGCACATAGGAGCACTCAGGAATAGTTGAGGTTTGTTTGGTGTGCTGATTGTCATGTAATGCT
The DNA here is from genome assembly GCA_036927565.1 of Tuctoria greenei. Taxonomy (NCBI): domain Eukaryota; kingdom Viridiplantae; phylum Streptophyta; class Magnoliopsida; order Poales; family Poaceae; genus Tuctoria; species Tuctoria greenei. The sequence goes on along the minus strand of JAYESD010000011.1, from coordinate 60,674,343 downwards.
TGCTTGTGTGCTTGTGTGCTTAGTAGAGGATTGTGGGATGCTTTATCGCTTGCCACATCCATATAGGCTAGTATAGGTAGTTGCACAGTTTCATATCCCTTGATGCATATAGTTGGAGACGTTTTCTAAATTCTTCTATCTCTTGATCTTTCTTCAGATGCCGATGACTCGCAACCAAAGGAATGCCAATGATGAGGAGGAGAACAATAGAGCACCTCAGAATAACTATGGACCTGGATCCGAGGCTATCAACCTTGAGCAGTTGTTGGCTATGCAGAATCAGCTTATGCAGGCCGTGATGCAGACTTTGGGGCAGCTGCAGGCCAGTAACCAAAATCAGCCCCATATGCCTCCACCACCACCACCCCTAGTGCCTCATAATAGGTTGGAAGAGTTTATGAGGACTAGGCCACCCACTTTTGCTCAAGCCAATGATCCTATGGAAGCTGATGATTGGCTGAAATCTTTGGAGTAGAAGCTTGCCATCGTCCACTGCAATGATAGGGAAAATGTCATTTTTGCTTCCGATCAGCTAGTTGGAGCAGCTGCAGATTGGTGGGACTCACTATGCAATGCTCATGAAAAAATCAGGAGAGGATCACTTGGGTCGAATTTAAGAAGAGTTTTTGTTCACACTTTGTTCCTGAAGGTGTTATGATGTTGAAGAGGTAGGAATTTGAGAACCTAAGGCAGGGAAAGTCAAGCGTGAGTGAGTACCTCAATAAATTCACTCAACTCTAAAGGTATGCTGCACAGGATGTCAACTGGGACAGCCACAAGAAATATTTGTTCATGAGAGGCCTAAATAATGAGATTCAAGCAATTGCTCAATTATGACCATGCCTGTTTCCAAAAGCTTGTGGACAAGGCCATTGTGGTTGAAAACAAGATTCGCGAGATGGAACAAGACAATAAGAGGAAGATGCCATACCAAGGGCAGCCACAGGGGAGCAATGTTCGTCCTCGCCTTGCGCCACCAAATGCGCCATATTACAAGCCCTCTGCTCCTGTTTATCGAGCTGCTTACCCTCCACGCTCAAACCAGTAGCATCAGCGCCCTGTTATGCAGTGCCTCGCCAGCCTGCGCCATTTGCACCGCGTCCTAATATGGTGGCAAACTCTCAAAATCAGCAGCGCCCGAGTTTTCCTGGTGCTTCGAGCAGTAAGACATGCTATGTCTGTGGAGAGGATGGACATTTTGCAAGTCTGTGCCCCAAGAGATGCTATGGACCAATGAACAATGCATCAAGGCAGAACCCACAGACGAATGGAGGAGCACCACAAGGCAATCGCGGATAGCAGAATGTCACCTGTGGCAATGTGAATCACATCTCTACTGAGGAAGCCCAACAAGCAGATGACGTCATGATTGGTAGTTCCTCGCCAACTCCAACCCCACAACCGTTTTATTTGATTTTGGAGCATCTCATTCATTCATATCATCGAAGTATGTTTCCAACTATAATATTGATGAGGACATCAACACCCTCGATACATCCACACCAACTCAGCTACCGGTTTCTGGTCCGATCACTCGCGCTCGTGCATGTCAACTAAACTATGAGGTGAACTCGTTCTTGGCCTTATGTACATATTATCTAGACCGTGGAACTACATGCTTTCTTATTTTGCTTAGGAACAATGGAGAGGAGCCAATGGGAAGGGAATTTGCGCGGACGGGATTTGGACAGCAGAACATCACCAACTTGTGACAGCCACCACTACTTCATACAGACCCCGATCTGGGCGTTCAAGTACTTCTTGGAATTATTATCAAGTCTACTTTCAAACGGATCTGGCCTCATGTCCATATCTATTCGGAGTCGTCCGCAATTGTTATTTTAATACCAAGACCTTTTCTGTCCATGGTGCTGCATCATCAAAATTGGGCCCATGGCCCATGTATCATTTGGAGTCCATTAGGGACTCGTGATTAGGGTTCCTCACGACCCTAGGGAGGTAATAAATAGTAGTCGCCGCCCTCATTAGCTGGTGGGTTTTGTTTATTCGTAAGTTAGCTTCTGCTGCTTCCTTGTACACGCGCGTGTCGACTAGATCGCCCGTCTACTTGTATCCAGAACCCCACTTTAGATTTTCAACTGATAAGTGCTTGTTCTTCTTGTTCTTGCATGTTCTTCGATTGCTTGCAGGAACAAAGGCCCTCGTGGTCAGGCTGATTGTGCGCTAGCAGGATCAATACAACTTCGGAGTCGGTGTACCGATCGCTAAGGCACATCGTCTTGGGGACGGCGTAGTCGGATCGCCAACGTCTTCTCCTCCACAAATCGAACCCTCCTATTCTCATCAAAAGATCGAGAACCAAGATCCTATCAAGTGGTAATCAAAGCAAGGTTAATCGGTGAGAGTGCTACCATTACTTTTCTTTCCGGTGTTATCATCCTATAGTCTACAAAAAGCCCAAAAAGATACCAGATCTGTTTTTTCCATTATTCCTAGACCATTGTGCATTTTACTTTCTCTACTTAGTCAAGACTTGTTGAGTTCATGGTTGCTTCGATGAGTCAAGTTGCTGGTCTTTAGTTTTGCACCACTAGAGTTTTGAGTTTGTGTCACATTCGGTCACCTAGTTCGAATCAGATTCATAGTTTGAGTTTGAGTCAGATTACTAGTTTGAGTTTGAATCAGATTGCTACTTCGAGTTTGAGTCGGATTGCTATTCGAGTTTGAGTCGGATTACAAGTTCAAATCAGATTGCTACTTTGAGTTTGAGTCGGATTGCTAGTTCGAGTTTGAGTCGGATTACTAGTTCGAGTTCGAATCAGATTGCTACTTCGAGTTTGAGTCAGATTAGTAATTTGAGTTTGACAATAAGAAAAAGGCAAGTGCAAAATCAAAAGCCGCACAAAAGCCACAAGCAATTAGAGAATAAAAAAAAGGCAAGTGCAAGATCAAAAGCTGCATGTGCAAATTTTGTTCTAGGGTCCCATGGTTCCATCTAGAGAGAGTTTGGGTGACCACCCAAAAAAAAGAACGAAAAAAAGGAAAAAAATCAGATTGTTGTTTGGGGTGTTTTTGGTGATGACATTGTGTCTCGGCTCGTGTCTCTAGTTCGTTCTAGACTAAGATCTACTGTCGTAGAACATTTATTCAGCTTATTGCAATTAACGTGGTGAAAGTTTGCTCCTTGTGCTAGTTCAGCCACCTAAAGCCATAGATTGACACCTGCTCTTGAAGTTGTTCATTTCTTGCTGGTTGCCATCACCTTCTTGCTGAGCTTGGTAAGAACAGGTAAGAGCTTGATTGAACAGGTTGAGAGTGAGCGAGTTATCTCCACCAGCACCTTTGTAGCTAGGGATAACGTTACCCTTACATATTGGATTGTTCTTTTTTTTTTCTACTAACCATGGCAGGAGGAGCAAATACAAATGAAGATGTGAATTCACCTTGCACACGGGGAATTATACAACACTTCGAACGCCAAGTGCGGCTATGCACAAAAGCGCTTGATGAGGATTTTCGTGTTACCAGTGACCGCCTTGGTCAATTGGAAAATATGCAGATCGACACTAACACCAAAATCAACACGTTGGAGATTTCCATTCAAACATTGAACACCTGTATTGGAGCCATCCTGCAACGCCTTGAGGAGAGGGATCATGGACGCACCGCGGATGGACAGGTGAGCAATGCTCCTATTATTGTACGTAACAATGAAGATGACTATTCTGCAGATACGGAGATTGGGGAAGATGAGGAAGCTAGGCCACGGCGCCGGCTACAACGCAACTGTCAAGGTATGGGTGGACATCATCGGCGTGAGGTACGCAATCATGATGATACTTTTAACAAGATCAAATTTAAGATACCTCATTTTGATGGTAAATATGACCCTGATGCATATATTACTTGGGAGATTTCTGTTGATAAAAAATTTGCATGTCATGAGTTTCCTGAAAACGCAAGAGTTAGAGCAGCCACTAGTGAGTTTACTGATTTTGCTTCTGTTTGGTGGATAGAACATGGCAAGAAAAATCCTAATAACATACCACAAACATGGGATGCTTTGAAACGGCTCATGCGGGCTAGATTTGTTCCTTCTTACTATGCACGCGATCTGTTAACTAAGTTACAACAATTGAGACAGGGAGCTAAAAGTGTAGAAGAGTATTTTCAGGAATTACAAATGGGTATGTAGCGTTGTAATTTAGATGAGAATGAGGAACCAGCTATGGCTAGATTTTTGGGTGGTTTAAACCGTGAAATTCAGGACATACTTGCTTATAAACATTACAATAATGTTACCCGTTTGTTTCATCTTGCTTGTAAAGCTGAAAGGGAAGTGCAGGGACAACGAGCTAGCTCTAGAACTAATATTTCTGCTGGAAAGACTAGCTCATGTCAACCACGCATGACTACTCCTTCGACTGGGCGTGCTTCCCCGCCATCTTCTTCACCAAGTCGGGCAGTCCTTCTTCCTCCGGCAACAAGCCACGTGCTTCTTCCACTAGCTCAGCAATAAAGACCACCCAAAGGCTCACCGAGAGTGCTTCTTCCGTAGCATATATATTGGACGATCTAGAGACGTTCAATGTCACAAGTGCAAGGGTTTTGGCCATGTGCAGTGTGACTGCCCAAGCAAACGTGTTCTAATTGTTAAAGATGAAGGTGAGTACTCATCTGCTAGCGATTTTGATGATGATACATGTGTTTTGCTTGCAGCTGACTATGCAGGTAGCCATGAACATCAAGAAGAGCATATTGGTGCAGAAGATGTAGCGTGCTATGATAGTCTCATTGTGTAGCGTGTGTTTAGTGCACAAATGGAGAAAGCAGAACAAAATCAAAGGCACACATTATTCCAAACAAAGTGTGTCATCAAAGAGCGATCTTGCCGCATGATCATTGATGGAGGTAGCTGCAACAACTTGGCCAGCAGTGACATGGTGACCAAGCTGGCGCTTAGCACCAAACCACACCCACATCCCTATTACATTCAATGGTTAAACAACAGCGGTAAGGCAAAGGTAACTAGACTTGTGCAAATCAATTTTACTATTGGATCATATAAGGATGTCGTTGAATGTGATGTTGTGCCTATGCAAGCTTGTAATATTCTGCTAGGAAGACCTTGGCAATTTGATAGAGATTCTATGCATCATTGTAGATCAAATCAGTATTCTTTTCTTTACCACGATAAAAAAATTGTGTTGCATCCTATGTCTCCTAAAGCTATTGTGCAAGATGATGTTGCTAGAGCTAGGAAAACTAAATCTCAGGACCATGCTAACGTTGAGAACAATAACAATGCCAAATCTATGTTTGATAAGAAAAATGAGATATCTCTGAAGGGAAAATGCTTGTTTGCTACGAAATTCTTATACATGTTTAACATTAAGCAACATAAAAGGGAACTAGTTTAAAATGAATTAGAACCAAAAGAACATTTAAAATTCTGCAGTAGTGCGGACTTGTCCAGTTTGGACCCCGGACAAGTCCGATTTTGCTCTCTATTGTTCCCCAGACTTATCCGCTTTATGCTGCGGACTAGTCCAAAACCGTTTCTGTTGTTGTCTGGACTTGTTCGTTCCATAGTACGGACTAGTCCGTTCTTCGCTACTGGAACTCTTCGGAGTTATCTGGTGATCCCCCATTTGGTCCGGTTTTTGGAAATTTTGACAAATATCCAGACTTGTCTGGTCTCATACCGGACTTGTCCGTTTAACTCTCTGGAACTTCGATTTGACTGCGAACGGACTTGTCCAGCTTGATACTGGACTTATCCGTTCAATTTTCTGACTTCCAACAGACTAGTCTGGCCCCTAGCGGACTTGTCCGGTATGTCCGACTCAAACTTGGGTATATGCCTTAAGTGGGCCAAAGAACGTCATGTCCAACCCTTGTGGAGCCCATGTGAGACCCCTACATGGCCTCCACCACCTTATACACGAATTCCACCCAAACCCTACTTCTCCACACCTATATAAACACCCCAACACCCACCCTCTCACCCCTTTATCACGATTGAAGAAACCCCAACCCTATTTCATGGGAGCAGCCATCAAGAGGAGTTCACCACACCCAGGAGAAGAAAGGGAGGAAGGAGAATGATCAAGCAAGATTCATCTTCGTCAACTGATCGACATCATCATCAATTCTCCACCAATTCTTCATCTTCTTTGGATCTAGACGTCAAGATCTCGAGTTTCATCGAATTCTCGACCCTTGAGTTGTTGAATTCACGGTAATTACCTTAGATCATCTTTCTACGTCAATCTTGGTCCATAATTCAACTCAAACTATGCTCTGGTTGGAAATTCACCAAAACCCTAGCCATAGTGGACTTGTCCGGTCCAGTGCGGACTAGTCTGATCGACTTTCTGGTTCAGGGCGGACTTGTCCGGTCCCAGTGCGGACTAGTCCAGCCTCCCAAATAAGAAAATTCCTGGAACTTCTTTAATATTATTCAAAGTGAATTGGAACTTGTTCTCACATGTAAAATTTAATTGTAACTAGTTAGTAAGCAACTATGTCAACCTAATAACATGCATTACCACATAATTGCATTATTCATACATGTCATGGCATAGGAGTAATATATGAGCATTTATTAATTGTAATTCTTGTTTTGTATGTTTGTTGACGGCTGTTATATACCAATTTCACCCGTCAATATAACTCAATTATGTGAAGGAAATATCATTTCTTGCACACATCACCTTTCTATTTAACCTATTTCCACTTGTACTTAGAGAAATTGGTGCATGTAGGTATTTTATACAGAATTGAAGTGAAACAAGGGGTTGGATCCTATAAAATACCATCCCAACCAATCAAGCGCCGACATGTGGCACAACATGGATCAAATGGCCCACAAACAGAAGTATCCTAGGCCATCCAGCGGTGTAGCACTGATATCAAGGGATAGGACCCACCTGGAAGCCACCTGGAGAAAGAACAGAACGTTTGGAGCCAGGACCAGGTCAGCCGACCTCTTCCTGGAGCCAAACCCGGCCAACTTCCAAGTGTTGGCTCCTCCCAGCTTGAAGAAGTTAGTGATGACTAATTCACGTGCTTTTGGTGGCGGGAAACGACCCTTCTCCAAGCTATAATAGGACCCCTCACCCCTCACTTCAACACACACCACTTGAGCATCATTCTATTGTATACACTAGTTCTCTTAGTATTTAGTAGAGTTAGGCTATAGAGAGGAGACCCTCTAGTCCAAGTCCAAGTTGGGAAAATGTATGGCTCATGTATCTTTTCTTATATTTGTGACTTTATGCATAATAAATATATTACCTTTAGTCTTCTTTTATTCATATACTTGGATGAAGTGTTTCTTGTTTGATTGTGGATTTCATGTATGTGGTAGGAGTAGTCTTTATGATTATATCATATCACTCCTGATCTATCATCATAAACACTACAAACCCCCACTATAGTCTAATTAGTTATGATATGATCATGTTAATATGAATAACTTATGCTATGTTTCAACATTGGTTCAGCGATGTTTCGGTTAGTCATTGCCTTAGAGAGGTACTTGTACTCGAGCTTCTAAGGTATTTACTTAGTACTAGCATGGTTCTAGGATAGTAAGTAGCGTTGGATGTCTCATAGACCCACGGATTGAAGAGGTAGGCAGTAGGTGGTGACAGCCATATCTGTTCTTTGTAATCCTCCATGTTCGGCTATGCCACAGACTCTTGGCGGGAGTCGTCCTAATATTGCTACGGGTAAACCCGTGCCCAATATGTTGAACAACTTAGCACAAGGATTCACCATTGACAAGCTCATTAGTATCTAACCTATGCTATGTATATGTATATTAGAAGCATTGTAGGAGCAACTCTCCAACTCTTAGTCTAATCTCCATTAGGACCCATCTACCCTTTAGAATAGATTGCTTAGGTGTGTGTCACACTACCCATATATTATCAAATTACCACTGTCTTGATAATTGATTAGTATCTCATAGCTTCATCATAAGAGTAGTGTTTATTTTACTCCATTGCCTTCCTTTGGGATAAATACGATACTCTTGGGTGAAATGCTACACGATAGTTTCTGTGCGCTTGCATACCTCATCTCTTTCGAGAGATGATCTGTGACGTAAGAAGCGTCAACAAGCATTTTTGGCGCTGTTGTCGAAGATGATTTGTTAATGTCTCTTAGTAGCTGTCAACAAGCATTTCTAGCACCATTGCTGGGGAAGGAAAAGGAAGTGAAGGATATATATCACTTGTGATTAAGCTATAGGTACTAATAGTTATTAGACAAGATTACCCTGGTTTGTTTTCTCCTTTTGTGGTGAAAACAGGGTAGTGTTGGCTAACCCATTCTATGGGATGGCCAACAAGGACGCTAGTGCTCAACTGCAAGATGATTGAGGGGCGTACTTCAACAAATATCCACTAGGCAACACCATTGCCTTTCGCGAGAGAATTTCAGCTTCCAGTAGGAGCCAAAGTAATCCATCCCCAAGCTTGGGGGATGCTCCAAAAGTTCTTTTTGGTTTGCCTCCATCATAGCGTGGATAGTTGGCTCCTCATCCAACATTCATGTCATGGGTTGGTCCACGAACACATGACAACCTTTGTGCTGGAGCTGCAGGAGTCCTATTCTCATTCGTCATGGATGAGAATATGGTCTCCACTCAAGGGGTGGATTGAAGAGTGCTCTAGTTCCTTTAGCTTGGCATGCACCACTTAACAAGGTCAACATGCTAGCTAAGGAACTACACCTCCTATTGAAGTATTGTTGACGTTTCTTACGTCACAGATCATCTCTAGTAAGAGATGAGGTATGCAAGTGTATGTAAATTGTCGTGTAGCATTTCATCCAAGAGTATTCTCAAGGGTATCGTATTTGTCCCAAAGGAAGGCAATAGTATAAAGTAAACACTACTCTTATGATCAAGCTATAGGATACTAATCAATTATCAAGACAGGGGTAAGTTGATAATATATGGGCAGTGTGACACACACCTAAGCAATCTATTCGAAAGTGTAGATGAGTCTTAATGGAGGTTAGACTAAGAGTTGAGGAGTTGCTCCTACAATGCTTCTAATATACATATACATAGCCTAGGTTAGATACTAATGAGAATATCAATAGTGAATCCATATGCTAAGTTGTTCAACACATCGGGCATGGGTTTACCCCTAGCAATACTAGGACGACTCCCGCTAAGAGCCTGTGGCATAGCCGAACGTGGAGGATTACAAAGGACAGATAGGGTTGTCAGCACCTATTGTCTACCTCTTCAATCTGTCGGTCTACGAGACATCGAATGCTACTTAATTATCCTAGCACCATGCTAGCATATCAAGTAAATACCTTAAGAGCCGCGGCACAAGCCATCTTAAGGCAATGAACTAAATCATCGTTGAACCAATGTTGAGACATAGCATAAGTTATTCATACTAACTGAAAGTGTATCTAGGTATCCCTTATGGGTTTTGGTTGATTTATGACAAACAAATGAGATCATAACCAAATTGTTGAGATGAGCGCACATTTTAATAAAATTATGGAGAAAGCAAAAAAAGAAAGGAGAATGAGGATCTATATAGAAAAGAGATCAAGAGCTGAATGGATTAGATCATTGTGTATGGAGTGTGTTGGAGAAACACATCCCAAGATCTCAATCACAAGAAAACTCACTCACTGTACTATTTTATATAGGTCCGGACTAGTCCGATATACTCCGGACTAGTCCGATAACCTCTCTGTTCAAAATCAGACAAGTCCTCCCAGTGTGGACTTGTCTGCACAGTCCAAGTCTACACAGACCAGACTAGTCTGACATCACCACGGACTAGTCCGATATCTTTCTAACTAAGATCGGACTAGTCCTCTCCAGTGCGGACTAGTCCTCAACACTTCACAACTTTGCACGACATCAGACAAGTCCGATAATATCCGGACTAGTCCGATAACCTCTCTGACTAAAATTGGACATATCCTCCAAATGCAGACTTGTCCCCAATTCAATAAGGAGATCACCACAGCCAGACTTGTCCAAAAATAATCGGACTAGTCCGAACTTTTCCAGAGCCTAAATCGGACTAGTCCGCCCTAAGCTGGACAAGTCCGATCTTTCTGAGAACTTAGGGTTTCCTACACACCGTACACCGGACTAGTCCGGACTCCACCACGGACTACTCCGGACCCTCGAAACCCTAACAGTAACTTTTGGAAACACCATATAAATAGATGTGCACGGCCCTACTTTCAACTCCCTTGACTCCCAACGCTGATGAGGACATCAACACCCTCGATACATCCACACCAACTCAGCTATTGGTTTCTGGTCTGATTACTCGCGCTCGTGCACGTCAAATAAACTATGAGGTGAACTCGTTTTGCTTAGGAACAACGGAGAGGAGCCATGGGAAGGGAATTTGTACGGACGGGATTTGGACAGCAGAACAGCACCAACTTGTGACGGCCACCACTACTTCATACGGACTCCGATCTAGGTGTTCAAGTACTTCCTTGAAAGATTATCAAGTCTACTTTCAGACGGATCTGGCCTCATGTCCATATCTATTCGTAGTCGGCCACAATCGTTATTTTAATACCAAGACCTTTTCTGTCCATGGTGCTGCATCACCAAAATTGGGCCCATGGCCCATGTATCGTTTGGAGTCCATTAGGGACTCGTTATTAGGGTTTCTCACGACCCTAGGGAGGTAATAAATAGTAGGCGCCTCCCTCATTAGCTGGTGGGTTTTGTTTATTCGTAAGTTAGCTTCTGCTGCTTCCTTGTACACGCGCGTGTCGACTAGATCATCTACTTGTATCCAGAAACCCACTTCAGATTGATTCAACTGATAAGTGTTTGTTCTTCTTGTTCTTGCGTGTTCTTCGATTGCTTGCAGGAACAAAGGCCCTCGTGGTCAGGTTGATTGTGCGCCAGCAAGATCAATACAACTTCAGAGTCGGTGTACCGATCGCTAAGGCGCATCGTCTTGGGGACGGTGTAGTCGGATCGCCAACGTCTTCTCCTCCACAAATTGAACCCTCCTATTCTCATCGAAAGATCGGGAACCAAGATCCTATCAAGTGGTAATTAGAGCAAGGTTAATCGGTGAGAGTGCTACAATTACTTTTATTTCCGCTGTTATTATACTATAGTCCAGAAAAAGCCCAAAAAAATACCAGATCTGTTTTTTCCATTATTCCAAGACCATTGTGCCTTTTACTTTCTCTACTTAGTCAAGACTTGTTGAGTTCATGGTTGCTTCGACGAGTCAAGTTCCTGGTCTTTAGTTTTGCACCACTAGAGTTTTGAGTTTGTGTCACATTCGGTCACCTAGTTCGAGTCAGATTCGTAGTTCGAGTTTGAGTCGGATTACTATTTTGAGTTTGAATCAGATTGCTACTTCGAGTTTGAGTCGGATTGCTAGTTCGAGTTTGAGTCGGAATACGAGTTCAAATCAGATTGCTACTTTGAGTTTGAGTCAGATTGCTAGTTCGAGTTTGAGTCGTATTACTAGTTCGAGTTCGAATCAGATTGCTACTTCGAGTTTGAGTCAGATTAGTAATTTGAGTTTGACAATAAGAAAAAGGCAAGTGCAAAATCAAAAGCCGCACAAAAGCCATAAGCAATTAGAGAAGAAAAAAAAAGGCAAGTGCAAGATCAAAAGCCGCATGTGCAAATTTTGTTCTAGAGTCTCCTGATTCCATCTAGAGAGAGTTTGGGTGACCACCTCAACAAAAGAAAAAACGAAAAAAAATCAGATTGTTGTTTGGGGTGTTTTTGGTGACGACATTGGTGTCTCGGCTCGCATCTCTAGTACGGTCTAGACTAAGATCAGCACAGTACTGTCGTAGAACATTTATTCAGCTTGTTGTGATTAACGTGGTGAAAGTTTGCTCCTTGTGCTAGTTCAGCCACCTAAAGCCATAGATTGACACCTGCTCTTGAAGTTGTTCATTACTTCCTGGTTGCCATCACCTTCATGCTGAGCTTGGTAAGAACATGTAAGAGCTTGATTGAACAGGTTGAGATTGAGCGAGTTATCTCCACCAGCACCTTTGTAGCTAGGGATAACGTTACCCTTTCATATTGGATTGTTCTTTTTTTTTCTACTAACCATGGCAGGATGAGCAAATACAAACAAAGACGTGCATTCACCTCGCACACGGGGACTTATACAACACTTCGAATGCCAAGTGCGGCTACGCACAGAAGCGCTTGATGAGGATTTTCGTGTTACCAGTGACCGCCTTGGTCAATTGGAAAATATGCAGATCGACACCAACGCCAAAATCAGCATGTTGGAGATTTCCATTCAAACATTGAACACCTCTGTTGGAGCCATCCTGCAACGCCTTGAGGAGAGGGATCGTGGAGCGCCGCGGATAGACAGGTGAGCAATGCTCCTAGTATTGTATGTGACAATGAAGATGACTATTCTGCAGATATGGAGATTGGGGAAGATGAGGAAGCTAGGCCACGGCGCCGGCTACAACACAACCGTCAAGGTATGGGTGGACATCGTCGGCGTGAGGTACGCAATCATGATGATACTTTTAACAAGATCAAATTTAAGATACCTCATTTTGATGGTAAATATGACCCTGATGCATATATTACTTGGGAGATTTCTGTTGATAAAAAATTTGCATGTCATGAGTTTCCTGAAAACGTAAGAGTTAGAGCAGCCACTAGTGAGTTAACTAATTTTGCTTCTGTTTGGTGGATAGAACATGGCAAGGAAAAGGAAGTGAAGGATAGCTATTACTTGTGATTAAGCTATAGGTACTAATAGTTATTAGATAATATTACTCTGGTTTGTTTTCTCCTTTTGTGGTGAAAACAGGGTAGTGTTGGCTAACCCATTCTATGGGATGGCCAACAAGGACGCTAGTGCTCAACTGCAAGATGATTGAAGGGCGTACTTCAACAAATATCGGCTAGGCAACACCATTGCCTTTCGCGGAAGAATTTCAGCTTCCAGTAAGAGCCAAAGTCATCCATCCCCAACCTTGGGGGACGCTCCAAAAGTTCTTTTTGGTTTGCCTCCATCATAGGGTGGATAGTTGGCTCCTAATCCAACATTCATGTCATGGGTTGGTCCACGAACACATGACAACCTTTGTGCTGGAGCTGAAGGAGTCCTATTCTCATTCGTCATGGATGAGAATATGGTCTCCACTCAAGGGGTGGATTGAAGAGTGCTCTAGTTCCTGTAGCTTGGCATGCACACCACTTAACAAGGTGAACATGCTAGCTAAGGAACTACACCTCCTATTGAAGTATTGTTGACGTTTCTTACGTCACAGATCATCTCTAGTAAGAGATGAGGTACGCAAGTGTACGTAAATTGTCGTGTAGCATTTCATCCAAGAGTATTCTCAAGGGTATCATATTTGTCCCAAAGGAAGGCAATAGTGTAAAGTAAACACTACTCTTATGATCAAGCTATGGGATACTAATCAATTATCAAGACAGGGGTAAGTTGATAATATATGGGTAGTGTGACACACACCTAAGCAATCTATTTGAAATGGTAGATGAGTCCTAATGGAGGTTAGACTAAGAGTTGGGGAGTTGCTCCTACAATCCTTATAATATACATATACATAGCCTAGGTTAGATACTAATGAGAATATCAATGGTGAATCCATATGCTAAGTTGTTCAAGACATCGGGCACGGGTTTACCCCTAGCAACACTAGGAAGACTCCCGCTAAGAGCCTGTGGCATAGCCGAACGTGGAGGATTACAAAGGAAGATAGGGTTGTCACCACCTACTGCCTACCTCTTCAATCTGTGGGTCTACGAGACATCCAACGCTACTTAATTATCCTAGCACCATGCTAGCATATCAAGTAAATACCTTAAGAGCCGCGGCACAAGCCACCTTAAGGCAATGAACTAAATCATCGTTGAACCAATGTTGAGACATAGCATAAGTTATTCATACTAACTGAAAGAGTATCTAGGCATCCCTTGTGGGTTTTGGTTGATTTATGACAAATAAATGAGATCATAACCAAATTGTTGAGATGAGCGCACATTTTAATAAAATTATGGAGAAAGCGCAAAAAGAAAGGAGAATGAGGATCTATATTGAAAAGAGCTCAAGAGCTGAATAGATTAGATCATTGTGTATGGAGTGTGTTAGAGAAACACATCCCAAGAGCTCAATCACAAGAAAACTCACTCACTGCACTATTTTATACTGGTCCGGACTAGTCCGATATACTCCGGACTAGTCCGATAACCTCTCTGTTCAAAATCAGACAAGTCCTCCCAGTGTGGACTTGTCTGCATAGTCCAAGTCTACACAGACCGGACTAGTCCGACATCACCACGGACTAGTCCAATACCTTTCTAACTAAGATCGGACTAGTCCTCCCCAGTGCGGATTAGTCCTCAACACTTCACAACTTTGCACGGCATCGGACAAGTCCGATAATATCCGGACTAGTCCGATAACCTCTCTGACTAAAATCGGACATGTCCTCCAAATGTGGACCTGTCCCCAATTCACTAAGGATATCACCACAGCCGGACTTGTCCAAAAATAACCGGACTAGTCCGAACTTTTCTAGAGCCTAAATCGGACTAGTCCGCCCTAAGATGGACAAGTCTGATCTTTCTGAGAACTTAGGGTTTCCTACACGCCGCACACCACACTAGTCCAGACTCCACCACAGACTAGTCCGAACCCTCGAAACCCTAACAGTAACTTTTGGAAACACCATATAAATAGATGTGCACATCCCTACTTTCAACTCTCTTGACTCCCAGCGCTGATGAGGACATCAACACCCTCGATACATCCACACCAACTCAGCTATCGGTTTCTGGTCTGATCACTCGCGCTCATGCACGTCAACTAAACTATAAGGTGAACTCGTTCTTGGCCTTATGTCCAATATTATCTAGACCGTGGAACTACGTGCTTTCTTGTTTTGCTTAGGAACAATGGAGAGGAGCCAATGGGAAGGGAATTCGCGTGGACGGGATTTGGACAGCAGAACAGCACCAACTTGTGACGGCCACCACTACTTCATACGGACTTCGATCTGGGCGTTCAAGTACTTCCTGGAAAGATTATCAAGTATACTTTCAAACGGATCTGGCCTCGTGTCCATATCTATTAGGAGTCGGCCACAATAGTTATTTTAATACCAAGACCTTTTCTGTCCATGGTCCATGTATCGTTTGGAGTCCATTAGGTACTCGTGATTAGGGTTTCTCACGACCCTAGGGAGGTAATAAATAGTAGCCGCCGCCCTCATTAGCTGGTGGGTTTTGTTTATTCGTAAGTTAGCTTCTGCTGCTTCCATGTACATGCGCGTGTCGACTAGATCGCCCGTAAACTTGTATCCATAACCCCACTTCAGATTGATTCAACTGATAAGTGCTTGTTCTTCTTGTTCTTGCGTGTTCTTCGATTTCTTGCAGGAACAAAGGCCCTCATGGTCAGATTGATTGTGCGCCAGCAAGATTAATACAACTTCAGAGTCGGTGTACCGATCGCTAAGGCGCATCGTCTTGGGGACGGTGTAGTCGGATCGCCAACGTCTTCTCCTTCACAAATTGAACCCTCCTATTCACATCAAAAGACCGGGAACCAAGATCCTATCAAGCGCCGTCACACCCTCCAAGAGCTTAGAAAACACATCTCTCCACACAATCCAACGCAAGAAAGATCAAATTCTTGAGGATTCATCTTGAATCAAAGGAGAGACACGATTCACACAGTTGAGCTCTTGGGTTTGATCTCTAACACACTCCTGTTATTTCATTGTTGATCTTAAGAGTGCGTTCTTGGTAGTGTTTGACTTGTAATCTTGGGGAGCCCTCAACTTGTGAGAAGGCCCCTTGAACTTGGTGATTTACCCTTGTGATAGTGAAAGAGAATTGGCCTTCGTGGTGATTCGACGAGGTTAGGGTTGGTGAAGACCCGGTCCTTTTGTGGGCTCCTAAACATGGATGTAGGTTGCCTTTGTGGGAACCGAACCACGGGATAAAAATTGTGTGTCTTCACTTTGTGCATTTTGTTCTTACTTTTCATTCATATCTAGGGTTTTACTTGATCTTGTTCATATTACGTTGAAACATTGAATATAAGGTTAACTTGTGCAACATCCAATTTCATAGAAGTATTACACTCTAATTACAAGTATATTTTCTCTACATAGAGTCTAAGATCGATATAATCAATCATACTTGATCGATCTAGTCCGCACGCACCGGACTAGTCCGCACTCTACCGGACTAGTCCGATTTCTTGGTATTTGATCAAGTTGCTAAGTGTTGCAGGTTCCGACTAAAAATCAAAAAGGCCTATTCACCTCCCCCTCTAGGCCACATTCAATTGGTATCAGAGCAGGTTTCTTCGCAAGAGACTAATCGCTTGAAGAGAACATGTTGGACATGAAGGATGTGCACAAGAGTCTTAACCAAGACAAGGTTGAAGATGAAAAAGTTCAAAAATTGGAGAAGTTCATCGACGCCATTCAGGTCTTCGAGGATGACAATGAGGAGATGCTTGAACTCAAGGCGCTCCTAACGAAGAAAGCCCTCTCCAAAGGGAATGTGAAGATCGAGGACAAGAAGAAGGAGAGTAGTCACACCGACTACTCCTGATATCCTTTCAACTACGATCGCTTAAATTCTAATAATAGCCATTATCTGTCTATTCCTTTAGGAAAAGCCCCACACTTTGATGGGAATGATTACTCAATATGGAGGCAAAACATAAAAATGCACTTAATCTCACTCAATTTCAGCTTGTGGCATATTGTGTGTACAGGAATAGATATCCCAGACGATGATGAAGAGCTTACACCAAGCCAAGAGCAAGCAATTCATCGAAATGCTCAAGCTGCAGCAGTCATCACATCTTCACTAAGTCAGGACAAGTTCACCAAGTTGGATGGACTCGAGATTGCAAAAGAAATCTGGGACATATTGCAAACTGCACATGAAGACAATCGTCATGTGCGAGAGGCAAAGATCAAAATAATTGAAGGCAAATTGGAAAGATTCGCCATAGAAGAAGATGAGTCGTCGCAGGACATGTACAACCGGTTAAAGACTCTCATCAACAAGGTTCGAGCATACGGAAGTAAGAAGTAGAATGATCATGAGGTAGTGAAGCTCATCCTTAGAGCTTTCATGCCTTGCAATGTTACCCTATGCTCAATGATTAGAGAGAGTCCCGGGTACAAGAAAATGACCCCGGATGAACTACTTGTAAAGATCGTCAACTTCGAGATGATGGAGAAGCAAGCTAAACATGTCAAGGAGATTGCCGACCTCACCTCGGCAAAGAAGAAAGGGGTCGCCCTAAAATCTACTTGCAAGCCCTTGCCAAAAGAAGCTCGAGAAGCTCAATAAGAAGAGGATAGTGATGACGAGAGCAGCAAAATTGACAAAGAGGACATGATCCTCTTTATGAAGAGATTCAAGAAAATGATGAAGAAAAGACAAGGGGGAAAATAAAGTGAAGGAAAATACAAAGAAAAATCAAGACCGAAGCTGAGTCGGGCATGCTATAACTGTGGTGAATATGACCACTTTATAGTTAATTGCCCGTATGAAGAAACAAGAAGTAGACCAAGGAAACAAAGCCTCAACCTAAGAAATTCTTCAAGAAAAACAAGCAAGCTAGACAAGCGCACCTAGGAAAAGAGTGGGACTCAAATGAGGAGTCCTCATCCGAAGAGGAAGAAGAGATGGATAGCATAGCCATCGAGAAGACAACTAAGAAGTCCACCCTCTTCCCAAATCTCGGTGCATGGAAGGGCAACGACACTTGCCTCATGGCGAAGGAAGGTAAACGAAAGGTAACAATAAAATCTACCTCTTCGCATTCTTTTGATAGTGATAGTGACAACTATAGTGATGATGAGGACATGCTAGCTGGCTTAGACAAGAAAACTACTGCCAAAATGAAATTCTTGATGGATAAGCTTGTTGATAGGGAAGGGCTGATTGATCGTCAAGAAGATATAATCATCCTCCAAAAGGAGGAGTATCTCAAGATCAATTAGCTCCTTGAACTTGAAAATGAGCGAAACAAATCACTTGAACTTGAGTTAGCTTCAAGCAAGGAAGCTTGTTTGAAGTTAAGCGACTCGAATGCAATCATCAAGGAAGAACTTGTTAACTTAACCAAAGCTAACAAGATCCTTGAAGTGCAAGTTAAGTCACTCAAACAAAGTGACCCTTCATCATCTTCAAGCTCGCCCTCTCAACCCCTTAAAACTGACACTAGCTTGAAGACAAGTCAACCTCTACCAAGGACAAGCATCCTTCCCAAAGTGGCATATTTGACAAGGAGAAGGTCAAATATGCACATAGTGCATACTTGGCCACAAGACCTCCTAATGTCAAATATGGCATTGGGTATTCCTATGGTGAAAAGCAAAATGCTAGAAACCATAAGAATAACAAGGAGTGCATTGCCTTTGTGAGGGGGAACTTCTCTCAAGCTAGAAAGACTAATGATACTAATAAATCCAAGATAGTTAACACATATGAAAATCGGACTAGTCCGGTCCCTACACAGACAAGTCCGGTCTTCCAGACAAGTCCGTTTTCCCAGACTAGTTCTGTTCATGAACAACAACAACTATTGTTTAGAACTTTCGATGCATCATATGTTCTTATGAAAAGTTTTGGTAAAGTTTATGTTCATTATGTTGGGCCACACCATGGGAACACCAAATCTCATGTGTGGGTGCCCAAATCTCTTATAACTAACCTCAAAGGACCCAAGCAACCTTGGGTACCTAAAACCAAGGCATGATTTGATTTTGTAAGCCTATTCCTCCGGTGGATCGAAATGGATGCTAGACAGTGGATGCACCAACCATATGACCGGAGAAAGAATGACGTTCGTTGAGTACAAAGAGAATGAGGATCCAAGTGAGGGCATCTATTTTGGAGACAATAGTCAAGGAAGGGTGCTCGATACCGGTAAAATTGCAATATCATCTCAACATACTCTTTGTCACGTTTTACATGTCGATTCCCTAGATTATAACCTGCTGTCCATATCTCAATTATGTGACAAAGGTTATAATTACTTGTTTACTAATGAGGGTGTGACCGTCTCTAGAAGGAGTGATGACTCGGTTGCATTCAAGGGTATGTTGAAGGGAAAGCTTTATATTGTTGACTTCAACAAAGATAAAGCTGAACTTGACACATGCTTGATTGCAAAGACCAACATTGGTTGGCTGTGGCATAGACGGCTAGCACATGTTGGTATGAGGAATCTTCAAAAACTCCTTAAGGGCGATTACATCCGAGGTTTAAAGAATGTTGTTTTTGAGAAAGACAGGCCTTGTAGCGCGTGCCAAGCTGGAAAGCAAGTTGGAGCACCTCACCCCGCGAAGAACGTCATGACTACAACAAGACCGCTCGAGCTACTTCATATGGACTTATTCGATCCAATTGCTTACATAAGCATCAACGGTAACAAATATGGCTTAGTAATTGTTGAAGACTTTTCGCGCTTCACTTGGGTTTTCTTTTTTCATGGTAAGACAGAAACTCAAGGAACCCTCAAGAAGTTCTTCAAGCGCGCCCAAAATGAGTTCTCATTGAAGATCAAGAACATACGAAGCGACAACGACATGGAGTTCAAGAACACTCAAGTTGAGGAGTACCTAGACGAAGAAGGGATAAAGCATGAGTTTTTAGCACCTTATTCCCCTCAACAAAATGGGGTTGCCGAAAGGAAGAACCGAACCCTCATAGAGATGGGAGAACAATGCTTGATGAATACAAGACCTCAGATCGGTTTTGGGCAGAAGCGGTTAACACCGCTTGCCACGCCATAAACCGACTCTACCTTCATCGACTACTCAAGAAGACATCATATGAGCTACTCACGGGTAACAACCAAATATTTCCTATTTTCGTGTTTTCGGTTCTAAGTGCTACATTTTGAACAAGAAGCCCAAGACTTCAAAGTTCGCTTCAAAGTCCGATGAAGGTTTCTTGCTTGGTTATGATTCAAACTCTTACGCCTATTGTGTCTTCAACAAGACCTCTAGACTTGTTGAAGTAGCATGTGACGTAGTGTTCGATGAAACTAACGGCTCTCAAGAAGAGCAAGTTGATCCATGTGTGCTAGATAGAGAAGAAGTTCCATGTCAAGCATTGAGAAGAATGGCGTTGGGCAATATTCGACCACAAGCGCCACCTCCAAATGCAAATGAAGAAGATGAGCCACAAGTGGAGGTAAACGATCAAGGGGGAGCTTCCACACAAGATCAACATCAAGAAGACAAAGATGATCAACAAGTCAATGAGGGCAACCATCTAGGGGGAGTAGAAGATGACCATGAAGACTCAAGACCACAAGTGCCACACCCAAGAGTACACCAATGCGTCCAAAGAGATCACCCCGTCGACAACATAATTGGGTACATCCAAAAGGGAGTAACTACTAGATCTTGAATTGCTAATTTTTTGAACATTACTCTTTTGTATCCCTTTTGGAACCGCGCAGGATTGAGGATGCATTGAAGGATCCGAATTGGGTGGTGGCGATGCAAGAAGAACTTAACAACTTCAAGCGGAACTAAGTATGGGAACTCGTCAAAAGACCCAAATTCAACGTCGTCGGCACCAAATGGGTCTTCCGCAACAAACAAGACGAACACGGGGTGGTGACAAGGAACAAGGCGCGACTTGTGGCCAAAGGGTATTCACAAGTCGAAGGTTTGGATTTCGATGAAACTTTTGCTCTCGTAGCTAGGCTTGAATCTATTATAATATTATTTGCATATGCTACTCACCATGATTTCAAGCTCTATCAAATGGATGTGAAAAGCGCCTTCCTCAATGGACCAATCAAGGAGGAGGTGTATGTGGAGCAACCCCCGGATTTGAAGATGAAAAGTTCCCCGACCACGTCTTTAAATTGCGTAAGGCTCTCTACGGCCTCAAACAAGCTCCTAGAGCTTGGTATGAGTTTCTTAGAGATTTCTTAATTGAAAATGGTTTTAAAATTGGCAAAGCTGATTATACATTATTCACGAAGTATTTTGATAATGATCTCTTTGTTTGCCAAATTTATGTTGATGATATCATTTTTGGTTCAACTAACAAATCTTTTTGTGAAGAATTTAGTAAGATTATGACAGATAGGTTTGAAATGTCTATGATGGGAGAGCTAAAATACTTCTTGGGATTCCAGGTGAGGCAACAAAAAGAAGAGACGTTCATAAGCCAAACTAAGTATACTCAAGATATACTCAAGAAGTTTGGAATGGACAAGGCGAAGCCTATAAATACTCCCATGGCAACAAACGGACACTTGGATCTCAATGAAGATGGACCAAACATCGATCAAAAGGTATATGGCTCCATGATTGTATCACTACTTTACTTATGTGCATCTAGGCCAGACATTATGTTGAGTGTATGTTTGTGTGCAAGGTTTCAAGCTAACCCAAAAGAGTGTCATTTGACTGCCGTAAAGAGAATCTTGCAGTATTTAGTTCATACACCCAACCTAGGCCTTTGGTATCCTAAAGGTTCCAAGTTCAATCTCATTTGATACTCCGATGCAGATTATGCCGGATGCAAAGTAGATAGAAAAAGCACCTCCGGTACATGCCAATTTCTAGGTAGATCCCTTGTTTCTTGGTCCTCCAAGAAACAAAACTCCATTGCCTTATCCATGACTGAAGCGGAGTATGTTGCAGCTGGGAGTTGTTGTACACAACTCCTTTAGACGCGACAAACTTTAAAGGATTACGGTTACAATATGAGCCGTATTCTCCTCCTTTGTGATAAATGAGAGTGCTATTAAGATTGTCCATAACCCTGTTGAGCACTCTAGGACCAAACATATAGACATCCAACACCACTTTTTGAGAGACCACTCAATGAAAGGAGACATAGCTATTTCCCATGTCAACACCGAGAAATAACTAGCCGATATATTTACCAAGCCACTTGATGAAAAACGTTTTTGCGAGCTCTGAAATGAACTCAATATCCTTGATGCTCGGAATGTGGCTTGAAAACTTGCATACCTGTATGGACTCTTCAAAATATATTGTTTGAGTTGCGAAAATCATCTCTCTCAATTTTCTCCGAAAACTACTTCAACTACTTGACCTTAATAAATTATGGTCATTGCTTGATTGGTGTATGCTTACTGATCATATTCATCAAGATTACTTGATTGCTTTGGCCCCTATTTTCTTTATAACAACCTTCAAATATATACGAATGGGATAAACTAATCTATTCTGGTGACCACGGACTAGTCTGTGGTCATCCAGACTAGTCCGCACACTGCAGACTAGTCCGCGGAGTGTCTAGTAGTTCGGACTAGCCCAGTCAACCACGGACTAGTACAATTTTTCGACTCCATAACCCTAGCCGCCGCCAAAACCTAATATTCTTCATCCTCACAACTTGCCCCACGCTCTCTCTCCTCGCTCGAGTGCTCTCGAGGCGATTTCCTCTGTTCTCCATCAAATCCCTCCAAGTTTGGGTGGAATTCAATCTCCATTGCATAGGGATTGAAGACCACGGGCTTGTCCGCACCTTCAACCCCTCCATCTCCAAGAATCAAGGATTTTCGGTAAAATTTCCTCCCAAACCCTAGAAATCATGATTTTCTTCATTGTTGACTAAATAGCCTAGTTCCTCTCGGTTAATACATGCCTCCTTGCTGTATTACATTTATCTTGAACTAGTTGTGCATTGGGAATCACCATTTGTCGTCTAGTTAGGGTTTGAGGTGATGAACACCGGACTAGTCCGGTCCATGTACAGACAAGTCCGGTTCCCCGTACTAGTCCGTACCTGTACAATGGACAAGTCCGGTTTTTCCTAAACTCAACCCTAATTTCTCATTCCTCAATGCACTTCCTTGTCATCAATTCTTATCCATACATTGTGCATTTCCATTCTCTGGACAATGTTGAATGAGAACATCTCCGACTTTGAAGATAAGATGGAACAAGACTTGTTGTCGCGTGCTTCGGAGTCACACGCTCAGAAGTGACAAGAGCGTCCCTCCGAGCCTGCACCTTCCCCACCTCAGGTGCGGCGCAAGGTGCTTGGCAAGAAGCCTGCGTCCAAGGCCAAGGACGCAGCTGACTCCAGCTCGACGGCTCTTCGCCAAGTGAAGGGAAAAGGAAAGGGAATTGCATCGGGCCCTGTCGGCCCTCTCAAGATGCATGCTCTGAGGCAGGGAAACATAGGTCCCTCCGAGGAGAGTTTCAATGGCAAAGGAAGCGATGTTGCTTCCAAACTCAGATTTGTGGATTGCTACAGCCGACCCAAGAAGGCTATTGATGCCAGGTTTTGGAGCAATTTTCATGCATACTTCTACAACTCAGTGTACCTTACCATGAAGATTTCGGTGGTCCGCAGTCAGTGGATCGATTGGAATCAGTTTGAGAGAAAGAGTTGTGGATCCTTTGATCAAGTGGTGGAAGTTGCTGCTAGGCATGGACTGAAGGACCTATTTGCCTTCATATATCACTGGAATGAGAGATCATTGCCCAGATCTATGCCACCTGTTTCTTTGCTAGTGATGATGAAGAGAGAGTGACTTGGATGACATATGGATCCAAGTACACTATCACTTATGATGAGTTTGCAAGACTCCATCTAGAAGACACCGGCAACAATGAGTTGACCATCCACAACATCGGTGTCTTAGGAAAAGACAAGATGGACTTTCTCTATGACACAAGCCTGAAGTTCAATCCTCCCTCAACCAAGAACATGAAGCCTTTCTTAATGGTGCTCAACAGGGTGCTGAGGAAGACAATAACAACAAAAGATAGGGATGCAGGAAGTGTCCAAGGTTACTTGAGGACCTTGATGAAAGTAATAAGCAAGAACAGAAAGTTTGACATCTTTGACTATATCTAGAATGATATGGTCAACATCTTCTGCACGCCGAACAGATCCTGTGGCTATGCCCCCTATTTCATGATTGAGAAGGTCACTGGGATCGAGTTCATGAAGGATGTTGAGCACACTCCTCTAAGGCCCCAAAAGCCTCCCCAAGCCATAGTCCAAGCTGCTCCTTCTTCGGTGTCCAGTGAAGAGGCACCAAGGAGAGCTCCAGGAGATGAGAGGTCTGCTCCCACCACTAGGGCCCCTCCCCAAAACGGGTCTCCTAGTGGAATCCTGAAGTACTTGGCAGCAATCTTTGCCTCATGCAAGAAGGCCAAAGTGAATACTCATAAGCTGAACAAGGCAAGGAAGGAATATATGAGATATGTCAAAGAAAATGTCAAGCATATTTGTCAGAAGCTGGAGATCGAGCCTATTGGATCCCCAGTCATCTCTGAAGATTCAGCCTCTGACTTCACTGAGCTCGGACCTTTGACTCCCTCCGAGCTTGCTTACTTTGGCATTGGGGGCACTTCGAGTGGGTCTGCTCCTCCTCCTCCACAGTCGAAAGATGAAGATGAAGATGGGAAGAGAATCGACAGCGAGGAATGAGCCACTAGATCCCTCCTCTCCTTTTTGGTGTCTTGATGCCAATGGGGGGGAGATTGAGGGGGAGTCACTAGTCCTAGTTGTAGGTTGAGAGATGAGAGCCTCATAACTTCATTTGTGTATCTTTTTGTGTCTCTCTTGGGTTGTAAAACTTTAATACTGTTATCTCTATCTTTGGTATTGTGGTGTGATGGAATGACTTGGCTTATGTTATGAAATCTGTGTTTTGCTTGAAATTGATGTATATGCTTGATATTTGTATTTTAATGTCAATCACTTCATTCTCATTACAATTATTGCTCACACTCACGTAGTTTTACACCCCACCATAAAGAGTGCACATATGACCTATGTTTTCATTGCTTAACTTTTACCTAACTCATATGTGCACACTTTATGAAAAATTTATATTTTATCATATTTTGTGAAATCTCAATTGGTTGTCATCAATCACCAAAAGGGGGAGATTGAAAGTGCATCTAGGCATCCCTTGTGGGTTTTGGTTGATTTATGACAAACAAATGAGATCATAACCAAATTATTGAGATGAGCGCACATTTTAATAAAATTATGGAGAAAGCGCAAAAAGAAAGGAGTATGAGGATCTATATGGAAAAGAGCTCAAGAGCTGAATAGATTAGATCCCAAGAGCTCAATCACAAGTAAACTCACTCACTGCACTATTTTATACAGGTCCTGACTAGTCCGATATACTCCGAACTAGTCCGATAACCTCTCTGTTCAAAATCAGACAAGTCCTCCCAGTGTGGACTTGTCTGCACAGTCCAAGTCTACACAGACCGGACTAGTCCGACATCACCACAGACTAGTCCAATACCTTTCTAATTAAGATCGGACTAGTCCTCCCCAGTGCGGACTAGTCCTCAACACTTCACAACTTTGCACGGCATCGGACAAGTCCGATAATATCCGGACTAGTCTGATAACCTCTCTAACTAAAATCGGACATGTCCTCCAAATGCGGACTTGTCCCCAATTCACTAAGGAGATCACCACAGCCGGACTTGTCCAAAAATTACCGGACTAGTCCGAACTTTTCCAGAGCCTAAATCGGACTAGTCCGCCCTAAGCTGGACAAGTCTGATCTTTCTGATAACTTAGGGTTTCCTACACGCCGCACACCGCACTAGACCGGACTCCACCACAGACTAGTCCGGACCCTCGAAACCCTAACAGTAACTTTTGGAAACACCATATAAATAGATGTGCACATCCCTACTTTCAACTCTCTTGACTCCCAACGCTGCTGAGGACATCAACACCCTCGATACATCCACACCAACTCAGCTATCGATTTCTGGTCTGATCACTCGCGCTCGTTTTAATGAAATTATGGAGAAAGCGCACAAAGAAAGGAGAATGAGGATCTATATGGAAAAGAGCTCAAGAGTTGAATAGATTAGATCATTGTGTATGGAGTGTGTTGGAGAAACACACTCCAAGAGCTCAATCACAAGAAAACTCACTCACTGCACTATTTTATACAGGTCCAGACTAGTCCGATATACTCCGGACTAGTCTGATAACCCCTCTGTTCAAAATCGGACAAGTCCTTCCAGTGCAGACTTGTCTGCATAGTCCAAGTCTACACAGACCGAACTAGTCTGATATCACCACGGACTAGTCATCTTTCTGACTAAGATCGGACTAGTCCTCCCTAGTGAGGACTAGTCCTCAACACTTCACAACTTTGCACGACATCGAACAAGTCCGATAATATCCGGACTAGTCCGATAATCTCTCTGACTAAACTCAGACAAGTCCTCCAAATGTGGACTTGTCCCCAATTCACTAAGGAGATCACCACAGCCGGACTTGTCTGAAAATAACTGGACTAGTCCAAACTTTTCCAAAGCCTAAATCGGACTACTCCGCCCTAAGCCGGACAAGTCCGATCTTCCTGAGAACTTAGGGTTCCCTACACGCTGCACACCAGACTAGTCCGTACTCCACCACGGAGTAGTCCGGACCCTCGAAACCCTAACGGTAACTTTTGGAAACACCATATAAATAGATGTGCACGACCCTACTTTCAACTCTCTCGACTCCCAGCACCGTCACACCCTCCAAGAGCTTAGAAAACACATCTCTCCATGCAATCCAATGCAAGAAAGATCAAATTCTTGAGGATTCATCTTAGATCAAAGGAGAGACACGATTCACACAGTTGAGATCTTGGGTTTGATCTCTAACACACTCCTGTTGTTTCATTGTTGATCTTAAGAGTGTGTTGTTTGTAGTGTTTGACTTGTAATCTTGGGGAGCCCTCAACTTGTGAGAAGGCCCCTTGAACATGGTAATTTACCCTTGTGATAGTGAAAGAGAATTGGCCTTCGTGGCGATTCGACGAGGTTAGGGTTGGTGAAGACCCAGTCCTTTTGTGGGCTCCTCAACGTGGATGTAGGTTGCCTTTGTCAGAACCGAACCACAGGATAGAAATCGTGTGTCTACAATTTGTGCATTTTGTTCTTACTTTTCATTGATATCTAGGGTTTTACTTGATCTTGTTCATATTACATTAAAACATTGAATATAAGGTTAACTTGTGCAACATCCAGTTTCATAGAAGTATTACACTCTAATTACAAGTATATTTCCGCTGCATAGAGTCTAGGATCGAGATAATCGATCAAACTTGTTTGATCTAGTCCTCACGCACCGGACTAGTCTGCACTCTACCGGACTAGTCCAATTTACTGGTATTTGATCAAGTTTCTAAGTGTTGCAGGTTCCGAAGAAAAATCAAAAAGGCCTATTCACCCCCCTCTAGGCCACATTCACTAATATGATCATATCATAGATAATTAGACTATAGTGGGGGTTCATAATGTTTATGATGATAGTATAATGACATTAAGGCATCATCATAAATACTATACCTATCACATACATGGAATCCACAATTAAACAACAAACACTTCATCCAAGTATATGAATAAGAGAAGACTAAAGTTAATATCTTTATTATGCATAAAGTCACAAATATAAGAAAAGATACATGAGCCATACCTTTCCCAATTTGGACTTGGGACTAGAGGCTCTCCTCCCTATAGCCTAACTCCACTAAGGACTAAGAGAACTTGTGTACACAATAGAATGATGATCAAGTGGTGTGTGTTGAAGTGAGGGGTGCTATTTATAGCTTGGAGAAGGGTCAGTTCCCGCCACCAAAAGTGCGCGAATCAGTCAACCACGACCTCTTCAATCCAGGAGGAGCCAACACGTGGTGTTTGACTGCATTTGGCGCCAGGACCTAGTCGACAGACTAGGGAGGTCGGCCGACCTGGTCCTGGCTCCAAACGACCAGTTCTTCCTCCAGGTGACTGACAGGTGGGTCCCATTCCATGATATGGGTGTTACACCATTGGATGGTCTCGGATACTTCTGTTTGTGAGCCATTTGATCCATGTGGTGCCACGTGTTGATGCTTGATTGGCTGGGAATATTTTATAGGATCCATCCACTTGTTTCACTTCAATTGTGTAAAATGCCCGCATGCACCAATTTCTCCAAGTACAAGTAAAGATAGGTTAAATAGAAAGATGATGCAAGAAATGATATTTCCTTCACATAATTGAGTTATATTTACAGGTGAAATTGGTATATAACACCCGTCAACAAACTCCCCCAAGATCATCCTTTGCTCGTCCCGAGCAAAGTTAAGACTTTAGTGATGATCAAGAGTTGCTACTATGTTCTATTTTTTAAAAGTACCATGTGCACAACAAAATACTCTACCTAGTATTGCAAGAATTGGCATAATACTTCACCCATATTAAGTCATTATGGGTCTTATGCCATCTCCTATTCATGGGTTGTTTAAAGATAGAACAACAAATGGAGCACACATACCCAAGAAATCACCACTCAAATTCCGGAGAGTTCAATTTAGATTTTAAGTACCTCAATTTGATTCTCTCGGTCTCTCCTTTGTGTGTAGTGGAAATATATCCTCACCAAGGCATTTGCCTAATTTCATCCTACCTCTAAATAAGGCTTGCATGTGGAGCTTGGTAGGGAATATAGTAGGCATATTTGCAACACATAATGTTGCTAAGTCAAAAAAGCAAGCCTTAGGAGAAATCAATTCAAGACTTGTGCATGTGTGATGGAATGGAGTGGATGTGGTTATTTGAGATGACTCCATTTTGTGTGGACTCTCTTATTTTGCAGGGATGAAACATGGCTACTTTTTTTCTCATGCTTATGATGCAAGCATGCATTTTTTTGTAGCCATGTCTTCTACTCCCTTTTATGCAATAAATTTTGGAGAGAGTACTAAGCATGAATGATACGGAGTTTCTCTTTTTATTGTGGAATGGTGGTATGATGAGATTTTGCTTACTTCTAGTGTAGAGTATAGCATGTGCAAGTAAAGTCTTCAATTCAAAAAGTAATGAGTGAAATCTGACATAGGTCTATACTAGTTTGACAAAGCTCAATGTGAAGACAAATAGCATATGCATAAGGTCTATTAATGTAATGTATCATATGGCTTTGGTAGGTATTTCCAATCAAATGAGAGTAATTTAAATCTTTTTATAATTTATTCAGGAATCTAAGTTTCACTTACAAGCTAGGAATAGTAGCCCTATCACTATATCATATATCACAACAAATTAGAATGGACTAGGATTTTGCTACCCACAATTTCTAAATCAAGGCAAAAGTAATTATATCCAATGAAAGCAATATTTTGGAGAGTAGTAAGTTGTAAACTAGGGACTTAGGAAAATTAAAACAGAGCAACTATTCATCATTTCATCTATGTAAATTCTAAATCATTCTTACCGCACATCTTTTATTTTATTTTGAAAGCAAATCTACTCTACTTATTTTAAGTTTTTTGTTTTTTTATATGCATGGTGGATGATGGAATAAATATGTGAGGGTTGTGATACAAGTTACCTCAAGTGGGGGTCCTCCCCCAAGCTTGTTGTTGTTCAAGTTCCCCGCTAGGGGATAAAACCCTAACTACGGATGTAGGCCATGAGGTTGGCCTGACCTTGTTGCAGCATGACTTTGACTTTGGAGGGTTGAGTGTCGATGTTGGGTTGCCTTCTATGGGTTCCACGAGTGTGGTCGAGGTGAGTGTTGTCGATGTCGCTCATCCAAACTTCAAGGTTTCCATAGGTGTGATGTACCTTGTTATTCCTTGACTAAGGTAATGATAACCCTTAGCACAAGGGTATGACGTGCAATTAACATGCGTTGAGTGTGTTCCGTCATCCTTGACTAAGGTGTATCATATCTTCTTTCCATTAAAGAATAACTTGTACCCCTCATGCATTAGGTGTGATCTGTCATTCCTTTGCTAAATTAATGATAGCCTTTAGCCACAAAGGAGTGACATGCACCCAACATGTGTTGATTACGATCCGCTATTCCTTGGCTAAGGTACAACATACCTATAACCACAAAGGGATGACGTGCACTCAACACAGGTTGAGTGTGATATGTTGTTCCTTGGCTAAGGTATAAAATACCTTCTGACCACATAGGAACAACTTGCAGCCAATATACATTGGATGTGATCTTGTCATTCCTTGGTTAAGGTATATCATACCTTTTAGCCGCAAAGGAATAACTTATACCCAATGATGATGACAATTCCCTTGAGCTTGAATGAGTGTTTAGAATAGCTGAGAGCATAATGCTCTCATCTATTTATAGCAGCCCATTGGTTGCTCATTGAGGGTTTTTATGTCAAATCTCCGGCCATGTATAGTTAAGGTTCACCTTTGGGCTTAATTTCCGATAGGTAGCAACCATCCTAATTTACTCCTTGGTTAAGAGATGTTGAAATGGAATCCTCTTAGGGTTTCCAACAATTGGATCTTTAAATATCTGCATAGTTATTTTACTCCTGCAACTTCCTCTCTATGATAGAGAGGGATGGTTAGCTTCCAATTCTTGTACAAATGAACTTTCGGGTTAGGTAACCGAATCTTCATTTGTATGCATGGGGAAGAGCAAAATCAAAGATGCATTGGGTCCAATTTCAAGTGTATCTATGAACAATGTATGGATCGCTAGGAGTGGGGCTTTATGGATAAATCAAGTTGCACATTTTTTAAAGCTCCTACTCATAGCAATGCAAGTGATATAAATACACTATATGGATTCCTTCATCTTGTAAAATTTCTAACCATCATAGTTTTTTTACAAGAGCAAATATTTATCATTTGCATCATGGCAAACAAGATTCTCAATTTTATTCTCCTGAACATTTTTAATTTCTTGTCTAGGAATTTGAAATTTAGTGACCCATGCATGAATGAGTTTCATATCAGAATTATGGACATCACTATTTCTAGGTTGCTACATACCAATTCAACCATTAAGTCATTCTATAAGCATTACCTAGGCAAAAAATGTCTAACTAAATTTTAGCAATGCTTATGAAATTCTAGGTACTTGTTTAAATTTATTAACATGTAAGGTGTCATTCCTTTTTGAAGACTCAAAAAGAGTAATGCCAACACTTACTCTCATTAAGATCCATAGGAATTGAATGATGAGAAGGTGTAAACCTTACTTACCAATGTAAGAAAAAATAATTCAATCCTAATGTAATTCCAACGACAAAAATTTTTAAACTTGTACTTCAATTGAAGAGCAGTCCAGGTTGAAGGTCGTTGTGTGAGAAACTCACGACCATGAATTTTGGTGTAGCCTTCATGTTCAATGCCTTCTGCCAAGTTGAGGTTGGAGTTGAATGAGCTTCATTTTGTTCCTCCATTGGACCACCATCTTGAACATTCCTCCACCATGAACTCAAAATGAGATCGATGGAGGGATATGTGTTTGATGGGGCCTTCCAACCTTTTTGCAAATTTTGTCTTGGCTCCACTAAAATCAAGAACAAACAAAACAACTCAAAGATGGGTAACATTAGCTCAAAAGCATGTTGTACCCTTTATCAAATTGTTTTACCCAACTTGAAACAACTTGCAAGTACAATGAATATTTAAGGGAAATATTTTTGGTTTGGATTAGGAAGATGAATTCATGTGGTTACGCCCAAGGTTCATATCCAAATAAATTTATTTCCTAATTCCAAATTTTAGTTCTATGATGGTTGGAAATTTTACTCTCCAACATGCAAGTGTGAAAATTCAAAATATGATAAATGCAAAGATTGATGGGAAATTCAAATATGCAACTGTGAAAGAAAATATGAGATAACTAGCAATTAACCTATTGGCAAGGACTCACCAAATTTTTGAAATCCGATGAGTGGGACTTAACTCTGTCCTGTTTAGTGCGATGATTTGTTGTCCAATCCCGGAGTTGAAGATGTGGACAGCTTCTCTAGATTGACATGCCGAATCTCCTTTGGCATGTCAGTTGGACATATAGACCACATGATGGCCCTAGCCTCTGCGTCATCTTGATGAAGACCTGTTGATGTAGTGACGGTTTCTCCCTCTTGAAGATATTCTTTCATGAGCATGGTGAGGCTTGTCCTTCCTTAGAGGTGCCACTTTGACCTTCTTGATATTCCTTAAGGTTAACCCATGCTTTGATCATGGATCAAAACCTTCCTTGGGCATGATGACATCTAGACTCCACAATCAAATAAGAAACACTTCATCAACAATGTCACTTACCCTAAGTTGCTATTGACAGCAACTAAGAAACATTAGCAAATTATCCCCCGCAACGTCACCATAAATGTTTGTTGACGACTACTAATGTCACATATCATCTCTCGAAAGAGATGAGGTCCGCAAGCGCACAGAAACTATCGTGTAGCATTTCGCCCAAGAGTATTCCCAAGTGTATCGTATTTATCCCAAAAGTAGGGAATGGAGTAAAGTAAACACTACTCTTATGATCAAGCTATGGGATAGTAATCAATTATCAGGACAGGGGTAAGTTGATAATATATGGGTAGTGTGACACGCACTTAAGCAATCTATTCTAAAGGGTAAATGGGTCCTAATGGAAGTTAGATTAAGAGTTGGGGAGTTACTCCTATAATGCTTCTAATAAACATATACATAGCCTAGGTTATACTAATGAGAATGTCAATGGTGAATACTTATGCTAAGTTGCTCAACACATCAGGCACGGGTTTACCCCTAGCAATACTAGGACGACTCCCGCCAAGAGCCTGTGGCATAGCCGAATGTGGAGGATTACAAAAGACAGATAGGACTGTCACCACCTACCTCTTCAATTGGTGGGTCTACGAGACATCCAACACTACCTAACTATCCTAGCACCATGTTAGCATATTAAGTAAATACCTTAAGAGCCACAACACAAGCCATCCTAAGGCAATGAATTAAATCATTATTGAACCAATGTTGAAACATAGCATAAGTTATGCATACTAACGTGATCATATCATAACTACTTATACTATAGTGGAAGTTTATAGTGTTTATGATGATAGTATAATGACATTAAGGCATGATCATAAAGACTATTCCTACCACATACATGGAATCCTGTCACACCTGGTAATAAGAAGACAACTAGATGCTTTCCACATGTATGCTAGGATCAGTTCAACTCATACATGTGTAGACGAAAGTGAAATACCAAATATAATACCATGTTCGAATACATCACCTTATTACATAAATGACCATCCAGGTCTAAAATAAAAGTACACAAGCAGCGGAAAAACATAACAAGGGCTCCAAATACAGGCATTGCACGGGGGAGCGCCAGCCTAGAACATCTCTTCGGGGTCTCCGTGGAAGTCCTGGTTCTCCACCTCTGCGTCTTCGTAGACTGGGGGGGGGGGGAATATGCAACTAACAAGTTTGAGTACCAACGGTACTCGCAAGTTGGGAAGTTATGTCATGTGTGGTTCACAACAAGGAAGGCAATTAAAAGGTTAAGCACTATAGCAGTAACAACCTACTCTTAATTGTTTATTAAGTACCTACAACTAGGTGAAATCCCAACCAACATACCAAAATTAATCTAGGTAAAACCAATCCCAAACCATCCATTGAGTAACCATGTGCTAATTATGAATTTGGTTTCCAAGCCGCTCATGTCCGTGAGCACGGCTATCTAGACAGTTTTACAAAACTCTGCAGAGTGTCTATCCTTTACCCACAGTTCGTGATTTTGTCCCCTGTTGCCAGGTGGACTAAGGTAAACCTCCTTGATGCTCGTGGTAGCCAACCACAATACACACTTCCGTAGGTGTGTGGCCAGGAGATCACTACGAGACGTTTCCGATGGTTCTCCCGACTTGCAATGGGTACTCTAAGGTTTCACCGCTCCGGCACCTGGAGTCTATTTTCCCTCCGCCAGGAGAAGCCCCTTCTTGAGCCATGCGGATCCCAAGGCAAAACCCATTCCCCGCCCGTTCAATTACCTATGCTACATCGGGAGAGACCAAATTACTAAACCAAGTTGTCCCATATGCAATTCTATGGTGATACTAAAAGGCTTAGCAACTTCTTCCATAAACCGGTGCTTAGAATCCGATAGGTGTCAAGCCCCAAACCAAGGTCTTGTGCACGCATGCACCAATCCATACAAAACCCCCTATCAGATTCCTATCTACTAATTTCCATTATAGCCATCAACTCATGAATCAAAGTACTTCAAATGTATACTTGTAAATAAATAGATCATATTTTATTTAAGCATGGCTAAGCGTAACTAAATAATAATAAAACACCCAAACCATGTTGATGAGGAATATTGTGGAAAAATCTAGGAAAGCATAACATAGGATTCATATTTTAATTAGCATGCAACTAACTAAAACTTAACAAAAAGGGTGCAAGATGGTCAAGGAACTTGCCTCCAAACTGTGTCTCAGAGTCGTCGGGAAACTGCTGCTCTTGAAAGTTAAGGGTGGGTTCTGGCCCCGACTCTAAATTACGACGATGCACGAAATATAACATACAATAAGAACATAATAAAATGCACAATATTCAAATAAACGCAAATTCCTACGCAAAAGTGATTTTAGGGTTGATTTTTATTATAGACATACATTTGTTGATGAGAATTTAAAGTTAAATGAAATTTAGTGAGTAAAACATATTTTTATAGATTTTTATACCATTTTTATACTAATTAGAACCCTAAAATTATTTCTAGAAATTTTATCCTTCAAAATAAGCTTAAAACAGATTTATAATCAATAATATAAATTTTACAATTTTTATATTATTTTTACTAATTATTTCTATGAGCAAAACAATTTTTATGAAATAAATACACTTAAAAGTATTTTTATGACCATTTCAGCAATTTAAATGAATTAATAAAAATAATACAGAAATGAAAATAAACATAACATATTTAAATCTATTTTTATATTTATTTTATACAAAGTAAGGACTTTATTTAATTTTTAGAACTAACAGGGGCTTTTCTGCAAATATAGAACTGTTCTAGAGGTTAAAAATAATTTTTATTAAGTCCAGGGATTATTCTACAATTTCTCCAGATTTTATTTGCCATTTTATAATTTTCCAAAGGCTTAAAAACACTTTTTATTCAATTTACCAGTAGTTTCCTAATTTCTAAAAAGTCTAGGGGCTAGTTCTTACAGGGGTTAGACTTGAATTTTAGAATAACTCAGGGGGTAGCCCGCAAGTTTCCAGGGGTTTGAGTGAAATTCCGGCGGCGGGAAAACTAGTTTGAACGTGGGTCGTTGATTTTAAATTGGATGGCTCACATTTTATTAACCGAAGCGGTACGCTCGGTTTTAATCTCGGCCATTGAAACATAATGGACGACGGGCATTGAGCCACGTCGCCCCGATTTGGGTCAGGCGGCAGTGCGCGGAGGCGGCGACGCGCGCGCGGCGGCGGGCTCGTCGGAGACGCCAAAATCGCACGGTAGAGGCCAAAAGGCACATCTAACTAGCGCAAAATGTAGAGGGGTGCTAGGGAAACTCACTGAAGGTCGTCGCACGGCCGGAGGTAGGTCGGAAGGTGGTCGGCAACGGCGTGGTGCGGCGGAGCTCCTCGGCGCCCGACGAAGTCGGCGACGCAGAGGCGACAACCACTGTTGAAGATATCCGGCGGCCTCCTGAGGACACGACAAAGATGTTAGGCAAGGTTTCGGGGTGAGCCAGTGGGTGGATCGATGGGAACATCGGCGCCATTACCAAGCTTGCTGAAACTAGGGTTTTGATCGCCGGGGTGAGGAAATTGAGGGGAATGGCCGGGTTTTTATAGGGGATTCGGAGTAGAAACGGTCGGCGGCCATCATGGGCACGACGCGACACTTGATTGGGGTGAAACGGCCGGGAATGAAGAGGGGGAAAAGTGGGCGGCGCGGTATTATCGCATGCAGGCATTACGGCGCGGGCGCGACGGGAGGGTGGGGAAAATTGGGCCGGATTGGGGAATTCGGCCCAGGGGCGTTTTTCCTTTTTCCTTTCCCTTTTCTTTTTTTCTTTTCTATTTTCTTTTTCTTTTGTTTTATGTTTTGAATTTGTAAACCAAATTTCTAGCGAATTTGAATTTTCAAAAATTCACACAATCATTCAAATATGATGCATCTTGCCTTATATGAATTTTATTCCCAAGAAAATGATTTTACTTCTTGAAAAATTCATTTTACAATTTTTTTCCTCTCTAAAATAGTGGGTGTTACAATTCTACCCCCCTAAAAAGAAATCTCGCCCTCGAGATTTGGACGCCTAAGAGAATAGACTAGGAAACTCCGCCTTGAGGTCTTCCTCTCTTTCCCATGTTGCCTCTTCTTCTGAGTGATGTCTCCATTGGACTTTGAACATCCGAGTAACTTTATTCCTCGTAACTCGTTCTGATGTCTTGAGAATCTTAACAGGTTGTTCTGCATAGGTCAAGTCCTCTTGCACGTCTACTGCTTCCAATGGCAATTGTTCTTCTGATACTCTTAAGCATTTCTTTAATTGTGACACGTGGAATACATCGTGCACATCTGATAAATGAGATGGTAGCTCGAGTCGATAAGCCACTTCTCCTCTTTTCTCCAGTATTTTGAAGGGACCAATATATCGGGGTGATAACTTGCCCTTCACCTTGAATCGTCTTAACCCTCTCATGGGTGACACCTTGAGATACACAAAATCACCAATCTCAAAGGTTAGATCACGACGTCGAGTATCAGCATAACTCTTCTGCCTTGACTGAGCCGTCTTCAAATTCTTCTGGATTTCTTGTACTTGTCTCTCAGCTTCTCTTAACACTTGCCCAAATACTTGGCTTTCCCCAGTTTGATTCCAAAACAATGGTGTTTTGCACTTCAGTCCATACAAAGCTTCAAACGGAGACATCTTCAAACTGGCTTGATAACTATTGTTATAGGAGAACTTAGCGTATGGTAGGTTCTTATCCCAACTCCTACTGTTTTTCAAAGCACATGCTCTCAACATGTCTTCAAGAATTTGGTTAGTACGCTCTATTTGACCGTCAGTTTGCGGATGATATGCCGAGCTGAAATTGAGCCGGGTATCCATAGACTCATGCAACTTTTGCCAAAATCTGGAAGTGAACTGAGTACCTCTGTCTGATATTATCTTCTTCGGCACTCCATGCAGGCATACAATTCTTGCCATATATAGTTCTGCCAACCTTGAACCAGAATAGCTTTCTTTTACTGTAATAAAGTGAGCCACTTTGGTCAAACGATCCACTATGACCCATATAGAGTCGTATCCTGACTGAGTTCTCGGCAGTCCCACAATAAAGTCCATACTTATTTCTTCCCATTTCCATTCAGGAATTTTAATGGGTTGAAGTAACCCTGCGGGTCTTTGATGTTCTGCTTTGACCTTCTGATACGTGTCACACAGAGCTACATACTCCGCCACATCTCGTTTCATTCCATGCCACCAATATCAATCCTTTAGATCTTGATACATCTTTGTGCTCCCTGAATGAATAGAATATGACGAATCATGGGCTTCTCTCAGTATCAGCTCTCGAATCTCCTTGATATCAGGTACACATATTTTCTTCCCTAGCCATAGAGTTCCCTGTTCATCTTCTCTAAAGTCCGGTGCTTTTCCTTCTTTCATTTGTTGCTTAGTCTTCTGGATCCACTTATCATTCTTTTGCTCTTCACGAATATCCTTTTCCAAAGTAGAATCTATTTACATAGACACTGCCTCAGTATTAGTTACGATACTAAGGTTTAGCCTTGCTAATTCCTCACATAACTATGGTTGTTGACCTTGCAGTGCCAAGCTATTGCATTGAGCCGATCTGCTTAATGCATCTGCGACCACATTAGCTTTCCCAGGATGATAGTTGATTCTGACATCAAAATCATTGATAAGTTCCAACCACCTGCGTTGTCTGAGATTTAGATCTGGTTGGGTGAAGATATACTTCAAACTCTTGTGGTCCGTATAAATTTCAGTTCTTTTTCGTATAAGATAATGTCTCCATAACTTCAATGCATGAACCACTGTTGCTAACTCCAAGTCATGAGTAGGGTAATTTCTTTCATGCTTTCTGAGTTGACGTGAAGCATAAGCCACTACATGTCCCTCTTGCATTAGTACACATCCCAGTCCTTGTCCAGATGCATCACAGTAAACTGCAAATTCTTTCTGCATATCCGGCATAATAAACACTAGAGCAGTAGTCAACCTTTTCTTTAGCTCTATAAAACTAGCTTCACACTCTGGTGTCCATTTGTACGCAACTCTCTTCTCAAGTAACTTGGTTAACGGACGAGATATTTTTGAGAATCCTTCGATAAACCGGCGGTAATAGCCAGCCATGCCCAAGAAACTTCTGATTTCCCCAACATTTTCTGGTGTTTTCCAATTCAGAACATTTTTCACTTTACTGGGGTCTACTGCTATTCCTCCCTATGATATAATGTGTCCCAGAAATGACACTTCCTTTAACTAGAACTCACATTTACTTAGCTTTGCGTACAACTGATGTTCCCGAAGTTTCTGTAAAGCCAATCTTAGATGCTCCTCGTGTTCCTCTTCACTTTTGGAGAATATCAAAATGTCGTCAATAAACACCACGACAAACTTATCCAGATACTCCATAAATACCTTATTCATAAGGTACATGAAATAAGCCGGGGCATTAGTTAAACCAAAAGACATGACTGTATACTCATATAATCCATATCTTGAAACAAATGTCGTCTTTGGTATGTTCGAGGGTCGTATCTTCAATTGGTGATACCCTGATCGCAGATCAATCTTCGAGAACACACATGCACCTCTCAACTGGTCAAACAAGTCCTCAATCCTTGGTAAAGGATATTTGTTCTTGATAGTTACTGCATTGAGTGCGCGATAATCCACACATAATCTATGTGTGCCATCTTTCTTGGGCACAAATATCACTGGAGCTCCCCAGGGTGAGGAACTAGGATGAATGTATCCTTTTGCTAACAACTCATTGATATGATCCTTCAATTCTGCCAATTGTTTAGCATCCATCTGTATGGTCGCTCGTAAATTGGTGCTGTACCAGGTACTAGTTCAATGATGAATTCAATTTCTCTGTCAGGGGGCATACCCGGTAGTTCATCAGGAAACACATCCGGAAAGTCACAAACAACTTTGATCTCTTGTACTCCTTCAACCTGGTTGAGTCGTATTTTCCGAACTGGTGCTCGATCAGGACGAAACTCCACGTTTGTGCCATCCGTATGAGTCAGACATACTGTTCTCGTGGCACAGTGGATCACTCCTTTGTACTTGGTTAACCAATCCATTCCGAGAATAATGTCTATTCCTTGTGACTCCAGCACTATAAGGTTTGCTAAGAATGCTACCCCCCTAATGCTTATGCTTACATTAGGGCATACTTGCCTCGTCAGCATCTCTCCTCCAGGAGAGTTGACTACTAATACTTGATTCATTAATGTAACATTCATTCCATGTCTTCTTATGAATTCTTTTGCTATGAACGAATGTGTTGCACCAGAATCAAACAATATTGTAGAAGGATGGGAATCAGCAGGGAACGTACCAATCACCACATCTGATGCGTCTTGAGCTTCTTCTAGAACAACATGATTGACCCTTCCTCTGGACTAGTTCTGCTGCGAATGCTTTTTCGGGCAGTTGTTGGAGTAGTGTCCCTTGTCACCACATATATTGCAAGCTCCCCGAGTACTGGTGTCTTGAGCCTTGTTTCTTTGTTGATTTTGCTGTGGTTGCCCGGTTGGTCGAGGGTTTGAAGTCATAGGACGTTGTTGATACATTTGAGGGCATTGTGGTGGCATCTGCTGGTACTGGGGGCGCGCATACTGAGATTGAGGTCTGAATGAAGAGTTGTTAGTGTACCGCTGTCCTTGATTATTGCCCATGGGACGACTCAGGTGTCCCGATTGCTGTGGGTTAAAGCGAGGACGATTGCTACTTGAAGATTGCCCCATCATCATCTTCCTTTTGCGGTCTTCTCCTTCGCACTCCTTCTTCTTTCTTTCTACCGTGAAAGCTTTATCCACCAGATGTTGGAAACTAGCATAGTCACTGGAAGACATCATCAACTGTATCTCTTTGTCCAGTCCCTCTTTGAAATAGAATTGTTTCTTGGCATCAGTGTCAACATCTCCAGGGGCGTACTGAGATAATTGTGTAAACTTGTTCAAATACCCCCTTATGTTCATGTTCCCCTGCTTCAGTGCTAGGAACTCCATACGCTTGGCTTGAATTTCTCCTGTAGGTACATGATGATTGCGGAAGATTTCTCTAAACTCTTCCCAGGTAATGTTGTCTGGGTTGCCATGAGCCGCAGTAAAAGCGGTCCACCAATCAGTCGCAGGTCCACAGAGTTGGTGTGATGCCAATAACACCCTTTCCCTTCCTTCACATTGTACAATCCTTAGTTTACTTTCAATAGTATTGATCCAATCATCTGCATCCATGGGTTCCGTGGCATTGGAGAAGCGTGGGGGTTGAGTGTTCATGAAGTGGGGGTTGAGTGTTCATGAAGTGGGGGTTGAGTGTTCATGAAGTCTCTTAAGCAAAATCTTGGAGGTGGGGGTGGTGGTGGTGGTGCTTGATGAGCCTGTTGCATATTGTTCACAATTTAAGTTAAGTTTTGCATTATTTGAAGTTGTATAGCCATCATATGCTGCATTTGGTTTGCAGCTGGTGCCCCACAAGCACCTCTTCCATTCCATTGAGGTAGTGGGACTTCATTGTCTTGATTGGGTGGCACACCACGTCCACGTCCTCTTCCTGCCATCTGTAATTGGGGTGTTGCTTTAGAAATAAAAGATAAGAGAGAAACTATTCTATACGTCTTTCCCACTATATGCATCAATAAGGAGATAGAGGAATAAAGATCACTTTCATTAAACAAACACAAACATGGATAATCAAGTTCTCAAAACAAAATCATACAACTCAAGATTACACAAATTGTTACTACATTGCTCTTATTACAACTCATGGGTAAGTGTCTTAATCTTGAGTTGT
Source organism: Tuctoria greenei (assembly GCA_036927565.1). Taxonomy (NCBI): domain Eukaryota; kingdom Viridiplantae; phylum Streptophyta; class Magnoliopsida; order Poales; family Poaceae; genus Tuctoria; species Tuctoria greenei. Next base: position 60,633,505 of record JAYESD010000011.1, on the reverse strand, counting down.
AGGGTAGACCAGAGTCTACTCTTGCTCCTCGGGGTCCTCCTCCTCGTCTGGGTCTTCATCGTCATCTCCATCATATCCCGAGTTGCTGCCACGAGACTCGTTGCCATGCGGAGGAGAGTTGGCTGGCTGTTGCGGCACAGAAGGCTCCCCTGAGTCTGGCTCCTCGTCTGAAGAGTAGTCCATCGAGTCGGTGTCACCACGACCAACACGGCGGTCAGGAGAGTCCGGGATCCAAGTGGAGGTGTCTGAAGCATACCCATCTGGGTCCTCGTCGGTGATCCGACGGTACCTCCTCACTTGCCTTTCATAATGTGCTGCCAGGTCACGAACATCCTGAATTTCTTGCTGAGCCTTGTGGAGGCGAATGCCGAGGCGCTCCACATCATCAACTGTCTGGTGAGTCTGTGGAAGGGTCAGGGGCCCCTCCACATACCTGGTGACGAAGTTGCCAGTGCCGCTGGGACACTGGGGAGTGTAGGCGTGTACTGAGTTTCGCAGCTGGTAGCGGTAAGTGTGGCTCCAATAGGTGATGGCCTCCCAGCTGACATCCTACTCAGCATGACGTCAGTAGCTCCCTGTAGCAGGGGTACGGTGCACCTTGAGTAGTTCATCCCCATAGTAGACAAATAGCTTGCATGACCACTCGATCCGGTAGGGACGCTGCATCCCAATAGAGTGGTAGGTGAGTGCCAGTCTCTCGTGTCTATAGCCGACATCGAGCAGTATGGCTTAAAGTCGATGTTGAAGTCGTCCTGCAGCTCTTCCATCAGTACGAATCACCACCGCACGTCGAGGATCATTGAGTGGGGTACGGCGGGCAGCAATCCTTCGGTTGGGAACATAGCCTCCAGTTGACATGCGAGCGGTTCTCCTGACGTTGGCCATCTAAGATTTTGAAACAGGAGAGTGTCAGTAATAAAACAAATTAAAGAGTAAGTGAAATAAGTGCAAGGTAAAGAATACAAAGAAATTTTTACAATTAATAATATTTGAAAATAGTAAAGTCCTTAATTCGTTCTTTTCTATCTAAGCTTGCGTACTACGGACAACACAGCTCTGATACCACTTTGTCACACCTGGTAATAAGAAGACAACCAGATGCTTTCCACATGTATGCCAGGATCAGTTCAACTCATACATGTGTAGACGAAAGTGAAATACCAAATATAATACCATGTTCGAATACATCACCTTATCACATAAATGACCATCCAGGTCTAAAATAAAAGTACACAAGCAGCGGAAAAACATAACAAGGGCTCCAAACACAGGCGTTGAATGGGGGAGCGCCAGTCTAGAACATCTCTTCGGGGTCTCCGCAGAAGTCCTGGTTCTCCACCTCTGCATCTTCGTAGACTGGGGGGGGGGATATGCAACTAACAAGTTTGAGTACCAACGGTACTCGCAAGTTGGGAAGTTATGTCATGTGTGGTTCACAACAAGGAAGGCAATTAAAAGGTTAAGCACTATAGCAGTAACAACCTACTCTTAATTGTTTATTAAGCACCTACAACTAGGTGAAATCCCAACCAACATCCCAAAATTAATATAGGTAAAACCAATCCCAAACCATCCATTGAGTAACCATGTGCTAATTATGAATTTGGTTTCCAAGCCGCTCATGTCCGTGAGCACGGCTGTCTAGACAGTTTTACAAAACTCTGCAGAGTGTGTATGCTTTACCCACAGTTCGTGATTTTGTCCCCTATTGCCAGGTGGACTAAGGTAAACCTCCCTGATGCCCGTGGTAGCCAACCACAATACACACTTCCATAGGTGTGTGGCCAGGAGATCACTACGAGATGTTTCTGATGGTTCTCCCGACTTGCAATGGGTACTCTAAGGTTTCACCGCTCCAGCACCTGGAGTCTATTTTCCCTCCGCCAGGAGAAGCCCCCTCTTGAGCCATGCGGATCCCAAGGCAAAACCAATTCTCCGCCCGTTCAATTACCTATGCTACATCGGGAGAGACCAAATTACTAAACCAAGTTGTCCCATATACAATTCTGTGGTGATACTAAAAGGCTTAGCAACTTCTTCCATAAACTGGTTCTTAGAATCCGATAGGTGTCAAGCCCCAAACCAAGGTCTTGTGCACGCATGCACCAATCCATACAAAACCTCCTATCAGATTCCTATCTACTAATTTCCATTATAGCCATCAACTCATGAATCAAAGAACTTCAAATGTATACTTGTAAATAAATAGATCATATTTTATTTAAGCATGGCTAAGCGTAACTAAATAATAATAAAACGCCCAAACCATGTTGACGAGGAATATTGTGGAAAAATCTAGGAAAGCATAACATAGGATTCATATTTTAATTAGCATGCAACTAACTAAAACTTAACAAAAAGGGTGCAAGATGGTCAAGGAACTTGCCTCCAAACTGTGTCTCGGGGTCGTCGGGAAACTGCTGCTCTTGAAGGTTAAGGGTGGGTTCTGGCCCCGACTCTAAATTACGACGATGCACGAAAAATAACATACAATAAGAACATAATAAAATGCACAATATTCAAATAAACGCAAATTCCTACGCAAAAGTGATTTTAGGGTTGATTTTTATTATAGACATACATTTGTTGATGAGAATTTAAAGTTAAATGAAATTTAGTGAGTAAAACATATTTTTATAGATTTTTATACCATTTTTATACTAATTAGAACCCTAAAATTATTTTCTAGAAATTTTATCCTTCAAAATAAGCTTGAAACAGATTTATAATCAATAATATAAATTTTACAATTTTTACATTATTTTTACTAATTATTTCTATGAGCAAAACAATTTTTATGAAATAAATACACTTAAAAGTATTTTTATGACCATTTCAGCAATTTAAATGAATTAATAAAAATAATACAGAAATGAAAATAAACATAACATATTTAAATCTATTTTTATATTTATTTTATACAAAGTAAGGACTTTTATTTAATTTTTAGAACTAACAGGGGCTTTTCTGCAAATACGAAACTGGTCCAGAGGTAAAAATAATTTTTATTAAGTCCAGGGATTATTCTACAATTTCTCCAGATTTTATTTGCCATTTTATAATTTTCCAAGGGCTTAAAAACACTTTTTATTCAATTTACCAGTAGTTTCCTAATTTCTAAAAAGTCTAGGAGCTAGTTCAACATTTACAGGGGTTAGACTTGAATTTTAGAATAACTCAGGGGGTAGCCCGCAAGTTTCCAGGGGTTTGAGTGAAATTCCGGCGGCGGGAAAACTAGTTTGAACGTGGGCCGTTGATTTTAAATTGGATGGCTCAGATTTTATTAACCGAAGCGGTACGCTCGGTTTTAATCTCGGCCATTGAAACATAATGGACGACCGGCATTGAGCCACGTTGCCCCGATTAGGGTCAGGCGGCAGTGCGCGGCAGCGGCGACGCGCGCGCGGTGGCGTTCTCGCCGAAGACGCCAAAATCGCACGGTAGAGGCCAAAAGGCACATCTAACTAGCGCAAAATGTAGAGGGGTGCTAGGGGAACTCACTGAAGGTCCACGCACGGCTGGAGGTACCTCGGAAGGTGGTCGGCGACGGCATGGTGCGGCGGAGCTCCTCGGCGCCTGACGAAGTCGGCGACGCAGAGGCGAAAACCACCGTTGAAGATGTCCGGCGGCCTCCTGAGGACACAACAAAGATGTTAGGCAAGGTTTCGGGGTGAGCCAGTGGGTGGATCGATGGGAACATCGGCGCCATTACCAAGCTTGCCGAAACTAGGGTTTTGATCGCCGGGGTGAGGAAATTGAGGGGAATGGCCGGGTTTTTATAGGGGATTCAGAGTAGAAACGGTCGGCGGCCATCATGGGCACGACGCGCCACTTGATTGGGGTGAAACGGTCGGGAATGAAGAGGGGGAAAAGTGGGCGGCGCAGTATTATCGCATGCAGGCGTTACGGCGCGGGCGCGACGGGAGGGCGGGGAAAATTGGGCTGGATTGGGGAATTCGGCCCAGGGGCGTTTTTCCTTTTTCCTTTCCCTTTTCTTTTTTTCTTTTCTGTTTTCTTTTTCTTTTGTTTTATGTTTTGAATTTGTAAACCAAATTTCTAGCGAATTTGAATTTTCAAAAATTCACACAATCATTCAAATATGATGCATCTTGCCTTATATGAATTTTATCCCCAAGAAAATGATTTTACTTCTTGAAAAATTCATTTTACAATTTTGTTCCTATCTAAAATAGTGGGTGTTACAAATCTGCAATCAAACAAGAAGCACTTCATCCAAGTATATAAATAGAAGAAGACTAAAGATAATATCTTTATTATGCATAAATTCACAAATATAAGAGAAGATACATGAGTCATAACTTTCCCAACTTGGATTGGGACTAGAGGCTCTCCTCTCTATAGCCTAACTCCACTAAAGACTAAGAGAACTAGTGTATACAATAGAATGATGCTCAAGTGGTGTGTGTTGAAAAGAGGGGTGACGGGTCCTATTTATAGCTTGGAGAAGGGTCGGTTCCCGCCACCAAAAGCATGTGAATCAGTCACCACTGACTTTTTCAAGCCGGGAGGAGCCAACACGTGGCGTCTGACCGTGTTTGGCGCCAGGAACTAGTCGGCTGACTAGGGAGGTCGGTCGACCTGGTCCTAGCTCCAAACGGCCAATTCTTCCTCCAGGTGACTAAGAGGTGGGTCCCATTCCATGATATGGTTGCTATATTGTTGGATGCCCTCGGATACTTCTGTTTGTGGGCCATTTGATCCATGTGGTACCACGTGTCGATGTTTGATTGTCTGGGATGATATTTTATAGGATCCATCCCCTTGTTTCGATTCAATTCTGTGTAAAATGCCTGCATGCACCAATTTCTCCATGTACAAGTGAAAATAGGTTAAATAGAAAGGTGATGTGTGCAAGAAATGATATTTCCTTCACATAATTGAGTTATATTGACAGATGAAATTGGTACAGCCATTAACAAACTCCACCAAGCTTATCCTTTGCTCATCCCAAGCAAAGTCAAGACTTTAGTTTGATGATCAGGAGTTGCTACAATGTTCTATTTTTCAAAAGTACCATGTGCACAACAAAATACTCTACCTAGTATTGCAAAAATTGGCATGGTACTTTACTCAGCTTAAATCATTATGGGCTTATGCCTTCTCCTATTCATGGGTGGTTGAAAATAGAACAGCAAATGGAGCACACATACCCTAGAAATCAAGTTCCACTCAAATTCTGGAGAGTTTAATTCAGATTTTAAGTATCTCAATTTGATTCTCTCAAGTCACTCCTTTGTATGTAGTGAAAATATATCCCCACCAAGGATTGTATGTGGAGCTTGATAGGGAATATAGTAGGCATATTTGCAACACATAATATTGCTAAGTCAAAAAATCAAGCCTTAGGAGAAATCAATTCAAAACTATTTGATTTAAGACTTGTGCATGTGTGATGGAGTGGAAGTGGATGTGGATATTTGAGATGACTTCTTTTCAAGTGGACTCTCTTATTTTGCATGTATGAAACATGACTACTTTTTTTCTCACGCTTATGAATGTAAGCATGCATTCTATTTTTTTTCTTGTAGCCATGTCTTCTACTTTTTTATGCAATGAATTTTGGAGAGAGTACTAAGCATTAATCATATGGAATTTCTCTTTTTATTGTGGAATGGTGGTATGATGGAATTTTTGCTTACTTCTAGTGTAGAAGTATAGCATGTGCAAGTGAAGTCTTGAATTCAAAAAGTAATGAATGAAATCTCTCATAGGTCTATACTAGTTTGACAAAGCTCAATGTGAAGACAAATAGCATATGCATAAGGTCTATCAAGGTAATGTATCATATGGCTTTAGTGGGTATTCCCAATCAAATGAGGATAATTTAAATCTTTTTAGAATTTCTACGGAAATCTAAGTTTCACTATCAAACTAGGAATAACAGCCCTATCACTATATCATATTTCAAAACAACTTAGAATGGATTAAGCTTTTGCCACCCACAATTTCCAAATCAAGGTAAAAGCAATTTTAGCCAATGAGAGCAATATGTTGGAGAGTAGTAAGTTGTAAACTAGGGACTTAGGAAAATGTAAACAGAGCAAGTAATTTCATCTACGTGAATTCCAAACCATTCTTACTGCACATATTTTATTTTATTTTGAAAGCAAATCTACTCTACTTTTTTAAGTTTTTTTATATGCAAGGTTGATGATGGGTGAATGGAAATAAATATGGATGGGGTGTGATACAAGTTACCTCAAGTGGGGGTCCTCCCCCAAGCTTGTTCTTGTTCAAGGTCCTCGCTAGGGGCTGAAACCCTAACGACGGATGTAGGCCATGAGGTTGGCCTAACCTTGTTGTAGCATGGCTTTGGCATTGGAGGGTTGAGTGTTCATGTTGGATTGCCTTCCATGTATTTTGTGAGTGTGGTCGAGGAGAGTGTTGTCGATGTCGCTCATCCACACCTCAAGGTTCCCATAGATTGGATGTACTTGGTTATTCCATGGCTAAGGTAATGATAACCCTTAGCTACAAAGGAATAACGTGCACTCAACATGGTTGAGTGTGTTCCGTCATTCTTTGGATGGGGTGTATCATACCTTCATGTCATAAAGAAATAACTTGTACTTTGCACGCATTGGGTGTGATCCGTCACTCCTTGGCTTAAGGTAATGATACCCTTTAGCCACGTAGGAGTGACCCTACCCAACATGTGTTGAGTAGATCCGTTTTTCCTTGGCCAAGGTACAACATACCTATAACCACAAAGGGATGATGTGCACTCAACATGGGTTGAGTGTGATCCGTTGTTCCTTTGCTAAGGTATAAAATACCTTCTAGCTACATAGGAACAACTTGCACCCAATATACATTGGATGTGATCTTGTCATTTCTTGGTAAAGGTGCATCATACCTTTTAGCCACAAAGGAATAACTTACACCCAATGATGGTGGCAATCCCCTTGAGCTTGAATGAGTGCTTAGAATAGTTGAGAGCATAATGCTCTCACATATTCGTAGCAGCCCATTGGTGGCTCACAGAGGGTTTTCATGTCAAATCTTCGGCCTCGTCTAGTTATGGTTGACCTTCGGGCTTAATTTCTAATAAGTAATAACCATCCTAGTTTACTCCTTGTCTAAGATATATTGAAATGGAATCCTCTTAGGGTTTCCAACAATCAGATATTTTGAATGTCTGCATAGTTATTTTACTCCTGCAACTTCCTCTCTGTGATAGAGAGGGATGGTTAGCTCCCGATACTTGTACAAATGAATATTTAGGTTAGGTAACCGAATCCTCATTTATACGTACGGGGAAGAACAAAATCAAAGATGTAGTGGGTCCAATTTAAAGTGTATCCATGAACAATGTATAAATCATTGATAAGAGTGGGGCTTTATGGATAAATCAAGTTGAACATTTTCTAAAGCTCCTACTCATAGCAATGCAAGTGATATAAATACATTATATCGATTCCTCATCTTGTAAAATTTCTAACCATCATAGTTTCTTTTTTTTTACAAGAGCAAATATTTATCATTTGGGTCATGGCAAACAAGATTCTTAGTTTTGTCCTCCTGAACATTTTTAATTTCTTGCCTAGGAATTTGAAATTTAGTGATCCATGCATGAATGAGTTTCAAGTCAAAATTATGGCCGTCACTTTTCCTAGGTTGCTACATACCAATTCAACCATTAAGTTATTCCAGAAGCATTACCTAGGCATAAAATGTCTAAGTCAATTTTAGCAATGCTTATGAAATTCTAGATACTTGTTTAAATTTATTCCCAAGTAAGGTGACATTCCTTTTTGAAGAATCAAAAAGAGTTGCCAGCACTTACTCTTGTGAGGACGCATAAGAATTGAATGATGAGAAGGTGTAAACCTTCATTACCAATGTAAGCAAAATCATTCAATCCTAATGCCAATTCAAACGACAGAAAATTTGAACTTGTACCTCAATGAAGAGTAGTCTTGGTGGAAGGTCGTCGTGTGAGAAACTCACGACCATGGATTTTGGTGTAGCCTTCATGTTCAATGTCTCTTGCCAAGTTGAGGTTCGAGTTGAATGAGTTTCATCTCGTTCATCCATTAGACCACCATCTTGAGCTTTCCTCGATGGAGGGATATGTGCTTTATGGGGCCTTCCAACCTCTTTGCAAATTTTATTTTGGCTACACTAAGATCATGAACAAACAAAACAACTCGAAAACGGGTTACATTAGTTCAAAAGCATGGTGTACCCTTTGCCAAATTATTTTGCCCAACTTGAAAGAACTTGCAAATGCATTGAATATTAAGGGAAATATTTTTTGTTTGAATTAGGAAGATGAATTCAAGTGGATATGCCCAAGGTTCATATCCAAATAAATTTATGTCCTTATTCAAAATTTTAGTTTTTGGAAGGTTGAAAATTTTACTTTCCAACATGCAAGTGTGGAAACTCAAACATGCTAAATGCAAGTGCAAAGATTGATGGGGAATTCAAATATGCAATTGTGAAAGAAAATATGAGATAACTACCAATTGACCTATTGGCAAGGATTCACCGATGTTTTTTAAGTCCGATGAGTGGGACTTACCACCATCCATTTTAGTGCGATGATTTGTTGTCCAATCCCGAAGTTGAAGATGTAGACAACTTCTCTTAATTGACATGCCAAGTCTCATTTGGCATGTTAGTTGGACATGTGGACCACATGATGGCCCTAGCCTCTCCGTCATCTTGATGAAGACTTGTTGATGTAGTGATGACTTTTCCCTCATGAAGATACTCTCTTGTGAGCATGGTGAGGCTTGTCCTTCTTTAGGGGTGTTACTTCAACATTCTTGATGTTCCTTTGAGTTCACCCATACTTGGGCATGGTGACATGTGGACTACACAATCAAACAAAAAATGCATCATCCACAATGTCACTTGCCCTAGTTTGCATGGGCTTGGTCGAAGGATAGGAATCCCAACAAATGATTGTCGGATATATTGGATCTTGAATGCTTTTTAAGTTTCTTTTCCTTGGCCAAGAGCTTCATGTTGTCTTAATTTCTTGATTGGCCATGGATAATATACTTTACAGGCTAGTTGAACTTAAATCCCTTGAAATCTGCATAGCCTCCTTGATTGCAAGGACAATGTTCATTCCACCTTGACCTTCTTGTTGGTGATTGTCATTGGAGTTATGTTTGAAAGGAAGAATCCTTATGAGTCTTAGGGAAATGATTTCCCAAGTGGCCCATGTTCACATGGATTTTCACAAATCATGTGAATGTCATGGCTTGGATCATCCAAAAACTTCTCCATTGGCTTGATCTTCATGATACTTTAATAGGAGGTGTAGTTCCTTAGTTAGCATGTCCACCTTGTTAAGCGGTGTGTATGCCAAGCTAAAGGAACTAGAGCACTCTTCAATCCACCCCTTGAGTAGAGACCATATTCTCATCTATGATAAATGAGAATAGGGCTCCTTCAGTTCTAGCACAAAGGTGGTCATGGATTGGTGGACCAACCCATGACATGAATGTTGGATAAGAAGCCAACTATCCACCCATTGATGGAGGCAAACCAAGAAGAACTCTTGGAGCCTCCCCCAAGCCTAGGATGGATGACTTTGGCTTCTACTGGAAGCTGAAATTCTGCCGCGAATGGCAATGGTGTTGCCTAGCAGATATTTGTTGAGGTACGCCATGAATCATCTTATAGTTGAGCACTTGCATCCTCGTTGGCCATCCCATGAAATGGGTTGGCCAACACTACTCTGTTTTCATCACAAAAAAGGGGAAAACAAACAAGGGTAATCCTATCTAATAACTACTAGTATCTATAGCTTAATCACAAGTGATAGTGTCACGCCCGGTCATCGTAAAGATGAACAGACGCTAATCACATGTACGCCAGGATCAGTTGCATCGTACATGCGTCGACGAAAGTGAAATACCATAACAATGCCATGTTCGATTACATAAATAGTCTTACAGAACGACCCGAAGGTCTACAAATACACTCCACAAATATTTACAACACTAAACAGTTCAACACTACAGAAAGCAAGATAGATAAGCGGGCTTCGTCTCCACAGGCAGTCGTTGCGCGTGAGGTCGCCAGCCTAGACCAAGTCCTCCGGGTTGACGTAGAAGTCCTCCGGTGCAGCTTCTTCTTGTTCATACTCTAAAGGAGAATTAAACGCTTGAGTACATAGAGTACTCAGCAAGTGCGGGAAGAGAATGACATGATTGGCTAGAGCAAGGAAAGGCCAATTATGGCTTAGCACTATGCTTAGAACCTATCCTTAGCTTTCAATTATCAATACCATAATTCAATAAATAATCAACACATGATTAATGGTAATGAAAGTACTTGAATCATAATGAACCATCTTTTCCCAACCATAGACTAATTATGAACTGGCCCCAAGCCGCTCTTGTCCGTGAGCACGGCTGTCATGACAGTTTTACCAAATCTCTGCAGAGAGTGTACCCTTTCCCCACAAGCAGTGATTTCATCCCCCGTTGCCAGGTGGACTAAGTGAACCTCCCTGATTGCCCGTGGTAGCTAACCACATTACACACTTCCTTTGGTGTGAGGCCAGGAGATCACAATATGGTCTTTACAAAGGTACTCCCGATTAGTGCTAGCCCTCTAAGGTTTCCACCACTGAGGATTCTCGGAGTAACCCTCCGCCCCAGAGCCCCCTCTTGAGCCTTGCGGTTCCAAGAGCGGATCACCCGACTCATTCCCCGCACCATCCAACCACTAGCAGTTCATCGGGAGAAACCTAATTAATTGACCAAGCTGCCCCATCTCAGTCTCGTGGTGGTACTATAAAGCTTAGTGGCTTCCTCCATAAACCGGTCCTTAGAATCCGGTGGTAACAAACCCCAATCCCGGGTCTCGTGCAAAATGCACCATACCAAAACTAACCACCCACCAGATTCCTATCCACTAACATTATGTATATTCATCACCAAATTAAAGTAACCATAAAGTTGAGCATAGAACATTTGTATGATATCCCAATCCCAACATCTAAGCATGGCTAAGCATAAATAAAACCTATCTACTTCCCAACCCATTTCAGGTAACAAGGAATGGTAAGGAACAGGGCATGTAAACATGAAGTAGGACATCAATTTAATTAGCATGCAACTAGCTAAATTCCTAAAATAGGTACAAGATGGTCAAGGGCACTTGCCTTCGATGAAGACTTGGGAATTGACGAAGTCTTGGTCTTGGAAGTTGAGGTTAGGGTCGTAGAATGACTCTAGATATATGCCCAAGCAATGGCAAGAATAGAATAAAGCTAAATAAGTAAAGGCACGCAAAACAATACATCACACATACACATAGGCACGAAATCCTACACTAATGCGTCCCTACGAGGCATTTATCATTTATCATGGCCAAAGTATGCATTTTAGATTTATCCTACAATTTTGGGATTTTATTATAGCCTAAAACCATTTTTATTGAATTTTCTATAGCAAAAATGTATTTTAAAACCTTTATAATAATTATTCCAGGGACCAAATATATTTTATCTGAACACTACAATTAATTCACAGCATAAAATAGATTATAACAATTTTTCATAATATTCCTACACTTAATTACCATTTTAATCTAATATCTACACCTCAAATACCATTAAAAACCCTATTCAGCAAATAAATAATAGTCCAGGGGCTAAATAAATAGTTTTCTACACTGTACAGGGTCTAAATATATTATTCTACAAAATTACAGGGGTTAGAATGCTTAATTAAATGATTAAAACCAATTTTTAGGGTTCCAGGGGCTAGTCTGCGAATTCTGGGGGCTAGATTCGAATTACAGAGAAGTACAGGGGGTAGCAACTAAGTTTCCAGGGACTGCGGTGTAAAACTGAAGGCGGGAAAACTAGATTGAATGAGGGCCGTTGGATCTGAGATGGATGGCTAGGATTTTATGAAGTGAACCGGTATGAACTTCTAATATCAGCCGTCGGGGTTCTACCGACGGCCCAGATGGGGCCACGTCGACCCCCGGCCGGCGCCAGTGCCCTGCGCGGCGTCGCACGGCGGCGCACGGCGGCGAGGTCGCCGGAGCTAACCCGAAAACATGAAATAGTGCGCAATTCACGGATTTAAGCGCATAGAATTGAAGAGGGAGATCGAGGGAACTCACCGGAGGGCTTGATTGGACTTGGGGAAGAGTGGAGAGCGTCGGCGACGGTCGGAGGCGGGTGAGCTCGCCGGAGTTCGACGAAGATGCCGACGCAGTGGTGATCTACCCAAGCCAACATGTCCAACGTGTCCCTGGTGAAGCGGCGATCATGTCAGGCCAAGAAAATGGGGAGGAGGGGGGCTATGGCGACGGGAACGCGAGCGCCGGGCGACTCACCGACGATGAAGGTCTAGGGTTCCGGGGAGAGCTCGGGGTAGGGGAAAAATGAAGGCGTCGGTTCCTCTTAAGCGCAGAGGGGGGGTGCGGTTTCGATGGGCGCACGAAAACTACCGGGGAGGAGTGGATTCGGGGGGTGGATGAACGTGGGCGCGGGGGTCGCGACGGTTGCGCGGCGCGGGAGAGAGAGGTGGCGGTTGGGAGGGATGATGGGTGGGTCCCGCTCGGCAGTGGGAGAGAGAGGAGGGGAGGGCGCGGTTGGGCTGGCGGGGGGAGAAAAGGGAATTGGGCCAGGGAGGAGAAATCGGCCCAAAAGGGGGTTTAATTCCTTTTTCTTTTTCTTTTTCATTTTCTCTTCTTTTGATTTGAATTCAATTCAAATTTAAACGTTTGCTACTCGATTGAACATCTAAATTCACCCAAAAATGCATGCTACAATGATCAAGGGTTTGAGCGAATTTTTGTACAAGAAATATAGATGTTACAACTCTACCCCCCTTAAAAGGAATCTCACCCTCGAGATTCGGACGCTCTAAGAGAATAGATGAGGGAAATCCGCCTTGAGAGCTTCTTCTCTTTCCCATGTTGCTTCTGCCTCGGAATGATGCTTCCATTGCACTTTACACATGCGAATGACTTTGTTTCTTGTGATCTTTTCCAGTGTCTCAAGTATCTTGACAGGCTGCTCCACATAAGACAAATCTTCTTGTACATCCACTGCTTCCATTGGCAATTGCTCTTCAGGCACCCTTAGGCACTTCTTAAGTTACGACACATGGAACACATTGTGCACATCTGCCAGGTGTGGCGGAAGCTCAAGTTGATAAGCCACTTCACCACGTCGTTCCAGTATCTTGAACGGACCAATGTATCGGGATGACAACTTGCCTCTTACTTTGAATCTTCTCAATCCTCTCATAGGTGACACCTTCAAGTACACATAGTCACCAACTTCAAACGTGAGATCACGTCTTCGAGTATCCGCATAACTCTTCTGTCTTGTTTGAGCTGCCTTTAGATTCTTCCGAATTTCTTGTACTTGCCTTTCAGCCTCTTGTAATACGTCAGGCCCAAAGACTTGACTTTCCCCAGTTTGATTCCAAAACAACGGTGTCCTACATTTTCGCCCATACAATGCTTCAAAAGGAGACATCTTCAAACTGGCTTGATAACTGTTGTTGTAAGAAAATTCGGCATATGGCAGATTCTTGTCCCAACTCTTGCTATTCTTCAAAGCGCACGCTCTCAACATATCTTCTAATATCTAGTTGGTGCGTTCTGTCTGGCCATCAGTTTGAGGATGATACGCCGAACTGAAATTTAGATGGGTATCCATTGATTCATGCAACTTCTGCCAGAATCTTGAGGTGAATTGGGTGCCTCTGTCTGAAATGATCTTCTTAGGAACTCCATGCAAGCATACAATCCTGGAGATGTACAGTTCCGCCAACTTGGGACCATTGTAGGTCTCTTTCACAGGAATAAAGTGAGCCACTTTAGTTAGACGGTCCACAATAACCCATATAGAATCATATCCAGACTGTGTTCTTGGTAGTCCCACAATGAAGTCCATACTAATTTCTTCCCATTTCCATTCTGGCACTTTGATTGGTTGCAATAACCCTGCTGGTCTTTGATGTTCCGCCTTAATCAATTGACATGTATCACATATGGCCACATATTCGGCTACATCCCGTTTCATTCCATGCCACCAATATCGATCTTTAAGGTCTTGATACATCTTTGTGCTTCCGGGATGAATGGAGTATGATGAGTCATGAGCTTCTCTTAGTATTAACTCTTTAATCTCCTTGACATCTGGAACACAAATCCTCTTTCCAAGCCATAAGGTTCCTTGTTCATTCTCTCTAAAGTTTGGAGCTTTCCCTTTCTTCATCAACTGCTTGATCTCTTTGACTTTCTCATCATTCTTTTGTCCTTCTCGTATGTCATGTTCAAGGGTTGAGTCCACTTCCATAGCAACTGCTTCAGTGCTAGACACTAGACATAGATTTAACCTTGCAAACTCTTCACATAGCTGGGGTTGAAGAGCTTGTACTGACAAATTATTGCTTTGTCCCTTCCTGCTTAGAGCATCAGCGACCACATTAGCCTTGCCTGGATGGTAGTTGATTCCCACATCAAAATCATTTATTAATTCCAACCAACGACGTTGCCTGAGGTTAAGATCCGGCTGTGTAAATATGTACTTCAAGCTCTTGTGATCTGTATATATCTCCGTCCTTTTTCCCATTAAGTAATGTCTCCATATCTTCAAAGCATGAACAACCGCTGCCAACTCTAAGTCATGTGTTGGATAATTCCTCTCATGTTTCCGAAGTTGTCTTGAAGCATAGGCCACAACATGTCCTCCTTGCATTAAGACACATCCTAAACCATGACCAGATGCATCACAATAGACCACAAACTCCTTTTGCATATCGGGCATCACCAATACCGGTGCACTGGTTAACCTCTTCTTCAATTCGGCGAAGCTTACTTCACATTCGGGGGTCCACTTGAAAGCAACTCCTTTCTCAAGCAACTTGGTTAGTGGTCGAGAGATCTTTGAAAAGCCCTCGATGAATCGACGGTAATAACCAGCCATACCTAAGAATCTTCGTATATCATGTACACTCTCAGGTGTTTCCCACTTAAGAACATCGGCCACTTTGCCCGGATCCACTGCTATACCTCCTTCGGATATAACATGTCCCAAAAATGATACCTCCTTTAACCAAAACTCACACTTACTAAGTTTGGCGTACAGTTGGTGTTGGCGAAGCTTCTGCAGGGCCATCCTGAGGTGTTCCTCATGCTCTTCTTCAGTCTTGGAATAGATAAGTATGTCATCGATGAATACCACTACAAACTTGTCCAAGTACTCCATGAAAACCTTGTTCATAAGATACATAAAATACGCTGGAGCATTGGTCAATCCAAATGACATGACTGTATACTCATACAATCCATACCGAGAGACAAATGCCGTCTTGGGAATATCCGACGGTCTAATCTTCAGTTGATGGTAGCCCGAACGAAGATCAATCTTGGAAAACACACATGCTCCTCTTAACTGATCAAATAAATCTTCAATCCTTGGTAGTGGATATTTATTCTTGATTGTTACCTCATTTAAAGCACGGTAGTCCACACACAGCCTTTGAGTTCCATCCTTCTTAGGTACAAATATAACTGGTGCTCCCCAAGGCGATGAGCTAGGACGAATATATCCTTTTGCCAATAATTCCTCAATATGATCCTTTAGTTCAGCCAATTGTTTAGCATCCATTCTATACGGCCTCTTATATATTGGGGCCGTTCCAGGTACTAATTCAATGATAAATTCAATCTCTCGATCAGGGGGCATACCTGGTAAGTCATCTGGGAATACATCCGGAAATTCCTTCACAATCCTGATGTCTTTGGTACTCTCAAGATGGTTGAGCTGTACTACTGCCTCTTGTGTCTGATCTGGCTTGAATTCCACTGTGGTGTCATCCGGGTGTGTTAAGCAGACTGTTCTAGTTGCACAATGAATTACTCCTTGATTCTTTGTCAACCAGTCCATTCCCAGAATGATATCTGATCCTTGTGAGTCCAACACTATTAGGTTGGCCCAAAAGACTACCCCCCTTATGTTTATACTCACTTTTCGGCATAGATGCCTTGCCACCATCTCTCCTCCAGGAGAGTTTATCAATAATGGCCCATTCAAGAATGTAACTACCATGTCATGCTTCTTTATGAAATCCTTGGATATGAATGAATGTGTAGCACCCGAATCAAACAATATGGTGGCGGGGTGGGAGTTGACAGAGAACGTACCGATCACCACATCAGGTGCTTCCTGTGCTTGCTCCAGAGTCACATGGTTGACACGGCCAGTTGGGTTTTGCTGCTTCTTTGGACAACTGCTGGCATAGTGTCCCCATTCTCCGCACTTGTAGCATTGTACTCCCGCAGCATTGTTCGGGCCCTTGTTGCCTCCTGACTGGTTTCTTGGGGGTTGGCCACTTGGACGGTTAGCGGGGGCTGAGGGGCGGGGGTGGCTGCATCTGCTGGCGTGGGGGTTGCATTGGCTGGCGTGGTGGCTGCTGCTGCTGGCGCATCTGCTGGTTGTAGGGAGTGGGTGGCCTGTAGCTGGAGTTGGGAAACCTCTGTCCCGAGTAGTTCATGGGACGTGTCATATGAGTTGTAGGCGGAGGGTTGAGACGGGGGCGTACATTGCTGCTGGAGGCATGTGCTGCTAAAGTCAACTTCCTCTTTCTTTCATCATCATCCAGTTCCTTCTTAGTCCTCTCCACTTCAAAAGCTTTATCAACTAATTTCTGGAAGTCGCCGTAGTCGCTGGAAGACATGGCGAACTTTAACTCTTTGTCCAGCCCATTCTTGAAGTGGAATTGCTTCTTGGCGTCGGTATCCACGTCTGTTGGGGCATAGCGGGATAGCTGGGTGAAGGCATTCAGGTAGGCCCTCACGGTCATACGGCCTTGCTTTAGCATCAGGAATTCTTCAGGTACGAAGTGATTGCGGAAGTTGGTTCGGAATTCTTCCCATGTAATATTTTCCGGGTCCCGGTGGGCTTCGGTGAAGGCGGTCCACCAGTCAGCTGCTGGTCCTTGAAGTTGATGAGAGGCTAGTAGCACTTTCTCCCTTCCTTCACAGTGGATGAGCCTCAGCTTGCTATCAATGGTACGGAGCCAATCATCGGCGTCCATGGGTTCGGTAACGGTGGCAAAAGTGGGTGGATGGGTGTTCAGGAAGTCCCTAAGGAAGGACCTAGGTGGAAAAGGTGGTGGTGGCGGAAGGTTGTAGTTTGGTGGTGGTGGGGGTGGGGCTTGTTGCAGGTTAGTGAAAATTTGGGTGAGGTTGTTAAGCAACTGGGTCTGAAGAGCCATCATCTGTTGCATTTGTTGAGAGGCTGGGGCTCCTCGAGCACCCCTTGCATTCCATCCAGGGACACCTCCAAGTTCATCATCCAGAGGTGGGTTACCACGACCACGACCTCTACCTCTACCTCGTCCAGCCATCTGTGATAGAGAAGTTCATTGAGGTCTTAGAAAGGATACACTAGGGTAACACAGTCCCAACTATATGCATCAAGGGTAATAGACATAAAGCAAGTTCATTAATCAACTAGTGTGGAGGTGGACAAGATGCCTAAGCATTCCACCACTCACACGACACCTAAACAAGACTAAAGACATGGATGTGGACAGGATGCCGAAGCATTCCACAACTCATGTCGCACCCAACACACACAACATGAAGCAAACCACTAGCATAAAAACATAAAAGACACAACTCAAGACTAGGGAGGGCGCAGCTACACGCTCCTACAAACTAAGGATAACTGTCCTGAGTCGTCCAGCGGGGAAACGAGTCCACTCCTACTCGTCGGAGTCCTCCTCAACCTCCATCTCCGGGTCTTCTTCTTCTGAGTCTTCTCTTGAGTTCTCGGGGGAGTTCATGCGGCGATCCGGAGAGTTCGGGTCCCAAGGCTCCACGTCCGAAGCGTACTGCAGAGAGTTAGGATCAACTCCAGTGATCCTCGTGTAGCGTCGGCGAAGTCGCTCGTAGCGGTCGACCAGGTCCCTGCTGTCCTGCAGCTCCTGCTGACAACGCTGGAGTCGCGAAGACAACTCCACAACGTCGTCCACCAGCCTCTCGCACTGGGGGTGAGTCAAGCGTCCCTCGACGTCACGTCCAGTGAAGGCGGCTGTGCCACTAGGGCGCTGAGGGGTGTACGCGTGCTCTGTGCACCCAAGAAGGAACCTGTGGGCGTGGCTCCAGTAGGTGGTCGCCTCCCACGTGGCGTCCTCCTCAGCTGCACGCTGGGAGCTCCTCCAGGCCGGAGAGAAGTGCGAGTGCAGCAACTCCGAGTCGTAGTAGACGGCCAGCTGAGAAGTCCACTCCAGCTCACCAGTATAGGGTGCAAAGACCCTAGTGGTGTGGTAGACTAAGCGGACACGGTACTCACGGTACCCCGCAGCTCGAAGAAGAGAACGAAGACGGACGCGCATCCTCGAAGCAGCACTCCCGTTGGAGAGCAGTGTCGTCTCCCTCCGGGGTGTGTGAGGTGCGGAGCGACTGGCTAGGGCGTGCTGAGGGACACGACCTCCAGTCGACTTACGGGCCGTCTGCTTGGTCCGCGCCATCTACAAACATTTGAAAAGAAGAGAGTGAGATTAATAATTAATAAATCAAGTTAGAATAAAAACAATAGGCAAAGCAAGATAAGAAGCACAAGGGTTGAGATGGAGAGCACAAAGTTTTGGAAATACTATTTCATATGAAAATAGTATAGTCCTTAATTTTCGGCCATTTCTAACTAGGCTTGCGTCCTACGGGCAACACGGCTCTGATACCACTTTGTCACGCCCGGTCATCGTAAAGATGAACAGACGCTAATCACATGTACGCCAGGATCAGTTGCATCGTACATGAGTCGACGAAAGTGAAATACCATAACAATGCCATGTTCGATTACATAAATAGTCTTACAGAACGACCCGAAGGTCTACAAATACACTCCACAAATATTTACAACACTAAACAGTTCAACACTACAGAAAGCAAGATAGATAAGCGGGCTTCGTCTCCACAGGCAGTCGTTGCGCGTGAGGTCGCCAGCCTAGACCAAGTCCTCCGGGTTGACGTAGAAGTCCTCTGGTGCAACTTCTTCTTCTTCATACTCTAAAGGAGAATTAAACGCTTGAGTACATAGAGTACTCAGCAAGTGCGGGAAGAGAATGACATGATTGGCTAGAGCAAGGAAAGGCCAATTATGGCTTAACACTATGCTTAGAACCTATCCTTAGCTTTCAATTATCAATACCATAATTCAATAAATAATCAACACATGATTAATGGTAATGAAAGTACTTGAATCATAATGAACCATCTTTTCCCAACCATAGACTAATTATGAACTGGCCCCAAGCCGCTCTTGTCCGTGAGCACGGCTGTCATGACAGTTTTACCAAATCTCTGCAGAGAGTGTACCCTTTCCCCACAAGCAGTGATTTCATCCCCTGTTGCCAGGTGGACTAAGTGAACCTCCCTGATTGCCCGTGGTAGCTAACCACATTACACACTTCCTTTGGTGTGAGGCCAGGAGATCACAACATGGTCTTTACAAAGGTACTCCCGATTAGTGCTAGCCCTCTAAGGTTTCCACCACTGAGGATTCTCGGAGTAACCCTCCGCCCCAGAGCCCCCTCTTGAGCCTTGCGGTTCCAAGAGCGGATCACCCGACTCATTCCCCGCACCATCCAACCACTAGCAGTTCATCGGGAGAAACCTAATTAATTGACCAAGCTGCCCCATCTCAGTCTCGTGGTGGTACTATAAAGCTTAGTGGCTTCCTCCATAAACCGGTCCTTAGAATCCGGTGGTAACAAACCCCAATCCCGGGTCTCGTGCAAAATGCACCATACCAAAACTAACCACCCACCAGATTCCTATCCACTAACATTATGTATATTCATCACCAAATTAAAGTAACCATAAAGTTGAGCATAGAACATTTGTATGATATCCCAATCCCAACATCTAAGCATGGCTAAGCATAAATAAAACCTATCTACTTCCCAACCCATTTCAGGTAACAAGGAATGGTAAGGAACAGGGCATGTAAACATGAAGTAGGACATCAATTTAATTAGCATGCAACTAGCTAAATTCCTAAAATAGGTACAAGATGGTCAAGGGCACTTGCCTTCGATGAAGACTTGGGAATTGACGAAGTCTTGGTCTTGGAAGTTGAGGTTAGGGTCGTAGAACGACTCTAGATATATGCCCAAGCAATGGCAAGAATAGAATAAAGCTAAATAAGTAAAGGCACGCAAAACAATACATCACACATACACATAGGCACAAAATCCTACACTAATGCGTCCCTACGAGGCATTTATCATTTATCATGGCCAAAGTATGCATTTTAGATTTATCCTACAATTTTGGGATTTTATTATAGCCTAAAACCATTTTTATTGAATTTTCTATAGCAAAAATGTATTTTAAAACCTTTATAATAATTATTCCAGGGACCAAATATATTTTATCTGAACACTACAATTAATTCACAGCATAAAATAGATTATAACAATTTTTCATAATATTCCTACACTTAATTACCATTTTAATCTAATATCTACACCTCAAATACCATTAAAAACCCTATTCAGCAAATAAATAATAGTCCAGGGGCTAAATAAATAGTTTTCTACACTGTACAGGGTCTAAATATATTATTCTACAAAATTACAGGGGTTAGAATGCTTAAATAAATGATTAAAACCAATTTTTAGGGTTCCAGGGGCTAGTTTGCGAATTCTGGGGGCTAGATTCGAATTACAGAGAAGTACAGGGGGTAGCAACTAAGTTTCCAGGGACTGCGGTGTAAAACTGAAGGCGGGAAAACTAGATTGAATGAGGGCCGTTGGATCTGAGATGGATGGCTAGGATTTTATGAAGTGAACCGGTATGAACTTCTAATATCAGCCGTCGGGGTTCTACCGACGGCCCAGATGGGGCCACGTCGACCCCCGGCCGGCGCCAGTGCCCTGCGCGGCGTCGCACGGCGGCGCACGGCGGCGAGGTCGCCGGAGCTAACCCGAAAACATGAAATAGTGCGCAATTCACGGATTTAAGCGCATAGAATTGAAGAGGGAGATCGAGGGAACTCACCGGAGGGCTTGATTGGACTTGGGGAAGAGTGGAGAGCGTCGGCGACGGTCGGAGGCGGGTGAGCTCGCCGGAGTTCGACGAAGATGCCGACGCAGTGGTGATCTACCCAAGCCAACACGTCCAACGTGTCCCTGGTGAAGCGGCGATCATGTCAGGCCAAGAAAATGGGGAGGAGGGGGGCTATGGCGACGGGAACGCGAGCGCCGGGCGACTCACCGACGATGAAGGTCTAGGGTTCCGGGGAGAGCTCGGGGTAGGGGAAAAATGAAGGCGTCGGTTCCTCTTAAGCGCAGAGGGGGGGTGCGGTTTCGATGGGCGCACGAAAACTACCGGGGAGGAGTGGATTCGGGGGGTGGATGAACGTGGGCGCGGGGGTCGCGACGGTTGCGCGGCGCGGGAGAGAGAGGTGGCGGTTGGGAGGGATGACGGGTGGGTCCCGCTCGGCAGTGGGAGAGAGAGGAGGGGAGGGCGCGGTTGGGCTGGCGGGGGGAGAAAAGGGAATTGGGCCAGGGAGGAGAAATCGGCCCAAAAGGGGGTTTAATTCCTTTTTCTTTTTCTTTTTCATTTTCTCTTCTTTTGATTTGAATTCAATTCAAATTTAAACGTTTGCTACTCGATTGAACATCTAAATTCACCCAAAAATGCATGCTACAATGATCAAGGGTTTGAGCGAATTTTTGTACAAGAAATATGGATGTTACAGATAGCTATCCTTCACTTCCTTTGCCTTTCTTGGCAATGGCGTCAGAAATACTTGCTGGAAGCTACTAAGAAACATTAACAAATCATCCTCGACAATGGCGCCAGAAATGCTTGTTGACGGCTACTAACGTCATAGATCATCTCTCAAAGGAGATGAGGTCCGCAAGCACACGGAAGCTGTCGTGTAGCATTTCACCCAAGAGTATTCCCAAGGGTATCGTATTTATCCAAAAGGAAGGCAATGGAGTAAAGTAAACACTACTCTCATGATCAAGCTATGGGATACTAATAAATTATCAAGACAGGGGTAAGTTGATAATATATGGGTAGTGTGACACACACTTAAGCAATCTATTCTAAAGGGCAAATGGGTCCTAATGGAGGTTAGACTAAGAGTTTGGGAGTTACTCCTATAATGCTTCTAATAAACATATACATAGCCTAGGTTAGATACTAATGAACATGTCAATGGTGAATACTTATGCTAAGTTGTTCAACACATCGGGCACGGGTTTGCCCCTAGAAATACTAGGATGACTCCTGCCAAGAGCCTGTGGCATAGCCGAACGTGGAGGATTACAAAGGACAGAGAGGGCTGTCACCACCTACTGTGTACCTCTTCAATCCGTGGGTCTACGAGACATCCAATGCTACCTAACTATCCTAGCACCATACTAGCATATTAAATAAATACCTTAAGAGCTGCGACACAAGCCATCCTAAGGCAATGAACTAAATCATCGTTGAGACATAGCATGAGTTATTCATACTAACACGATCATATCATAACTACTTAGACCATAGTGGGAGATTAGAGTGTTTATGATGATAGTATAATGACATTAAGGCATGATCATAAAGACTATTCCTACCCCATACATGGAATCCACAATCAAACAAGAAACACTTCATCCAAGTATATGAATAGAAGAAGACTAAAGATAATATATTTATTATGCATAAAGTCACAAATATAAGAAAAGATACATGAGTCATACCTTTCCCAACTTGGACATGGGACTAGAGGCTCTCCTCTCTATAGCCTAACTCCACTAAGGACTAAGAGAACCAGTGTATACAATAGAATGATGCTCAAGTGGTCTGTGTTGAAGTGATGGGTCCTATTTATAGCTTGAAGAAGGGTCGGTTCCCGTCACCAAAAGCACGCAAATCAGTCACCACTAACTTCTTCAAGCCGGGAGGAGCCAACACGTGGCGTTTGACCGCGTTAGGCCAGGAACTAGTCGGCCGACTAGGGGGGGGGGGGGGGGGGGGGGTCGGCCGACCTATTCCTGGCTCTAAACGGCCTGTTCTTCCTCCAGGTGACTAACAGGTGGGTTCCATTCTATGATATGGGTGCTACACTGTTGGATGGCCTCAGATACTTCTGTTTGCGGGCTATTTGATCCTTGTGGTGCCACATGTCGACGCTTGATTGGCTGGGATGATATTTTATAGGATCCATCCCCTTGTTTCACTTCAATTCTGTGTAAAATGCCTGCAGGCACCAATTTCTCCAAGTACAAGTGAAAATAGGTTAAATAGAAAGGTGATGTGTGCAAGAAATGATATTTCCTTCACATAATTGAGTTATATTGACGGGTGAAATTGATATATAATAGCCGTCAATAGTTGCACGGGCTTGGTTGAAGTTTAGGAATCCCAACAAGTGATTGTGGGATATCTTGGATCTTGAATGCTCTTTTAGTTTCTTGTCCTTGGCCAAGAGCTTCATGTGGATGTTTTCTTGATATCATGCTTGGCCATGGACAAGATACTTCAAGGTAGGCTAGTTGAATTTAAATCCATTGAAATCCTCATAGCCTCCTTGATTACAAGGGTGATGTTGATTCCACCCTTGACCTCCTTGTAGGTGATAGCCATTGGAGTTGTGTTTGAAAAGAAGAATCCTCATGGGTCTTAGGAAATGATTCCCCAAGTGACCCATGTTGACATGGATTTTCACAAATCATGTGAATATCCATGGTTTGGATCATCCAAACACTTCTCCATTGGCTTGATCTTCATGATACTTCAATGGGAGGTGTAGTTCCTTAGCTAGCATGTCCACCTTGCTAAGTGGTGTGCATGCCAAGCTAAGGGAACTAGAGCATTCTTCAATCCACCCCTTGAGTTGAGATCATATTCTCATCCATGATGAATTAGAATAGACCTCCTTCAGCTCCAGCACAAAGGTGGTCATGGATTGATGAGGCCAACCCATGACATGAGTGTTGGATGAAGAGCCAACTATCCACCCTATGGCGGAGGCAAACCAAGAAGAACTCTTGGAGCCTCCCTCAGCTTGGGGATGGATGACTTTGGCTTCTATTGGAAGCTGAAATTCTTCCGCGGAAGGCAATGGTGTTGCCTAGAGGATATTTGTTGAGGTACACCATGAATCATCTTGCAGTTGAGCACTTGCGTCCTCGTTGGCCATCCCATAAAATGGGTTAGCCAACATTACCCTGTTTTCACCACAAAAGGAGAAAACAAGCAAGGGTAATCCCGTCTAATAACTATTAGTACCTGTCGATACCCACCAAGTCCGACAACGCCACGTATCTAGAAGTTGTCGAGGTCTTAGCCTCCCTCAGGATCCAGCCCCAGTGCCGCCACGTGGGGCACGAAGGATGGGATAAAGGTCCCAGGGGAGATAACCTCCCAAGGCACCACGTGTTGAGGAGAGACCCGCACAACCTCGATGGAGAAGCTCCAGGGCCGCCACAAAGCCTGGAGCGTCGGACCAAGCGCCCTCCCTCTGAGGAGAGAGCGGAGCTACCATGTGCCCTGGAGAGCCCAGGAGCTGCCACATGCCATGAAGGACCAAGAGCTGCCACCCCGGTGAGGACCTGCACCGGCGCTGCCACGTGTCTCGCAGCGCCCCAAAACGGTAAGGTGCGGGAGTTAAAAGCTAGAGCGCTCCACCCAGGGCACACATTGAAGGACCGCACCCACCTCCGACTCACGACGCAGAGCACGCCAACGGTCAGAAGAACGCTATGACTAATCACATCACAGTGAAGGCATTCCAGACCTATCCCACTTGGCCAAGTGGGTAGCTTGCGGCAACAAGACAGGCTGATGGGACACATCTACCACCGTCACCAACGGCGTGTGGGCTACTGACAAGGAAGGCGGCAAGACAGCGAGTCTCCACCGTCACGCTCAGAGAAGCTTATATGGGAAGCCTTAGATCTTTTGGGATAAGATCGCCCCCGGACCACCTGTCGGGCCCCAGGACCCTACTTGTAAGGCGTCCAGTCTTGGTTATAAAAGGCCTGGACGACCACTTATACATGGACCAGACTTAGAATCCCCGATACACACACATACGCATACACTCTCACCAAGCAATACAATCCACCGGGGAGTAGGGTGTTATGCTCCTTGCGGCCCGAACCACGTAAAAACAACTGTCTCATACTCTTCCGCTAGAACACTAGTTTGAGGCCTAAGCCCCGCCGAACAAGAACCTTTGCGGGCTGCTCCTTAGCAGATCTGGGGGAAGTGTCGCATTGACCCTTCGACACTTGGCACGCCAGGAAGGGGCTTTTTCCCTCAAAAAAGTGGTAGCACTTTCACCAACCATGGTGTTCATCAAGCCTGAAAGCTGTGGTGAAATCAAGCCGCAAGGGTTCGACTATCGCATCAACGAACACGTGAAAAAGGAGTTCCAAAGGCCGGTGCATATTGTGGAAATGGTGCACCAGGCCATGAACCTCGACCTCAACAGTGACCTTGAGCGTCGCAAAGCACTCCACGTCATATGTGGAGGAACTTGGGAGCCCTCTTCTAGGAGTGCGGTCAAGACCCTGTGCCAGGCAATGGCTTCGGCAACCTCTACGCATGCCTTGGCGCTGCATCATAAATAGATGGAGACGGCGATTAGCTTCGACGCCTCCGACTGCCCCAAGAACATGGCAGGAGCCGGGCAGCTGCGCCTCCTCATCGCCCTCACTGTCGCCAACATAAAGTTTTACCACGTTCTCGTAGATGGTGGAGCCGGTCTCAACCGCATGAGCCGTGCGGCCTTCGACAAGCTGAAGATCCCCGAGTCTGAGCTTGCCCCGACAAGATTGTTCTCAGGGGTAGGACCGGAGAGTGTTACCCCGTACGGCTGCATCCACCTCCGGGTGACCCTAGGGACGCCCGAGAATTCCAGGATGGATAATATCCTATTCGACGTCGTGGAGGTGAGCCTCCCCTACCACACTATTATCGGCAGGCCAACCCTGTACCGGTTCATGGCGGTAGCCCATTACGGCTACCTCATCCTCAAAATGCCGACACCATCCGGCTTCCTCAAGATTTGCAGAGATCGCGTTGCTGCGGTGACGGTCTTAGAAAAGCTCTGAACATTGGCGACGGTCCCAGGACCTATTTTGTGTGATGCTGAGCCGGGTAGGCCTTCGCTAGACCCACGTGCTTGTAGCCACGCCGCTGCACCACGAGTGCAGCCCTCTGACGATGATGACATACCCATCAAGACAATCCAGATTGGCTCTGATGTTGCTCAGACCACCCGTATCACGGGGAGTCTGGATGGCGAGCAGGAATCAACACTCACTACCTTCCTGCAAGCCAACATCGATGTCTTTGCCTGACAACCGTTGGAGATGTCGAGCATCCCCAGGGAAGTGATTGAGCACCGTCTGAAGATCTACCCCGATGCATGGCCGCAACAGCAGAGGCCCCGTAAGCAGTCCAACGAGCGGTAGAACTTCATCTGCGAGGAGACCAAGAAGCTCCTCGAGGCTAGCTTCATACGGGAGGTCCACCATCTCAGATGGCTCGCCAATCCGGTTGTCATCCCCAAAGCTGGTGGTAAGCTTCGGATGTGCGTTGACTACACCAACCTCAACAAGGCATGACCTAAAGATCCCTTCCCTCTCCCTAGAATTGATCAAATCATAGATTCAACTTCGGGGTTCGATATGCTATGCTTTCTAGATGCATACTCAGGGTTCCACCAAATCCCGATGTCTAGAGAAGACGAAGAACATACCACATTTATAACCGTAGATGGCCTTTACAACTATGTCTCCATGCCTTACGGTATTAAGAATGCCCTCCCCACCTTTGTACGAGCTATGCATAAAATATTCGGGGACCTCATTCGGGACCTAGTAGAGGTATAAGTCGATGATATTGTAGTAAAAATCCAGTCACATACATCATTACTAGAGAACCTTGCCCTAGTCTTTGATAGATTGCGAACCACACGCATGAAACTCAATCCGACAAATTCGTGTTCGGAGTCAAGGCTGGGAAGCTCCTCAGTTTCCTGGTCTCACACCGAGGGATTGAGGCCAACCCAGAGAAGATCAAAGCGGTAGAGCTGATGAGGCCCCCAGCCCGCATCAAGGATGTACAGAAGCTTCCAGGGTGTTTGGCAGCGCTTAGCCGGTTTATCTCTAGACTGGCTGAGCAGGCCCTTCCGTTCTTCAAGCTCCTATGCCAGTCCAGATCGTTCGTCTAGACCAAAGAAGCGGAGAAGGCATTCCGCGAGCTAAAGCAGCAGCTAACAACGCTGCCAATAATGGTGGCACCAGAGCCCAGGGAGCCCCTGTACCTCTACATGCCGCCACAACGGAAGTGGTAAGCATAGTTTTGGTTGCAGAGTGGGCGAGTGACCAGCTGCACCGGCGAAAGGAAGGGGCCCCTTAGCTGATTCTGAGCCCCAAGTCTTGGAGCTCGGAGGGGGCCCCAGCGATAGAGGAGCCTTTGGGTCCTAGCCCCAAGAGGATGCCCGGGTCCCCCGAGGGGGCCCCAGAGCCCATGGAGCCTCTGGGTCCCAGCCCCCAGAGGACGTCTGGGTCCCCCTAGGGGCCCCGGAGCCTAAGGAGCCTCTGGGTCCCAGCCCCAGAGGACATCCGGGTCCCCCTAGGGGGCCCCGGAGCCCAAGGAGCTTCTGGGTCCCAGCCCCCAGAGGACGTCCGGGTCCCCCTAAGGGGCCCTGGAGCCCAAGGAGCCTCTGGATCCCAGCCCCCAGTGGACATCCGGGTCCCCCTAGGGGGCCCCGGAGACCAAGGAGCCTCTGGGTCCCAGCCCCTAGAGGATGACCGGGTCACCCTAGGGGGTCCCAGCCCCCAAAGGAAGCACCAGGCCCAAAAGACATGAAATAATTGGACCTGAAGCAGAAGGAAAAAGATGTGCCAGATTCCCTGGAAAAATCCCAGACCATCCAACGCCTGGTCTACTTCATCAGCGAAGTCCTGCATGAGGCAAAGACAAGATACCTCGAAGTGCACAAGCTGCTCTATGCAGTGTTAATCGCATCGAGGAAGCTCCACAATTTTTAGGCGCACCGGGTATTAGTGGTGACTTCGTTCCCACTGGGAGCAGTGTTGCGCAGCCCAAACGCAACCGGCAACATTGCCAAGTGGGTGTCTAAATTAGCGGAGTCCGAGCTTGATTTCTTGCCATGACATGCAATCAAGAGCCAAGCTCTGGCGGACTTTGTTGCTGATTGGACCACCTCACCGAGCAACCCGGGGGGGGGGGGCAGGAGATTAGTGAACCAGAGCCTAGGGCTCTGGTACTTACCGGACCTCACTGGACACTCTTCTTCGACGGATCCTCAAGGAAGCAAGGGGCTGGAGCCAGGGTATTACTCACCTTGTCAACAGGTGAGCAGTCTAAGTACGCAGTGCGCCTCGACTTCAAGGCCACCAACAACATGGCGGAGTACGAAGCCCTCATCTTAGGGCTCACAGCTGCGCGAGGTCTTGGTGTCCAGCAGATGCTGATCAAGGGAGACTCCCAGCTGATCATCAAGCAAGTCCGGGGGGAGTGCTGCTGCCACGACCCGACCCTTGCGGCATATCTAATACATGTCAAGATGCTAGAAGCTGGGTTCGAGGCCTTGGATCTCTTCCATGTGCTACGCACAGACAACTCCGTCGCTGATGCCCTGTCAACCATGGCATCCACAGGAGCCCCCATTCCAGAAGAGGTCTTCAGCAAGAGGTTGGTGCGGCCGACCGTTAGGCCAGCAGAGCCTAACGAAGAAGGTGAACCTAGCCCCAAGGAGCTAGCAACCACGGCAGCCCTGCGACCATGGGGGCCACCAAGGTTCTTGAGCATCACCAGGGATCCCCAATCACCTGGCACCCGAGATCTGGAAGTACATGACAGTCCCAATGCATGGATCACTGAGGTCCGAGACTACCTGAAGGACAATCTCCTCCCGGAGGACCCAGCATCCGATGAGAGGATTGCGAGGATGGTGAAACGCTACGTGTTGATAGAAGGTGATATCTACTGATGTGGTGCCAACAGCGTACTGCTAAGATGCATAACTCAGCAGGAAGGCTGCGATTTGCTCGCAGAAATCCACGAAGGAGAGTGTGGGAATCACGCGGCCTTGAAAGTCGCCTAGAGGGGGGTGAATAGGCAATAATACCTGAAATCACTCAATCAAACAAGATTAAATTCTTGTGGTTGGACTAGTCTGCACAGTGCCGGACTAGTCCGCTCAGCACAGGGTGGAAACCCTAAAACTTGATTTCTACAAGTTATTTGTGGAACTAAAGTTCACCAAAGATATGAGCAATGTGTAGTAAACTTGTGAAGCTCAGATTGTGAGGTTTAAACACTTAGATTGCAAGTTTAGAATAACGATCGAAGTGTAAGTCAATAAGAGCAAGTGAACCCTAATAGTAATACTAGTGATCACGAAAAGCGAAAGACAAGTGAAACGAGTTTTATCGTGTGGTTCAGCTCCACGAAGAAGCCTACCTCCACACTGAGAAGTCCACACAAGGACCGGATTTCACTTGACCCTTCTCTCACCAAGTCACCACGATGGCTAGCTTGGTTTCCACTATATCAATGGGTAATCACCAAGTTTGATGGAGCTGCTCACAACTTGAGGCTCCCACAAATCAATACAATGAGAAGCACACGAAGCTCAACTCACACAAGCCACACAACACAACACAATGTGCAAGAGATCAAACCGAGAGCCAAAGCGCGATGATCTTCCTTTACTCTCCTCCCCAAACCCTAATCTCTTCAAGATTTGCTCTTAGAGGCTTAGTAGGACGAGTAGAAGGCTTTGGAAGGCTCTACGATGCTTGTGGCAGCGCTAGGGTTCAAGACTTATTCAAATGAGCCCTGGGGTCCCCTTTTATAGAGGTCCCGAGCCCCTTTTGCTTACATCAGCAAGGGGGCGGACTAGTCCGAACTCAGACCCTGGACTAGTCCGGCCCTATGGGACCACTGACCTCTGGTCAGTTCACGACAACTGCCACACTGAGCAACGATCGTCACGCTACCCGCCAAATTTCCAAATTCAAATGGTCACTAGACAACAGACTAGTCCGGTCAACAACGGACTAGTCCGAAGTGGAACAGAACCAATTGGTCCGTTCCAAAACGGACTTTTCTGGGTTGGACCGGACTACTCCGGCCACAGTGGCGGACTAGTTCGGCCCCCTAGGGTTTCTCTCGGTTTATCTCACTATGTCTCAAATGGACAAGTTCGTACCCAAACGGATAAGTCCAAACTACTCAAGAGAGCTTTGGTCCGTCCAAAAACGTACAAGTCCAGACTTCTCGGTCTTAGCTCCAAAATCACTCAGATTCACTCCAGAGACGTTTGGTCCATCTCAAAACAGACTAGTCCTGCCTTGAGGCCCGGACTAGTCTGGCCTCCTAGGGTTTTTCTCATTTTAGGCTTCTCACTTAGGTTTTTATCTAAACCATCACTTCGAGCCCCTTGGTACTATCTCAATGCACATGATACAACCACCCTCACTCATGATACGGCTCACATAAACTCAACACCATAGAAACCCTAATTTCTATGCTTGAGTCTTTGATGCCCGTTTTCTCCTTTTACTTTTTGAGGGTTTTCATCTCATTTCAATCCTTGTACATGTGCTTAAGATCAACTTAGCTCATTAGCCTCTTAATTGTCATCATCAATCATCCAAAACCCACTGGGATGCCTAGATGCACTTTCAATCTCCCCCATTTTGGTGAATTGATGACAACACATTAAGACTTTAACAACAAAGATAATAATTTGTTTTCATAACATGTATTTGTATGAGTGACTCCCCCTCAATGTATGCATCATGAGTAAGAGAGATTGAGAGAGTTCTCATACATATACACGTTATAGTGGGGTGCCTAAGTGATGTGTTCATCAAGCGTGATAAGACAATGATTATGCAAAATAGAAATTTAAATGAGGCAACACATCACAAATTTAGGCAAGACACATGAATACATGAATACATAGATTAAGTCTTATAATAAAACTTGAAACGAGTTTTAAAAACATAATAAGTCCAACAAAGATCAATACTCTCACAAAATAATCTATCTTATCTCTCTCCCTTCATCTCACTCCCTATATCTCTCCCCCTAGATCTAAGTGCCCATCCAAGCTATCTCATCCAAGTTATCTCTCCCCCTAGATCTAAGTGCCCATCCAAGCTATCTCTCCCCCTTTGGCATCAAGACACCAAAAAGGAAAAGAAGAGAGGAAGATCCCTTAGGTCTACTCCTCGTCGGAGTCACCCTCGTCATCGCCGCCTTGGCGCTCGCTGTCGCTCTCCGTGGCCTTCGGGTCAAGATGTGCCTCATCATCATCGGTCGGGGCCGCGGTGGAAATCCCAGCTTCTCCAAACTGAGCGAGCTCCTCGGCAGTGAACTCCGGAAAGGAAGTGAGCTCACCATCGCTCTCCTCGGTAAGGGACATTGGAATGTCCAGCTTGTCGCACATCGCTTTGAGATACTTCTCGTTGCGATGCTCCATGCGATGTTGCCGAATTTCCGTCTTTCGGCAAGAGGAGAAAAGAGCCTTGAAACATTTGAAGAATCCAGTTCCGCATTGCGACAAAGGCGGAGGTGGTGGAGGAGATGGCACAAAGCGAGCGGGAGGATCCGCATTCTTCCTCCTAGGAGCAGCCAGCTCCGGAGGAGGGAGTTGTAGTCGAAGCCTCTGGTGAATGATATCTTTCTTGAATGTGAGCCTGGAGATCTTCTCGATGATGTACATAATGTACGAAGCATATCCACATGATCGGTTGGGGGTGTGAGAGATGTTGAAGATGTCATCAAAGATATAGTCCACCACATTGAATGGACATCTCCATCGATTAGCACCATCAAGTGCCTCAAGTTGCCTTGTATTATCTCCGCATCTCTATCCTTGAAGGCAATGGTCTTTCTGAGGACCCGATTGAGCACACTATAGAAGGGCTTGATGTTTCTGATGTGCCCGGCCTCATACTGTGGATGACTTGGGTACATATACTCCAAGGTGTCCTGATCAACTGGCTTCAGATTTGAAATGATAATCTCATTATCCAGTTGGTCCTCCAAGTCAAGCAACTAAGCAAACTCCCAATAGGTGGTAGAGTACTGCTCTCCATGGGTCATCCAGGTAATCTTCCTGTCACCCCATCGATGTGGAAGTATAAAGTGGAGTAGAACTGAGTTATGACTTCCACATTCCAGTCATACTAGAAGGCCATGAACTTATTCAAGCCATGCCTCTCGATAGCCTCAATCACATCATTGAAGGATTGATGATCTTTTTGGGCCATATAGTCCCAATCTATCCACTGAGCGTCTGTGACAGGAGTCTGCTTGGTCATATAGACCGTCCTGTAGTAGTCACAGTGGAAGTTACACCAGAACCGGAGATCCACTGTGCTCCTGTCACACTGATGTACATTGATCTTCCTCAGCTTGCATGCCTTCTCAGCCCCCTTTCCCTTAAAGATGTTGGCGTCGAAGGCAGCTGCGCGGTTTGGGTTCCGTGCAGGAGAGGACATCCTCAAGGGGCCAATGGGTTGAGGGGCACCCTTCTTGACTTTGCTTGTAGCCTTCTTGGCCACAATCACCCTCTTCTTGGGTGCAGTATCAACTGGGGCTTTGCCTTTATCTTTGGAGGTCCTCGCCCCCTGAGACTTGGCTTGCTCACCCAAGGTCACAAGCCGCTTCCGTTTCGTGGCTGCCTCGGCGGCTATAGAGTTGTGCTCCTCACGCTGCGTCTTCTTTGACCTCTGTGAGGCAAAGTACGCAGCAGCCATCTCTCGGTCCTCTCTTTGCTTCCAGCGAAAGAGAGCCTGCTTCTCCACTTCGGTCTCAGAGTCGGAATGAGGAACATATTCATTTTCTGACATGATTGCTGACAAGAGAAGCAAGGGAATGTGTATAAGTCCAAGGAGTCAAGATAAAATGGTAGAATTCACAAAGTCAACCTAGGTTAGGGTTTTCACTGTGTAACCCGGACTTGTCCGCCCAGGGGCCGGACTAGTCCGCACTAGGTCGGACTTGTCCGCCCTGTGGCCGGACTAGTCCGGTTCACACAGCAAGAACCCTAATCTAGGGAAATTTTGCAAAAACTATGGATCCTACCACAAAAATGGAGCTACATGATCACATTGATGTGTACAACAACGTTTGTGAAGAAGTTTTGATCAATGGACCCAAAAGAATTGAATTTCAAGGATTTTGGAGTTAGGTCAAGAATACCTCTTCAAGTCTTCGATTTGACGAAATGTAGGAGAGGAATCGGCCTCCGATGCTTGGGGAAAGGTTCCTAAGCACCTTAGGGCTTCAATCCACTGATTGGAATCAAGATTTTGTGGAGGGAATCGAAAATCACCGTTTGGGAGACGGTTTTCGATCGTTTTTGGAGAGAGAGTGTTTGAATGGAAGTGGAGAGGTCGAGGGCTCCCTAGGGAGGTTAAGTCCCCAAGGGCTAGACTAGTCCGGTCAGGGACCCGGACTTGTCCGGCCTCCGCACTGGGTCTAGACAGCCTGAACCACCGGACTAGTCCGGTCCACTGGAGTGGACTAGTCCGGTCCTAAGACCTAAAACTCCTATATAATGATTTTAAGTGGAGATTTGATCCATTTGGACTATATTTCACAAAAGATCTTTGTAAATATGGTCAGTAAGCAATCAACAACCAAACTATGACTATGATTCATAAGGATTCAATAATTTCAAAATAATTTGTAGAGAAATTGAGGAGGATGAATTTTTCACAAGCATGTGTGAATTTTGAATATTACAATCAGATGTGCAAGACTTAAGCCACATATCGAGAATCTAGGATATTTAGCTCACTCCTAAGTTCACAAAACCTTTTCTCATCTAGGGGCTTGATATAGATATCGGCCAATTGTTTATCGGTTGTCACATGGGAAATTGCAATGTCTCCTTTGATGGAGTGATCTCTCAAGAAATGGTGGCGAATATTGATGTGCTTGGTCCTTGAGTGTTCAACTGGATTGTGGGCTATTTGATGGCACTCTCATTATCACATAGGAGAGGGATATGGCGCAAGTTTATGCCATAGTCCCTAAGAGTTTGTGGCATCCAAAGAAGTTGTGCACAACAACTTCCGGCGGCGACATACTCCGCTTCGGCTTTGGAAAGTGCAATGGAGTTTTGTTTCTTTGAGGACCAAGACACTAGAGATCTACCAAGGAATTGACAAGTTCCTGATGTACTCTTCCTATCAACTTTGTACCCTGCATAGTCCGCATCGGAATATCCAATGAGGTTAAACTTAGAGCCTTTGGGGTACCAAAGTCCTAGGCTTGGTGTGTGAACCAAATATCTAAGAATTCTCTTAACGGCGGTCAAATGACACACTTTAGGAGTGGCTTGAAATCTAGCACACATACACACACTTAGCATGATATCGGGCCTAGATGCACATAAGTCTTGCAATGAGCCTATCATGGAACGATATACCTTTTGGTCCACACTTGGACCACCTTCATTAAGATCGAGATGCTCGTTGGTTGCCATAGGAGTCTTGATGGGTTTGGCCTTGTCCATGTCAAACTTCTTGAGTATATCTTGTGTGCACTTGGTTTGACTAATGATCGTGCCTTCCTTGAGTTGCTTTACTTGAAAACCTAGAAAGAACTTTAACTCCCCCATCATGGACATCTCAAATCTTTTCGTCATTATCTTGGAAAACTCATCACAAAAAGCTTTGTTAGTAGAACCAAATATAATGTCGTCGACATATATTTGGCAAACAAACAAATCATCATTGAAATGCTTAGTGAATAGAGTATAGTCTGCCTTCTGAATTTTGAAACCATTTTGAGTTAGAAAGTCTCTAAGGCACTCATACCAAGCTCTAGGAGCTTGTTTGAGTCCATAGAGAGCCTTACGCAATTTGTACACATGGTTTGGGAATTCTTCATCTTCAAATACGAGGGGTTGCTCCACATACACCTCTTCCTCGATTGGACCATTAAGGAATGCGCTCTTGACGTCCATTTGATATAGCTTAAAATCATGGTGAGTAGCAAAGACAAGTAATATACGAATTGATTCAAGCCTAGCCACAGGAGCAAAGGTTTCTTCGAAATCCAAACCTTCGACTTGTGAATACCCTTTGGCCACAAGTCGTGCCTTGTTCCTTGTAACCACCCCGTGTTCATCTTGTTTGTTGCGGAACACCCATTTGGTGCCTACAACATTCGCATTAGGCCTCTTCACAAGCTCCCATACTTGATTTCTCTCGAAGTTGTTGAGCTCTTATTGCATGGCCATCACCCAATCCGGATCTCGTAGTGCTTCTTCAACCTTGCGGGGCTCCAAGGAAGAAACAAAAGAGTAATGTTCACAAAAGTTTGCAACGAGATCGAGTAGTTACCCCCTTGGAGATGTCTCCAACTATATTGTCAATGGGATGGTCCCGTTGGATGCTTTGAGGCACTCTTGGGTGAGGCGCTTGAGGTCTTGATTCATCATCTTGGTCTTCCTCATCCTCATTGTCTCCCCCTTGATTGATGCCTCCATTTTCATCTTCTTGGAGCGCATCTTGGGGAACTTGATCTTGATCATTTGAGGAAGGGCTTGTTTGATGTGTAGGATGATCACTTCCATCTTGAGGTTGTTCTTGTGGTCATATGTCTCCAAGTGCCATCCTTCCTATTACCACTTGTGGAGCTTCTTCTTGATCTAGCACATTACGATCAACTTGCTCCACTTGGGAGCCATTAGTCTCATCAAACACTACGTCACGTGCTACTTCAACAACCCCGAAAGATTTGTTAAAGACACGATAGGCGTAAGTGTTTGAGTCATAGCCAAGCAAGAAACCCTCATTGGACTTAGAAGCGAACTTCGAAGTCCTAGGCTTCTTGTTAAGAATGTAGCATTTGCTCCCAAAAACACGAAAGTAAGAGATGTTGGGCTTGTTATCGGTTAGGAGCTCATATGACGTCTTCTTAAGTATGCGGTGAAGGTACAACTGCTTTATGACATAGCAAGCGGTGTTAACCGCTTCTGCACAAAACAGGTCCGACGTCTTGTACTCATCAAGCATGGTTCTTGACATTTCAATTAAAGTCATATTCTTCCTCTCGGCCACCCCATTTTGTTGAGGGGAGTAGGGGGTCGAGAACTCATGCTTGATGCCTTCTTCATCCAAAAATTTTTCACCTTGAGTATTCTTGAATTCGGTGCCATTGTCACTCCTTATGGTATTGATACTCAAGGAGAACTCATTTTGAGCTCTCTTCAAGTATCTCTTGAGGACACCTTGAGTCTCGCTCTTATCATGCAAAAAGAATACCCAAGTGAAACGTGAAAAGTCATCAATAATAACAAGACCATATTTGTTACCACCAATACTAATGTAGGCGATTGGACCGAAGAGATCCATGTGTAGAAGCTCCAATGGTCTTGATGTTGTCATAATGTTCTTGGATGGATGTGGTGCTCCAACTTGCTTTTCAGCTTGACATGCGCTACACGGCCTATCCTTTTCAAACACCACATTCTTTAAACCCCGGATGTGCTCGCCCTTAAGAAGTTTTTGCAAATTCCTCATCCCAACATGAGCTAGCCTTCTATGCCAAAGCCATCCCATGTTGGTTTTGCAATTAAGCATGTATCAAGTTGGGATTTATCCGCGGAGAAATCCACATGATAGAGCTTTCCCTTGAGTACACCCTTAAAGGCAATTGAGCCATTGCTTCTCCTTGTGACGGTCACACCCTCATTAGTGAATAAACAATTATAACCTTTGTCGCATAGTTGTGATATGGACAAGAGGTTATAATCAAGTGAATCAACATGCAAAACATTTTAAAGAGTATGATTGGGGGATATAGCAATTTTACCGGTGCCAAGGATTTTTCCTTGGCTATTGCCCCCAAAGTAGATTCCTTCACTTGGATCTTCATTTAGCTCATACTTCACAAACATCTTCCTCTCTCCGGTCATATGATTTGTGCATCCACTATCAAGAACCTACTTGGTTCCACCGGAGGAGTATGCCTACAAGAAAGATTTAAGTCTTGGCTTTAGGTACCCAAGCGGTGTTGGGTCCTTTGATGTTAGTCAAGAGGCATTTGGGCACCCACACACAAGGTTTGGGACTCCTGCGGTGTGGCCCAACATACCTAGCATATGCCTTTCCAAACTTGTTCCTTAATAAAACATATGAAGCATCAAAATCATGGAACAATGGGTGAGGTTCTTTCTTAGGCATTTTAGGTGTAGTAGCAATATTTCTTTCCTTTATGGTTGTATGAGCCTCATTTGACAAAAACAATCAAGTCTTTGCCATTCTTGGGAGTTTTGGCGTTTTGCCTCATCCCCCTAGAATAACCAAGACCATCCTTGACAAGAGGATGTCTTGTGTTGGTATATGCACTACGTGCATATGCCACCTTCTCCTAGTCAAAGATGTCACCCTTGGGTGCTTGATTGGTTTGTGCCAACTTTAGCTCATCTTTAAGCTTTATGATCAAGTTTGAGCATTTACAAGATTGAGATGCTTCGGATTTAACATTTGTGGAAGGTGAGCTTGTAGAGGAAGAAGGTGCATTGACCTTGAGAGACTTCACTTGCGTCTCAAGGACTTGTTAGCTTGTGTCAAACTAACAAGTTCATCCTTGAGCACAATTGTAGTGTTCTCAAGGTTTGAGCAAGTCTCCTTGCTCAAAGCGAGTTCACGTTCAAGTGTCTTGCTTCTTTTTCTTTCAAGCTCCAGGAGCTCCTCAACCTCTTGACATCTCTCCTTTTGTTGGATGAGCATGTCCTGGTTCATGAGTTTTTCCTTCTCAAATATCTCTTCCATTAACAATCTCAATCTCTTCAAGGTGCTTTTGCTCATGTATTTAAGCATATGTTCATTTTCACTACTATTATCAAAGTCATCATGAGAAGAAATTGAAGAAGAGGATTTAGATTTAACCTTCTTTCTTCCCTCCTTGACCATGAGACATGTTAGCCTTGAAGTCTCCAAGTTGGGGAAGCGATTGTTCTCCGTTGATGTCTTCTTCATAGCTATAGTTGCTACCTTCTCATCTTCATCGGAGGAGGATTCCTTATTTGAATCCCACTCCTTTCTAAGGTGGGCATGTCCGGATTGCTTCTTCTTCTTGAAGTACTTCTTCTCTTTGAATTTGCCCTCCTTCTTCTTATTGTTTTCTTCATGTGGACAATCCACAATGAAGTGGCCATATTCTCCGCAATTGTAGCATTGCCCTTCTTGATCTTGTCTTGGGCTTGTCTTTGCTTCTCCTTTCATTTTGGTAGCTCCCCCTCCTCCTTCTAAGCATCCTCTTAAAATTGTTGATGAAGAGAGCTTCTTCCTCATCAGTGTCGGGACTCTCTTCATCACTCTCTTCCTTTTCTTATGATCTTGAGGACGTTGCTTTGAATGCAACATCCCTTTTCTTGGAGGAGGAAAGCTTTTGTAGATCATTGTAGAACATCGCTTCTTGGTCCATCATCTCATGGTTTATGATTCTCCCTAGCACTTCTTTGGGATTTATCTTGTGGAAGCCCGAACTTTCACAAATTAGTGAGCAAAGAGTGACGTTTTGAGGTATGAATGCTTGAATCATCCTCTTTACTACCTCGTGGTCGGTCCACCGGGTGCTTCCATATGACTGACTCTTGTTGATGAGAGTCTTGAGGCGGTCATACATATCTTGGGGAGATTCACCCTCTATGATGGTGAATCTCCCAAGCTCTCCTTCGATCATCTCGATCTTGGCCTCCCTAATGACTTGGTTGCCTTCATGCGCCGTCTTGAGGGTATCCCAAATCTCCTTGGCAACCTCCAACCCTTCAATGCGGTTGAACTCCTCACGAGTAAATGAGGAGGTAATCACTCCAACGGCTTGAGCATTGCAATGTAGAAGAACGGCTTGCTCCGGAGTGATGTCGTCCTCATTGTTACGAAGATGAGCACCTGTCATCACAATTTGCCACAAGCTAGGGTTTAAGGAAATGAGGTGCATCTTCATATTATGCTCCCACATAGAATAATCATTTCCGTCAAATTGAGGAGGTTTGCCAATGGGGATAGACAAATAATGGTTGCTTGCGGTAAGTTGCTCATAATTGTAAGGATACCGGGAGTAGTCTTGTGAACTACTCCCATTGTCGATGTTGACTGGAGCAATTTGCTTGATCTCGTTCTTGGGCACGTTGAGCTTCTCACGAAGCCGTGCCTTGAGCATCTGAACTTCTTCGTCGTCATTTGGATCATCTTGAAGAACATCGACGTTCTTTGTCTTGGTGTCATCGACGACCATCGGAACTTTGTTTTCACCCCTTCCGGCCATTACTTCTCCGAGTTGTTAGACTCTTGGGGAGAAGCCTGCTCTGATACCAATTGGAAGTCACCTAGAGGGGGGTGAATAGGCAATAATACCTGAAATCACTTAATCAAACAAGATTGAATTCATGTGGCCGGACTAGTCTGCACAGGGCCGGACCAGTCCGCTCAGCACAGGGTGGAAACCCTAAACTTGATTTCTACAAGTTATTTGCGGAATTAAAGTTCACCAAAGATATGAGCAATGTGTAGTAAACTTGTGAAGCTCAGATTGTGAGGTTTAAACACTTAGATTGCAAGTTTACAATAACGATCGAAGTTTAAGGCAATAAGAGCAAGTGAACCCTAATAGCAATACTAGTGATCACGAAAAGCGAAAGACAAGTGAAACGAGATTTATCCCGTGGTTTAGCTCCACGAAGAAGCCTACCTCCACGTTGAGAAGTTCATACAAGGATCGGGTCTCACTTGACCCTTCTCTCAACAAGCCACCACGATGGTCGGCTTGGTTTCCACTATATCAATGGGTAATCATCAAGTTTGATTGGACCGCTCACAACTTGAGGCTCCCACAAATCAATACAACGAGAAGCACACAAAGCTCAACTCACACAAGCCACACAACACAACACAATGTGCAAGAGATCAAACTGAGAGCCAAAGCGCGATGATCTTCCTTTACTCTCCTCCCCAAACCCTAATCTCTTCAATATTTGCTCTTAGAGGGTTAGTAGGATGAGTACAAGGCTTTGGAAGGCTCTAGGATGCTTGTGGCGGCGCTAGGGCTCAAGACTTATTCAAATGAGCCCGGGGGTCCTCTTTTTATAGAGGTCCCGAGCCCCTTTTGCTTGACTAGTCCGGCCTCAGACCCTGGACTAGTCCGGCCCTATGGGACAACTGACCTCTGGTCAGTTCCCGACAACTGCCACACTGAGCAACGATCGTCATGCTACCCGCCAAATTTCCAAATTCAAACGGTCACTACACAACGGACTAGTCCAATCGACAACGGACTAGTCTGAAGTGGAACAGAACCACTTGGTCCATTCCAAAACGGACTTTCCTAGGTTGGCCCGGACTAGTCCAGCCATAGGGGCGGACTAGTCCGGCCCCCTAGGGTTTCTCTCGGTTAATCTCACTAAGTCTCAAACGGACAAGTCTGTACCCAAACGGATAAGTCCGAACTACTCTAGAGAGCTTTGGTCTGTCCAAAAATGGACAAGTCCAGACTTCTCGGACTTAGCTCCAAAGTCACTCAGATTCATTCCAGAGACGTTTGGTCCGTCTCAAAACTGACTTGTCTGCCATCGCCGGACTAGTCCGGCCTTGAGGCCCGAACTAGTCCGGCCTCCTAGGTTTTTCTCATTTTAGGCTTCTCACTTAGGTTTTTCTCTAAACCACCACTTTGAGCCCCTTGGTATGATCTCAATGCACATGATACAACCACCCTCACTCATGATACGACTCACATAAACTCAACACCATAGAAATCCTAATTTCTATGCTTGAGTCTTTGACACCCGTTTTCTCCTTTTCCTTTTTGAGGGTTTTCATCTCATTTCAATCCTTGTACCTGTGCTTAAGATCAACTTAGCTCATTAGCCTCTTAATTGTCGTCATCAATCATCCAAAACCCACGTGGATGCCTAGATGCACTTTCAGGCCTCCTGCACGCTAGTTGGTAAAGCCTTCCGGCATGGTTTCTACTGGCCAACAATACTGCAAGACGCCGTCGAACTAGTCAAGAAGTGCAAGGCGTGCCAGTTTCACACCAAGCAAATCCACACCCCTGCACAATCACTGCAGATGATCCCGCCCTCCTAGCCTTTCGCAGTTTGGGGGATGGATATCCTGGGACCATTCCCCAGGGCAGTCGAAGGGTACCGGTTCCTCCACGTCGCTATAGGTAAGTGCACCAAGTGGCTGGAGGCAGCCCCAGTAATCAACATCAATAAGGAGAACGCAGTCAAATTCATCAAGTGAATTGTCTACAGGTTCGGGGTCCCGGACATGATCATAACTGATAATGGGACCCAGTTCACCAGTGCAGCTTTCCAGGATTACTGCGAAGACCTTGGTGTCCAAGTTTGTTATGCTTCCGTGACCCATCCAAAGAGCAACGGACAAGTCGAAAGGGCCAACACTGAAATCCTCAGGAGCCTCAAGACACGCACATATAACAACTTGGATAAGCATGGTGCCAAGTGGGTCGATGAGCTCCCCTATGCACTATGGGCAAGCTGGACATCACCTAGCCGAGCTACAGACGAAACACCTTTCTTTCTGATATATGGGGCCGAGGCCGTCCTCCCCACAGAGATCGCTATGGGCTCGTTCAGAGTCTGAGCATTCAATGAAGCATCGCAGGACCAGCTCTAACGAGAAGACCTCAAGCTCATCAACAAAGCAAGGAGGCACGCCACCATCCGAAATGCAAGTTACCGATAGGCGCTGAGGCGCTACCAAGAGCGGTTCGTGTGGAGTAGAGAGCTCAAGACAGGCGACCTGTTGCTGCGGCGCATACTCTCTCGAGAAGGGTCGCACAAACTTTCCCCCAGCTAGGAAGGCCCCTTTCGAGTGAAACAAGTATCCCGCCCTGGGTGTGTCCGCCTCGCCACAGAAGAAGGAGAGCCCCTCCCCATCCCTTGGAACATAGAACACCTCCATAAGTTCTATCCCTAAGCTTGAATGTAGGACAGTGTAGGAGGGTCATGGTACCAGGAAACGACATATAGGACAACCAAGCTCTGGGAGGGACAGGTCCAGAGTGTTCAGCCATTTAGCATGGTCATGTGTCCTAAGCATGAACACTCTACCTCCCTTGCCAACTGGAGTGGGTCGTTGCTTGTTGTAAAGCCAATTCACTCCTATGAACACTAGTGATAAGGAAATCACTGTCTTACCATATGCTTCCTCTTATGCTCACTTACGTTAACCTGTTAATTTTGTGATCAATCAAATTGGACTCGTCTTCCGTACATCGCCTTCGTGTATTTGGTAATATCTTTTCTGTATCGCCCCTAGTAGAGTCATGCAACCCTGCTACAGGTGGATGTATTTGAGGTACCTGCAAGGTGTCTTGGAACCTAGCGGCTACCCTCTTATTTGGGGCCTTGTGGTGCCAAATGGTTTCCTGCGAACGGCCAATGCCGAGCTGGAGGTCCAGAGCGCACATCATGCTTAGCTTGGTCTTGTACCCTAAGCTTGTGCATTTTGCCTCCCAGTGCTGCGGCTAAGTACCAGGGAGCCAGGACGCTCACACCCCGAATAAGGAGGAAGCCGGACCCTGAGCGCCAATGCATAGAATTACCCAAATCCTGTGTACCAGCCCAGAACTATAAGACATGACTATACTTAAGGATAGGAAAAGATCACCAGCGAGCAAAACAATATGCGCCTTTGTTATGTGTGCAGGACATATACAACATGGTACAATGGAACATCCAGCTCTGGCAACTCTCAGGGGGCTAGCCGTCGACGTACCTACGAAGATGGCGGGCGATGCTGGAGCATCCAGTTCCGACACCTCCCAAGGGGCCCGCAGTCGACATCCCAGAACGTCAACGACAGCACCAAGCGCGAATTAGTGAGTAAACTCTCCTGCCCCGCATGTGTTGCTAATAGGTTTCTCTTGCGATAGCCTGTACACCAGGGGCCTGCCGTCGACGACTTCATGTCGATGGTGGACGATGCTGGAGCATGCAGCTCCGGCACCTCCCAAGGGGCCCGTCGTCGATGTCTACACGGAGATGGTAGACGACGCCGAAGCATCCAGCTCCGGCACCTCCCAAGGGGCCTGCCGTTGATGCCTACACTGATAGGATCTTGGTTCCGGATCTTTCGATGAGAATAGGAGGGTTCAATTTGTGGAGGAGAAGACGTTGGCGATCCGACTACACCGTTCCCAAGACGATGCGCCTTAGCGATCGGTACACCAACTCCGAAGTTGTATTGATCTTGCTGGTGCACAATCAACCTGACCACGAGGGCCTTTGTTCCTGCAAGCAATCAAAGAACACGCAAGAACAAGAAGAACAAGCACTTATCTGTTGAATCAATCTAAAGTGGGGTTTTAGATAAAAGTAGACGGGCGATCTAGTCGACACGCGCGTGTACAAATAAGCAGCAGAAGCTAACTTACGAATAAACAAAACCCACCAGCTAATGAGGGTGGCTGCTACTATTTATTACCTCCCTAGGGTCGTGAGAAACCCTAATCACGAGTCCATAACGGACTCCAAATGATACATGGGCCATGGGCCCAATTTTGGTGATGCAGCACCATGGACAGAAAAAGGTCTTGGTATTAAAATAACTATTGCGGCCGACTCCGAATAGATATGGACATGAGGCCAGATCCGTTTGAAAGTAGACTTGATAATCTTTCCAGGAAGTACTTGAACGCCCAGATCGGAGTCGGTATGAAATCGTGGTGGCCGTCACAAGTTGGTGCTGTTCTGCTGTCCAAATTCCGTCCGCGCGAATTACCTTCCCATTGGCTCCCCTCCATTGTTCCTAAGAAAAA
This sequence comes from Tuctoria greenei, assembly GCA_036927565.1. Classification (NCBI taxonomy): domain Eukaryota; kingdom Viridiplantae; phylum Streptophyta; class Magnoliopsida; order Poales; family Poaceae; genus Tuctoria; species Tuctoria greenei. Next base: position 60,589,666 of record JAYESD010000011.1, on the reverse strand, counting down.
CAAGAAAGCACGTAGTTCCACGGTCTAGATAAGATGGACATAAGGCCAAGAACAAGTTCATCTCATAGTTTAGTTGACGTGCACGAGCGCGAGTGATCGGACCAGAAACCGGTAGCTGAGTTGGTGTGGATGTATCGAGGGTGTTGATGTCCTCATCATCCTCCCCTTCTTGCATTTGAGTCGTCCTCGACTCAAGCTCATCTTCTTCTCCCAAATATGGCTTCAAATCTGCAATGTTAAATGTGACTAACCCTAAAATTCGTAGGCAACTCGAGTTTATATGCATTACCATTAATCCTTTCTACCACTTTGAATAGACCATCAGCTCGAGGTAACAATTTAGACTTTCTCAAATTAGGAAACCTATCCTTTCGCAAATGTAACCAAACTAAATCACCAGGTTCAAAAGTGATAGTTTTCTTCCCCCTACTACCAGCAAGTTTATACTTGGCATTCATGCACTCTATATTCTTCTTAGTGGTTTCATGCAATTTTAAGATCAATTCAGCACGATGTTTAGCATCAAAATTCACTCGTTCCATTGAAGGAAGAGGTAATAAATCAATAGGTGCACGGGGTACAAATCCATAAACAATCTCAAAAGGGCATTTCTTAGTACTAGAATGTAGGGAACAATTATAAACAAACTCAACATGAGGCAAACACTCTTCCCACATTTTTATATTCTTTTTCAAAACAGCCCTAAGCATGGTAGATAAACTTCTATTCACAACCTCAGTTTGACCATCAGTTTGGGGATGACAAGTAGTTGAAAATAAAAGCTTAGTCCCCAATTTTGCCCATAACGTTCTCCAAAAATGGCTAAGAAACTTAGCATCACGATCTGAAACTATTGTGTTTGGAACACCATGCAATCTAACAATATCTCGGAAAAACAAATCAGCAACATGTGTAGCATCATCACTTTTACGACAAGGTATGAAGTGTGCCATTTTAGAAAATCTATCCACAACAACAAAGATGCTATCCCTCCCCTTCTTTGTTCTAGGCAGTCCTAAAACAAAGTCCACAGAAATATCCTCCCAAGGCATGCTAGGAACAGGAAGAGGCATGTACAAACCATGTGGATTAAGTCGTGACTTAGCTTTTTGACATGTCGTGCAGCGAGCAACAAAGCGCTCCACGTCTCGCCTCATCCTTGGCCAAAAGAAATGACCAGCAAGTATGTCCTCCGTCTTTTTCACTCCAAAGTGCCCCATCAGCCCGCCTCCATGCGCTTCCTGTAACAACAACAAACGAACGGAGCTAGCTGGAATGCATAACTTGTTAGCTCTAAACACATAGCCATCATTGAGGACAAATTTATTCAATGTTTTTCCGTCTTTACATTTCAGCAATACATCTTTGAAATCAGCATCATGTTCATATTGATCTTTAATCGTTTCTAATCCAAAAATTTTAAAGTCAAGTTGAGATAGAAGAGTATAACGTCTAGATAAACATCAGCAATAACATTATCCTTTCCCTTTTTGTGTTTAATGACATAAGGAAAAGACTCAATAAATTTCATCCACTTAGCATGCCTACGGTTTAGTTTCCCTTGACTCCTAATATGCTTTAGTGATTCATGATCAGAATGGATAACAAATTCTTTGGGCCACAAATAATGCTGCCATGTTTCTAAAGTTCGTACAAGAGCATATAATTCCTTATCATAGGTAGAATAATTTAGAACAGGCCCACTCATTTTCTCACTAAAATATGCAACAGGTTTTTCCTTCTTGACAAAACATCACCCAATCCAATCCCACTAGCATCACATTCAAGCTCAAAAGTCTTAGAAAAATCAGGAAGTTGGAGAAGAGGTGCATGCATCAACTTATCTTTCAGTATGGTAAAGGCGTTATCTTGTGTGGTGCCCCAAGAAAAAGGCACCCCCTTCTTCGTAAGGTCATTCAATGGAGCAGCAATGGTGCTGAAATCCTTCACAAAGCGACAATAGAACCCAGCCAGCCCTAGAAAGCTCCACACATGTGTGATGGTCTTTGGTACAGGCCACCCCTGAATAGCCTCTAACTTGGCTTGATCAACTTCAATTCCCTGTGGAGTAACAACATAGCCAAGGAAAGAGACTCGATCCGTGCAAAAGGTGCACTTCTCAAGATTACCAAATAATCGTGTCTCACGCAAAGCATTAAAAACAGCACGCAAGTGATCAAGATGTTCATCCATGGATTTGCTATAAATCAATATATCATCAAAATACACAACAACAAATTTTCCAATGAATGCACGCAAAACCTCGTTCATTAATCTCATGAAGGTGCTAGGTGCATTAGTTAACCCAAAAGGCATGACTAACCACTCATATAAACCGAACTTAGTTTTGAAAGCAGTTTTCCATTCATCTCCTAGTTTCATGCGAATTTGGTGATAACCACTACGCAAATCAACTTTTGAGAACACAACAACACCACTCAATTCATCAAGCATATCATCTAAGCGTGGAATAGGATGACGATATCGAATGGATATATTGTTGATTGCTCTACAATCCACACACATACGCCATGATCCATCCTTTTTAGGTACTAGAATAACTGGAACAGCACAAGGACTAAGAGACTCACGTACATAACCTTTGTCAAGTAGTTCTTGTACTTGGCGCTGAATCTCCTTTGTTTCTTCTGGATTTGTCCTGTATGGTGCACGGTTGGGCAATGAAGCACCAGGAATGAGGTCAATCTAGTGCTCAATCCCTCGAAGTGGTGGTAGTCCTGGTGGTATTTCACTTGGAGACACATCAGAATATTCTTGCAAAATGTTAGCAACAGCAGGAGGCAAAGAATGTTGCACATCGTAAAGGGAAATCAAAGCATCTTTGCATACCAAAGCATAGGCAACAGAGGTGGAAGCAATCAGTTCATTAATATCAGATTTCGTAGCAAACAAGCATTTTCCCTTCAGAGATATCTCATTTTTCTTATCAAACACAGATTTGGCATTGTTATTGTTCTCAATGTTAGCATGGTCCTGATATTTAGTTTTCCTAGCTCTAGCAACATCATCTTGCACAATAGCTTCAGGAGACATAGGATGCAACACAATTTTTTTATCGTGGTAAAGAAAAGAATACTGATTTGATCTACCATGATGCATAGAATCTCTATCAAATTGCCAAGGTCTTCCTAGCAGAATATTACAAGCTTGCATAGGCACAACATCACATTTAACGACATCCTTATATGATCCAATAGTAAAATTGATTCGCACAAGTCTAGTTACCTTTGCCTTACCGCTGTTGTTTAACCATTGAATGTAATAGGGATGTGGGTGCGGTTTGGTGCTTAGTGCCAGCTTGGTCACCATGTCACTGTTGGCCAAGTTGTTGCAGCTACCTCCATCAATGATCATGCGGCAAGATCGCTCTTTGACGACACACTTTGTTTGGAATAATGTGTGCCTTTGATTTTGTTCCGCTTTCTCCATTTGTGCACTAAGCACACGCTGCACAATGAGACTATCATAGCGCGCTGCATCTTCTGCACCAATATGCTCCTCTTGATGTTCATCGCTACCTGCATAGTCAGCTGCAAGCAAAACACATGTATCGTCATCAAAATCGCTAGCAGATGAGTACTCACCGTCATCTTTAACAATTAGAACACGTTTGCTTGGGCAGTCACGCTGCACATGGCCAAAACCCTTGCACTTGTGACATTGAACGTCTCTAGATCGTCCGGTAGATGCTACGGAAGAAGCACTCTCGGTGGGCTTTTGGGTGGTCTTTAATGCCGAGCTAGTGGAAGAAGCACGTTGCTTGTTGCCAGAAGAAGAAGGTGCTGCCCGACTTGGTGAAGAAGATGGCGGGGAAGCACGCCCAGTCGAAGGAGTAGTCGTGCGTGGTTGCCATGAGCTAGTCTTTCCTGCAGAAATATTAGTTCTAGAGCTAGCTCGTCGTCCCTGCACTTCCCTTTCAGCTTTACAAGCAAGATGAAACAAACGGGTAACATTATTGTAATCTTTATAAGCAAATATGTCCTGAATTTCACGGTTTAAACCACCCAGAAATCTAGCCATAGCTGGTTCGTCATCCTCGTCTAAATTACAACGCAACATACCAATTTGTAATTCCTGAAAATACTCTTCTACACTTTTAGCTCCCTGTCTCAATTGTTGTAACTTATTTAACAGATCATGTGCATAGTAAGAAGGAACAAATCTAGCCCGTATGAGCCGGTTCAAAGCATCCCAAGTTTGTCGTATGTTATTAGGATATTTCTTGCCATGTTCTATCCACCAAACAGAAGCAAAATCAGTAAAGTCACTAGTGGCTGCTCTAACTCTTGTGTTTTTAGGAAACTCATGACATGCAAATTTTTTATCAACAAAAATCTCCCAAGTATTATATGCATCAGGGTCATATTTACCATCAAAATGAGGTATCTTAAATTTGATCTTGTTAAAAGTATCATCATGATTGCGTACCTCAAGCCGACGATGTCCACCCATACCTTGACGATTGCGTTGTAGCTGGCGCCGTGGCCTAGCTTCCTCATCTTCCCCAATCTCTGTATTTGTAGAATAGTCATCTTCATTGTCACGTACAATACTAGGAACATTGCTCACCTGTCCATCCGCGTGCATCCATGATCCATCTCCTCAAGGCGCTGCAGGATGGCTCCAATAGAAGTGTTCAATGTTTGAATGGAAATCTCCAACGTGCTGATTTTGGTGTTGGTGTCGATCTGCATATTTTCTAATTGACCAAGGCGCTCACTGGTAACACGAAAATCCTCATCATGCGCTTTTGTGCATAGCCGCACTTGGCGTTCGAAGTGTTGTATAATTCCCTGTGTGCGAGGTGAATGCACGTCCTTGTTTGTATTTGCTCCTCCTGCCATGGTTAGTAGAAAAAAAGAACAATCCAATATGAATGGGTAACATTATCCCTAGCTACAAAGGTGCTGGTGGAGATAACTCGCTCACTCTCAACCTGTTCAATCAAGCTCTTACCTGTTCTTACCAAGCTCAGCAAGGAGGTGATGGCTACCAGCAAGTTGAACAACTTCAAGAGCAGGTGTCAATCTATGGCTTTAGGTGGCTGAACAAGCACAAGGAGCAAACTTTCACCACGTTAATCACAACAAGCTGAATAAATGTTCTACGACAGTACTGTGCTGATCTTAGTCTAGACCGTACTAGAGATGCGAGCCAAAACACCAATGTCATCACCAAAAACACCCCAAACAACAATCTGATTTTTTTTCCTTTTTTTCGTTTTTTTTTGTTGGGGTGGTCACCCAAACTCTCTCTAGATGGAATCAGGAGACCCTAGAACAAAATTTGTACATGCGGCTTTTGATCTTGCACTTGCCTTTTTTCTTCTCTAATTGCTTGTGGCTTTTGCGCGGCTTTTGATTTTGCACTTGCCTTTTTCTTGTTGTCAAACTCAAATTACTAATCTGACTCAAACTTGAAGTTGCAATCTGATTCGAACTCGAACTAGTAATCTGACTCAAACTAGCAATCCGACTCAAACTCGAAGTAGAGATCTGATTTGAACTCGTATTCCGACTCAAACTCGAACTAGCAATCCGACTCAAACTTGAAGTAGCAATCTGATTCAAACTCGAACTAGTAATCTGACTCAAACTCGAACTACGAATCTGACTCGAACTAGGTGACCGAATGTGACACGAACTCGAAACTCTAGTGGTGCAAAACTAAAGACCAACAACTTGACTCGTCGAAGCAACCATGAACTCAACAAGTCTTGACTAAGTAGAGAAAGTAAAAGGCACAATGGTCTAGGAATAATGGAAAAAACATATCTGGTATTGTTTTTGGGCTTTTTCGGAATATAGGATGATAACAGCGGAAAGAAAAGTAATGGTAGCACTCTCACCGATTAACCTTGCTCTGATTACCACTTGATAGGATCTTGGTTCCCGATCTTTCGATGAGAATAGGAGGGTTTGATTTGTGGAGGAGAAGACGTTGACGATCCGACTACACCGTCCCCAAGATGATGCGCCTTAGCGATAGGTACACCGACTCCAAAGTTGTATTGATCTTGCTGGCACACAATCAACCTGACCACGAGGGCCTTTGTTCCTGCAAGCAATCGAAGAACATGCAAGAACAAGAAGAACAAGCACTTATCAGTTGAATCAATTTGAAGTGGGGTTCTGGATACAAGTAGACGGGCGATCTAGACGACACACGCGTGTACAAGGAAGCAGCAGAAGCTAACTTACAAATAAACAAAACCCACCAGCTCATGAGGGCGGCGGCTACTATTTATTACCTCCCTAGGGTAGTGAGAAACCCTAATCACGAGTCCCTAATGGACTCCAAACGATACATGGGCCATGGGCCCAATTTTGGTGATGCAGCACCATGGACAAAAAAGGTATTGGTATTAAAATGATGATTGCCGCCGACTCTCAATAGATATGGACATGAGACCAGATTTTTTTGAAAGTAGACTCGATGATCTTTCCAGGAAGTACTTGAACGCCCAGATCGGAGTCCGTATGAAGTCATGGTGACCGTCACAAGTTGGTCCTGTTCTGCTGTCCAAATCCCGTCCGCGCAAATTCCCTTCCCATTGGCTCCTCTCGATTGTTCCTAAGAAAAACAAGAAAGCATGTAGTTCCACGATCTAGATAAGATGGACATAAGGCCAGGAACGAGTTCACCTCGTAGTTTAGTTTATGTGCACGAGCGCGAGTGATCGGACCAGAAACCGATAGCTGAGTTGGTGTGGATGTATCGAGGGTGTTGATGTCCTCATCATACCCGCTGCTCGGTCTCAATTTCATATTCATAAACCATTCTTTGATCGAATCCATCCTGTGTGATAAAAATCCTATCTCGCGAGTAGATTCCAACTACTCGACTTTTACCGGATTCCTAAAAACTTAAGCATGGCATTTTCTACTCGTCGGGCTGTAGACCTAACCAATACTCCAAGGGTCATGCAAGTGGAGTAACAAGCACCTTAGCCCGAATCCCGAATGCACAAAAATCATCCTAGACATAAGTGATACAAATAGAAACTGGAAGTATACTCTCCAGGGGCTCTGGCTCCTCCTCGATCTCGGTTACTATATGAGGTGCATAAAATGAAAGCATATAAGTGATATAGAACTATACGAAAAAACTTCTAAATACAGTTTCTATTACTAAATGAATTTCATTGGCTTTGGGATTTTTAAAGTGCATACTAGGTTCTATGAGGAAGATCTGGACCAAGAATTTGACATGTTCAAGGAAGCTTGTTATCCCTAAAATTCCAACAATTAAAGCCTTCTCTGAAATTTGGTATTAATCATGGAGCTTTGTCATGGACAACAGTGGATGATTATGGTAGAGGAGGTCTCACCGGTTATAGAAAAAGTTGTTTACCTAATTTTCTGAGCTTCCTAAGGGAGAAATTGATTTTTCAAGTTTGCAAAAAATTCTGAAAACGTTTCTGTACATTTCTCATTTTTCAATGGACATAGGTTATTTGAACACTATTTGGTCCAGTAAATGAAGTCCAATGAACTTGAATTTTTTACTGATGATCAAGTGTATTTTAGTGAAGGTTCTGACCGAAATTGGGAATTTTCTAATTAGCAGAACAGTAGTAATTAATTTCCCAAGCAGTTAGCTCAAAGAAATTAATTATGAAAATTTTGGGACTTTCATGTCCAACAACTTGCACCACTACAAAGTAGGGATCAATATGAGTCTACCAGAATCTATTGGGAATTATTTGAGCAAATCTGCTAGAATAATTGAATTTAGAAGTTGGCTCAATTTCTAGAATTATTTTCTTATTGGAAAATTTGAATTAACCCGCTGGCCCCACTTCATTTAAATGGGCCAATCAGAGCTGGGCCGCACCGATGGCCACAGATTTATCTGTGCAGCCGCACCGGATCCGAAGGCCGCAGCAGATCCCCACTCCTTCACCGAGGCTGACAAGCAGGACCCGCTAGTCAACTTCTTCCTCGGGCGCGCGACGCGGCCGCGGCAGCGCTGAACCGGTGAGCTCGCCAGCTCCCCTCTCCCGGCCTTCCTTCACCTCGAAACTCACCGCTTAACCATTTTCTAGGGTGCTGAGCATGATGGGTCGTTGCACACCGCGCGATGGCCGGAAACCCATTTGCGATGGCGGCGGCAGCGGCTAGGATTTCGGCTAGGTCAGGATTCTTCAAAATGGCGCAAACACATCGGGAAAAGTCTTGGGATTCCTGGGAGCATGAGGAAGATGAATATGAGGTAGAAAGGGGGTGGAATAGTCGGCAAAGTTGCCTTCAACGGTGAACCGTGGGATTTTCCATGGCGGCGGGGAAAACTTGCATAACTCAGCTCCCACTCGATTATTTCCGATGATTCTTTGCATAGGGGTGCGCTAAGAAGTGGTGAACATAATACCTAACTAGATTAGAAAAAGTTTGCACCTAGAAACGGAATTGAGTGGACGACCTAGACCTGATGCTCTATTTTGCTGTCGGGAAAAGGGGAAATACCAACGTTATACACAGTGACAAGCTGCCAAAATTTGCAGGCATATTCAATGATGAAATACGCACCACTTTGATGTTTGGGTGTCGGCTCGAGAAGGTCTGCTTCGTCCTGGCGTCGTTGAACAGAGGGTGGCGCCCGTCGGCTTCAACGATGGACATCTGCGATGCTTCAAAATACATCGCAACCAAATTAGAAATATATGAACTGCTTGATGGAGATGATAAAGGAGGAAGCCTTCTTTACTTTTACTGTTGGCACGAAGGTGAAAATTCACCGGAATCCTAGGCGCTATGCAAGAACAGACGAGGGGCGACAATGGCGTCGGCGGCAACACGAAGGGGAAAACCGATGGTTTTTCACCGTGGGAGAGGGTAAGGATGAGAGAGGACGCTTTATAGCGGAACCCAGCTGGGAAGTAGTGACCGTGGCGCACAGGCCACGCCGTCGCCGTGGCGCTATGCAACGTCACGGTGTTGAGCAGAGAAGCAGAGAAAAAAACGGCGTACAGAGTAGAGTACTTACCAGTGGGTCCCACAGACACCTCACCCTCATCAACTCCCTGTCCCTTCAATTCTCCCACCAAGAATTGTCCAAAAATTCCAAATTTTTGTGGAGAGGCCAATTCAAATGTGTAGATTCAGATTCTGGAATTTGATTTCAAATTTGGTCAAGTTTCAGGTGAAATTCAAATTCAAATTTGAATTTTAATGGAATTCAATGTACCCATTGAATTAAATAGAAAATGTGCTCCAAACTTTATGAAAATTTACAGGGGTGCTGTTTGTAATATTTGGAAGCTAATACTGAACTCAAATTGTTATTTTGTCAAACTTTGAACATGAGCTATTTTGAATTTTTGAACTCCCTCTATTGAAGTTTAATTTGGTTTGATTTTTAAATTGCCCTTTGAATTGATTTTTTCCCTTTCACATTTTTAATTCTTCTCTCAGAACTTTGTACTCTGAATTTAGGGCTTTTACATGTCGCTCCACAAACCGGTCCTTAGATCTACAGCAAGCAAAACCACCAAAATGGTCCAACCCATTCCACGTTACCGACTTGCTTAGATCCCTAGGTTTCATGTTGCTAAAGGGTCATTATTATGAAATATCATCATTCATGTGTTCAATAGTTCATAATTAAGCAATATGATTGTTTTCCAAACCCAATTGAGTATAGCAAGCCAAAAGTGTAAAAGACCCTTCCCCACTCTCTACATTGTGCTCAAGCGACAAGGGTGGTCATACAAAACAGGTAAACTCCTATAAATGGGTTTTCCCATCAATTTGATACAAGCATTCAATTTTGCAAACAAAACATTAAAAACCTAGATCAAAATGATCAAGGACACTTACCTTGCTTCTAAGCTCGGTTTGGATCGAAAGCTTCAAAGTTTTGGTTCTACAGGTCCTCGAAAGCACTCTCTACAGCGATACCTTCTATTCCGCGCGACAAACATGTGAAACAAACATTACAATTAAATAATGCTCATATATTACTGAATATGCCATGACATGCATGGATGATGCAATAATGTGATAACACATGTTATTAATTACTGTTAATACTTACTATCTAGTTACAATTGAGTCTAACATGTTTGTACATGTTTTGAATCGATTTGGATCAAACTGGAATCTAATCAGCAACTACATATTACATGGTCGGACTAGTTCGCACTGGGGACCGGACTAGTCCGCTCTGTCCAGAGACTGCGAACTAGGGTTTCTGTACAGCGAGATCAGGGCTTAAACTCACATCGAAAATTGGGTGTCGAGGGTATACCATGAGTTTATAGATCCAATGGTTTAAAATTGGATGCAATGCTTGAATCTTCACGCTAGGGTTGGTGATGGAGAGTTGATGATGATTTGGTGATGAAGATCGTTGATGTCAAAAAGTTGATGAAGATCGAGTTTGCTTGATCCTCCCTCTTCTCCTCCTCCTTCTTCTTGCCGCGAGCTCCTCTTGATGGCGGCACACGGCAAGAACACAACAGCGAGGGTTTTCTCAATGGGTTGGGGGTGCGAGGGTATTGGGTTGTTTATATATAGGTGAGGTGGTAGGGTTTTGGGATGGAATCCAAGTAGAATTCTGTGGGGGACGAGTAGGGGTCGTGGTGGGGTCCACTTGGGATCCAACAAGGTTGGGCATGACGTTCTTGGTCCCAATTACAGTAAATACCCTATAACTTGTCGTGGAAGAAAAATAGAATCCGAGTTAGTCTCTAAAGACTAGACTAGTCTGCAAGGTGGTCGGACAAGTCCGTTTTGGAACAGAAAGGATTTCGGACAAGTCCGGTGCTAGAGGCCGGACAAGTCTGGGGCTAGGAAGAAAATTTATCCGGACAGAAACCAACATCGGACTTGTCCGCTCATAGGTCAGACAAGTCCGGACAACATCAGAACCTCCATCGGACTAGTCCGTGCAATGTGACGGACATGTCGAGGGTCCTAAAGAACGGAATTATCTAGATAGGAAGGGAATACCAGACTAGTCTGGGGTGGCGACCGGATAAGTCCGTTTCCATACAAAATTAAATTGTTGTTTAGCTTAAAATTCATTTTAATCTTGTTCCTTTTTATGTTGCTTAATGTTATACATGTATGAGGATGTATGCAATGAATGATGGATGAAAATGAGGGTGTTACAAATATAGTATGTCCAAAAGTAAGTCTTAAAATAAGGGGCGGTATATTTCCTTGCCAACCTTATAGTTCTGAACTCGTAAGGATTGGACATAATAATCAGAATGGATTTGCTATGGAAGCATAATGGAGTGATCCAGTGTGACACAAGAACAGTGCAATTGACAAATGATAAGAGATTCAACATTGAATTCGATGCATCACAATAAATATCAAAACAGGTGGATATTACTAAAGAATCGTCAAGGACTTCTCCAATATAGTGAAGCACCTAACTGAGTTGCTAACAAAGGGAAAGCCGTTCGAATGGACCCTAACTTGTCACGATAGCTTTGAGGAGTTGAAGAAAAGATTTACAACTGCACCGTGTTAGTATTACCAGATGTGAACCAGAAGCTTCGATACATACGACACATCGAGGTGAGGACTTGGCTGTGTATTGATGCAAGAAGGTCGAGTGGTGGTTTATGAATCAAGACAACTGAAGAAACATGAGCTGAATTATCCAACGCATCATCTCGAACTTGTAGCCATGGTACATACTTTGAAGATATGGAGGCACTACATTCTTGGTCATAGGTGTGAAATTTACACAGACCACAGGAGTCTCAAGTACATATTCACACTGTTGATAGCTACTAAGAAACAGTAACAAAACACCCCCGGCAATGCCACCAGAAATGCTTGTTGACATTTCTTACATCACAGATAAAGATCCGCAAGTGCACGAAAACTATCGTTGTAGCATTTCCCCTTAAAAGAGTATTCCAAGGGTGTCATTTATATTCTCCCAAAGGAAGGCTAGGTGGAAGCATAGCAATCATCAAGTAGAGGGGATAGGTTGGTCTAGGTAGGGTTCTAGTAAGGATGGGTAATAGATAATTGTAGAGGTAGTGTGACATACACAAGAGCATTCTATCCTAAGGGTGATAAATGGGTCAAGAGGGATTAGTCTATGAGTTAGGTAGATACTCCTACTATACTTCTAATATACATATACATAGCCTAAGTTAGATACTAATGATCATATCAATGGTGAATTCTCATGCTAAGTTGTTCAACACATCGGGCACAGGTTTACCCCTAGCAATACTAGGATGACTCCTGCAAAAAACCTGTGGCATAGTCGAACGTGGAGGATTACAAGGACAGATAGGACTGTCACCACCTACAACCTACCTCTACAATCTGTGGGTCTATGAGACACCCAACACTACTTAACTATCCTAGCACCATGCTAACATATTAAGTTAATTCCTTAAGAGCTACAACACAAGCCATCCTAAGGTAATGACTAACCTAAACATCATTGAACCGATGTTGAAACATAGCATAAGTAATTAATAATAACATTATCATGTCATAACTATTCAGACTATAGTGGGGTTCTATAGTGTTTATGATGATATAATGAGAGCGGTATGGAATAATCATAAATACTACTCCTACCACATACATGGAATCCACAATCAAATAAGAAATGCTTCATATATGAATAAAAGAAGACTAAATATAACATCTTTATTAAGAACAAAGTCACAAATACAAATAGGAATATGAGAGCCATACCTTTCCCAATTTGAAACTGGGAAGATAGAGACTCCTACTCCTTCCTAATTTGAACTATGGACTAAAGGCTCTCCTCTCTACAGTCTAAACTCCTCTAAACTTATGGAAATTAGTGGATACAATAGAATGAATACTCAAGTGGTGTGTGTGTGAAGTGAGGGTAGGGGGTCCTGTTTATAGTTGGAGAAGGGACGATTCACGCCATCAAAAGCACGCGAATCAGTCTTCATCATGATCAGGGCACCACATGGAGTCGACACGTGGAAGATGACCGTGTTTGGCGCCAGGAAGGCGTCGGCCGAACCTCCTTGTCAACCAAACAGAAAGTTGGACCAATTCCAGTGTGCTTCCTCGGGGTGACTTCCAGGTGGGTCCCATTGATTGATATGGGTGATACACCTTTAGATGGCCTTGGATACTTCTGCTTGTGGGTCATTTGATCCATGTGATGCCACATGTCAGCGCTTGATTGGATGGATGATATTTTATAGGGTTGCTCCCCCTCTTTTACCTCATTTCATGGAATAAATGCATGCATACACTATTTCTTCAAGGACAAGTTGAAATAGGTTAAATAGAAATGTGATGCGTGCAAGAAAGGGTATTTCCTTCAAATAATTGAGTTATATTGACGGGTAAAATTGGCATATAAGAGTCGTCAACAAACTCCCCCAAGCTTATCCTTTGCTCGTCCCGAGCAAAGTCAAGACCTTAGATTAATGATCAGGAGTTGATAGAATGTTTTATTTTTCAAAAGTACCATGTGCAGAACAAAATACTCTACCTAGTATTGCAAAAATTGGCATGGTACTTCACCCATATTAAGTCATATGGGGATTATGCCTTCTCCTATTTATGGGTGGTTGAAAGATAGAACAGCAAATGGAGCAAGCATACCCTAGAGATCAAGTTCCACTCAAATTACGGAGAGTTCAATTTTAGATTTTAAGTACCTCAAATTGATTCTCTCAATCACTCCTTTGTGTGTAATGGAAATATTTCCTCACCAAGGCATTTTGCCTATACTCGTCCTACCACTAAATAAGGCTTGTATGTTGAGCTTGGTAGTGAATATAGAAGGCATATTTGCAACACATAATATTGCTAAGTAAGAAAAGCAAGCCTTTGAGAAATAAATTCAAAACTATTTGGTTCAAGACTTGTGCATGTGTGATGGAGTGGAAGTGAATGTGGATGTTTTAGATGACTCCTATTTATGTAGACTCTCTTATTTTGCAAGGATGAAATATGGCTACTTTCTTTTCTTCTATTTTCTTTTCTCGTGCTTATGATGTAAGCATGCATTTTCTTTTTCTTGTAGCCATGTCTTCTACTCCCTTTAATGCAATAAATTTGGAGAGAGTACTAAGCATGAAGGGTATGAAGTTTCTCTTTTTATTGTGGAATGATGGTATGATGGAATTTTGCTTACTTCTAATGTAGAAGTATAGCATGTGCAAGTGAAGTCTTGAATTCAAAAAGAAATGAATGAATTCTTACATTGGTCTATACTTGTTTGACTAAGCTCAGTGTAAAGAGAAATAACATATGCATAGGGTTTATCAGTGTAAAAATATCATATGTCTTTAGTAGGTATTTCCAATCAAATGAGAGAACCTTTAATCTTTTTAGAATTTTTTTGGAAATCGAAGTTTCACTTTCAAACTAGTAATAGCAGCCCTATCACTATATCATATCTCACAACAACTTAGAATTGGATTAAGCTTTTGCTACCCGTAATTTCTAAATCAAGGCAAAAGTGATTTTGGCCAATGAAAGCGATATTTTGGAGAGTAGTAAGTTGTAAACTAGGGACTTAGGAAAATTAAAACAGGGCAACTATTCATTATTTCATCTATGTGAATTTTAAAAATTCTTATCGCACATCTTTTATTTTAATTGAAAGCAAATCTACTTTACTTATTTTTAAGTTTTTTTTTATATGCAAGGTGAATGGTGGATGAATGGAAAATAAATATGCAAGGGGTGTGATACAATTTACCTCAAGTGGGGGTTCTCCCCCAAGCTTGTTCTTCAATTACCTCCTTTATGAGGATTGAACCCTTGATGAAAGAAGTATGCCACGAGATCAGCTTGTTGTTGTTGTAGTGTGGAGTTGAAGTTGGTGAATTGAGCGTCCATATGTTGTTGCCAATCTTGGGTACCTTGGACATGCTCTTGGAGATTGTTGTAGATGTCTCTCGTCCTCACTAGTGAGATCCGTCATTCCTTGGCTATAGTCATGATGACTTCTAGCCGAAGAGGAACAACATCTTCTCATGGACGTTGGAGGCAAGATGCTAGATCTTGAAGTGGATTGGGGTGGCTCCAACGCGGTACCGGCCATTCATGCCAAGACAGACCTAGTCTCATACGGTGGAGGTTGAGTCCATTCGGGTGCATCACCCGTTGGGTCCTCTTCCTCCTCGTACTCATGGACCGTGGAAGTTGTCGGAGGCATGGCCGCTCTTCTTGCTTGTCTTCTAGTTACCCTGCTAGAGATATTACTTCTTCGGGTTTCCTCGATGGGAATAAGATCAATGGTTGGCGTCCGACAATTGTACAAATGAAAACTCTGGTTAGGTAACCGAATTTCATTGACAAAGTTAGGATAATAAAACATTAAAGAGCCATCAAGATTGTTGACGGCTGGTACATCACAATTGAAAATCTGCAAGCGCACGGAGAAACTGCTATAGCACTTCCTCTTAAAGAGTATTCCTAAGGGTATCAAATCCAAAGAACGTGTGTGCTAATATTCTAACTAGTTCACCCAAGGACACAAAGCTTGGTAGTAGGCAAGGTATGGAGTGGATTTCTTACAAGAAGGGTTTGTAATTCAAAGAATGTCGATCAATAGCAGCTTATATTGGGCACAGGCTTACCTTGGTCTGCTAAGCGACTCTCGTCAAGAGCCTACGTCGTAGTCGAACGTGACAGATTACAACAGACGGATAGGGCTGTCACCACCTATCGTCTACCTCTACAACCTGTGGACTACGAGATAATCAAAAGTAACGTCAAGCCTAGACACCACACCTACGCTATCAATTACTTTCCTAACCTCTATAACAAAGAATGGGGCCTCTAAATGAATATAGCGATGAAGAAACAAGCAATTAAGGAATTACCTTGCTTGAATTAAATAAATAATACATATGGAAATCATGTACCTTACTTCAGATGGAAAGAACTTTCGAGGTACAAGGGTGGAGACGATTCGACAAGCCCGAACCCTATCCTTAAGTGGAAGAAGCCCGACAAGCAGGAGCCTCCTCCTCCTCACTCTCTCCCTATTTCTAAGCACTTAGGCAGCGCTACACCTTTGGAGTGGAGTACTAGACTCAAGCTTTTGGTGTGTAGAGTGAGGGAGCCCCCTACCCCCTATTTATACCCTCCAAAGGTCTGTTTGGCGCCAGAATAAGCGAGGGAATCAGTTGTCATCGTGATCTTCAAGTCGTGAGGAGCCAACACGATGACCGCGTTTGTTGCGTTTACCTAGTCGGCCGAACTAGCACTTCGATCGAACTTCTGGTGGCCCCAAATGTGGTGTTTTTTCATCGGGTAGGCTGTTTTGTGGGGCCCCATCATGGTCATGGGTGATTCCCCTCATTTTTAGTTGGTTTTCTCCTCCGAGTGGCCCAAGAATCCTTGTGCTTGCGCCTGAATGGTCGGAAGGTGTGTTTCTTGGATTGGTCCCTGTAAATACCTCTAATTATGGGCATAATTCACCTGCATACACAATTGCACCAACACTTGTGGAGATAGTTAGTAAATAACTCCTACCACTATGTTGGTTGTCCAATCCATATCTTTTATGCAGGGAATTGATAGTTAGATTTGGCAATTAAGGACCGTCAACAATGATCATGCTTAAGAGTATGTCCTCGCACTAGATAATCTATATTAATTAATTCTCGTTCATTTTCAATATATTCAAATGAAGTACGTTCTAGTGCTCCTATCCTATTAGCAATGCGGATAATCAATGAAGTGCATTCAATTGGCACTGTCCTTGAAATGTAATGAACAACCTCATTTTCATCCATCATGCATTGCATACATTCTTAAACATGTTTAACATTAAGCAACATAAAAAGGAACAAGTCTAGAACCAAAACAGCATTTTAAATTCTGCAGTAATGCAGACTTGTCCGATTTTGATATGCACACGTCTAGGCAGCACATGTAGCAAGTTGTTGTGACCCGATCTTCTCGTAGGATCTGCGAACATGATAAGTTGTCACTGCGTGACCTCGTGAAGAGGCAGTCCACGCGACGAACTACCGAGACAATCACCCTTCCACGTATCGATGAAACAGCCCACGCAATCACACCCTATAGACATGAAGGCACGAACTGGGTGAACCGCAGTTCGGCGTTCTACAACTCCCTCAGGAATCGAAAGAACAAGTATTGTAAGCCTCTCAAGACTCATGCATAAACAAAACTCCTCGAGTTTTTGTATTCTGAATTCAATAAAAATAACCTCTCCCCTTTTGCATTGTCTAGTACAAGATATGTATATAGAGATAGGGGCGTTCAACTTTGAGTAAATGGCTGCATGCGAATGCTCTAGTGGATTTCGTGGCTGGTTCGCGCGTCTTTTCAGCTTCTAGCAGCAGTCACCCATCTTAAGTCATTATGGGTCTTATGCCATCTCCTATTCATGGGTTGTTTAAAGATAGAACAACAAATGGAGCACACATACCCTAGAAATCACCACTCAAATTCTGGAGAGTACAATTTAGATTTTAAGTATCTCAATTTGATTCTCTCGGTCTCTCCTTTGTGTGTAGTGGAAATATATCCTCACCAAGGCATTTGCCTAATTTCATCCTACCTCTAAATAAGGCTTGTATGTGGAGCTTGGTAGGGAATATAGTAGGCATATTTGCAACACATAATGTTGCTAAGTCAAAAAAGCAAGCCTTAGGAGAAATCAATTCAAGACTATTTGATTCAAGACTTGTGCATGTGTGATGGAATGGAGTGGATGTGGTTATTTGAGATGACTCCATTTTGTGTGGACTCTCTTATTTTGCAGGGATGAAACATGGCTACTTTTTTTTCTCATGCTTATGATGCAAGCATGCATTTTTCTTTTTGTAGCCATGTCTTCTACTCCCTTTTTATGCAATAAATTTTGGAGAGAGTACTAAGCATGAATGATACGGAGTTTCTCTTTTTATTGTGGAATGGTGGTATGATGAGATTTTGCTTACTTCTAGTGTAGAAGTATAGCATGTGCAAGTAAAGTCTTCAATTCAAAAAGTAATGAGTGAAATCTCACATAGGTCTATACTAGTTTGACAAAGCTCAATGTGAAGACAAATAGCATATGCATAAGGTCTATCAATGTAATGTATCATATGACTTTGGTAGGTATTTCCAATCAAATGAGAGTAACTTAAATCTTTTTATAATTTCTTCAGGAATCTAAGTTTCACTTACAAGCTAGGAATAGTAGCCCTATCACTATATCATATATCACAACAACTTAGAATGGACTAGGATTTTGCTATCCACAATTTCTAAATCAAGGCAAAAGTAATTCTAGCCAATGAAAGCAATATTTTGGAGAGTAGTAAGTTGTAAACTAGGGACTTAGGAAAATTAAAACAGAGCAACTATTTATCATTTCATCTATGTAAATTCTAAATCATTCTTACCGCACATCTTTTATTTTATTTTGAAAGCAAATCTACTCTACTTATTTTAAGTTTTTTGTTTTTTATATGCATGGTGGATGATGGAATAAATATGTGAGGGTTGTGATACAAGTTACCTCAAGTGGGGGTCCTCCCCCAAGCTTGTTGTTGTTCAAGTTCCCCGCTAGGGGATAAAACCCTAACTACGAATGTAGGCCATGAGGTTGGCCTGACCTTGTTGCAGCATGACTTTGACATTGGAGGGTTGAGTGTTGATGTTGGGTTGCCTTCCATGGGTTCCACGAGTGTGTTCGAGGTGAGTGTTGTCGATGTCGCTCATCCACACTTCAAGGTTTCCATAGGTGTGATGTACCGTGTTATTCCTTGACTAAGGTAATGATAACCCTTAGCACAAGGGTATGACGTGCAATTAACATGCGTTGAGTGTGTTCCGTCATCCTTGACTAAGGTGTATCATATCTTCTTTCCATTAAAGAATAACTTGTACCCCTCATGCATTAGGTGTGATCCGTCATTCCTTTGCTAAATTAATGATAGCCTTTAGCCACAAAGGAGTGACATGCACCCAACATGTGTTGATTACGATCCGTTATTCCTTGGCTAAGGTACAACATACCTATAACCACAAAGGGATGACGTGCACTCAACACGGGTTGAGTGTGATCTGTTGTTCCTTGGCTAAGGTATAAAATACCTTCTGACCACATAGGAACAACTTGCAGCCAATATACATTGGATGTGATCTTGTCATTCCTTGGTTAAGGTATATCATACCTTTTAGCCGCAAAGGAATAACTTATACCCAATGATGGTGACAATTCCCTTGAGCTTGAATGAGTGTTTTGAATAGCTGAGAGCATAATGCTCTCATCTATTTATAGCAGCCCATTGGTTGCTCATTGAGGGTTTTCTGTCAAATCTCCAACCATGTATAGTTATGGTTCACCTTTGGGCTTAATTTCCGATAGGTAGCAACCATCCTAATTTACTCCTTGGTCAAGAGATGTTGAAATGGAATCCTCTTAGGGTTTCCAATAATTGGATCTTTAAATATCTGCATAGTTATTTTACTCTTGCAACTTCCTCTTTATGATAGAGAGGGATGGTTAGCTTCCAGTTCTTGTACAAATGAACTTTCGGGTTAGGTAACCGAATCTTCATTTGTACGCATGGGGAAGAGCAAAATCAAAGATGCATTGGGTCCAATTTCAAGTGTATCTATGAACAATGTATGGATCGCTAGGAGTGGGGCTTTATGGATAAATCAAGTTGCACATTTTTTAAAGCTCCTACTCATAGCAATGCAAGTGATATAAATACACTATATTGATTCCTTCATTTTGTAAAATTTCTAACCATCATAGTTTTTTACAAGAGCAAATATTTATCATTTACATCATGGCAAACAAGATTCTCAATTTTATTCTCCTGAACATTTTTAATTTCTTGTCTAGGAATTTGAAATTTAGTGACCCATGCATGAATGAGTTTCATATTAGAATTATGGACATCACTATTTCTAGGTTGCTACATACCAATTCAACCATTAAGTCATTCTATAAGCATTACCTAGGCAAAAAATGTCTAAGTCAATTTTAGCAATGCTTATGAAATTCTAGGTACTTGTTTAAATTTATTAACAAGTAAGGTGTCATTCCTTTTTGAAGAATCAAAAAGAGTAATGCCAACACTTACTCTCATTGGGATCCATAAGAATTGAATGATGAGAAGGTGTAAACCTTCCTTACCAATGTAAGCAAAAATAATTCAATCCTAATGTAATTCCAATGACAAAAATTTTTAAACTTGTACTTCAAATGAAGAGCAGTCCAGGTTGAAGGTCATTGTGTGAGAAACTCACGACCATGAATTTTGGTGTAGCCTTCATGTTCATCTATTGGACCACCAAAAGCGTGTGAATCAGTCATTTATGGTGTAGCCTTCAGGTTGGAGTTGAATGAGCTTCATTTTGTTCCTCTATTGGACCACCATCTTGAACATTCCTCCACCATGAACTCAAAATGAGATCGATGGAGGGATATGTGTTTGATGGGGCCTTCCAACCTTTTTGCAAATTTTGTCTTGGCTCCACTAAAATCAAGAACAAACAAAACAACTCAAAGATGGGTTACATTAGCTCAAAAGCATGTTGTACCCTTTATCAAATTGTTTTACCCAACTTGAAACAACTTGCAAGTGCAATGAATATTTAAGGGAAATATTTTTGGTTGGGATTAGGAAGATGAATTCATGTGGTTACGCCCAAGGTTCATATCCAAATAAATTTATTTCCTAATTCAAAATTTTAGTTCTATGATGGTTGGAAATTTTACTCTCCAACATGCAAGTGTGAAAATTCAAAATATGCTAAATGCAAAGATTGATGGGAAATTCAAATATGCAATTGTGAAAGAAAATATGAGATAACTAGCAATTAACCTATTGGCAAGGACTCACTGAATTTTTGAAATCCGATGAGTGGGACTTAACTTTGTCCTGTTTAGTGCGATGATTTGTTATCCAATCCCGGAGTTGAAGATGTGGTCAACTTCTCTTGATTGATATGCCAAATCTTTTTTGGCATGTCAGTTGGACATATAGACCACATGATGGCCCTAGCCTCTCCGTCATCTTGATGAATACCTGTTGATGTAGTGACGGTTTCTCCCTCTTGAAGATATTCTTTCATGAGCATGGTGAGGCTTGTCCTTCCTTAGAGGTGCCACTTTGACCTTCTTGATATTCCTTAAGGTTAACCCATGCTTTGATCATGGATCAAAACCTTCCTTGGGCATGATGACATGTAGACTCCACAATCAAACAAGAAACACTTCATCAACAATATCACTTGCCCTAAGTTGCTATTGACAACAACTAAGAAACATTAGCAAATTATCCGCCGCAACGTCACCATAAATGTTTGTTGACGGCTACTAATGTCACATATCATCTCTCGAAAGAGATGAGGTCCGCAAGCGCACGGAAACTATCGTGTAGCATTTCGCCCAAGAGTATTCCCAAGTGTATCGTGTTTATCCCAAAAGTAGGGAATAGAGTAAAGTAAACACTACTCTTATGATCAAGCTATGGGATACTAATCAATTATCAAGACAGGGGTAAGTTGATAATATATGGGTAGTGTGACACACACTTAAGCAATCTATTCTAAAAGGTAAATGGGTCCTAATGGAAGTTAGACTAAGAGTTGGGGAGTTACTCCTATAATGCTTCTAATAAACATATACATAGCCTAGGTTATACTAATGAGAATGTCAATGGTGAATACTTATGCTAAGTTGTTCAACACATCAGGCACGGGTTTACCCCTAGCAATACTAGGACGACTCCCGCTAAGAGCCTGTGGCATAGCCGAACGTGGAGGATTACAAAGGAAAGATAGGACTGTCACCACCTACCTCTTCAATTGGTGGGTCTATGAGACATCCAATGCTACCTAACTATCCTAGCACCATGTTAGCATATTAAGTAAATACCTTAAGAGCCGCGACACAAGCCATCCTAAGGCAATGAATTAAATCATTATTGAACCAATGTTGAAACATAACATAAGTTATTCATACTAACGTGATCATATCATAACTACTTATACTATAGTGGAAGTTTATAGTGTTTATGATGATAGTATAATGACATTAAGGCATGATCATAAAGATTGTTCCTACCACATACATGGAATCCGCAATCAAACAAGAAGCACTTCATCCAAGTATATAAATAGAAGAAGACTAAAGATAATATCTTTATTATGCATAAAGTCACAAATATAAGAGAAGATACATGAGTCATAACTTTCCCAACTTGGATTGGAACTAGAGGCTCTCCTCTCTATAGCCTAACTCCACTAAAGACTAAGAGAACTAGTGTATACAATAGAATGATGCTCAAGTGGTGTGTGTTGAAATGAGGGGTGACGGGTCCTATTTATAGCTTGGAGAAGGGTCGGTTCCCGCCACCAAAAGCGTGTGAATCAGTCACCACTGACTTCTTCAAGCCGGGAGGAGCCAACACGTGGCGTCTGACCGCGTTTGGCGCCAGGAACTAGTCGGCTGACTAGGGAGGTCGGTCGACCTGGTCCTAGCTCCAAACGACCAGTTCTTCCTCCAGGTGACTAACAGGTGGGCCCCATTCCATGATATGGGTGCTATATCGTTGGATGCGCTCGGATACTTCTGTTTGTGGGCCATTTGATCCATGTGGTGCCACGTGTCGATGCTTGATTGGCTGGGATGATATTTTATAGGATCCATCCCCATGTTTCGATTCAATTCTGTGTAAAATGCCTGTATGCACCAATTTGTCCATGTACAAGTGGAAATAGGTTAAATAGAAAGGTGATGTGTGCAAGAAATTATATTTCCTTCACATAATTGAGTTATATTGACAGGTGAAATTGGTACAACCATTAACAAACTCTACCAAGCTTATCATTTGCTCATCCCAAGCAAAGTCAAGACTTTAGTTTGATGATCAGGAGTTGCTACAATGTTCTATTTTTCAAAAGTACCATGTGCACAACAAAATACTCTACCTAGTATTGCAAAAATTGGCATAGTACTTTACTCAGCTTAAATCATTATGGGCTTATGCCTTCTCCTATTCATGGGTGGTTGAAAATAGAACAGCAAATGGAGCACACATACCCTAGAAATCAAGTTTCACTCAAATTCCGGAGAGTTCAATTCAGATTTTAAGTATCTCAATTTGATTCTCTCAAGTCACTCCTTTGTATGTAGTGAAAGTATATCCCCACCAAGGCTTGTATGTGGAGCTTGATAGGGAATATAGTAGGCATATTTGCAACACATAATATTGCTAAGTCAAAAAATCAAGCCTTAGGAGAAATCTGTCGGTACCCTAAAAACCATACACCCCTTGAGGTTACAGAAATCTCAAAGGAAAGCCATCTACTTGGTTTGAAGACCCTCGGAGGCCCACTTGTCAGACATGACCGGACCCGCTTCTCCAACATGGTTAATCCCTGGGTCGCCACGTGTATGACTAACCCGGAGCTACCTCCCACAAGGGTGAAGCTCTGGACCACGTACCAAAACGGCACCTCCGGACTTAACCCCAGACCGAGAGAAGCTCCGGACTTGACACGTGTCTGGTAGCCCCGGAGCTACCTGCTTCCCACAGCAAGCTCCGGAGCTGCCACGTGTCAAATCATCGGACCTTCCAGCTTCTAATCTCCGGAAGACCTTGTAACGGCTCCGGATCTTCAAAGGAGAGTCAAGGACTTAAAGACCCAGTTAAGTGCCATTAATACCATATTAATGACACTCAATCGGACGATCTTAACACCAGTAACGGTGCTGTCAAAGCCCGTTACAGGATCATTAAGAGCAATTAATCGTGTATCAATACCAGTAACCGCCGGGGCCACATGTCGGGCCAGGCTAGCTTGTAACGGCCTATCCTTGTACTATAAAAGGGCAGGCCAACGATACACTCAGGGACGTTGACGGACGGTCATACGCACCCCACGCATTCGTGACAAGCTCTTACCGCTAATACAACACCAACACACCCGTGGAGTAGGGTATTACGCTCAGGCGGCCCGAACCACGTAAATCCTCGTGTCTCCTACATCACTTTGATTTTCACCTTCTTGAATCTCCGCGCGCCCACACCGAACCACAAACTCCTTCAACACTTTAGCAGTGTCGGGAGATCTGCCGGATCAAAACCACCCACAGTTGGCACGCCAGGTAGGGGGCGCCTGAGATTTCAAGAATGGTGAACTCCGCTGCTGGATCATCCAATGGTCAACCCGCTGTTCAGGCCGTTAGAGGCAATCCCTCCAATATGCCCCCACCAGCAAGAGCCTCAGCGCCAGCAGGAGTCACACAGCCACCACCGCCGCCTCCTCCAGCAAACCAAGCTGGACAACGCGATGGTGCACCGGCGTCCATCACGGCGTCGGCGAATCATGACAATCCGGAACATGCGCTTCATGCAGCGCGTGCTCTTCTTCAACGTCCACCACCTCCTGATGCATCCCGGGATGCATTGGAGCAGTGGAGAGCTGATGTGGAACATTTGGTTGCAGTCGCAGCCGACCGCATCAGCAACCAGGGTCCTCCTCCTTCAGGACGGGCCCCGTCGCAGCGGCAGACTTTGTCTGGTAGACTTGGTCCGCACGTCTCCAACAACAGGAGACGAGCTGCGTCACAACAAGTGACGTCGTTGCCCTCTGGGGCACGACGCACCCATACGGTATCTAGGCTTTCAACTCATGACCTCCGGTCGGAGCTTGATCGCCGATATCGTCAGCGAGACGGCCGAGTCCATATTGAGCGTGCTCGTGAGAGACGAGAGGCTCAAAGCACTCCTGCTCCCGAGGGAGTAGGAGGAGGCTGTTCAGCCCTGGCCATGCATCTGCGCATGGTCAATTGGCCACAGAAGTTCCGGCCTCATCTGCCGGAGAAATTCGACGGGACTGTCAACCCCGCCGAATTTCTTCAGATTTACTCCACTGCTATTTTGGCAGCTGGAGGAAATGAGGCTATAATGGCCAATTATTTCCCTGTGGCTTTAACCGGAACCGCGAGGTCCTGGTTTATGAGCCTTCCACCCAACTCTATCAACAGTTGGGAGGAGTTGTGCCGACAGTTCACCACCAACTTCGGGAGTTCATACACCCGACCAGGCACCGAACTGGATCTTTTTGCTGTCGTGCAAAAAGAGAGAGAATCTTTGCGATCCTTCATACAGAGGTTCTCTCAGGTACGCAACACTATTCCTTCTATCTCTAGCGCCTCTGTCGTTGTGGCATTCAGACAGGGAGTACGGGATAAGAAGATGTTGGAGAAACTGGCAATCAAAGAGATTACCAGTGTCACGGAGCTCTTTAGCTTGGCTGACAAGTGCGCCAGAGCTGCGGAGGGCTGTGAAATGCACTCCAAATCAACTCCAGAGGGTAACAAGAAATCCTCCAAAGAAGAAGTCGCTACCTCCGGGAATGGCAAGAAGAAGAAAAAGACCAACGGCAAGAAGAAGCCGTCGGCCGGTACATCCAATGCCGCAGCTGCTGCAGCTCCGGGTGGCCGGGGGCCACGCCCCGAAAAGCGACCTCGACCGTCTTCAGAAGACGGAGGCAAATCCAAGGTGTGGTGTCCAATTCACAAAACGGGCAGCCACAGTTTGAAAGATTGTCGGGAGGTCCAAAACCTCGCCGAGCGCTACAACAAGCGCCGGGAAGAGTCTCCTTTCCGTCAAAGGGAAGGAAAACAGAAAGTCAACGAAGCTCCGGCTGAAGAGGAGTTAGGGTTTCAGGATCCCAAAAAGGTCCTGAAAGCCGTCTACACCTCCATCGACGACGATTCCAACGTCTCCGACAACGAGCGTCGGAAAACCATGAACACTATTTTTGGTGGATCATGGGACATCACCTCCCGCCGCGTCATCAAGACTATGCGTCGGGATATGGCCGCTGTAGCTCCTACAGCTAGACCGGAGCCACATCGAAAGTGGATGGACACAGCCATCACTTTTGATGCTTCGGACTGTCCTCGAAGCATGGTTGGAGCTGGATAGTTACCTTTGATGGTATCTCCCACCATCAATAACATCCAGCTCCATCATGTTATAGTGGACGGAGGTTCGGGGCTGAACCTCATAAGCTTTGAAGCTTTTACCAAGCTTCACCTCTGACCTTCGGATCTCCATCCCTCCCGACCTTTCTCCGGAGTAGGTCCAGGAGCCATTACCCCACTTGGAGCTATTACTCTTCCTGTTACCTTCGGGACACGGGAGAAGTATCGCACCGAGAAGTTGGTCTTTGACGTTGCTCAGATCAACTTACCATTCAACGCCATCTTGGGTAGGCCTGCCCTGTACAAATTCATGGCAGCCGCTCATTATGGTTATCTGGTGTTGAAAATGCCAACACCAGTAGGCGTTCTCCGGATCCGCGGAGATTGTACTGCAGGAGTAACTGCTTTGGAGGAACTTCATGCGCTCACTACGGCGCAAGAGGAAGACTCCAGGCAGGAGCAAGCTCCAAGACCTCCGAGCATTCGTCAGCGAGGCTTCACGTCAGCACCTCGTGTGCAGCCAAGCGGCGACACCGACATTCCCGTCAAAGTCGTCCAAATTGGTTCCGATGCCGCTCAGACCACCCGTATATCGGGAGGATTGAACGACAAATAGGAACTCGCGCTCATCACTTTCCTCCGGGCTAACGTTGACGTGTTTGCTTGGTAACCGTCACAAATGTCTGGGATCCCCAGGGAAGTGATTGAGCACAATATGAAGATCTACCCCAATGCCCGGCCTGTGCATCAGAAACCTTGGAAGCAATCCGTAGAGCGGCAGAACTCCATCCGACAAGAAGTGAAGAAGCTTCTCAAAGCCGGATTCATCCGAGAAGTCTTCCATCCAAAATGGCTGGCGAACCCAGTCGTTGTGCCCAAGGCCGGCGGGAAGCTTCGGATGTGCATCGACTACACCACACTAAATAAGGCATGTCCAAAAGATCCATTCCCACTACCTAGAATAGATCAGATAGTGGATTCCACCTCCGGATGTGAATTACTGTGTTTCCTTGACACATATTCTGGTTATCACCAAATCAGGATATTTAGGGAGGATGAAGAGCATACTTCATTCATCATAGTAGATGGATTGTACTGCTACACAGCCATGCCCTTTGGTCTCAAGAATGCAGCTTCAACTTTTGTACGAGCAATGTACAAAACTTTTGAGGAACTCATGAGAGACATAGTGGAAGTGTACGTCGATGACATCGTGGTCAAGGTCAAGAACAAGGAGTCACTCCTAGACACCTTGCAGGCTGTCTTCGACAAGCTGCGGGCCACCTGCACAAAGCTAAACCCGGACAAGTGCGTGTTTGGGGTTAGCTTCGGAAAACTTCTTGGTTTCCTGGTAAGTCACCGGGGCATAGAAGCAAATCCGGCGAAGATAAAAGCTATTGAAGACATGCGGCCACCAACCCGCATCAAAGACGTCCAAAAGTTAACTGGATGTCTAGCAGCCCTCAGCCGGTTCATGTCAAGACTGGCGGAGCGGGCACTTTCCTTCTTCAAGTTATTGAGGAAGTCCGGACCATTCCAATGGTCCGAAGAAGCAGAGAAGGCATTCCAGGAGCTGAAACAGTTCCTCACCACCCTACCAATTCTGGTAGCTCCGAACCCTGGTGAGCCTTTGTTGCTTTACATTTCAGCTACTGACGAAGTCGTCAGTATGGTTCTGGTTGCGGAGAGACCGGAACTACCCCACATTCAGGAATCCAGACCCCTTCGGGAGGGTCCGGAGGTTCCTGAAAGCGAGTCTGGGTCCCAGCTCCCAGATTCGAACCCACAAGAAGTTACTTCAGGAGACCTAGACCCCTCCAGGAGGGTCCGGGTCATTTTTGAAGAAGCTCCAGATTCCTCCAGCCAGAACCCGGAGGTCCCCGAAGAGAATCTGGACCCCTCCGAGAGGGTCCGGATCAATGAAGAGGAAGCTCCGGACCATTCAACGCCCGGTATACTTCATGAGCGAAGTATTACACGATGTCAAGACTCGATACCTAGAGGTGCATAAGCTACTCTATGTAGTTCTTATTGCCTCTAGGAAGCTTCGACATTACTTCCAAGCTCATAAAGTCTCGGTGGTGACCTCCTATCCACTTCGAGCAATCCTGCATAATCCCAATTCAACTGGGAATATTGCAAAGTGGGCAGCGGAATTGGCTGAATTTGATCTCGAATTTATTTCAAGACAAGCAGTCAAGAGTCAAGCTTTGGCAGATTTTGTGGCAGAATGGACTCCCTCTCCATCAAACCCTGGGGGCCCCAGTGAACATAAGACGGAGCATCAAGCTCCAACCTTCACCGAGCCTCACTGGACTCTTTACTTCGACGGCTCCATGCAGAAGCAGGGGGCCAGAGCTGGAATCCTTCTCCTCGCACCGACTGGGGAGAAGGTGAAATACATGGTACACCTTGACTTCAAGGCAACCAACAACATGGCGGAATATGAAGCACTCATCTACGGACTAAAGGTGGCACTGTCATACGGTGTCAGGCAACTGCTGGTCAAAGGAGATTCACAGCTCATCATCAAGCAGGTGAAGGGTGAATGCTCCTGCAACAATCTCTAGCTAGCTGCTTACCTCCTAGAAGTCCAGAGGCTTCAGAAGGACTTTGAAGTCCTAGACCTTCACCATGTTCAGCGTGCCCACAACGCTGAAGCCGACGAACTCTCGATGAAAGCGTCAACCGGAGCTCCGGCTCCTGACGAAACTTTTGTCCGGAGATTGTCGAAACCCACAGCTCAGCCTGCCGAACTGAATGAAGGGGGCGAGATCAGCATCCCGAAGCTGACGGTCCCGATGGCCCTGTTACCATGGCAGCCATCAAGGGTCGTAGGTGCTGCCGAAAGCTCCGAGCAACCCAGCACGCAAGACTCAAATGCTCAAGTCAGTTCCGATGCATGGTTCTCGGAGATCCGGAACTACTTGAAAGACAACATCCTTCCTGACGCTGATGTATTCACTGACTGGGTAGTCAGATTGGCTAAAATATACACGCTGGTAGAAGGGGATCTCTACCGGCGCGGTGCCAACGGCATCCTAATGCGGTGCATCACAAGGGAAGAAGGCTGCGAGCTCCTCGCAGAAATCCATGGAGGCGAGTGTGGGAACCACGCGTCTTCCCGCACGCTGGTTGGTAAAGCCTTTCGGCACGGCTTCTACTGGCCTACAACGCTCCAGGATGCCACTGGGCTAGTGAAGAAATGCGAAGCATGCCAATTTCATGCAAAGCAAATTCATACACCGGCTCAGCCCTTACAAATGATACCTCCTACATGGCCCTTCGCCGTGTGGGGGATGGACATCTTGGGACCCTTCCCAAGAGCCGTCGGAGGTTACAAATTCCTGTACGTCGCCATTGACAAGTTCACCAAATGGCCGGAAGCAACTCCAGTTGTGACGATCAACAAGCAATCTGCTATCAACTTTCTGCAATCCATTGTGAGCAGATTTGGAGTCCCAAACAAAATCATCACTGATAATGGGACTCAATTCACAAGCTCCGCATTCCAAGGATATTGCAAAGACCTCGGCATACAAGTCTGCTACGCCTCCGTAGCTCACCCAGCCAGCAATGGCCAAGCCGGGAGAGCAAATGCAGAAATTCTTAAGGGACTCAAAACGCGCACATATGAGCGTTTGAAGAAACATGGAGCCAACTGGATCGAAGAGCTTCCGCCCACTCTATGGGCCAACAGGACTTCTCCAAACCGGTCAACCGGAGAAACACCCTTCTTTCTGGTGTACGGAGCTGAAGCAATCCTTCCTCCGGAAATCACCTTGGATTTGCTCCGGGTCCGGACCTTCGACGAAGCCGCGCAGGACCAGCTCCGGCGTGAAGACCTAGACCTCCTCGAGGAGGGAAGGTGCCAAGCAGCTGTTCGGAATGCCCGATATCGCCAAGCTCTACGGCGTTATCACCAGCGGCATGTACACAACCGACAGCTCGAGGAAGGCGATCTGGTGCTACGGAGAATACTATCCAGAGAAGGGTTAAACAAACTCTCCCCCAGCTGGGAGGGGCCCTTCCGAGTGATCAAAGTATCCTGTCCCGGAAGCGTTCGCTTGGCTACCGAGGATGGGACACCTCTCCCAAATCCTTGGAACATCGAGCACATCCGTAAGTTCTACACTTAATACCACGGAGGTGAGTCTTGAGTAACTTGAGATGTATGTTATAGAGTCATTGTACAGAGTCAGGTAGTTCCACCGGGAGAGCAGCCGGACCTTTCCCGAAAGGTCCGCAAAGCTCATGCAGCACTTGTCACAGTCCTCGGACTAAAAGTGTGGCTAACTACCCTGGGTCAAATGAGAAACCAAACACACTTAGCCTGGTTCTGTACCCTAAGAGTGTACTTGTTTCCCCTGTACCCCGGACCTATAATGAAAGACACCTTCATGTGAAATAGACTCCACGTGCATTTATTTTGTACAGGCTCAACATTTTTATTTTTCTCTTTCTTGTCTATAACAAAGACGTGCAATTCTTAAGAAATTTTAGTTTGACCGGTTTATATATGATTCGAGTTGTATTGTCAGTTCTTTTGGATTCAAATATCGCTCATGGCCAACTCGCCCGAAAGCCGCCAAGCCAATCTAGGGCCGGAGTGTGCTATCGACTTAGCCTGGTCAAGCACCCTAAGTACGCCACTCTACCTACACCCCGGCAGGCCGAAGTAAGGCGAGTCCATGAACAGTTGAATCTAAGAGAAAAGGCAACACATCCGGTTGTATTTAAAATCGCGTTCAACTTAAAGTTTTCTTAAGAATCGTAATCCGCGACGAAATTATAGACAAGGAACGAATTTTACTATTTTTCTTGGCTTAAGTGTGCAGGAAAAATAAACTCTACGTTGATGGAGAGAAGTCGGAGCTAACTAAGCTCCGACTCCCCTAAGGGGGCCAGCCGTCGATGCTGAATATAAGATGGTGAGAAGACCCCGTAAATGGAGTCTGCTGCCAAAAAACCAAGTGTTGGCAAAGGTCACTGCCGGAGCTACCTAGCTCTGACACCCCGGAGGACTAACTATCGACGCTCTAGGTGTTGATAGAGGCTATTGCCGGAGCTACCAAGCTCCAGCGATGGACAATGCCGGAGCTTCTAAGCTCCGACAACCTCAGGGGACCTTCACTATCGAAGACTTCGGACCTAAATGCTACAAGTTCAGAGCAAATGAGTCTTCAACAAAACTCAATATCCTTTTGGTACATGTTCACAATCAAATTGTGTACATCCACCAGGGGGCCAAGTGAAGATAAAGATGTTGAAGACAAAAAGTGAAATTCGCAAAAATTTGGGGATTTCATTCATCTGGAGACAGGAGATTACATCTGGAGACAAGGGATTACAAAATTGAGGAAGAAGAAGAGAAAATACAAGTGAGAGCTAAAGAGATGATCCTAGACCCTATGGAAGAACTCGGCGACTTTCTGGGCGACCTCCGATACGCTGGCTCGGGTAGCTTCGCCTTCTCCTTCGACGGGGCCTTCAAGCACCAGGTCCAGAGGAAATTGGGGGTTCCAGCTGGTGTAGCACGTCAGCACATACTCTGCGACGTTCTTTGCCAGGGATTGCCCCTCAACCTCCAGTTGGTCTGCGATGACATCGCCCACCTTGGAGAGCTTGCTACCTGCTGCGCTCAACGCCTGCAGCGCAAGGTCCGGCTCCAGCTCCGGATCATCCGGGCGCACGGGGCTGAAACCCATCGGCGTTAGCGCATCATTGGCCTTGCCCAGGAACTCCCAAATCTGTAGGGAGTCCGCCGTCCTCAAGCTCTTCATCTCTTCCAGGGATCTCTTGGCCGCCGTCAGTTCGAAATTTTCACGGGCGTGGCGCTCAACTTCTTTGGCGTTTTGCTGAATCTTTGCAGTAACCCGCCTCTCAAGTCTTCCGAGCTCCTCCTCCCGGAGGTGGATCTTGTTCCAACGATCGACCAGATCCTTCTCCCTAGCCTCCACTTTTTTCTCCCGGGCAACAAGGGCACACTCGT
Source organism: Tuctoria greenei (assembly GCA_036927565.1). Classification (NCBI taxonomy): domain Eukaryota; kingdom Viridiplantae; phylum Streptophyta; class Magnoliopsida; order Poales; family Poaceae; genus Tuctoria; species Tuctoria greenei. The sequence goes on along the minus strand of JAYESD010000011.1, from coordinate 60,557,745 downwards.
ATTCGTAGAGTTCCTGCCCCCGCACCCAGGTCCTCTCCTCTTCCTCTTGGCAGCGCTCTTCCAACTTCTTGGTGCGCTCCTCGAGGCCCTTGTCAGCCAGAGCTACTTTCTCGGCGAGCTCCTCTTCCCTCCTCAGGACGTCATCCCGCAGCTCCAGGAGTTTCTGCTCTTCGTCCTCGAGCCGTCTCTCCCTCTCTTCAAGTGCCTCTCGGCGCTTGATGAGTACGGTGTTGATGGCCTCAAGCTGTTCGTGCCGAGCATTGGCCGCATCGTTGGCAGCTTTGGCCTGATTGTGGATCTCCCGGGATTGAGCATCGAGGGCATGAGTCATGCTCTCCCTGTCATCCAGCAGCTTGCCCCAGTACTCCAAGCGGATCTTCTCCCGCTTGATCCACTCCTTGTCATCCGCTAGCCTCGACTGCGCCAGCTTGGTCTCAAAGTGGAGTCGGTTACGCCACCGCCTAAGGGTTTGGCGCTCCTCTTCAAGAGCCTTGCTGTCGTGGAAGAAGGCCAATTGGACTTGACATAGACTGGAGCAGGCGTTGTCGATAGACATCGACAGCGGGATGGGCTCTGGACCTGCTGGGGTCTCCTCCGCTGGTTCCAGCGGGTCTTCACATACAAAAATTGGGTCCCACTCTACGAGAGCGGAACCCTGAGCTTCCAAGGCACTAGGGCCGTCCTCCGGGATGGCCTCAGTCGCCATCGAAGAAGGCCCCGCCGCCAAGTCTTCGTTCACCTCCTCGGGCCGGGGGCCAGCGACTTCGCTTGGGCACTCCGGCTCGGCCGCAGGTACCTCCGACGTCGTCGCTTCTGGAGCAGGAGCTGCTACTGGATCCGGCCGGGACACCTCTTCCGAGGGAGGATCGAGCTCCATCGCCTCTTCAACCACTGGCTCTATGACCGGCGCTCCAACAATAACCGGCTCAGCGGCCGGTGCTTCGAAGGTAACCGACTCAACTGCCGGAACTACCTCGACTTCCGGCTCGCATGCCGGGGCTTCATTCACCTCCGGCTCAACCGCCGGAGCTTCGACAAGTTACGGCTCCGAGGCCGGGACTACTACTTCCTTCGGCTCAACAGCCGGAGCTTCCACCACTGCAGCACCAGGAACCGGAGCTTCAACCTCCAAGACAAGTGCCACTGGCGTGTCTTCACTCCTGTGGTCCGGCGCTACCATGGGAACTTCTGGGGACGAGTCGAGGTTCATGACCACGACAGCCGGCGCCGGAGCTGTCGCAGCCTCAACCACCACCTGGGGCAGCACCGAGCTCCCACGGCCTCAGACATCATGGCCGAGGGTGGAGCTTCACTCCCCTTCTTGGGGACGCTGCAGAGGATGGACAAAGAAAATTAACAAACAATCGCTACAATTAAAAAGTTAACCAAGGTAAAGATCAAAAATTACCTTGGAAGGCTTCCACACCAGCTTGCGCGGAACCTCTTTCCTGGACGTTCCAGGCTGGCCACGGTCGGCGTAGAAGCTCCAAAAGGCCCCTCAGAACTCGTCGCAGCTACGGGCGTTTCCCGGGTCGAGGCTCTCCTCGGTCGGGAGGAACCCCTGGACCTGGAGGCTCCCACCGTCCCAGGTGCCGGAGTCGTGCGCCCGGAGCTAGCACCCCAGGAGGGTTCCACCACGGGGACAGGCGCACTTCGGGAGGATCCCACTGCAGGAACGGTATCGTCCCGGAAGGACCCCACTACGGGGACAGTCGCCACGGTGGTAGAAGATCTTCCCCCTGGGGAGAAGGGACTGAGGCGGTAGTAGCGGGCCTGACGGACCTTCCGTCAGCATATCGCAGCTTCCTCTTCCGGCTCTCCGGCTCATCCGCCAGCTCCTTACCCTTGTCGACGACCTCGACCCTCGGCTGTGGGGTAGGGGCAGAGCCGTCTTCAGGTATCCCGGGGATCGCCACCCGGGTGGTTGATCTTCTCTCAACGACACCAAGGTCGTCAAGTGCTGGCATCGTCCGCCGGAGCTCCCTGCTGAACTCCACTTCCACGTCCAGAGGGAGAAAAGCTGACGGCGGAGTCAAGTCATCACCGTCGATGTCGATGCCATGCTGGAATTTCTTGAGGTGGAACTCCAAAGTCTTCCCCACCATGTTGGACTTCAACCCGGTCTCAACCCGGTCCTCGTCCATCACGCTGTTGAGGGCCCAAGCGAGCTTCTCCCTCCTCTTCAGCGGCGCCCACCTGTTGGCCAGGAAGTTGCAAAATACCGCCTGAGGGGTGAATCCCCCCTCCACGCATTGGCGGATCCTGGTCAAGGCGGGGTCGAAAGCTTCCGCCAGCACCGGAACATCACTCCAGATCGTCGTGTCGATGCCGGGCAGACCATCGGGCAGCTCCAACCGCTCATGCTCCTCCACCCTGACGACTATCCAATCTTTCTTCCAGTCATCCCACTTCCCGGAAGGGAACGACCGGAGGTACTTGAATGGGCACTTCTTGCGCTTCACAAAGTAGTAGAAGCCAAGATACTCATTGCTCCGGCCGGTGGTGTGGACGGTGAAGAAGGTCCGGAAGAGTTCGATGCAGGGGGGGATGCCCACCCACATCTCACAGAAGTGGACAAAGATGGACACGAGGAGAATGGAGTGAGGGCCAAGGTGGTATAGCTGCAGACCATAGAAGTCTAGCAGCATCAAGAAGAAAGAAGAAAAAGGTGGGATCAACCCCACCATGGCGTACGAGGAAAAGTACACCATTTCACCGGCGCGCTCCTTCTCGAAGGGGAGCTGTCCGCCGGCACGGACCAAGTGGTTGAAGAAGTCTGAGGACCACCCCATGAGGGCCCGGACCTTCTTCAAATCATTGTCGGTCTTCAAGCGACTCTCGCGCAGACCCAACTCCATCGTGGCACAGCTAGGCAAGAGAAGAAGAGCGAAGCACGAGTTGGGAGTTTGAGCGCAAGATCAGATGAAAGGCGTAAAGAACTCCCGACGGTGCGCGCTTTCCTTCTTAAGTAAGCCCTCGCAACGCTTGGATGGAAACCGCATGGAAGTCGAAGATACTACTCAAGAATTCAGCCCAACCGATGACAAGAGGGCCCGGGACCACCCCGACGATCAAGTCGAGGCACTTACCCAGGCGAACAGTTGTCATCACGCGGCGGGAAACCCAAAGGCGGCGGCCTGACAGGGCGCGCGGAACCGATACGGTTTTCGTATTGGGAACCGGCGACCTTCAATTTTGTGAGATCCGCACGTCAAAGATCTCATCTGCCGCCTGAGAAACGCCACGTGGCGGGATTTAACTGTAAATCTTTGCCAATGGCACCTTCGAGGACCCTTGAAGACCCAGTTCAAGAGTCGAAAGGATGGACCCACCTCCGACGGAATGACTTCACCCCAGTGATCTTCCTCGGAGGTAAGTCCAGGGGGCCATTGTCGGTACCCTAAAAACCATACACCCCTTGAGGTTACAGAAATCTCAAAGGAAAGCCATCTACTTGGTTTGAAGACCCTCGGAGGCCCACTTGTCAGACATGACCGGACCCGCTTCTCCAACATGGTTAATCCCTGGGTCGCCATGTGTAGGACTATCTCGGAGCTACCTCCCACAAGGGGGAAGCTCCGGACCACGTACCAAAACAGCACCTCCGGACTTAACCCCAGATCGAGAGAAGCTCTAGACCTGACACGTGTCTGGTAGCCCCGGAGCTACCTGCTTCCCACAGCAAGCTCCAGAGCTGCCACGTGTCAAATCATCGGACCTTCCAGCTTCTAATCTCCGGAAGACCTTGTAACGACTCCGGATCTTCAAAGGAGAGTCAAGGACTTAAAGACCCAGTTAAGTGCCATTAATACCATATTAATGACACTCAATCGGACGATCTTAACACCAGTAACGGTGCTGTCAAAGCCCGTTACAGGATCATTAAGAGCAATTAATCGTGTATCAATACCAGTAACCGCCGGGGCCACATGTCGGGCCAGGCTAGCTTGTAACGGCCTATCCTTGTACTATAAAAGGACAAGCCGACGATACACTCAGGGACGTTGACGGACGATCATACGCACCCCACGCGTTCGTGACAAGCTCTTACCGCTAATACAACACCAACACACCCGTGGAGTAGGGTATTACGCTCAGGCGGCCCGAACCACGTAAATCCTCGTGTCTCCTACATTACTTTGATTTTCACCTTCTTGAATCTCCGCGCGCCCACACCGAACCACAAACTCCTTCAACACTTTAGCAGTGTCGGGAGATCTGCCGGATCAAAACCACCGACAAAATCAATTCAAAACTATTTGATTTAAGACTTGTGCATGTGTGATGGAGTTGAAGTGGATGTGGATATTTGAGATGACTCCTTTTCAAGTGGAATTTCTTATTTTGCAGGTATGAAACATGACTACTTTTTTTCTTATGCATATGAATGTAAGCATGCATTCTATTTTTTTCTTGTAGCCATGTCTTCTACTCCCTTTTTATGCAATGAATTTTGGAGAGAGTACTAAGCATGAATCATATGGAGTCTCTCTTTTTATTGCGGAATGGTGGTATGATGGAATTTTTGCTTACTTCTAGTGTAGAAGTATTGCATTTGCAAGTGAAGTCTTGAATTCAAAAAGTAATGAATGAAATCTCTCATAGGTCTACACTAGTTTGACAAAGCTCAATGTGAAGACAAATAGCATATGCATAAGGTCTATCACGGTAATGTATCATATGGCTTTGGTGGGTATTCCCAATCAAATGAGGATAATTTAAATCTTTTTAGAATTTCTACGAAATCTAAGTTTCACTATCAAACTAGGAATAACAGCCCTATCACTATATCATATCTCAAAACAACTTAGAATGGATTAAGCTTTTGCCACCCACAATTTCCAAATCAAGGTAAAAGCAATTTTAGCCAATGAGAGCAATATGTTGGAGAGTAGTAAGTTGTAAACTAGGGACTTAGGAAAATTTAAACAGGGCAAGTAATTTCATCTACGTGAATTCCAAACCATTCTTACTGCACATATTTTATTTTATTTTGAAGGCAAATCTACTCTACTTTTTTAAGTTTTTTTTATATGCAAGGTTGATGATGGGCGAATGGAAATAAATATGGATGGGGTGTGATACAAGTTACCTCAAGTGGGGGTCCTCCCCCAAGCTTGTTCTTGTTCAAGGTCCGCGCTAGGGGCTAAAACCCTAACGACAGATGTAGGCCATGAGGTTGTCCTAACCTTGTTGTAGCATGGCTTTGGCATTGGAGGGTTGAGTGTCGATGTTGGGTTGCCTTCCATGTATTTTGTGAGTGTGGTTGAGGAGAGTGTTGTCGATGTCGCTCATCCACACCTCAAGGTTCCCATAGAATGGATGTACTTGGTTATTCCATGGCTAAGGTAATGATAACCCTTAGCTACAAAGGAATGACGTGCACTCAACATGGTTGAGTGTGTTCCGTCATTCTTTGGATGGGGTGTATCATACCTTCTTGTCATAAAGAAATAACTTGTACTTTGCACGCATTGGGTGTGATCCGTCACTCCTTGGCTTAAGGTAATGATACCCTTTAGCCACGTAGGAGTGACCCTACCCAACATGTGTTGACTAGATCCATTTTTCCTTGGCCAAGGTACAACATACCTATAATCACAAAGGGATGACATGCACTCAACATGGGTTGAGTGTGATCCGTTGTTCCTTTGCTGAGGTATAAAATACCTTCTAGCTACATAGGAACAACTTGCACCCAATATACATTGGATGTGATCTTGTAATTTCTTGGTTAAGGTGCATCATACCTTTTAGCCACAAAGGAATAACTTACACCCAATGATGGTGGCAATCCCCTTGAGCTTGAATGAGTGCTTAGAATAGTTGAGAGCATAATGCTCTCTCACATATTCGTAGCAGCCCATTGGTTGCTCACGGAGGGTTTCCATGTCAAATCTTCAGCCTCGTCTAGTTATGGTTGACCTTCGGGCTTAATTTCTGATAAGTAGTAACCATCCTAGTTTACTCCTTGGCTAAGAGATATTGAAATGGAATCCTCTTAGGGTTTCCAACAATCAGATATTTTGAATGTCTGCATAGTTATTTTACTCCTGCAACTTCCTCTCTGTGATAGAGAGGGATGGTTAGCTCCCGATACTTGTACAAATGAATATTTAGGTTAGGTAATCGAATCCTCATTTATATGTACGGGGAAGAACAAAATCAAAGATGTAGTGGGTCCAATTTGATGTGTATCCATGAAGAATGTATAAATCATTGATAAGAGTGGGGATTTATGGATAAATCAAGTTGAACATTTTCTAAAGCTCCTACTCATAGCAATGCAAGTGATATAAATACACTATATGGATTCCCTCATCTTGTAAAATTTCTAACCATCATAGTTTCTTTTTTTTACAAGAGCAAATATTTATCATTTGGGTCATGGCAAACAAGATTCTTAATTTTGTCCTCCTGAACATTTTTAATTTCTTGCCTAGGAATTTGAAATTTAGTGATCCATGCATGAATGAGTTTCAAGTCAAAATTATGGCCGTCACTTTTCCTAGGTTGCTACATACCAATTCAACCATTAAGTTATTCCAAAAGCATTACCTAGGCATAAAATGTCTAAGTCAATTTTAGCAATGCTTATGAAATTCTAGATACTTGTTTAAATTTATTCCCAAGTAAGGTGACATTCCTTTTTGAAGAATCAAAAAGAGTTGCCAGCACTTACTCTCATGAGGACGCATAAGAATTGAATGATGAGAAGGTGTAAACCTTCATTACCAATGTAAGCAAAATCATTCAATCCTAATGCCAATTCAAACGACAGAAAATTTGAACTTGTACCTCAATTGAAGAGTAGTCTTGGTTGAAGGTCGTCGTGTGAGAAACTCACGACCATGGATTTTGGTGTAGCCTTCATGTTCAATGTCTCTTGCCAAGTTGAGGTTCGAGTTGAATGAGTTTCATCTCGTTCATCCATTAGACCACCATCTTGAGCTTTCCTCGATGGAGGGATATGTGCTTTATGGGGCCTTCCAACCTCTTTGCAAATTTTATTTTGGCTACACTAAGATCATGAACAAACAAAACAACCCGAAAACGGGTTACGTTAGCTCAAAAGCATGGTGTACCCTTTGCCAAATTGTTTTGCCCAACTTGAAAGAACTTGCAAATGCATTGAATATTAAGGGAAATATTTTTGGTTTGAATTAGGAAGATGAATTCAAGTGGATATGCCCAAGGTTCATATCCAAATAAATTTATGTCCTTATTCAAAATTTTAGTTTTCGGAAGGTTGAAAATTTTACTTTCCAACATGCAAGTGTGGAAACTCAAACATGCTAAATGCAAGTGCAAAGATTGATGGGGAATTCAAATATGCAATTGTGAAATCAAATATGAGGTAACTACCAATTGACCTATTGGCAAGGATTCACTGATTTTTTTGAAGTCCGATGAGTGGGACTTACCTCCATCCATTTTAGTGCGATGATTTGTTGTCCAATCCCGAAGTTGAAGATGTAGACAACTTCTATTAATTGACATGCCAAGTCTCATTTGGCATGTTAGTTGGACATGTGGACCACATGATGGTCCTGGCCTCTCCGTCATCTTGATGAAGACTTGTTGATGTAGTGATGACTTTTCCCTCATGAAGATACTCTCTTGTGAGCATGGTGAGGCTTGTCCTTCTTTAGGGGTGTTACTTAAACCTTCTTGATGTTCCTTTGAGTTCACCCATACTTGGGCATGGTGACATGTGGACTACACAATCAAACAAAAAAATGCTTCATCCACAATGTCACTTGCCCTAGTTTGCATGGGCTTGGTCGAAGGATAGGAATCCCAACAAATGATTGTGGGATATATTGGATCTTGAATGCTCTTTAAGTTTCTTGTACTTGGCCAAGAGCTTCATGTTGTCTTAATTTCTTGATTGGCCATGGACAATATACTTTAAGGTAGGCTAGTTGAACTTAAATCCCTTGAAATCTGCATAGCCTCCTTGATTGCAAGGACAATGTTGATTCCACCCTTGAACTCCTTGTTGGTGATTGTCATTGGAGTTATGTTTGAAAGGAAGAATCCGTATGAGTCTTAGGGAAATGATTTCCCAAGTGGCCCATGTTCACATGGATTTTCACAAATCATGTGAATGCCATGGCTTGGATCATCCAAAACTTCTCCATTGGCTTGATCTTCATGATACTTTAATAAGAGGTGTAGTTCCTTAGTTAGCATGTCCACCTTGTCAAGCGGTGTGCATGCCAAGCTAAAGGAACTAGAGCACTCTTCAATCCACCCCTTGAGTAGAGACCATATTCTCATCTATGATAAATGAGAATAGGGCTCCTTCAGTTCCAGCACAAAGGTGGTCATGGATTGGTGGACCAACCCATGACATGAATGTTGGATAAGAAGCCAACTATCCACCCATTGATGGAGGCAAACCAAGAAGAACTCTTTGAGCCTCCCCCAAGCCTAGGATGGATGACTTTGGCTTCTACTGGAAGCTGAAATTCTGCCGCGAATGGCAATGGTGTTGCCTAGTGGATATTTGTTGAGGTACGCCATGAATCATCTTATAGTTGAGCACTTGCGTCCTCGTTGGCCATCCCATGAAATGGGTTAGCCAACACTACTCTGTTTTCATCACAAAAAAGGGGAAAACAAACAAAGGTAATCCTATCTAATAACTACTAGTATCTATAGCTTAATCACAAGTGATAGCTATCCTTCACTTCCTTTGACTTTCTTGGCAATGGCGTCAGAAATACTTGCTGACAGCTACTAAGAAACATTAACAAATCATCCCCGACAATGGCGCCAGAAATGCTTGTTGACGGCTACTAACGTCATAGATCATCTCTTAAAGGAGATGAGGTCCGCAAGCACACGGAAGCTGTCATGTAGCATTTCACCCAAGAGTATTCCCAAGGGTATCATATTTATCCAAAAGGAAGGCAATGGAGTAAAGTAAACACTACTCTCATGATCAAGCTATGGGATACTAATAAATTATCAAGAGAGGGGTAAGTTGATAATATATGGGTAGTGTGACACACACTTAAGCAATCTATTCTAAAGGGTAAATGGGTCCTAATGAAGGTTAGACTAAGAGTTTGGGAGTTAATCCTATAATGCTTCTAATAAACATATACATAGCCTAGGTTAGATACTAATGAGCATGTCAATGGTGAATACTTATGCTAAGTTGTTCAACACATCGGGCACAGGTTTGCCCCTAGCAATACTAGGACGACTCCTGCCAAGAGCCTGTGGCATAGCCGAACGTGGAGGATTACAAAGGACAGAGAGGGCTGTCACCACCTACTACGTACCTCTTCAATCCGCAGGTCTACGAGACATCCAACACTACCTAACTATCCTAGCACCATACTAGCATATTAAATAAATACCTTAAGAGCTGCGACACAAGCCATCCTAAGGCAATGAACTAAATCATCGTTGAGACATAGCATGAGTTATTCATACTAACACGATCATATCATAACTACTTAGACTATAGTGGGAGATTAGAGTGTTTATGATGATAGTATAATGACATTAAGGCATGATCATAAAGACTATTCCTACCCCATACATGGAATCCACAATCAAACAAGAAACGCTTCATCCAAGTATATGAATAGAAGAAGACTAAAGATAATATCTTTATTATGCATAAAGTCACAAATATAAGAAAAGATACATGAGTCATACCTTTCCCAACTTGGACATGGGACTAGAGGCTCTCCTCTCTATAGCCTAACTCCACTAAGGACTAAGAGAACTAGTGTATACAATAGAATGATGCTCAAGTGGTGTGTGTTGAAGTGACGGGTCCTATTTATAGCTTGGAGAAGGGTCGGTTCCCGTCACCAAAAGCACGCGAATCAGTCACCACAAACTTCTTCAAGCCGGGAGGAGCCAACACGTGGTGTTTGACCGCGTTAGGCCAGGAACTAGTCGACCGACTAGGGGGGTCAGCCGACCTGGTCCTGGCTCTAAACGGCCTGTTCTTCCTCCAGGTGACTAACAGGTGGGTTCCATTCTATGATATGGGTGCTACACCGTTGGATGGCCTCAGATACTTCTGTTTGTGGGCTATTTGATCCTTGTGGTGCCACATGTCGACGCTTGATTGGCTGGGATGATATTTTATATGATCCAGCCCCTTGTTTCACTCCAATTCTGTGTAAAATGCCTACAGGCACCAATTTCTCCAAGTACAAGTGGAAATAGGTTAAATAGAAAGGTGATGTGTGCAAGAAATGATATTTCCTTCACATAATTGAGTTATATTGACGGGTGAAATTGATATATAATAGCCATCAACAGTTGCACGGGCTTGGTTGAAGTGTAGGAATCCCAACAAGTGATTGTGGGATATCTTGGATCTTGAATGCTCTTAGTTTTTTGTCCTTGGCCAAGAGCTTCATGTGGATGTTGTCTTGATATCATGCTTGGCCATGGACAAGATACATCAAGGTAGGCTAGTTGAATTTAAATCCATTGAAATCCTCATAGCCTCCTTGATTACAAGGGTGATGTTGATTCCAACCAAATCATGTGAATATCCATGGTTTGGATCATCCAAACACTTCTCCATTGGCTTGGTCTTCATGATACTTCAATGGGAGGTGTAGTTCCTTAGCTAGCATGTCCACCTTGCTAAGTGGTGTGCATGCCAAGCTAAGGGAACTAGAGCATTCTTCAATCCACCCCTTGAGTTGAGACCATATTCTCATCCATGATGAATTAGAATAGACCTCCTTCAGCTCCAGCACAAAGGTGGTCATGGATTGATGAGGCCAACTCATGACATGAGTGTTGGATGAAGAGCCAACTATCCACCCTATGGCGGAGGCAAACCAAGAAGAACTCTTGGAGCCTCCCTCAGCTTGGGGATGGATGACTTTGGCTTCTACTAGAAGCTGAAATTCTTCCGCGAAAGGCAATGGTGTTGCCTATAGGATATTTGTTGAGGTACACCATGAATCATCTTGCAGTTGAGCACTTGCGTCCTCGTTGGCCATCCCATAAAATGGTTAGCCAACATTACCCTGTTTTCACAACAAAAGGAGAAAACAAGCAAGGGTAATCTTGTCTAATAACTATTAGTACCTGTCGATACCCACCAAGTCCAACAATGCCACGTATCTAGAAGTTGTCGAGGTCTTAGCCTCCCTCAGGATCCAGCCCCAGTGCTGCCACGTGGGGCACGAAGGATGGGATAAAGGTCCCAGGGGAGATAACCTCCCAAGGCACCACGTGTGTAGGAGAGACCCGCACAACCTCGGTGGAGAAGCTCCAGGGCCGCCACAAAGCCTGGAGCGTCGGACCAAGCGCCCTCCCTCTGAGGAGAGAGCGGAGCTGCCACGTGCCCTGGAGAGCCCAGGAGCTGCCACATGCCATGAAGGACCAGGGCTAGCCACCCCGGTGAGGACCTGCACCGACGCTGCCACGTGTCTCGCAGCGCCCCAAAACAGTAAGGTGCGGGAGTTAAAAGCTAGAGCGCTCCACCCAGGGCACGCATTGAAGGACCGCACCCACCTCCGACTCACGACGCAGAGCACGCCAACGGTCAGAAGACCGCTATGACTAATCACATCACAGTGAAGGCATTGCAGGCCTATCCACTTGGCCAAGTGGGTAGCTTGCGGCAACAAGACGGGCTGACGGGACACATCTGCCACCGTCACAAACGGTGTGTGGGCTACTGACAAGGAAGGCGGCAAGACAGTGAGTCTCCACCGTCACGCTCAGAGAAGCTTATACGGGAAGCCTTAGATCTTTTGGGATAAGATCGCCCCCGGACCACCTGTCGTGCCCGAGGACCCTACTTGTAAGGCGTCCAATCTTGGTTATAAAAGGCCTGGACGACCACTGATACAAAGACCAGACTTAGAATCCCCGATACACACACATACGCATACACTCTCACCAAGCAATACAATCCACTGGGGAGTAGGTTGTTATGCTCCTTGCGGCCCGAACCACGTAAAAACAACTATCTCATACTCTTCTGCTAGAACACTAGTTTGAGGCCTAAGCCCCGTTGAACAAGAACCTTTGCGGGCTGCTCCTTAGCAGATCTGGGGGAAGTGTCGCATTGACCCTTCGACATTTGGCGCGCCAGGAAGGGGCTTTTTCCCTCAAAAAAGTGGTAGCGCTTTCACCAACCATGGTGTTCATCAAGCCTGAAAGCTGTGGTGAAATCAAGCCGCAAGGGGTCGACTATCGCATTGACGAACACGTGGAAAAGGAGTCCCATAGGCCGGTGCATATCATGGAAACAGTGCACCAGGCCATGAACCTCGACCTCAGCAGCGACCTTGAGCGTCGCAAAGCACTCCACGTCATATGTGGAGGATCTTGGGAGCCCTCTTCTAGGAGTGCGGTCAAGACCCTGTGCCGGGCAATGGCTTCGGCAGCCTCTACGCATGCCCTGACGCCGTATCACAAATAGATGGAGACGGCGATTAGCTTCGACGCCACTGACTGCCCCAAGAACATGGCAGGAGCCGGGCAGCTGCGCCTCCTCATTGCCCTCACTATCGCCAACATAAAGTTTTAACACGTTCTGGTAGATGGTGGAGCCGGTCTCAACCTCATGAGCCGTGCGGCCTTCGACAAGCTGAAGATCCCCGAGTCTGAGCTTGCCCCGACAAGATCGTTCTCAGGGGTAGGACCGGAGGGTGTTACCCCGTATGGCTGCATCCACCTCCGGGTGACCCTAGGGACGCCCGAGAATTTCAGGATGGATAATATCCTATTCGACGTCGTGGAGGTGAGCCTCCCCTACTACACTATTATTGGCACGCCAGCCCTGTATCGGTTCATGGCGGTAGCCCATTACGGTTACCTCGTCCTCAAAATGCCGACACCATCCGGCTTCCTCAAGATTTGCAGAGATCGCGTTGCTGCAGTGACGGTCTTAGAAAAGCTCCGTACATTGGCGACGGTCCCAGGACCTATCTTGTGTGATGCTGAGCCGGGTAGGCCTTCGCCAGACCCACGCGCTCGTAGCCGCGCCGCTGCACCACGAGTGCAGCCCTCTGACGACGATGACATACCCATCAAGACAATCCATATTGGCTCTGATGTTGCTCAGACCACCCGTATCGCGGGGAGTCTGGACGGCGAGCAGGAATCAACACTCACTACCTTCCTACAATCCAACGTCGATGTCTTTGCCTGACAACCATTGGAGATGTCAGGCATCCTTAGGGAAGTGATTGAGCACCATTTGAAGATCTACCCCGACGCACTGCCGCAACCACAGAGGCCCCGTAAGCAGTCCATCGAGCGGTAGAACTTCATCTGCGAGGAGATCAAGAAGCTCCTCGAGGCTGGCTTCATACGGGAGGTCCACCATCTCAGATGGCTCGCCAATCCGGTTGTCGCCCCCAAAGCTGGTGGTAAGCTTCGGATGTGCATTGACTACACCAACCTCAACAAGGCATGTCCTAAAGATCCCTTCCCTCTCCCTAGAATTGATCAAATCATAGATTCAACTTCGGGGTGCGATATGCTATGCTTTATAGATGCATACTCAGGGTTCCACCAAATCCCGATGTCTAGAGAAGACAAAGAACATACCACATTTATAACTGTAGATGGCCTTTACAGCTATGTCTCCATGCCTTACGGTATTAAGAATGCCCTCTCCACCTTTGTACGAGCTATGCATAAAATATTCGGGGACCTCATTCGGGACCTAGTAGAGGTATATGTCGATGATATTGTAGTAAAAATCCAGTCACATACATCATTACTAGAGAACCTTGCCCTAGTCTTTGATAGATTGCGAACCACACGCACGAAACTCAATCCGGCAAATTCGTGTTCGGAGTCAAGGCTGGGAAGCTCCTCAGTTTCCTGGTCTCACACCGAGGGATTGAGGCCAACCCAGAGAAGATCAAAGCGGTAGAGCTGATGCGGCCCCCAACCCGCATCAAGGATGTAGAGAAGCTTCCAGGGTTTTTGGTAGTGCTCAGCCGGTTTATCTCTAGACTGGCTGAGCGGGCCCTTCCGTTCTTCAAGCTCCTACGCCAGTCCAGACCGTTCGTCTGGACCGAAGAAGCGGAGAAGGCATTTCGCGAGCTAAAGCAGCAGCTGACGATGCTGCTAATAATAGTGGCACCAGAGCCCAGGGAGCCCCTGTACCTCTACATGCCGCCACAACGGAAGTGGTAAGCATGGTTTTGGTTGCAGAGTGGGCCAGTCACCAGCTGCATCGGCGAAAGGAAGGGGCCCCTGTAGCTGATTCTGAGCCCCAAGTCTTGGAGCTCGGAGGGGGCCCCAGCGATAGAGGAGTCTTTGGGTCCTAGCCCCCAGAGGATGCCCGGGTCCCCCGAGGGGGCCCCGGAGCCCATGGAGCCTCTGGGTCCCAGCCCCCAAAGGACGTATGGGTCCCCCTAGGGGTCCCCAGAGCCCTAGGAGCCTCTGGGTCCCAGCCCTAGAGGACATCCGGGTCCCCCAAGGGGGCCGCGGAGCCCAATGAGCCTCTGGGTCCCAGCCCCAAGGGACGTCCTGGTCCCCCTAGGGGCCCAGGAGCCCAAGGAGCTTCTGGGTCCCAGCCCCCAGGGGACGTCCGGGTCCCCCTAGGGGCCTCGAAGCCCAAGGAGCCTCTGGGTCCCAGCCCCAGAGGACATCCGGGTCCCCCTAGGGGCCCTGGAGCCTAAGGAGCCTCTGGGTCCCAGCCCCCAAAGGACGTCCAGGTCCCCCTAAGGGGCCCTGGAGCCCAAGGAGCCTCTGGGTCCGAGCCACCAGAGAACGTCCGGGTCCCCCTAGGGGGCCCCAGAGACCAAGGAGCCTCTGGGTCCCAGCCCCTAGAGGATGATCGGGTCACCCTAGGGGGCCCCGAAGCTTTTGGGCCCCAACCCCCAAAGAAAGCACCAGGCCCAAGAGACATGAAATAATTGGACCTGAAGCAGAAGGAAAAAGATTTGCCAGATTCCCTGGAAAAATCCCAGACCATCCAACGCCTGGTCTACTTCATCAGCGAAGTCCTGCATGAGGCAAAGACAAGATACCTCGAAGTGCACAAGCTGCTCTATGCAGTGTTAATCGCATCGAGGAAGCACCACCATTATTTTTAGGCGCGCCAGATATTAGTGGTGACTTCGTTCCCACTGGGAGCAGTGCTGTGCAGCCCAAACGCAACCGGCAACATCGCCAAGTGGGTGTCTGAATTAGCGGAGTCCGAGCTTGATTTCTTGCCATGACATGCAATCAAGAGCCAAGCTCTGGCGGACTTTGTTGCTGATTGGACCCCCTCACCGAGCAACCCGGGGGGCCAGGAGATTAGTGAACCAGAGCCCAGGGCTCCGGTACTTACCGGACCTCACTGGACACTCTTTTTCGGCGGATCCTCAAGGAAGCAAGGGGCTGGAGCCAGGGTATTACTCACCTTGTCAACAGGTGAGCAGTCTAAGTACGCAGTGTGCCTCGACTTCAAGGCCACTAACAACACGGCGGAGTATGAAGCCCTCATCTTAGGGCTCACAGCTGCGCGAGGTCTTGGTGTCCAGCAGATGCTGGTCAAGGGAGACTCCCAGCTGATCATCAAGCAAGTCCGGGGGGGAGTGCTGCTGCAATGACCCGCAACTTGCGGCATATCTAATACATGTCAAGATGCTAGAAGATGGGTTCGAGGCCTTGGATCTCTTCCATGTGCTGCGCACAGACAACTCCGTCGCCGATGCCCTGTCAACCATGGCATCCACAGGAGCCCCCATTCCAGAAGAGGTCTTTAGCAGGAGGTTGGTGTGGCCGACCGTTAGGCCAGCAGAGCCTAATGAAGAAGGTGAGCCTAGCCCCAAGGAGCTGGCAACCACGACAGCCCTACGACCATGGGGGCCACCAAGGTTCTTGAGCGTCACCAGGGATCCCCAATCACCTAGCACCCGATATCTGGAAGTACATGACAGTCCCGATGCATGGATCACGGAGGTCCGAGACTACCTGAAGGACAATCTCCTCCCGGAGGACCCAGCATCCGCTGAGAGGATTGCGAGGATGGCGAAACGCTACGTGTTGATAGAAGGTGATATCTACTGATGTGGTGCCAACAGCGTACTGCTAAGATGCATAACTCAACAGGAAGGCTGTGATTTGCTCGCAGAAATCCACGAAGGGGAGTGTGGGAATCACGCGGCCTTGAAAGTCGCCTAGAGGGGGGTGAATAGGCAATAATATCTGAAATCAATCATTCAAACAAGATTAAATTCATGTGGCTGGACTAGTCTGCACAGGGCCGGACTATTCCGCTCAGCACAGGGTGGAAACCCTAAAACTTGATTTCTACAAGTTATTTGCGGAATTAAAGTTCACCAAAGATATGAGCAATGTGTAGTAAACTTGTGAAGCTCAGATTGTGAGGTTTAAACACTTAGATTGCAAGTTTAGAATAACGATCGAAGTGTAAGTCAATAAGAGCAAGTGAACCCTAATAGCAATACTAGTGATCACGAAAAGCGAAAGACAAGTGAAACGAGATTTATCCTGTGGTTCGGCTCCACGAAGAAGCCTACCTCCACATTGAGAAGTCCACACAAGGACCGAGTTTCACTTGACCCTTCTCTCACCAAGCCACCACGATGGCTGGCTTGGTTTCCACTATATCAATGGGTAATCACCAAGTTTGATGGAGCTGCTCACAACTTGAGGCTCCCACAAATCAATACAATGAGAAGCACACGAAGCTCAACTCACACAAGCCACACAACACAACACAATGTGCAAGAGATCAAACCGAGAGCCAAAGCGCGATGATCTTCCTTTACTCTCCTCCCCAAACCCTAATCTCTTCAAGATTTGCTCTTAGAGGCTTAGTAGGACGAGTAGAAGGATTTGGAAGGCTCTAGGATGCTTGTGGCAGCGCTAGGGTTCAAGACTTATTCAAATGAGCCTGGGGGTCCCCTTTTATAGAGGTCCCGAGCCCCTTTTGCTTACATCAGCAAGGGGGCGGACTAGTCCGAACTCAGACCCTGGACTAGTCAGGCCCTATGGGACCACTGGCCTCTGGTCAGTTCCTGACAACTGCCACACTGAGCAACGATCATCACGCTACCCGCCAAATTTCCAAATTCAAATGATCACTAGACAACGGACTAGTCCGGTCAACAACGGACTAGTCCGAAGTGGAACAGAACCACTTGGTCCGTTCCAAAACGGACTTTTCTGGGTTATCCCGGACTAGTCCGGCCACAGGGGCAGACTAGTTCGGCCCCCTAGGGTTTCTCTCGGTTAATATCACTATGTCTCAAATGTACAAGTCCGTACCCAAACGAATAAGTCCGAACTACTCAAGAGAGCTTTGGTCCGTCTAAAAACGGACAAGTCCAGACTTCTCGGACTTAGCTCCAAAATCACTCAGATTCACTCCAGAGACGTTTGGTCCGTCTCAAAACGGACTAGTCTGGCCTTGAGGCCCGGACTAGTCTGGCCTCCTAGGGTTTTTCTCATTTTAGGCTTCTCACTTAGGTTTTTCTCTAAACCATCACTTCGAGCCCCTTGGTATGATCTCAATGCACATGATACAAACACCCTCACTCATGATACGGCTCACATAAACTCAACACCATAGAAACCCTAATTTCTATGATTGAGTCTTTGACGCGCGTTTTCTCCTTTTCCTTTTTGAGGGTTTTCATCTCATTTCAATCCTTGTACATGTGCTTAAGATCAACTTAGCTCATTAGCCTCTTAATTGTCATCATCAATCATCCAAAACCCACGGGGATGCCTAGATGCACTTTCAATCTCCCCCTTTTTGGTGAATTGATGACAACACACTAAGACTTCAACAACAAAGATAATAATTTGTTTTCATAACATGTATTTGTATGAGTGACTCCTCCTCAATGTATGCATCATGAGTAAGAGAGATTGAGAGAGTTCTCATACATATACACGTTATAGTGGGGTGCCTAAGTGATGTGTTCATCAAGCGTGATAAGACAATGATTATGCAAAATAGACATTTAAATGAGGCAACACATCACAAATTTAGGCAAGACACATGAATACATGAATACATAGATTAAGTCTTATAATACAACTTGAAATGAGTTTTAAAAACATAATAAGTCCAACAAAGATTAATACTCTCACAAAATAATCTATCTTATCTCTCTCCCTTCATCTCACTCCCTATATCTCCCCCCTAGATCTAAGTGCCCATCCAAGCTATCTCATCCAAGCTATCTCTCCCCCTAGATCTAAGTGCCCATCCAAGCTATCTCTCCCCCTTTGGCATCAAGACACCAAAAAGGAAAAGAAGAGTGGAAGATTCTTTAGGTCTACTCATCGTTGGAGTCACCCTCGTCATCGCCGCCTTGGCGCTCGCTGTCGCTCTCCGTGGCCTCCGGGTCAAGATGTGCCTCATCATCATCGGTCCGGGCCGCGGTGGAAATCCCAGCTTCTCCAAACTGAGCGAGCTCCTCGACAGTGAACTCTAGAAAGGAAGTGAGCTCACCATCGCTCTCCTCGGTAGGGGACATTGGAATGTCCAGCTTGTCGCACATTGCTTTGAGATACTTCTCGTTGCGACGCTCCATGCGATGTTGTCGAATTTCCGTCTTTCGGCAAGAGGAGAAAAGAGCCTTGAAACATTTGAAGAATCCACTTCCGCATTGCGACAAAGGCGGATGTGGTGGAGGAGATGGCACAAAGCGAGCGGGAGGATCCGCATTCTTCCTCCTAGGAGCAGCCAGCTCCGGAGGAGGGAGTTGTAGTCGAAGCCTCCAGTGAATGATATCTTTCTTGAATGTGAGCCCAGAGATCTTCTTGATGATGTACATAATGTACGGAGCATATCCACATGATCGGTTGGGGGTGTGAGAGATGTTGAAGATGTCATCAAAGATATAGTCCACCACATTGAAGCGGACATCTCCATCGATTAGCACCATCAAGTGCCTCAAGTTGCCTTGTATTATCCCCGCATCTCCATCCTTGGAGGCAATGGTCTTTCTGAGGACCCGATTGAGCACACTATAGAAGGGCTTGATGTTTCTGATGTGCCCGGCCTCATACTGTGGATGACTTGGGTACATATACTCCAAGGTGTCCCGATCAACTGGCTTCAGATTTGAAATGATAATCTCATTATCCAGTTGGTCCTCCAAG
The DNA here is from genome assembly GCA_036927565.1 of Tuctoria greenei. Lineage (NCBI taxonomy): Eukaryota > Viridiplantae > Streptophyta > Magnoliopsida > Poales > Poaceae > Tuctoria > Tuctoria greenei. Next base: position 60,538,650 of record JAYESD010000011.1, on the reverse strand, counting down.
TCAAGCAACTGAGCAAACTCCCAATAGGTGGTAGAGTACTGCTCTCCATGGGTCATCCAGGTAATTTTCCTGTCACCCCATTGATGTGGAAGTATAAAGTGGAGTAGAACTGAGTTATGACTTCCACATTCCAGTCGTACTAGAAGGGCATGAACTTCTTCAAGCCATGCCTCTCGATAGCCTCAATCACATCATTGAAGGCTTGATGATCTTTCTGGGCCATATAGTCCCAATCTATCCACTGAGCGTCTGTGACAGGAGTCTGCTTGGTCATATAGACTGTCATGTAGTAGTCACAGTGGAAGTTACACCAGAACCGGGGATCCACTGTGCTCTTGTCACGCTGATATACATTGATCTTCCTCAACTTGCATGCCTTCTCAGCCCCCTTTCCCTTAAAGATGTAGGCGTCGAAGGCAGCTGCACGGTTTGGGTTCCGTGCAGGAGAGGACATCCTCAAGGGGCCAATGGGTTGAGGGGCACCCTTCTTGACTTTGCTTGTAGCCTTCTTGGCCACAATCACCCTCTTCTTGGGTGCAGCATCAACTGGGGCTTTGCCTTTATCTTTGGAGGTCCTCGCCCCCTGAGACTTGGCTTGCTCACCCAAGGTCACAAGCCGCTTCCGTTTCGGGGCTGCCTCGGCGGCTGTAGAGTTGTGCTCCTCACGCTGCGTCTTCTTTGACCTCTGTGAGGCAAAGTACATAGCAGCCATCTCTCGGTTCTCTCTTTGCTTCCGGCGAAAGAGAGCCTGCTTCTCCGCTTCGGTCTCGGAGTCGGAATGAGGAACATATTCATTTTCGAACATGATTGCTGACAAGAGAAGCAAGGGAATGTGTATAAGTCCAAGGAGTCAAGATAAAATGGTAGAATTCACAAAGTCAACCTAGGTTAGGGTTTTCACTGTGTAACCCGGACTTGTCCGCCCAGGGGCCGGACTAGTACGCACTAGGTCGGACTTGTCCGCCCTGTGGCCGAACTAAACGGTTCACACAACAAGAACCCTAATCTAGGGAAATTTTGCAAAAACTACGGATCCTACCACAAAAATGGAGCTACATGATCACATTGATGTGTACAACAACATTTGTGAAGAAGTTTTGATCAATGGACCCAAAAGAATTGAATTTCAAGGATTTTGGAGTTAGGTCAAGAATACCTCTTCAAGTCTTCGATTTGACGAAATGTAGGAGAGGAATCGGCCTCCGATTCATGGGGAAAGGTTCCTAAGCACCTTAGGGCTTCAATCCACTGATTGGAATCAAGATTTTTTGGAGGGAATCGAAAATCGCCGTTTGGGAGACGGTTTTCGAGCATTTTTGGAGAGAGAGTGTTTGAATGGAAGTGGAGAGGTCGAGGGCTCCCTTGGGAGGTTAAGTCCCCAAGGGCTAGACTAGTCCGGTCAGGGACTCGGACTTGTCTGGCCTCCAGACTGGGTCTGGACAGCCTGAACCACCGGACTAGTCTGGTCCACTGGAGCGGACTAGTCCGGTCCTAAGACCTAAAACTCCTATATAATGAGTTTTAAGTGGACATTTGATCCTTTTGGACTATATTTCACAAAAGATCTTTGTAAATATGGTGAGTAAGCAATCAACAATCAAACTATGACCATGATTCATAAGGATTCAATAATTTCAAAATAATTTGTAGAGAAATTGAGGAGGATGAATTTTTCACAAGCATGTGTGAATTTTGAATATTACAATCAGATGTGCAAGACTTAAGCCACATATCGAGAATCTAGGATATTTAGCTCACTCCTAAGTTCACAAAACCTTTTCTCATCTAGGGGCTTGGTAAAGATATCGGCCAATTGTTTATCGGTTGTCACATGGGAAATTGCAATGTCTCCTTGGATGGAGTGATCTCTCAAGAAATGGTGGTGAATATCGATGTGCTTGGTCCTTGAGTGTTCAACTGGATTGTGGGCTATTTTGATGTCACTCTCATTATCACATAGGAGAGGGATATGGCGCAAGTTTATGCCATAGTCCCTAAGAGTTTGTCGCATCCAAAGAAGTTGTGCACAACAACTTCCGGCGGCGACATACTCCGCTTCGGCTGTGGAAAGTGCAATGGAGTTTTGTTTCTTTGAGGACCAAGACACTAGAGATCTACCAAGGAATTGACAAGTTCCTGATGTACTCTTCCTATCAACTTTGTACCCCGCATAGTCCGCATCGGAATATCCAATGAGGTTAAACTTAGAGCCTTTGGAGTACCAAAGTCCTAGGCTTGGTGTGTGAACCAAATATCTAAGAATTCTCTTAACGGCGGTCAAATGACACACCTTAGGAGCGGCTTGAAATCTAGCACACATAGACACACTTAGCATGATATCGGGCCTAGATGCACATAAGTATAGCAATGAGCCTATCATGGAACGATATACCTTTTGGTCCACACTTGGACTGCCTTCATTAAGATCGAGATGCCCATTGGTTGCCATAGGATTCTTGATGGGTTTGGCCTTGTCCATGTCAAACTTCTTGAGTATATCTTGTGTGTACTTGGTTTGACTAATGATCGTGCCTTCCTTGAGTTGCTTTACTTGAAAACCTAGAAAGAACTTCAACTCCCCCATCATGGACATCTCAAATCTTTTCGTCATTATCTTGGAAAACTCATCATAAAAATATTTGTTAGTAGAACCAAATATAATGTCGTCGACATATATTTGGCAAACAAACAAATCATCATTGAAATGCTTAGTGAATAGAGTATAGTCTGCCTTCCCAATTTTGAAACCATTTTAAGTTAGAAAGTCTCTAAGGCACTCATACCAAGCTCTAGGAGCTTGTTTGAGTCCATAGAGAGCCTTACGCAATTTGTACACATGGTTTGGGAATTCTTCATCTTCAAATCCGAGGGTTGCTCCACATACACCTCTTCCTCGATTGGACCATTGAGGAATGTGCTCTTGACGTCCATTTGATATAGCTTAAAATCATGGTGAGTAGCAAAGACAAGTAATATACGAATTGATTCAAGCCTAGCCACGGGAGCAAAGGTTTCTTCGAAATCCAAACCTTCGACTTGTGAATACCCTTTGGCCACAAGTCATGCCTTGTTCCTTGTAACCACCCCGTGTTCATCTTGTTTGTTGCGGAACACCCAATTGGTGCCTACAACATTCGCATTAGGCCTCTTCACAAGCTCCCATACTTGATTTCTCTTGAAGTTGTTGAGCTCTTCTTGCATGGCCATCACCCAATCCGGATCTCGTAGTGCTTCTTCAACCTTACGGGGCTCCAAGGAAGAAACAAAAGAGTAATGTTCACAAAAGTTTGCAACGAGATCGAGTAGTTACCCCCTTGGAGATGTCTCCAAGTATATTGTCAATGGGATGGTCCCGTTGGATGCTTTGATGCACTCTTGGGTGAGGCGCTTGAGGTCTTGATTCATCATCTTGGTCTTTCTCATCCTCATTGTCTCCCCCTTGATTGATGCCTCCATTTTCATCTTCTTGGAGCGCATCTTGGGGAACTAGATCTTGATCATTTGAGGAAGGGCTTGTTTGATGTGTAGGATGATCACTTCCATCTTGAGGTTGTTCTTGTGGTCGTATGTCTCCAAGTGCCATCCTTCCTATTATCACTTGTGGAGCTTCTTCTTGATCTAGCACATTACGATCAACTTGCTCATTCTCAGTCCATTTTTAGTACCTACCCAAAGTTGAGAAAAAAAAGGCAAGTGCAAAAGAAAAGCCGCATGGATCAGCAAGAAAAATGCACGTGCAAAGAAAGAAAAGCCGCACTGATTGAAATTGCTAGAAAAAGTTTCTCAACACAAAAAAAAAGAAACAGTTTGTATAATATTTGTTTCAAGTTTCGGAGTTCAACTTACTGTTTTGAACGTTTTGTTAACACACAACATTCGTGCCATCCGAACCTTTCTACTACAGTAAATTTAACATCACGTGGAGTAACGGCTCGCGTCTCTATCACGGTTTAGACTAGGACCAGCACAGTACCATCGTGGAACGTTTATTCAACTTGTTGTGACTAATGTGGTACTAGCTTTTCCTTTGTGCAACTCATTTCTAGCAGCCACCTACAGCTCCACAAAATCATCTACAACACCACAGGATTGTGCTGGCAGCCACCGTTTGTTGTTGTTCTTGCTGTTTGTCGGTGCCTCCTGCATCGCGTGGTAAGAACTTGTAAGAGCTTGATTTCTTGCTAGTGAGGAAGTGATTGTGTCCTACCACCTCTATGCATCTGCTAGGATTAATCTGCTTGCTGTTGTATTTCCTTTCCGTACTAACCATGTCAGCGGATGCGAATGCGACATCTTCACATTCACCACTTACAAGGGGCATCATTTAGCATTTCGATCGCCAAGTAAAGCTGCACACGGATGCCCTCAACGAGGATATTCAAGTCACCAATGAACGCATTGGTCAATTAGAGTCGACGCAGATTTGCACCAACACCAAGCTGACCACATTAGAAAGCACTACTGGGGCTATTAACACTTCTCTTACAGCAATCATTGAGCGATTGGAGGGGATGGAACAGGTTGGACGCGAAGAGAGACAAAGACATGTTGATGACAGCCACGATTCTGTTGGTAGCGATGCAAGATATGGCGAGGCGGAGTATTCAGCAGATACCGAGCTTGATGATGGACCTTTCAGGTATCGATGGCAGCCACGTCGCGACCATCGTGGTATGGGTGGTCGAGCCCTATGACGTGAGGTACGTGACAATGACGATTTCCTACACAGCATTAAATTCTCCATACCACCTTTTGATGGGAAATATGATCCGGATGCATATCTCTCTTGGGAATTATCAGTAGATCAAAAATTTGCATGCCATGATTTCCCTGATGATAAAAAGGTTAGAGCTGCCACTAGTGAATTCACTGACTTTGCTTCTGTTTGGTGGCATGAGTATCAAACTAAAAATCCAGCTACTGTACCACAAACTTGGAATGCCTTGAAACAAATCATGCATCGTCGTTTTGTTCCTTCCTATCATGCTCGTGACCTGCTGCATAAATTACAACAACTTAGGCAAGGCAACACATCTGTTGAGGAATACTATCAAGAACTTCAAATAGGCATGATGTGTTGTGGCCTAGTTGAAAATGAAGAGGCTGCAATGGCTAGGTTTATGGGTGGTTTAACAAGAGAAATTCAGGACATATTGGCTTATAAGGAATACACTAACGTCACTCGATTATTCCATCTTGCTTGTAAGGCTGAAAGAGAAGTGCAGGGACGACACACAAGAACTAACATTTCTGCAGGTCGAACTACCTCATGGCAGTCCCGCTCAAGTGCTGCTGGTACTAAGCATGATTCTCCGGACGATGCTTCCAATCGGTTGTCCAACACTACATCAAAATTAGCACCTTCGCGTGCTATCAAGACATCAAAAGGATCCACCCAAGTTGCAGCCAACACTTCTTCTTCCATTGCTTCCACCGTAAGAACAAAAGACACTCAATGCCTCCAGTGCAATGGTTTTGGGCACCTACGAAGGGACTGCCCAAGCAAGCGTGTGCTGATCGTACGAGGGAATGGTGAGTACTCATCCGCTAGTGATTTAGATGATGAAACATATGTCATGCTTGCTGCACAAGATGCAAGAAAGAAGAATGATGATGAAGAGCACATTGGGGCTGATCATGCTGACCACTATGAGAGTCTTGTTGTGAGGCGTGTCTTGAGTGCCCAAATGATCAAAGCTGAACAGAACCAGCGACACAATCTATTCCAATCTAAGTGTGTAGTTTTGGAATGATCGTGTCGCATTATTATTGATGGAGGAAGCTGCAACAATTTAGCAAGTGTTGCCATGGTAGAGAAGCTTGGGATGACAACACTTCCACATCCACATCCCTACTACATCCAATGGTTCAACGACAGTGGTAAGCCTAAGGTAGCACATCTGGTTCGTGTCAAATTTGCAATTGGTTCCTACCATGATTACATTGATTGTGATGTAGTACCTATGCAAGCCTGCTCTATGCTATTCGGTCGACCTTGGCAATTTGATAAAGATACATTACATCATGGAAAATCAAATCAATAGTCTTTCATGCATAATGAGAAGAAGCTTGTTTTGCACCCTATGTCTCCTGATGCTATTTTGAAGGATGACATTGCTAAAGCTTGCAAAGAGAAAAATAAGAAATGTACTCAAAATGAAAATTCAATTGTTGCGAAGGAATTGCTACACCCTAAGACTGACAATTCCAAATTTGCTCATGTGAAGAAGAATGAAATAGAATTGAACAGTGTTTGTTTTCTTGCTTCCAAATCTGATTTGTTTGAACTAAAAAATAATGCTGCAATCTGCTATGTGTTTGCTTGCAAAGAAGCTTTGTTCTCACTTCACGATGAACCGTGTGCTTTGCCCCCTGCTGTCACTAAGCTTTTGCAGGAATACGCTGATGTGTTTCCACAAGAGGTACCAGCCGGGCTGCCACCATTGAGAGGGATTGAACATCAGATTGACCTCATCCCTGGGGCTTCTTTGCCAAACCGAGCACCATACAGGACCAACCCGGAGGAGACTAAGGAGATTCAGCGACAAGTACAGGAATTACTCGACAAAGGTTATGTGCGTGAGTCCCTTAGTCCTTGCTCCGTTCATGTTCTTTTGGTTCCAAAGAAAGATGGATCATGGTGCATGTGTGTCGATTGTCGAGCAATTAATAACATTACCATTAGATATCATCATCCTATTCCTAGGTTAGATGATATGCTTGATGAACTTAGCGGCTCGATGATTTTCTCTAAAATTGACTTGCGTAGTGGATACCATCAAATTCACATGAATCTAGGTGTGGAAAACAACGTTTAAAACCAAGTTCGGTTTGTACGAGTGGTTAGTGATGCCTTTTGGTCTCACGAATGCACCTAGCACTTTTATGAGATTAATGAATGAGGTTTTACGTGCTTTTATTGGAAGATTTGTGGTAGTATATTTTGATGACATCTTGATCTATAGCACATCTCTAGAAGAGTATCTTGATCATCTCCGTGCTGTTTTAAATGCTTTATGTGACGCACGCTTATTTAGTAACATTGACAAGTGCACCTTTTGCACGGATATAGTCTCTTTTTTTGGCTATGTTGTGACACCACAGGGAATCGAAGTCGATCAAGCTAAGGTGGAGGCCATACACAGCTGGTCGACTCCTACCACGGTCACACAAGTACAAAGCTTTCTCGGACTTGCTGGATTCTATCGTTGTTTTGTGAAAGACTTCAGCACCATAGCAGGCCCACTGCATGAGCTTACAAAGAAGGGTGCTCTATTCACATGGGGCAAGGCGCAAGAGGCTGCATTTGCAACTTTGAAGAATAGGTTAACTCATACACCCCTTTGCCAATTACCAGATTTCAGTAAGACTTTTGAATTGGAATGTGATGCTAGTGGTATTGGATTGGAAGGTGTCTTGTTGCAAGAGGGGAAACCTATTGCTTATTTTAGTGAGAAACTGAATGGGCCTAGTCTGAACTATTCCACTTATGATAAAGAATTATATGCACTAGTACAAACTTCGGAAACATGGCAACAATATTTATGGCCTAAAGAATTTGTTATACATTCTGATCATGAATCTTTGAAGCACATTAAGAGCCAAACTGATCTGAACCATAGGCATGCCAAGTGGGAAGAATTCATTGAGTCCTTTCCTTATGTCATCAAACACAAGAAAGGAAAACATAATGTCATTGCGGATGCCTTATCCCTCCGTTATAATATGTTGTCCCAACTTCATTTTAAGATTTTTGGCTTGGAAACAATTAAAGAACAATATGCTTTTGATGCTGATTTCAAAGATGTGCTGCTGCAATGTAAAGAAGGAAAAACATCGAACAAGTATGTTCTCACAAATGGTTTTGTGTTTCGAGCTAACAAATTGTGCATTCCAGCTGGTTTTGTGCGTATATTACTATTGCAGGAAGCACATGGTGGAGGGTTGATGGGACACTTTGGTGTCAAGAAGACGGAAGACATCCTAGCAAGCCATTTCTTTTGGCCAAAGATGAGAAGAGATGTGGAGCGGTTTGTTGCTCGTTGCACCACCTGTCAAAAAGTTAAGTCCCGTCTTAATCCACATGGTTTATACATGCCTCTCCCTGTTCCTAGTGTTCCACGGGAGGATGTTTCTATGGATTTTGTTTTAGGATTGGCTAGAACAAAGAAGGGGAGGGATAGTATTTTTGTTGTTGTGGACAGATTTTCTAAAATGGCACACTTCATACCATGCCACAAAACTGATGATACTACCCATATTGCTGATTTGTTCTTTCGAGAAGTTGTTCGTTTGCATGGGGTTCCAAACACTATTGTTTCAGATAGAGATGCCAAATTTCTTAGTCATTTTTGAAAAACCTTATGGGCTAAGTTGGGGACAAAATTGCTCTTTTCTACCACTTGTCACCCTCAAACTGATGGACACACCAAAGTAGTGAATCGTAGTTTATCTACCATGCTTAGGGCTGTTCTGAAATATAACATCAAATTATGGGAAGAATGTTTGCCTCATATTGAATTTGCTTACAATCGTTCGCTGCATTCGACTACTAAATTGTGCCCTTTTCAGAATGTATATGGTTTTATCCCTCGTGCTCCCATTGATCTTTTGGCTCTGCCACCTTCAGAGAAATTGAATTTTGATGCTTCTTGCCGTGCTGAATTAATTCTTAAAATGCATGGGCAAACTAAAGCAAACATTGAGAGTATGAACGCTAAGTATCAACAAGCTAGTAGCAAGGGTAGAAAGCATGTTACATTTGAACCTGGTGATTTGGTCTGGGTGCATTTGAGAAAGGATAGATTTCCTGAGTTGAGAAAATCTAAATTGCTACCTAGAGCTGCTGGACCCTTCAAAGTGCTTCGAAAAATTAATGATAATGCATATGAAATTGAGTTGCCTGCACATTTTGGGGTTACTTCCTCTTTTAATATTGCAGATTTGAAACCATATGTGGGCGAGGAAGACACATTTGAGTCGAGGACGACTCAACTGCAAGAAGGGGAGGATGATGAGGACATCGCTACCGTTGATACAACCACAACAATATCCCATTCACCACTTGCAACTAATCAACGTCCAATGACACGCACTCTTGCACGTGAAGTTAATTATTAGGTGAATTCATTTCTAACTGTTCAAACTAATTATCCTTCGAATGGAGAACAATTAAAGCCTTGTGATGACCTTGTTATTATTAGGTGCTTGGGAATTGACCCAGCTTAGAGAAATGGAGAGATTAATGCAATGAAGGCTGCTCCACCCGAGGGGTCCTCATAACTGCAACAAGTATCATCTTAAAAAGGGCCTAACTTTCAACTCCCAAGGTTGTTTAATGCAAATAAGTACTTGCTGGAAAGGTCTCTTCGTCTACTTTCCATTGGATCACGAATCAAAGGCAGATGACACTTGAGCTGCTCAGAAAAGGCTGAACAAGACTCCTGACTCTATCCTGAGTTCTAGTCTTCCTCTATATAAACAACTAGCAGCCATAGGAAGAACTTGGGTTTTGTTTTCTGTAAGTTTAGCCATTGCTACTTCCTTGTAACGCAAGTGTTAATGAGACATTCTGATTACTTGAATCAGAACCTCAACTTATCACACCCGTGAGTGTTTGCTTGTTATCTTGTTCTTGCTTGTTCTTCGATTGCTTGCAGGTTCAAGGCAGTTCTTGGCACGACAAGAACAGCAACAATAGGAGCCGGTGTAACTATCGCTAAGGCGCAGCACCCTTGTGGTTGTTGTAGTCGGGTAGCACAACGTCGACCTCCACCCAAATCGTAGTTACCACGAGATGGTGTAAATGTCGCTCAAGGCGCCACACCATTCTGGTTGTGGTAGTTGAGCAGCCAACGCCAGCCTCCACCAAATTTATTCACCACCAACATCTCTTATCGAAAGATAGGGCATCCCCCATACCCATTGGGTTTATCATCGACCACTACATTAGCTTTCCACGGTGATAGTTGACTCCCACATCATAATACTTGATGAGCTCCAACCATCTTCGTTGCCCCAAATTTAGGTCCGCTTGTGTGAAAATGTACTTGAGACTCTAGTGATCCGTATAAATCTCACACCTATGACCAAGGATGTAATACCTCCATATCTTCAAGGCATGCACTATGGGTGCAAGTTTGGGATCATGCGTAGGATAATTCTGCTCATGTTTCTTCAATTGCCTCGATGCATAGGATGTCACTTGACCTTCTTGCATAAGCACACATTCAAGCCCTTGTCTTGATGCATCACAATAAATATCAAAACTTTTGCTCATATTCGGCAAAACCAACACAGGTGTTGTTGTTAACCTCTTCTTTAGCTACTCAAAGCTGTTTTGGCAAGCTTTTGTCCATTGGAATGCTTTTCCCTTCATTAATAATTTAGTCATGGGCTTGGCTATTTTGGAGAAACCTTGATAAATCAATGGTAATATACAGCCATTCCAAGAAAGCTCCTAATTTCCTTTACATTTCAGCACATTTCAGCACATCTCTCACTTTTCCTGAGTCAACCGATACTCCTCTAGAGATAATATGGCCCAAAAATGACACCTCCCTTAACTAGAATTGGCACTTGCTAAATTTGGCATATAATTGGTGTTCACTCAATTTTCGCAATGTGAACCTTAAATGCTCTTCATGCTCCTCCTCGCTCCTCGAGTAGATCAAAATGTCATCAATGAACACCACAATGAATTTATCCAAGTATTCCATGAATACCTTATTCATAAGGTACATGAAGTATGCAGGTACATTTGTCAATCCAAAAGACATAATGGTGTACTCATAAGACCCATATCGTGTCCGGAAAGCTGTTTTAGGTATGTTCGATGGTCTAATATTCATTTGGAAGTAACCTGACCTCAAGTAAATCTTGAAGAAAACACAAGCACCCTTCATCTGATCAAACAAATCCTCTATACAGGGCAATGTATATCTGTTTTTGATCGTCACCTTGTTGAGAGTTCAGTAATCCACACACATCCTTTGAGATTCATCCTTCTTGTCCACGAAAAGCATTGATGCTCCACAAGACTAAGAGCTTGGGCGAATGAAACCCTTCTCTAGCTGATCTTGAATTTGCTTCTTAAGCTCCGCTAACTCCATAGGAGGCATCCTATATGGTCTCTTAGCTATAGGTGTAGTTCCAGGTATCAAATCAATAACAAACTCAATATCACGATTAGGCGGCATACCTGGCAACTCATCTAGGAACACATCTGAATACTTGCAACAATCGAAATACTCTCAATGTCACACCTTCCACAAGAGTCAACGTTGCTTAATCCGTTGGGGGTTGAGCTGTCTCAACTTCAATACGAGTGCCATGCTCACTTGTCAATTGCACAATCCTCTCGGCACACTGAGTCACTCCATTATACTTGCTCAACCAAACCATACCAAGTATTATGTCTATCCCTTGGTAATCCAAGATGATAAGATTTGCAAGAAAGTCTACCCCCCTTATTTTGATACTTACTCTCGGACACACTATATTTGTCCTCATCTCTCCTCCAGAAAATTTTACCAACATAGTGTGTTTCAAATGAGCTATAGGCATATTATACTTGGCAACATACTTCGATGATATGAATGAATGATATGCTCCAGAGTGAAATAGAATGGTCGTGGAGTTGGAGTTGGCGAGGAACATATCAATCACAACATCATCAGCTTGTTGGGCCTCCTCAGTAGAGACGTGATTCCCATTGCCATGAGTGACATTCTTCTTCCCATAGTTGCCTTGTGGTGCTCCTCCATTCGGCCGGGGATTCTGCCTTGGTGCATTGTTCATTGGTCCATAGCTCCTCTTGGGGCACTGGCTTGAAAAGTGTCCAGCATCTCCACAAACGTAGCATGTCTTGCTGCCCAAAGCACCAGAGAAACTCGGACATGCTGATCTGAGAGTTAGCCACCATATTCGGGCGCGGTGCAAACGGAGCAGGCTGGCGAGGCACTTGCATAACAGGGCGCCGCAACTGGTTTGGGCGTGGAGGATAAGCAGCTCTATAAGAAGGAGCGGAGGGGTTGTAATTTGGCGCATTTGGCTGTGCAAAGCGAGGATGGACATTGCTCCCTTGTGGCATCCCTTCGTATGACATCTTCCTCTTATTATCTTGTTCCATCTCACGGACCTTGTTTTCAACCACAATGTCCTTGTCCACCAGCTTCTAGAAATTGGCATAGTCACAATTGAGTAATTGGACTTGAATCTCATTATTTAGGCCTCTCATGAACAAATATTGCTTGCGGCTGTCCCGGTTAACATCCTCTGGAGCATACCTTGAGAGTTGAGTGAATTTATTGAGATACTCACTCACACATGACTTTCCCTGCCTTAGGTTCTCAAATTCCTGCCTCTTCAAGATCATAACATCTTCAAGAACAATATGAGAAGGAAGCTCTCGTTGAATTCAGCCCAAGTGATCCTCTCTTTATTTTCATGGGCATTGCATAGCGACTCCTACCAATCCACAGCTGCTCCAACTAGTTGATGGGAAGCGAAGAGAACCTTCTCCCTGTCACTGCATTGGACAATAGCGAGCTTCTTCTCTATAGATTTCAGCCCATCATTAGCTTCCATAGGATCTATGGCTTGAGGAAAGGTAGGCGGCCTGGTCCTCATGAACTCTCCCAAACGGTTGTGGTGTGGCGGGATGGTGGTGGTGGAGGCATGTGGGGCTGATTGTTGGCTGCTTTCAGCTGTCCCATGGTCTGTATCATGCTTTGCATGAGCTGGTTCTGCATGGCCAACAACTGCTCAAGGTTGATAGCCCGATGTTCGAGTCCATTGTTGTTCTGAGGTGCTCCATTGTTCTTCTCCTCACCATTGGCATCCCTTTGGTTGCGGGTCCTCGGCATCTGAAGAAAAGAGCAAGAGATAGAAGAATTTAGAAAACATCGTCAACTATATGCATCAAGGGATATGAAATTAAGCAACTACCTATACTAGCTTATATGAATGTGGCAAGCGCTAAAGCATCCCACAATCCTCTACTAAGCTCACAAGCAAACAAGCAAACATTACATAGCATTCAGCACACCAAACAACCCACAATGTTTCCTGAGTGTTCCTATGTACTCTGAAGTGTCCATTCTATCTAAGTGCGACGCATATGTGTGCCCAGGATGTTCAACACACATACACGAGTACATCACAAATGACATACAGAAAATTACTACATCACAAATTAATTAAGTACTTTTATTACAATATTCAAATCATTCTCAAATTACAACTCTAATGATCATTAATAATGAGTTCTGAAACTAATGTAGCGGAAATGATCTAAACCAGTAAGTAAACTAAGCAAACTGAGCAAAGTAGCGCGGTTCTAAGCAACACCACATGCAAGTCGATGGCAGCACATGTTGATATTTCCTATGCACTACTAACAATTCATCCCTAGCAGTGGTGCCAGCAATGCTTGTTGGTAGGTTTTAATTCTCAAGTGAACGTCCGCAAGCGCACGGAAACTATCGATGTAGCATTTCTCCTTTTAAGAGTATTCTTAAAGGGTGTCATTTATATTTTCCCAAAGGAAGGCTAGATGGAAGTAAAACAATCATCAAGTGGAAAAGTTAGGTTGGCCTAGGTAGGGTTCTAGCAAGGACGGGTTTAATGATAAGTGGAGGTGGTGTGACACACACAAGAGCATCCTATCCTAAGGGGATAAATGAGGTCATAGAGGGACTAAGCTAAGAGTTAGGTAGATACTCCTACTATGCTTCTAATGTACATATACATAGCCTAAGTTAGTTACTAATGTTCATGTTAATTATTAATTCTCATGCCAAGTGGATTAACAAACCAGGCACGGGTTTGCCCCTAGCAACACAAGGCGACTCCTGCCAAGAGCCTCTGGCGTAGCCGAATGTGGAAGATTACAAAGGACAGATAGGGCTGTCATCACCTACTGCATACCTCTTCAATCCGTGGGTCTACGAGACCTTCGACGCTACTCTCTGTCCTAACACCATGCTAACATATTAAGTAATTACCTTAAGAGCCTAGGCACAAGCCATCCTAAGACAATGAACTAACTCATCGTTGAACCAATGTTATTCATAGCATAAGTGATTCATATACACATAGTCATATCATAGCTAGTTAGACTATAGTGGAGGTTTATAGTGTTTATGATAAGTGTAATGAGCATGGTATAGAACAATCATAAATACTACTCCTACCACATACATGGAATCCACAATTAAACAAGAAACACTTCATCCAAGTATATGAACAATAGAAGACTAAAGATAACATCTTTATTGTGAATAAAGTCACAAATACAAATAGGAATATGGGAGACATACCTTTCCTAATTGGGAAGAGACTCCTTCTACTCCTCTCCTACTTAGACTATGGACTAGATGATAAACCCAACGAATACGGGGGATGCCCTATCTTTCGATGAGAGATGTTGGTGGTGAATGAATTTGGTGGAGGCCGATGTTGGCTGCCCGACTACCACAACCAGAATGGTGTGGCGCCTTGAGCGACAGTTACACCATCTCCTGGCAACTACGATTTGGGTGGAGGTCGACGTTGTGCTACCCGACTACAACAACCACAAGGGTACTGCGCCTTAGCGGTAGTTACACCGGCTCCTGTTGTTGCCGTTCTTGCCGTGTCAAGAGCAGCCTTGAACCTGCAAGCAATCAAAGAACAAGCAAGAACAAGATAACAAGCAAACACTCACGGGTGTGATAAGTTGGGTTCTGGTTCAAGTAATCGGAAGGTCTCATCGACACTTGCGTTACAAGGAAGTAGCAATGGCTAAACTTACAGAAAACAAAACTCAAGTTCTTCCTATGGCTGCTAGTTGTATATATAGAGGAGGAAGACTAGAACTTAGGATGGAGTCACGAATCTGGTTCGGCCTTTCCTGAGAAGCTCAAGCGTCATCTGCCTTTGATTCTTGATCCAATGGAAGGTAGACAAAGAGACCTTTCCAGCAAGTACTTATTTGCATTAAACAATCTTGGGAGTTGAAAGTTATGCCCCTTTTAAGTTGGTACTTGCTGCAGTTACAAGGACCCCTCGGGTGGAGCAGTCTTCATTGCATTAATCCCGTCATTCCTCCTAGCTGGATCAATTTCCAAGCACCTAATAATAACAAGGTCATCAAAAGTATTTAATAGTTCCCCATATGAAGGATAATTACTTTGAACAGCCAGGAATGAGTTCACCTGATAATTAAGTTGACGTGCACGAGCCCGTGTCATTGGACCTTAATTAGTTGGAAGTGGTGAACGGCTGTAGTTGTATCAACGGTAGCGATGTCCTCATCACTAGAGGCTCTCCTCTCTACAGCCTATACTCCTATAAATTGGAAAGTAGTGAATACAATGGATGAATACTCAAGTGGTTTGTGTTGAAGTGAGGGGTCCTATTTATAGCTTGGAGAAGGGTCGGTTCCCGCCACCAAAAGTGCGCGAATCATTCATCCATGACATCTTCAAGCCGGGAGGAGCCTACACGTGGAGTTTGACCGAGAAAGGTGCCAGGACCTAATCGACCGACTAGGGGGGTCGGCCGACCTGGTCTTGGTCCCTTTTGCGGTGTGCTTCCTCCTGGTGACTGACAGGTGGGTCTCATTGACTGATATTGTTGCTACACCGTTAGATGGCCTCAAATACTTCTGTTTTTGGGTCATTTGATCCATGTGTTGCAATGTGGCATCACCTGATTGGCTGGAATGATATTTTATAGGATTCATCCCCTTGTTTCACTCCATTTCTGCATAGAATCCATGCATGCACTACTTTCTCCAAGGACAAGTGGAAATAGGTTAAATAGAAAGGATGTGTGAAATGACAATTCCTTCACATAATTGAGTAATATTGACGAGTTAAATTGGTGTATAACAGCCGTCAATAAACTCCCTCAAGCTTATCCTTTGCTCGTCCCGAGCAATGTCAAGACTTTAGGTTGATGATCAGGAGTTGCTACTATCTTCTATTTTTTAAAAGTACCATGTGCACAACAAAAATACTCTACCTAGTATTGCAAAAAGGCACGGTACTTCACCCATCTTAGGTTATTATGGGGCTTATGCCATCTCCTATTCATAGGTGGTTGAAAAATAGAACAGCAAATGGAGCACACATACCCTAGAAATCAAGTTCCACTCAAATTCCGGAGAGTTCTATTTAGATTTTAAGTATCTCAATTTGATTTTCTCAAGTCTCTCCTTCGTGTGTAGTGGAAATATATCCTCACCAAGGCATTGTGCCTAAATTCATCCTACTTCTACATAAGGCTTGTATGTGGAGCTTGATAGGGAATATAGTAGGCATATTTGCAACACATAATATTGCTAAGTCAAAAGAGCAAGTCTTCAGAGAAATCAATTCAAAACAATTTGATTCAAACTTGTGCATGTGTGATGAAATGGAGTGGATGTGGATATTTTGAGATAACTCCTTTTTGAGTGGACTCTCTTATTTTGCAGTAATGAAACATGGCTACTTCTCCTTTTTTTCTCATGCTTATGATGTAAGCATGCGTTTTCTTTTTCTTTTTCTTGTAGCCATGTATTCTACTCCCTTTTTATGCAATGAATTTTGGAGAGGGTACCAAGCATGAATGATATGGAGTTTCTCTTTTTATCGTGGAACGGTAGTATGATGGAAATTTGCTTACTTATAGTGTAGAAGTATAGCATGTGCAAGTGAAGTCTTGAATATTAAAAAGTAGTGAATGAAATCTCACATAGGTCTATACTAGTTTGACAAAGCTCAATGTGAAAGCAAATAGCATATGCATAAGGTCTATCAATATAATGTATCATGTGGGTTTGGTGGGTATTTCTAATCAAATGAGGATAACTTAAATCTTTTTAGAATTTTTTCAGAAATCTAAGTTTCACTATGAAACTAGGAATAGCAGTCCTATCACTATATCATATCTCACAACAACTTATAATGGATTAAGCTTTTGCTACCCACAATTTCCAAATCAAGGAAAAAGCAATTTTAGCCAATGAGAGCAATATGTTGGAGAGTAGTAAGTTGTAAACTAGGGACTTAGGAAAAATAAAACAAAGCAACTATTCACCATTTCATCTATGTGAATTCCAAGTCATTCTTACCGCACATCTTTTATTTTATTTGAAAATAAAATATATCCTATATTATATTTTTTAAATGCAAGGTGGATGATGCGTAAGTGGAAAATAAATATGCAAGGGGTTGATACAGTTTACCTCAAGTGGGGGTCCTCCCCAAGCTTGTTCTTCACTCACCTCTGTGTTGAGGGTTGAACCCTTGATGATGGAAGTATGCCACGAGATCGGCTTGTTGTTGTTGTAGCATGGAGTTGAAGTTGGTGAAGTGAGTGTCCATGTGTTGTTGTCAGTCTTGGGTACCTTAGACATGTCCTTGGAGAGTGTTGTAGATGTCACCTGTCCTTACTTCAAGCTCCTCCATACGTCTAGAGAGGTCCGTCATTCCTTGGCTATGGTCATGATGACTTCTAGCCTAAGTGGAATGACATCTTCTCATAGATGCTGGAGGCAAGCTGCTAGAGCTTGAAGTGGATAGGGGTGTCTCCCATGTAGCACCTGGCCACCCATGCCAAGATGGACCTTCTGTCTCATACGAAGGAGGTTGAGTCCATCCGGGCGCATCACCCATTGGGTTCTCTTCCTGTTCGTACTCATGGACCGTGGAGGTTGTCGGGGGCATGGCCGCTCTCTTTGTGCGTCTTCTAGTTACCCTGCCAGAGACATTACTTCTTCCGGCTTCCTTGATGGGAAGTAGGTTAATGGTTAGCCTTCGGCATTTGTACAAATGATAACCGGGGTTAGGTAACCAAATTTCATTGACAAAGCCGGGATAATAAAATAACAAAGGGCCATCTTGATCATGCTTAAGGGTACATCCTTGCACTAAATAATCTTCATCAATTAATTCTCTTTTATTTTTAATATACTCAAATGAAGAATATTCTAGTGCTCCTACCCTAGTAGCAATATGAGTAATCAATGAAGTGCATTCAATTGGCCCTGTACTTGGAATATAATCTAACGATTGTGTCATCATGGCAATAACTGGAGCAACTTTTATCTCTTTAATCATGGAAAATAAAATTTTCAGCTCATCATCACGCACTACCCTTACATCTCCTCTAGGGAACATAGTCATAACCACTCATCTATGCATGAAGCGTAAAGTGGGGTTGTGCAAGTGGCTATTCCTAGGTGCACTACATCTGACCTCACCAGTTAAATCTTGCCAAAAACTTTGCTTGTTAAACTTAGGCAAAGTGTCTAAATCTAGCAAACATCATTTATGGAAGCCTAGGATTTTACTTAATTCTTTCCATAGAATATTGTATTCTTTTTGAAATAATCTAAAAATAATACCATCAAATCCTATTTTGAGTGTCCAAAGGAATTGTATGGAGAGAAGACATGAACCTTTCTCCTGTATGTGAGCAAAATTTTCCCATCCTAATGCACGCCAAATGGAAAACAATTCGAAATCCATACCTATTTTGGAGATCAAATCCGAATCATAAGCTTTCGTATGAGAAAACTCACAATCTTGGAGGAGCTTGCGTGCTTGATCTTCAACTTCACTTTAGATGTCGAGGTCATCGTCATGAAGAAGTTGGTTTAGGTTGCTCCTCTCACCCATGGGAGTGTCCTCTCCTACACTCCTCTTCCGTGAACTTGGTGTAACAATGGAAGAGGGGCGTGCACTTGAGTCTCCACCATGGCTTGAGCTTGCAGCATCCTTCCTCTTTCCAAACAATCATTTCATTCCTTTCATGGCCACAACAAGCAAGAACACAACAAGGAAAAAACTTGAAAGAGGTGATGTTAGTGAAAACAAAACCCCCGCGAATTTTCCCTTGAAGAACTTGAGAGCAAATTGCAAATGCAAACAAAAGCAAATCCTTTTGAGTTGGGAATTGATCAAGAGCACTTCAATGAAGAGCAAGAAAAACAATGTGAGCAAGAGTGACTTTGGGGAGGTATGAAATGAGGTGAAGTGTGAGGAGAAATGCCCCTCACGGCCACCATTTATAGTGTGCACTCCCTAACGGTCACTAGCGTACCAAATGTAGCCGTTGGAGGAGTGGGAGCCAAAATGGCTCCTTCTCCTAGTCGATCGAACAGGGGGGTCGACCCAACTAACAAGTGGGCCCTCCTGTTCTCCCTTTTGGCAGGTGGCTCCCCAACGGCTATGGGATTAGCACGTTGGTGAACACTTTTGCAGCTCAGAAAAATTGTTTTCCAAATAAAAACTCTTTTTTCAAGACCCAACAATTTTTTTGTGGAAAATAATGAAATAAAAATGATGGTTGAGAATATAAGATTCTCAACTTGCTAAGAAAATCAAATATGCAGTGGGAAGAATCAAACTAAATGGGGAAATCCAAATGAAGAGAAAAGAAAAACAAAGAAAAGGACTACCAATTTAACCTATTGGCTAGGTCTTACCACCGTCTGATGAGATGAACATTCCTCCTTCTTCATTTCTTGACATCCGGTCATGGAGGGATGGGCTCGGATGGCTTGTCTTGCTTCTTCCGCCATATCTTCTTTGGCGGCTTGGAGGACTTGGGCCTTTGAGGAGGCCCAGACTTCTCCGTCTTCTTGGGGTGTCGGCGTTGACGATAAGGTGGTTTTTCCTCATAGATCAAATTCCTCATGAATGCAATGAGCGGGTCAACCTTTGGAGGTGTGATTTCGACCTCTTGAATGTGTTTAACATTTGGCTCATACTTGATACGGATCATGGAGCATTGCTCCAACTTTGGGTGGAAGTTAAACTTCTCCTCCTTGACATTGATATGGAAATGAATTTCTCCATCCCCCACATCTATACGAGCCTTCGCGGTGCTTAGGAATGGACGCCAAAGAATGAGCGGTGTATCCTTCTTCTCGACCTCTATGTCTAGCACTACGAAATCCACGGGTATAAAGCAGTTCCGGATTTTCACCTGGATATCTGCAGCAATACCCGTCGGATAACATACTGAGGAATCACCCAGTTGGAGCTGCATTGGTGTTGGAGTAAGCTCCGTAAAGTTCAGCTGGTCAAAAACCACCTTCGGCATCACACTCACACTTGCTCCAAGGTCCCAAATGGCCTTGTCAAAGTGGTGTGTCCCAATTGAGCATGAGATTGTAGGACATCCAGGGTCCTTCAGCCAGTTGCCTCCTTGTAGAGAAATCATGTTGGCACTTTCCCCCGGAGGTTCGGGCTGTCTTGGCATCTTGCCATTCTCCATTGGAGGAACAACAGCAACCAGTTGAGCCAACTGAGTCTCCAACTTCTTGTTGAAACTCAATTGATTCTTGAAGGCTGAGGATAGTCCTTCATCTTGTTATTAATGTTTTCTAAAATCTCGTCATTGATCGACAGCTTCTTGGATATAGCCTCATTGATCTTTAGCTGGTCAATGGCAAGTTCTCTCAAGTTGGGTTGATTTCCATTGTTGCCATTGTTACTGTACCATCTTTGAAAGAATGGGCGTGGTTGGCCCCACCCTTGACCTCTTGGATGATAGCCATTGTTGTTTCAATTGTTGGCTACGTATAAGGCATCCTCACGGGTTTTTGGGCAGTCATTGCCCAATTGGCCCATGTTGCCACAGACTTCACAAGTGATGTGAGAGTCTAAGGCATAGGCGTTGCACATACCTCACCATTGCCTTGTCCATCAGTATTCTTCATAAGGAGATCTAATTTAGCAGCGATCATGTCCACCTCCTTCAAGGTGTGCATGCCTCGCTAGCGGGTATGGAGACGCTCGTCGCTCCAACCCATGTTTGACACCATCTTATCAATCAAATATTTGGCTTTAGGCATTGTCAATGAGAAGAAGGCACCTCCAGCAGCAGCATCAACATGGTCACGGGCGGAAGGGATCAGCCCATTGTAAAAGTTTTGGATTATGAACCAGTCATCCATCCCATGATGGGGACAGGCTAGGATATACTCTTGTAGCCTTTCCCAAGCCTTGATAATAGATTCCTTGGCATCTTGCTGGAAGCTAGAAATTCTTTCACATAGGGCATTGGTCTAGCCCAACGGGAAAAACTTGGCGAGGAATGCCATAGAACATTCTCCCAAGTGTCTACATCACTTCGGTTCGCGTAGAACCACTGTTTCACTCTCCCGAGAAGAGAGAATGGGAACAGCTTAAGACGGACAACATCAGGAGATACATCCTTTATCTTAAAAGTGTTGCAGATCTCAAGGAATTGTTGTAGGTGAGCATTTGCTTCCTCATTAGACTTCCACAAAATGGGTTGGTTTGCACCATAGAGATAAGGCCAGTCTTGATTTCGATGTTTACGTCTCCCGTGTTAACAGTGGGCCCAACAGGCACATTTTTAGTAGAGAGAGCCAAAAACTCACGAAGAGTCTTCTGGGCCATTTGTGTTTCGGTTGTTGGTGCGGTTGTGATGGCTTGCTTTGCCACTCGAAGCTTCTAGAGTAACAACACGAGGTCGATCTCTCAGAAGGGATTTGGGATCTTCAACAAAGTTTTCCGGCAAGCGGAAACCAGACATACACTGCCCTGCTTTCACATAAATTGCGAAAACAAAGAAGGGTCATCCTACTAAATCCTACCAGGGTCCTATCTTATTCACTCAATCATGTAATACTTCAGCTGCCTTCATCGGCAACGGTGCCACAAATGCTTGTTGATATTTCCTACACACTACTAACAATTCACCCCTAGCAGTGGTGCCAACAATGTTTATTGGTAGGTTTTAATTCTCAAGTGAACATCCACAAGTGCACGAAAACTATTGATGTAGCATTTCCCCTTTTAAGAGTATTCCCAAAGGGTGTCTTTTATATTTTCCCAAAGGAAGGCTAGATGGAAATAAAATAATCATCAAGTGGAAAAGTTAGGTTGGCCTAGGTCGGGTTTTAGCAAGGATGGATAAATGATAATTTGAGGTAGTGTGACACACACAAGAGCATTCTATCCTAAGGGGGTAAATGGGGTAAATAGGGAATAGGCTAAGGGTTAGGTAGAGACTCCTATATGCTTCTAATGTACATATACATAGCCTAAATTAGTTAATAATGATCTTGTTAATTATGAATTCTCATGCTAAGTGGATTAACAAATCGAGCACAGGTTTATCCCTAGCAACACTAGGCGACTCCCGCCAAGAACCTGTGACATAGCCGAATATGAAGGATTACAAAGGACAGATAGGGCTATCACCACCTACTACCTACCTTTTTTACCTCTGTGGGTCTACGAGACATTCAATGCTACTCTCTATCCTAGCACCATGCTAGCATATTAAGTAATTACATTAAGAGCCTAGGCACAAGCCATCCTAAGGCAATGAACTAAATCATCGTTGAACCAATGTTAATTCATAGCATAAGTGATTCATATCAACATAGTCATATCATAGCTAATTAGACTATAGTGGAGGTTTATGGTGTTCATGATAATGTAATGAGCATGGTATATCACAATAAAAAATACTACTCCTACCACATACATGGAATCTACAATCAAACAAAAAATGCTTCATCCAAGTAAATGAACAATAGAGGACTAAAGATAACATCTTTATTGTGAATAAAGTCACAAATACAAATAGGAATATGTGAGACATACCTTTGGGAAGAGACTCCTTCTACTCCTCTCCTACTTGGACTATGGACTGGAGGCTCTCCTCTATACAGCCTATACTCCTCTAAACCTATGGAGAGTAGTGAATACAATGGATGAATACTCAAGTGGTGTGTGTTGAAGTGAGGGGTGAGGGATCCTATTTATAGCTTGGAGAAGGGTCGGTTCCCGCCATAAAAAACGTCCGAATCAGTCATCCATATCCTCTTCAAGCCGGGAGGAGCCTACACGTGGAGTTTGACCGAGAAAGGTGCCAGGACCTAGTCGGCCGACTAGGAAGGTCGACCGAATTGGTCTTAGCCCATTTTGCGGTGTGCTTCCTCCAGGTGACTGATAGGTGGGTTCCATTGACTGATATTGGTACTACACTGTTGGATGGCCTCGGATACTTCTGTTTGAGGCCATTTGATCCATGTGGTTCCATGTGGCGTCGCCTGATTGGCTGGAATGATATTTTATAGGATTCATCCCCTTGTTTTACTTCATTTCTGCATAGAATCCATACATGCACTACTTTCTCCAAAGACAAGTGGAAATAGGTTAAATAGAAAGGTGATGTGTGCAAGAATGTCAATTCCTTCACATAATTGAGTTATATTGATGGGTGAAATTGGTGTATAACAGCCGTCAATAGCACAAAGCCTAGTACTCCACATTATCCTCAGGATACTCACAAACATCATCTGAAACTATTGGTGGGGGAATTGCAAGAGTGAGTACATGTCGTACTCAGAAAGTGTGGGAAAATAATGACATGCAGCTTAAATAAGGAATGACGATAATGAATGGCTAATTGCTGAAAAGTACATTTAAAACATGTGAAAAGCGTCATACTAAATCTATGTTAAATAATCCCATCATCTCCCAATAATTACCAATTCTGAGTCCAATACCACCGTTTACCATGATATCACATCCTTCAATAAGTATCCATCCAAATACCAAACTCTGACCATCATCAATATCCAAGTTCAATTACCACCGCTCAAACCATAACCATAAGCAAACCATCCCAAATACCAAGTTTCCCACTAATCATGTGAGGGGCTTGGTTGCTCATAACCAAAACTACGACTATCATGATAGTTTTTAACATTCTGTAGATGTTGTACCACTTTACCCACACGTTTCTGATTTCATCACCTTTCGGTGACCGAGAACCTCTATGTTGCCCTGTCACACTTCTGTTGGTGTGCTGCCAAGAGATCACAAAATAGCTTTTACAAAGGAACTACTAGTATGTATGGACCCACTAAGGTTTCACAAGTAGGCTTCAATCTCCATTCTCCCACCCATAGGCGCCCTCATGTGCCATGCGGTTCATAGGGCAGCCCTTCTCGACTCCCATTCCCCACACAATCCAATGGTCTATACAATACCAGCAGTATAACTAATTATTCAGCTACGCCGCATCCATACTGGGTCTTGTGGTGGCACTGTAAATCCTGCATGGTCGCTCCACAAACCGGTCCTTAGATCTAAAGTAAGCAAAACCACCATAACATCCAACCCGATCAACAATCCATGCTTGCTTAGATCTCTCAAGTCCCATGTCTACCAATTGTCCACATTCATCAATTTTCATCATATACTTGCTCATTAATTTATAGTTAAGCCATTTAATTATTTCCCCATCCCAATTAATTAGAGCAAAGCAAAAAGGTAAAAATGCCCTTCCCGACACTCTACCACATGTCCCAAGCGACACGGATGGTCACACAAGACTAGTAAACTCCTATCTTGGGTTTCCCATCAATTCGACACATGCATGCAGTTTTGCAAACAAAACTTTTAAAAATAGGATCAAAATGATCAAGGACACTTGCCTTGCTCCTAAGCTTGATTAGGGTCAAAAGCTTCAAAGTTCTGGTGCTGGAGGTCCTTGACAGCACCCTCTAGAGCAACACCTTCTATTCTGCACAAAAGACATACAAAACAGACATCACAATCAATAAATGCTCATATATTAGGCAATATGCCATGACATGCATGATTAATGCAATTATATGGTAAAACTTGTTAATGAGTTGCTATTAATGTTTACTCACTAGTTACAATGGTTTTCAACTAGTTTGATAGGTTTCGAATTGATTTGAATCAAATTGGGATCAATTCAACAACTTCAGATTCAGGTGGACAGACAAGTCCGTACTGGGGACCGGACTAGTCCGCCCTGGACCAGAAAGTCGACCGGACTAGTCCGCACTAGACCGAACAAGTCCGCTCGCCTAGGGTTTTTGGGGAATTTCCAACTACAGCTTAGTTCAAGCTAATACATAATTATATTTTACGTAGAAAAGGTGCATCTAAGACATTTACCATGAATCCAAGAGTCCAAAGGTCGGGGCTTCGCGAATTGACTTCTAGATCCAAAGAAGACAGATAATTTGGTGGAGAATTGATGATGATGTCGATGAGTTGACGAAGATCAAACTTACTTGATCCTTATCCTTCCCCCTTCTCTTCTCCTCGCTGCGGTGATCTTCTCTTGATGGCGGCTCCCACAAACTAGGGTTTGGGATTTCTCCAATTGTGACAAAAGTGTGAGAGGATGGGTATTGGGGTGTTTATATAGAGGTGGAGGTGGTAGGGTTTGATGGATTTCGAGTTCAAGATGGTGGAGGCCGTGTAGGGGTCCCACAGGGCTCCCAGGGTGATAGGATCTTGGTTCCCGATCTTTCGATGAGAATAGGAGGGTTCGATTTGTGGAGGAGAAGACGTTGGCGATCCGACTACACCGTCCCCAAGACGATGCGCCTTAGCGATCGGTACATCGACTCCGAAGTTGTATTGATCTTGCTGGCGCACAATCAACCTGACCACGAGGGCCTTTGTTCCTGCAAGCAATCGAAAAACACGCAAGAACAAGAAGAACAAGCACTTATCTGTTGAATCAATCTAAACTGGGGTTCTGGATACAAGTAGACGGGCGTCTAGTCGACACGCGCGTGTACAAGGAAGCAGCAGAAGCTAACTTACAAATAAACAAAAACCCACCAGATAATGAGGGCGGCTGCTACTATTTATTACCTCCCTAGGGTCGTGAGAAACCCTAATCACGAGTCCCTAATGGACTCCAAACGATACATGGGCCATGGGCCCAATTTTGGTGATGCAGCACCCTGGACAGAAAAAGGTCTTGGTATTAAAATAACTATTGCGGCCGACTCCTAATAGATATGGACATGAGGCCAGATCCGTTTGAAAGTAGACTTGATAATCTTTCCAGGAAGTACTTGAACGCCCAGATCGGAGTCCGTATGAAATCGTGGTGGCCGTCACAAGTTGGTGCTTTTCTGCTGTCCAAATCCCGTCCGCGCAAATTCCCTTCCCATTGGCTCCTCTCCATTGTTCCTAAGCAAAACAAGAAAGCACGTAGTTCCACGGTCTAGATAAGATGGACATAAGGCCAAGAACGAGTTCACCTCATAGTTTAGTTGACGTGCACGAGCGTGAGTGATCGGACCAGAAACCGGTAGCTGAGTTGGTGTGGATGTATCGAGGGTGTTGATGTCCTCATCATCCTCCCCTTCTTGCATTTGAGTCGTCCGCGACTCAAGCTCATCTTCTTCTCCCAAATATGGCTTCAAATCTGCAATGTTAAATGTGAGACTAACCCCAAAATTCGCAGGCAACTCGAGTTTATATGCATTATCATTAATTCTTTCTAACACTTTGAATGGACCATCAGCTCGAGGTAACAATTTAGACTTTCTCAAATCAGGAAACCTATCCTTTCGCAAATGTAACCAAACTAAATCACCAGGTTCAAAAGTGATAGTTTTATTTCCCCTACTACCAGCAAGTTTATACTTGGCATTCATGCACTCTATATTCTTCTTAGTGGTTTCATGCAATTTTAAGATCAATTCAGCACGATGTTTAGCATCAAAATTCACTCGTTCCATTGAAGGAAGAGGTAATAAATCAATAGGAGCACGGGGTACAAATCCATAAACAATCTCAAAAGGGCATTTCTTAGTACTAGAATGTAGGGAACGGTTATAAGAAAACTCAACATGAGGCAAACACTCTTCCCACATTTTTATATTCTTTTTCAAAACAGCCCTAAGCATGGTAGATAAACTTCTATTCACAACCTCAGTTTGACCATCAGTTTGGGGATGACAAGTAGTTGAAAATAAAAGCTTAGTCCCCAATTTTGCCCATAACGTTCTCCAAAAATGGCTAAGAAACTTAGCATCACGATCTGAAACTATTGTGTTTGGCACACCATGCAATCTAACAATATCTCAGAAAAACAAATCAGCAACATGTGTAGCATCATCACTTTTATGACAAGGTATGAAGTGTGCCATTTTAGAAAATCTATCCACAACAACAAAGATGCTATCCCTCTCCTTATTTGTTCTAGGCAGTCCTAAAACAAAGTCCATAGAAATATTCTCCCAAGGCATGCTAGGAACAGGAAGAGGCATGTACAAACCATGTGGATTAAGTCGTGACTTAGCTTTTTGACATGTCGTGCAGCGAGCAACAAAGCGCTCCACGTCTCGCCTCATCCTTGGCCAAAAGAAATGACCAGCAAGTATGTCCTCCGTCTTTTTCACTCCAAAGTGCCCCATCAGCCCGCCTCCATGCGCTTCCTGTAACAACAACAAACGAACGGAGCTAGCTGGAATGCATAACTTGTTAGCTCTAAACACATAGCCATCATTGAGGACAAATTTATTCAATGTTTTTCCTTCTTTACATTTCAGCAATACATCTTTGAAATCAGCATCATGTTCATATTGATCTTTAATCGTTTCTAATCCAAAAATTTTAGTTGAGATAGAAGAGTATAACATCTAGATAAAGCATCAGTAATAACATTATCCTTTCCCTTTTTGCGTTTAATGATATAAGGAAAAGACTCAATAAATTCCATCCACTTAGCATGCCTACGGTTTAGTTTCCCTTGACTCCTAATATGCTTTAGTGATTCATGATCAGAATGGATAAAAAATTCTTTGGGCCACAAATAATGCTGCCATGTTTCTAAAGTTCGTACAAGAGCATATAATTCCTTATCATAGGTAGAATAATTTAGAACAGGCCCACTCATTTTCTCACTAAAATATGCAACAGGTTTTCCTTCTTGTAACAAAACACCACCCAATCCAATCCCACTAGCATCACATTCAAGCTCAAAAGTCTTAGAAAAACCAGGAAGTTGGAGAAGAGGTGCATGCGTCAACTTATCTTTCAGTATGGTAAAGGCGTTATCTTGTGTGGTGCCCCAAGAAAAAGACAACCCCTTCTTCGTAAGGTCATTCAATGGAGCAGCAATGATGCTGAAATCCTTCACAAAGCGACGATAGAACCCAGCCAGCCCTAGAAAGCTCCGCACCTGTGTGATGGTCTTTGGTACAGGCCACCCCTGAATAGCCTCTACCTTGGCTTGATCAACTTCAATTCCCTGTGAAGTAACAACATAGCCAAGGAAAGAGACTCGATCCGTGCAAAAGGTGCACTTCTCAAGATTACCAAATAATCGTGCCTCACGCAAAGCATTAAAAACAGCACGTAAGTGATCAAGATGTTCATCCATAGAATTGCTATAAATCAATATATCATCAAAATACACAACAACAAAATTTCCAATGAATGCACGCAAAACCTCGTTCATTAATCTCATGAAGGTGCTAGGTGCATTAGTTAACCCAAAGGCATGACTAACCACTCATATAAACCGAACTTAGTTTTGAAAGCAGTTTTCCATTCATCTCCTAGTTTCATGCGAATTTGGTGATAACCACTACGCAAATCAACTTTTGAGAACACAATAGCACCACTCAATTCATCAATCATATCATCTAAGCGTGGAATAGGATGACGATATCGAATGGTTATATTGTTGATTGCTCTACAATCCACACACATACGCTATGATCCATCCTTTTTAGGTACTAGAATAACTGGAACAGCACAAGGACTAAGAGACTCACGTACATAACCTTTGTCAAGTAGTTCTTGTACTTGGCGCTGAATCTCCTTTGTTTCTTCTGGATTTGTCCTATATGGTGCACGTTTGGGCAATGAAGCACTGGGAATGAGGTCAATCTGGTGCTCAATCCCTCGAAGTGGTGGTAGTCCTGGTGGTATTTCACTTGGAAACACATCAGAATATTCCTGCAAAATGTTAGCAACAGAAGGAGGCAAAGAATGTTGCACATCGTAAAGGGAAATCAAAGCATCTTTGCATACCAAAGCATAGGCAACAGAGGTGGAAGCAATCAGTTCATTAATATCAGATTTCGTAGCAAACAAGCATTTTCCCTTCAGAGATATCTCATTTTTCTTATCAAACACAGATTTGGCATTGTTATTGTTCTCAATGTTAGCATGGTCCTGATATTTAGTTTTCCTAGCTCTAACAACATCATCTTGCACAATAGCTTCAGGAGACATAGGATGCAACACAATTTTTTTATCGTGGTAAAGAAAAGAATACTGATTTGATCTACCATGATGCATAGAATCTCTATTAAATTGCCAAGGTCTTCCTAGCAGAATATTACAAGCTTGCATAGGCACAACATCACATTCAACGACATCCTTATATGATCCAATAGTAAAATTGATTCGCACAAGTCTAGTTACCTTTGCCTTATCGCTGTTGTTTAACCATTGAATGTAATAGGGATGTGGGTGCGGTTTGGTGCTTAGTGCCAGCTTGGTCACCATGTCACTGCTGACCAAGTTGTTGCAGCTACCTCCATCAATGATCATGCGGCAAGATCGCTCTTTGACGATACACTTTGTTTGGAATAATGTGTTCCTTTGATTTTGTTCCGCTTTCTCCATTTGTGCACTAAGCACACGCTGCACAATGAGACTATCATAGCGCGCTGCATCTTCTGCACCAATATGCTCTTCTTGATGTTCATCGCTACCTGCATAGTCAGCTGCAAGCAAAACACATGTATCGTCATCAAAATCGCTAGCAGATGAGTACTCACCGTCATCTTTAACAATTAGAACACGTTTGCTTGGGCAGACGCTGCACATGGCCAAAACCCTTGCACTTGTGACATTGAACGTCTCTAGATCGTCCGGTAGATGCTACGGAAGAAGCACTCTCGGTGGGCTTTTGGGTGGTCTTTACTGATGAGCTAGTGGAAGAAGCACGTGGCTTGTTGCTGGAAGAAGAAGGTGCTGACCGACTTTGTGAAGAAGATGGCGGAGAAGCACGCCCGGTCGAAGGAGTAGTCGTGCGTGGTTGCCATGAGCTAGTCTTTCCTGCAGAAATATTAGTTCTAGAGCTAGCTCGTCGTCCCTGCACTTCCCTTTCAGCTTTACAAGCAAGATGAAACAAACGGATAACATTATTGTAATCTTTATAAGCAAGTATGTCCTGAATTTCACGGTTTAAACCACCCAAAAATCTAGCCATAGCTTGTTCCTCATCCTCGTCTAAATTACAACGCAACATACCCATTTGTAATTCCTAAAAATACTCTTCTACACTTTTAGCTCCCTGTCTCAATTGTTGTAACTTATTTAACAGATCACGTGCATAGTAAGAAGGAACAAATCTAGCCCGCATGAGCCGTTTCAAAGCATCCCAAGTTTGTGGTATGTTATTAGGATTTTTCTTGCCATGTTCTATCCACCAAACAAAAGCAAAATCAGTAAACTCACTAGTGGCTGCTCTAACTCTTGCGTTTTCAGGAAACTCATGACATGCAAATTTTTGATCAACAGAAATCTCCCAAGTAATATATGCATCAGGGTCATATTTACCATCAAAATGAGGTATCTTAAATTTGATCTTGTTAAAAGTATCTTCATGATTGCGTACCTCACGCCGATGATGTCCACCTATGCCTTGACGGTTGCGTTGTAGCCGGCGCCGTGGCCTAGCTTCCTCATCTTCCCCAATCTCCATATCTGCAGAATAGTCATCTTCATTGTCACGTACAATACTAGGAGCATTGCTCACCTGTCCATCTGCAGTGCGTCCACGATCCCTCTCCTCAAGGCGCTGCAGGATGGCTCCAATAGAGGTGTTCAATGTTTGAATGGAACTCTCCAACGTGCTGATTTTGGTGTTGGTGTCGATCTGCATATTTTCCAATTGACCAAGGCGGTCACTGGTAACTCGAAAATCCTCATCAAGCGCTTCTGTGTGTAGCCGCACTTGGCGTTCGAAGTGTTGTATAATTCCCCGTGTGCGAGGTGAATGCACGTCTTCATTTTTATTTGCTCTTCCTGCCATGGTTAGTAGAAAAAAAATTCAATATGAAAGGGTAACGTTATCCCTAGCTACAAAGGTGCTGGTGGAGATAACTCGCTCACTCTCAACCTGTTCAATCAAGCTCTTACCTGTTCTTACAAAGCTCAGCAAGAAGGTGATGGCAACCAGCAAGTAATGAACAACTTCAAGAGCAGGTGTCAATCTATGGCTTTAGGTGGCTGAACTAGCACAAGGAGCAAACTTTCACCACGTTAATCACAACAAGCTGAATAAATATTCTACGACAGTACTATGCTGATCTTAGTCTAGACTGTACTAGAGACGCGAGTCGAGACACCAATGTCGTCATCAAAAACACCCCAAACAACAATCTGATTTTTTTTGTTGGGGTGGTCACCCAAACTCTCTCTAGATGGAATCAGGAGACCCTAGAACAAAATTTGCACATGCGGCTTTTGATCTTGCACTTGCCTTTTTTTTCTTCTCTAATTGCTTATGGCTTTTGTGCGGCTTTTGATTTTGCACTTGCCTTTTTTTTTCTTCTCTAATTGCTTGTGGCTTTTGTGCGGCTTTTGATTTTGCACTTGCCTTTTTCTTGTTGTCAAACTCAAATTACTAATCTGACTCAAACTCGAAGTAACAATCTGATTCGAACTCAAACTAGTAATCAGACTCAAACTCGAACTAGCAATCCGACTCAAACTCGAAGTAGCAATCTGATTTGAACTCATAATCTGACTCAAACTCGAACTAGCAATACGACTCAAACTCAAAGTAGAAATATGATTTGAACTTGTAATCCGACTCAAACTCAAACTAGTAATCCGACTCAAACTCGAAGTAGCAATCTGATTCAAACTCAAACTAGTAATCCGACTCAAACTCGAACTACGAATATGACTCGAACTAGGTGACCGAATGTGACACGAACTCGAAACTCTAGTGGTGCAAAACTGAAGACCAGCAACTTGACTCGTCGAAGCAACCATGAACTCAACAAGTCTTGACTAAGTGGAGAAAGTAAAAGGCACAATGGTCTAGGAATAATGGAAAAAAACAGATCTGGTATTTTTTTGGGCTTTTTCTGGACTATAGGATGATAACAGCGGAATGAAAAGTAATGGTAGCACTCTCACCGATTAACCTTGCTCTGATTACCACTTGATAGGATCTTGGTTCCCGATCTTTCGATGAGAATAGGAGGGTTCGATTTGTGGAGGAGAAGACGTTGGCGATCCGACTACACCATCCCCAGGACGATGCGCCTTAGCGATCGGTACACCGACTCCAAAGTTGTATTGATCTTACTGGCGCACAATCAACCTGACCATGAGGGTCTTTGTTCCTACAAGCAATCGAAGAACACGCAAGAACAATAAGAACAAGCACTTATCTGTTGAATCAATCTAAAGTGGGGTTCTGGATACAAGTAGACGGGCGATCTAGTCGACACGCGCGTGTACAAGGAAGTAGCAGAAGCTAACTTATGAATAAACAAAAACCCACCAGCTAATGAGGGCGGCTGCTACTATTTATTACCTCCCTAGGGTCGTGAGAGACCCTAATAACGAGTCCCTAATGGACTCCAAACGATACATGGGCCATGAGCCCAATTTTGGTGATGCAGCACCCTGGACAGAAAAAGGTCTTGGTATTGAAATAACTATTGCGGCCGACTCCGAATAGATATGGACATGAGGCCAGATCCGTTTGAAAGTAGACTTGATAATATTTCCAGGAAATACTTGAACGCCCAGATCGGAGTCCGTATGAAATCGTGGTGGCCGTCACAAGTTGGTGCTGTTCTGCTGTCCAAATCCCATCCGCGCGAATTCCCTTCCCATTGGCTCCTCTCCATTGTTCCTAAGCAAAACAAGAAAGCACGTAGTTCCACGGTCTAGATAAGATGGACATAAGGCCAAGAACGAGTTCACCTCATAGTTTAGTTGACGTGCACAAGCGCGAGTGATCGGACCAGAAACCGGTAGCTGAGTTGGTGTGGATGTATTGAGGGTGTTGATGTCCTCATCACAGGGGTTGGGCACGACGTTCTTGGGCCCAGTTAAGGCAAATACCTAATAACATGTCGTGGAGGAAAAGATTGAATCCGAGTAGGGCATACCGGACAAGTCCGCTAGGGGTCGACTAGTCCGTTGGAAGTGAGAAAGTTGAACGGATAAGTCCAGTATCAAATCGGACAAGTCCGTTCGCAGGCAAAATGAAGTTCCAGAGAGTTAAACTGACAAGTCTGGAGGCTTGACAATTTCTCCAAAAACCAGATTAAAAGAGGGATCTACGGGGCAACTCCGAAAAGTTCCAGTAGCTAGGAACGGACTAGTCCATACTTGAGAACGGACAAGTCCGGACCATCCATAGAAACTCGGACTAATCCGCAGCAAAAGCGGACAAGTCTGAAGAGTCAACAGAGGGCAAAACGGACTAGTCTAGGGTCCAAACCGGACAAGTTCGCAACTATACAGGTTTTTAATACTGTTTTGCTTCTAATTCATTTTAACTTGTTCCTTTTTGTGTTGCTTAATGTTAAACATGTATAAGAATGTATGCAATGCATGATGGATGAAAATGAGGGTGTTACAGATTTGAAGATCAAGAGTATGCCAACCATGTGTATAAACTATGTAAGGCTCTCTATGGCCTTAAGCAAGCTCCTCGAGCTTGGTATGAGTGTCTTAGAGACTTTTTAACTCAAAATGGTTTTAATATTGTAAAAGGTGATTATACTTTGTTTACAAAACATTTTAATGATATCTATTTGTATGTCAAATTTATGTTGATTATGTCGTTTTTGGTTCTACTAGTAAATCTTCTTGTGAAGAATTTAGCAAAATTATGACAGACAGATTCGAGATGTCGATGATGGGCGAATTGAAGTTCTTTTTGGGATTCCAAGTGAAGCAATTAAGAGAAGGTACCTTCATAAGCCAAACCAAATACACGCAGGACATCATAAAGAAGTTCAATACGGACAAAGCCAAGCCCATCAAGACACCCATGGCAACTAATGGACATCTCGACTCAACGAAGATGGTCCGAATGTGGATCAAAAGGTATATCGGTCTATTATTGGTTCATTACTTTATTTATGTGCATCTAGACCAGATATCATGCTTATTGTTTGTATGTGTGCAAGGTTTCAAGCCGCACCTAAAGAGTGTCATTTAATAGCTGTAAAAAGAATTTTAAGATACATTGTGCACACACCTAACTTGGGCCTTTGGTATCCTGAAGGATCCAAGTTTAACTTAATATGATATTCCAATGCCGACTATGTAGGATGCAAAGTCGATAGAAAGAGCACGTCAGGAACTTGCCAATTTATTGGCAGATCCTTAGTGCAAAACTCTATTGCTCTTTCCACAACCGAAGCGGAATATGTTGCAGCCGGTAGTTGTTGCGCACAACTACTTTGGGTGCGACAAACTCTAAGGGATTATAATTACAATCTGAACCATATTCCACTCCTATGTGATAATGAAAGTGCCATAAAAATTGTACTCAATCCAGTAGAACACTCAAGGACTAAGCACATAGACATTCATCATTATTTTCTAAGAGATCATTCACTAAAAGGTGATATAATAATCTCACATGTTAGAACTGAAAAACTACTTGCAGATGTATTCACAAAGCCACTAGATGAAAAGAGATTTTGTGAGCTAAGAAATGCACTAAATATACTTGACTCTCGAAACGTGGCCTGAAAACTGCATACCTGCTTGAATCTTCAAAGTTTAGTTACATTGTGAAAAACTATCCCTTATCTTGATGTTCTATTGAAAACTATTTAAATTAGTGAATCTTGGTGAATTATGACCATTATATGATTGTTGATTGCTTACTGGCCATGTTCATCAAGATTATTTGTGAAATGATGTCCTTTAGATCACCCTAAGATCAAACTTCCAATATCACCTTGGTTCTTATTCTAATTAGTCCAGCTGACCCGGACTAGTCTGGCATCAGCATCGGACTAGTCTGTTGTTTCAGACTAGTCCGACCCTGGTTTGGCGTACCGGACTTGTCTGACCCTATACCGGACTAGTCCGTATTCCTACGGTTTAAACCCAGCCTGACACCCAGACCTCGTCTTCCTCCCCTCACAATCGCATTTGCTTTCTCTCTCCTAAAAACCTAGCTCCCAAGACGATTTTCACTTTTGTCCATCAAAATCAAAGTTTTCTCCACTCGAAATCCTCTCCTCGGCGCGAAGCTTCATCACTCCGGAATAATCCGGACACTGCTCTGCTCCTTCAACCTCAAATCTTCGATTTTTTGTTAAAAATCTCACTTAACCCTAGTTCTCACCTTTCCTTCAATCTTGCTTATTTTTCTTGATTCCTAGGGTATGCATTACCTTTCTAGATGTATTCCTACTGCATTCCTACTCGTTTTGCATCAATTCGAGCTAGATTTGTGGAAATAGGAAGTTAGGGTTCATACGTTAGCTCAGACTAGTCTGGTATCAGGTGCGCACAAGTCCAATCCTCCGGACAAGTCCGCACTCTGAAAACGGACAAGTCCGGTACACTAACAAATTGAACCTCTAAATTCTTATTTTTACAAAGTCTACAATCCATTCTTATCAATCCTTGAACTCCCCTATTAGGCACGATGTTGTCAGCTTCTGAGGACAACTCAATTGATTATTAAGTCGAGCGTGACCATGAAAGGGTACAAAGAGCCAAAGAGAAAGTCATGAATAAGAGGTATGACTACAACACTCACTCCTCTCCTCCCGACGATGCTCTTCCTAAGGAGAGGAGAGTTGTAGTGAAGAAAGCTCTAGTCAAGAATGTTGTTGGTGCCAGCTCAATGGTACCCAAAAGGAGTGCCAACAAAGGGAAAGGACTTGGAAGTGGTCCTATTGGTCCGTTGAAGATGAAGGCCCCTATTCACCGCAATAGGCAGCCTTTAGATGATGATTTTACTGGAAAGGGAAGTGAGATGGCTGATAAATACACAAAGATTGAAGTCTATGGGCAGCCTAAGCAGTCAGCTGATCCAAGGTTCTGGAGCAATTTTCATGCTGACTATTATGAGCATGTTTACGTGAAGATGAGGCCCCCGGTGATTGAAACTCAATAGGTCAATGTCACCTACCTCCAATCCAAGAAGTGCCAAGCCTATCAAGAGGTCCTAGAGACATTGGAGAGGCATGAATTGAAGGATATTTTGTCTTTCAGATATAATTGGAACAATGTAATCATCGTCCAATTTTACTCTACTCTCTACTTCGCCCATGATGATGGGGATAAGATGATTTGGATGACACATGGATCCATGTATATTGTCACCTACGAAGAGTTTACAAGGATACTTCATCGTGAGAATTCCTTGGATAATAATCTCATAATTCACAATCTAAAGCCTTTGGAGAAGGAAGAGCTAGAATTCCTCCATGACACAAAAATGCCTTACAAGCCTCCACTACCAAATATTTGAAGCCATTCTTGGCAGTCCTAAATAGAATTCTGAGGAAGACCATAGCTCCCAAGGAAGGAGATGCAGGAACCATTCAAGGAACTTTAAGGATCTTGATGAAAGTGATCAGACAAAGAAGAACCTTCAATGTCTTTGAGTACATCTACAATGACATAGTGAACATCTCCATTACTCCCAACCGGTCCTGTGACTATGCACCTTACATAATGTTCATGATTGAAAAGGTGACAGGACTTGAGTTTATCAAGTATGTTGAGCACACTGGCCTCAAACCCCATAAGCCTACTGTCTACACTATTCCTTCTGCTCCTGCCTCACCTGCAGTGGAGCAGAGATCTAAGCAGGCATAAAGACTCCAGCTGCTGATCCTACCCTTCCACCCTCCAAAGAGTCCTCCAGTGGTATGCTAAAAATGCTTTCCTCCATCTTTGCATCTTACCGCAAAGTGGAAATTATGCACCACAAGGAGAGTTTGGCCAGGAAGAGACATCAAAGATAGATGAAGGCCAACATCAAAGTTATTTGTGAGAAGCTAGAAATTGATCCAGTGAGATCACCTCAAATTTTAGAGGATTCACAAGAAGATATCACTAAGATGGCTCCTCTCACTGAGCAAGAGTTGAGCTCCTTTGGACTAGGAGGTGTCCTCGCTCCTCCGCCCGAGTATGGACTTGAAGAGGAAGATGAAGAGAGGACAAAGAGTGAGGGAGGCAGTGGCGAAGAGTGATTCCACTCAATTTTTTCCTTTTTTGGTGCCTTGATGCCAAAGGGGGAGAGATTGTGACTAGTAGCTTATTTTGTATCTTTAAGGACTAGTGATCGAGGACATGTTTCTTAATTTGAAATTATTGTAATCTCTTATGGATGTGCCTATGTTATTTAATCTGAATGTGTGATGTTTATTCTATATTGATGTGAAGCTACTTTTCTCATTGCTATGTTCTTATTTTTGCACTTCACATTATTTGATCACACACACTCTATAAGCACCCCACCATAAAGAGTCCATATATGTGAGAAGTTTTTTGATCATTTGTCATTCTCATATATGCACACTTTATGAAAATCAATTTTTACTCTTAATTGTGAAATCTCAAGTGGTTGTCATCAATCACCAAAAAGGGGGAGATTGAAAGTGCATCTATGCATTATCTTGTGGGTTTTGGACAATTGATGACAAACGAATGAGATCCTAATGAACTTGTTGAGACGAATGTAGGTCAACTCATATGAGATAGTTTGCTGCACTCAAAAAGGTGAAAAATAAAGTGATAAATAAAAAGGAAAAGGCCCAATTGATGAATGAACCGCAAAGTAGACTTAAATGTATAGGATGTGTGTGAGAGACACATCCCAAGAGCTCAAGTCTTTGCGTAGGGGTAAGGACTTAAAATCAGCCTTAATAATTCACTGAGCACTGGACTAGTCCGTTCACAAACCGGACTAATCCATTCAACTTTCTGGAGTCTCACTTCACAATGCATCGGACTAGTCTGTTCATGGACCGGACTAGTCGATTAAACTCTTTGATGTTCCATAACACTAAGCACCGCACAAGTCTGTTCATGCACTGGACTAGTCCATTAAACTCTCTGATGTTTCATAACAATATGCACCGGACAAGTCCGTCCATGGACCGTACAAGTCCGAGAAACTTTCCGATGTTCCAATACAAATAGAATTGGACATGTCTGGACTCCTATCGGAATAGTCCTAATGAGGACATCGCTACCATTGATACAACCACAACAACAGCCCATTCACCACTTGCAGCTAATCAAGGTCCAATGACATGCGCTCGTGCATGTCAACCTAATTATCAGGTGAATTCATTCTTGGTTGTTCAAAGTAATTATCCTTAATGGGGAACTGTTAAATTCTTGTGATGACCTTGTTATTATTAGGTGCTTGGGAATTGATCCAACTAGGAGGAATGGAGGGATGAATGCAATGAAGGCTGCTCCACCCGAGGGGTCCTCGTAACTGCAGCAAGTACCAGCTTAAAAGGGGCATAATTTCAACTCCCAAGGTTCTTTAATGCAAATAAGTACTTGTTGGAAAGGTCTCCTCGTCTACTTTCCATTGAATCAATAATCAAAGGCAAATGACGCTTGAGCTGCTCAAAAAGGGCCGAACAAGACTCATGACTCCATCCTGAGTTCTAGTCTTCCTCCTCTATATAAACAACTAGCAGCCATAGGAAGAACTTGAGTTTTGTTTTCTGTAAGATTAGCCATTGCTACTTCCTTGTAACGCAAGTGTTGACGAGACCTTCCAATTACTTGAATCAGAACCCCAACTTATCACACCCGTGAGTGTTTGCTTGCTATCTTATTCTTGCTTCTTCTTCGATTGCTTGTAGGTTCAAGGCTGTTCTTGGCATGACAAGAATAGCAACAACAGGAGTCGGTGTAACTATCGCTAAAGCGCAGCACCCTTGTGGTTGTTGTAGTCGGATAGCACAACGTCGACCTCCACCCAAATCATAGTTATCAGGAGCCGGTGTAACTGTCGCACAAGGCGCCACGCAATTCTGGTTGTGGTAGTCGGGCATCCAACGTCGACCTCTACCAAATTCGTTCACCACCAACATCTCTCATCGAAAGATATGACATCTCCCGTACCCGTTGGGTTCATCAAGTCCGGTATACCTCACAAAAGTTAGAGTTTTTAGTGTGCTGCACATTCCATGCGGATTTTACTCAGCACACCGGACAAGTCCGATCCCCGAGCGGACTAGTCTGGCCGTCGGGATCCCTAACGGTAATAATTTTGGAAACACTATAAATAGAAGATCCACGACCCCACAAAAACAACTCTCGCATTCTACCGTCAAGAACTGAAACCCTAGCACTGCCACTTGTCCCAAGAGTGCAAAAACACATCTCCCCGCACATCTAAGGTCCTCAAAAGTGAAAATCTTTGAGTATTCAGATTTGGGATTGGGAGATCATTGTCTACAAGTCATTGAGCTCTTGGGGTTTTATCTCTTTTCACTCTTGCATTACTTGTAATCTTTTCGAGTGTATTAGATCATCCTTTTCTGCTGTAATTTTTGTGGGAGCCCTCAACGTGTGAGGTTGACCCACCAAGTCGGTGATTACCAATGATAGTGGAATCAAGTCGGCCTTGTGTGGTGACTTGACGAGGGAAAAGGATTTGTAGAGACCCGGCTCTATGTCCTCAACGAGGAGTAGATCTCTTTGGTAAGATCGAACCTCGGTAAAAATTTGTGTCTCGCGTGCTTACTCTTTTATTTCTGCAGGTTTCATCATCTAGGGCATTAGAATTAATCTATCAATTAACATTGTATTCTGCGTGCAAGTTTGCAATACTAATTGTTCAATCAAGTTTGTTTGAATAGTTCTTTAAATTCTGCTGCTATAACACATACAATTTCTGCTCTAACACTTGATCAGTTCACATAACACAAGCACACCAGACTAGTCTGCATTTACATCGGACAAGTCCGGTCCACCAGGAATTTAACGTTTTGATTAAGTGTGCAGGAAAACTTTCAAAGCCTATTCAGCCCCTCCAGGCCACATTCAACAACTAAGTTCGAGAGGAATTGTGGTTGAGTTGATTGGGAGGTCACGCAACATGTTCGGGTCAAGAACAATGCATATAAAGGTATTGTAGATGTTGTTGGAAGGTGTTTTCACATGTGCAAAGAGTGCATGGACATGGAAACATGGTTCCAAGGCATGATGAAGAGATGTGAACGTAAATAATTGGTCGAAAACGTCCAACCGACTGGATTATGCCTCAGGCTGCGGCTGAGGTGGTTATGGTTTGTTTATGGAAGGTTTCGAGTTTGTTTTGGTTAGTTTTCATGAGTCACGAAGTTGAGATGCTTTAGAAATGTTTATGACGTTTCTAAGGTGTTTGGAAGTCTTAATATTGCTTATATCTGCGTATGGAAGAGTCTTGAGCAGTTATGGAAAGTTTCGGTTGAAACTGAGTAGGATTAGAGTCCTAGTTTGGATTGAGTTGGTCTGAGGGCTGGTTATATAAGAACTGGAGGCCAAAGCTCGTGGTACAACGACGTTGGGCTGTTCCTCTTGTGTTCTATTTAATAAATATAGTAGTTTTAGAGGAGCTATTTTGGCTTGTTCGTCCGACTTGTTCCAGACAAGTTTTTCTCGCTGAATTTCTGGATAGACCAATGTTGCTTCTGTATTTTGATCATAATTCGCGTGTTACAGATCCAATTGACATGATTCTTGTTGGGTTGTCCTGATTCTGTATCATCTTTAAAAACTTCACGGTCATTGTATTTGTTGCTTTTGATCTACATGAGTTTCTATGCGGCATTGCTGATTTGTTTTTAAATCGGGTAGAAAAGATTGACCTTCGTCTAGTCTTTTGATCATATTTCAAGTTCTACTTAGTGTTTTCATTTGATTCTTGTTGCATTAGTTTCGTGACTTGATTATCTACAATCTACACTTGTTTTTGTCACAATTTGACATGTTTAAAACAGATTACACACATGATTTTTTAACAGATTGATTTTCTGCTGAGGGGTTTTCCGCATAAAAGTTTTTAATCTACCATTCACCCTCCTCTGTTAGCTTTTCACATGCTCTTCGATCCTACAATTGGTATCGGAGCCACATTGCTCTAATCTTTGTGATTTGCATGCGTTTGGACTAATCGACATGGAGAAAAACTCCGCAGAACCTTATGTGTTCGATGGAATTGATTTTTAGGTTTGGAAGGCTCGTATGGAGGCCTACATACAAGCGCAAGGCTTCGCTATATGGGAAATGGTCTACATGTCTTTTGATGTGCCACCAAACGATCAAGTTATGGCTGTGGACATGACAGATGTCGACAATAATAACAAGGCTCACAACTTGATCATACAAGGATTGACTCAAAGCGACTTCGATCGTGTTGCACAACAATGACACGCGTATGATGTGTGGAAGGCACTTTGCGATTACCACGAAGGATCCAACATGATCAAGTTGGTAAGGCAAGATATGTTCAAGAAAGAATATATATGCGCTTTGAGATGCAACTAGGTGAGTCCATCAATGATTTATTTGCTCGCTTTAATAAAATTCTCAACAACTTGCGTAGTTTCAATATTAATTTTTCAGATGCTGAAAATGCTAGGCAATTGTTAAGTGCATTAGACATGTCGATTTGGGAGATGAAAGTTACATTTATTTGTGAATCTACTGTCATGAGTACACTTACTTTAGATGTTCTATATTCTAAATTGAAAACTCATGAACTTGACATAATATCACGTAAGAACCCCAACAAGTCTCTTGCATTTGTTTCACAATGTGACATGCCTAGCTCTATCCAATCTTCATGATGTGGTATACTTGCTTTGCTGTCCTCTCTAACCCATGAACATATTGAAGAGTTTCCAAAGGAGGAGATAGCACTTCTTTCTACTTGGTTAAGCATTGCAAAATGTGAGAACTTGAAGAAGAGGAAGTGGTGGTTCTCAACGATGCTTTGAATGCAGTGAGTTTGGACATTTTCGTACAAATTGCCCTAACCTTTTTGGTTCTACTCCCCATTATGAGAAGCAAACAAAATTCAAGTCCTTCTTTGCAAACAACAACAAGAAGAAGAAGAAGGGTTTTACAGGTCGCCAATTGGTTAACAGTTTTGTCTCCGCACTTCAAGAACTTGGCTCGAGCGATGTGGACATCGGAAGTGATGAAGATGAAGAGAATTTGGCCAATATGTGCTTCATGGTGGCAACTCAAGATCAAGTATGGAGGAGGCAAAACACAACAGCAGCGATGAAGAGGTATGTCCCACTTGCGAATAAATGTGTGATGCTATTTCTCGTGCCACTGTTATACTTAAAACAAAAGGACAAAAAAATGATGAGGACATCAACACCCTCGATACATCCACACCAACTCAGCTACTGGTTTCTGGTCCGATCACTCGCGCTTGTGCACGTCAACTAAACTATGAGGTGAACTCGTTCTTGGCCTTATGTCCATCTTATCTAGACCGTGGAACTACGTGCTTTCTTGTTTTGCTTAGGAACAATGGAGAGGAGCCAATGGGAAGGGAATTCGCGCAGACGGGATTTGGACAGCAGAACAGCACCAACTTGTGACGGCCACCACGATTTCATACGAACTCCGATCTGGGCGTTCAAGTACTTCCTGGAAATATTATCAAGTCTACTTTCAAACAGATCTGGCCTCATGTCCATATCTATTCGGAGTCGGCCGCAATAGTTATTTTAATACCAAGACCTTTTTCTGTCCAGGGTGCTGCATCACCAAAATTGGGCCCATGGCCCATGTATTGTTTGGAGTCCATTAGGGACTCGTGATTAGGGTTTCTCACGACCCTAGGGAGGTAATAAATAGTAGCAGCCACCCTCATTAGCTGGTGGGTTTTTGTTTATTCGTAAGTTAGCTTCTGCTGCTTCCTTGTACACGCGCGTGTCGACTAGATCGCCCGTCTACTTGTATCCGGAACCCCACTTTAGATTGATTCAACAGATAAGTGCTTGTTCTTCTTGTTCTTGCGTGTTCTTCGATTGCTTGCAGGAACAAAGGCCCTCGTGGTCAGGTTGATTGTGCGCCAGCAAGATCAATACAACTTCGGAGTCGGTGTACCGATCGCTAAGGCGCATCGTCTTGGGGACGGTGTAGTCGGATCGCCAACGTCTTCTCCTCCACAAATCGAACCCTCCTATTCTCATCGAAAGATCAGGAACCAAGGTCCTATCAAGTGGTAATCAGAGCAAGGTTAATCGGTGAGAGTGCTACCATTACTTTTCTTTCTGCTGTTATCATCCTATAGTCCAGAAAAAGCCCAAAAAAATACCAGATCTGTTTTTTTCCATTATTCCTAGACCATTGTGCCTTTTACTTTCTCCACTTAGTCAAGACTTGTTGAGTTCATGGTTGCTTCGACGAGTCAAGTTGCTGGTCTTTAGTTTTGCACCACTAGAGTTTCGAGTTCGTGTCACATTTGGACACCTAGTTCGAGTCAGATTCGTAGTTCGAGTTTGAGTCGGATTACTAGTTTGAGTTTGAATCAGATTGCTACTTCGAGTTTGAGTCAGATTACTAGTTCGAGTTTGAGTCGGATTACAAGTTCAAATCATATTTCTACTTTGAGTTTGAGTCGGATTGCTAGTTCGAGTTTGAGTCAGACTACGAGTTCAAATCAGATTGCTACTTCGAGTTTAAGTCGGATTGTTAGTTCGAGTTTGAGTCTGATTACTAGTTCGAGTTCGAATCAGATTGCTACTTCGAGTTTGAGTCAGATTAGTAATTTGAGTTTGACAACAAGAAAAAGGCAAGTGCAAAATCAAAAGCCGCACAAAAGCCACAAGCAATTAGAGAAGAAAAAAAAAGGCAAGTGCAAAATCAAAAGCCGCACAAAAGCCACAAGCAATTAGAGAAGAAAAAAAAGGCAAGTGCAAGATCAAAAGCCGCATGTGCAAATTTTGTTCTAGGGTCTCCCGATTCCATCTAGAGAGAGTTTGGGTGACCACCCCAACAAAAACAAACGAAAAAAAAGACAAAAAATCAGATTGTTGTTTGGGGTGTTTTTGGTGACGACATTGGTGTCTCGGCTCGCGTCTCTAGTATGGTCTATACTAAGATCAGCACAGTACTATCATAGAATATTTATTCAGCTTGTTGTGATTAACATGGTGAAAGTTTGCTCCTTGTGCTAGTTCAGCTACCTAAAGCCATAGATTGACACCTGCTCTTGAAGTTGTTCATTACTTGCTGGTTGCCATCACCTTCTTGCTGAGCTTTGTAAGAA
Organism: Tuctoria greenei; assembly: GCA_036927565.1. NCBI lineage: Eukaryota > Viridiplantae > Streptophyta > Magnoliopsida > Poales > Poaceae > Tuctoria > Tuctoria greenei. The sequence continues at coordinate 60,494,571 of JAYESD010000011.1, read as the reverse complement.
CAGGTAAGAGCTTGATTGAACAGGTTGAGAGTGAGCGAGTTATCTCCACCAGCACCTTTGTAGCTAGGGATAACGTTACCCTTTCATATTGGATTTTTTTTCTACTAACCATGGCAGGAGGAGCAAATACAAATGAAGACGTGCATTCACCTCGCACACGGGGAATTATACAACACTTCGAACGCCAAGTGCGGCTACACACAGAAGCGCTTGATGAGGATTTTCGAGTTACCAGTGACCGCCTTGGTCAATTGGAAAATATGCAGATCGACACCAACACCAAAATCAGCACATTGGAGAGTTCCATTCAAACATTGAACACCTCTATTGGAGCCATCCTGCAGCGCCTTGAGGAGAGGGATCGTGGACGCAGCGCAGATGGACAGGTGAGCAATGCTCCTAGTATTGTACGTGACAATGAAGATGACTATTCTGCAGATACAGAGATTGGGGAAGATGAGGAAGCTAGGCCACGGCGCCGGCTACAACGCAACCGTCAAGGCATAGGTGGACATCGTCGGCGTGAGGTACGCAATCATGAAGATACTTTTAACAAGATCAAATTTAAGATACCTCATTTTGATGGTAAATATGACCCTGATGCATATATTACTTGGGAGATTTCTGTTGATAAAAAATTTGCATGTCATGAGTTTCCTGAAAACGCAAGAGTTAGAGCAGCCACTAGTGAGTTTACTGATTTTGCTTCTGTTTGGTGGATAGAACATGGCAAGAAAAATCCTAATAACATACCACAAACTTGGGATGCTTTGAAACGGCTCATGCGGGCTAGATTTGTTCCTTCTTACTATGCACGTGATCTGTTAAATAAGTTACAACAATTGAGACAGGGAGCTAAAAGTGTAGAAGAGTATTTTCAGGAATTACAAATGGGTATGTTGCGTTGTAATTTAGACGAGGATGAGGAACCAGCTATGGCTAGATTTTTGGGTGGTTTAAACCGTGAAATTCAGGACATACTTGCTTATAAAGATTACAATAATGTTACCCATTTGTTTCATCTTGCTTGTAAAGATGAAAGGGGAGTGCAAGGACGATGAGCTAGCTCTAGAACTAATATTTCTGCAGGAAAGACTAGCTCATGGCAACCACGCACGACTACTCCTTCGACTGGGCGTGCTTCTCCGCCATCTTCTTCACAAAGTCGGGCAGCACCTTCTTCTTCCAGCAACAGCCACGTGCTTCTTCCACTAGCTCAGCAGTAAAGACCACCCAAAAGCCCACCGAGAGTGCTTCTTCCGTAGCATCTACCGGACGATCTAGAGACGTTCAATGTCACAAGTGCAAGGGTTTTGGCCATGTGCAGCGTGACTGCCCAAGCAAATGTGTTCTAATTGTTAAAGATGACGGTGAGTACTCATCTGCTAGCGATTTTGATGATGATACATGTGTTTTGCTTGCAGATGACTATGCAAGTAGCGATGAACATCAAGAAGAGCATATTGGTGCAGAAGATGCAGCGCGCTATGATAGTCTCATTGTGCAGCGTGTGCTTAGTGCACAAATGGAGAAAGCGGAACAAAATCAAAGACACACATTATTCCAAACAAAGTGTGTCGTCAAAGAGCGATCTTGCCGCATGATCATTGATGGAGGTAGCTGCAACAACTTGGCCAGCAGTGACATGGTGACCAAGCTGGCACTAAGCACCAAACCGCACCCACATCCCTATTACATTCAATGGTTAAACAACAGCGGTAAGGCAAAGGTAACTAGACTTGTGCGAATCAATTTTACTATTGGATCATATAAGGATGTCGTTGAATGTGATGTTGTGCCTATGCAAGCTTGTAATATTCTGCTAGGAAGACCTTGGCAATTTGATAGAGATTCTATGCATCATGGTAGATCAAATCAGTATTCTTTTCTTTACCACGATAAAAAAATTGTGTTGCATCCTATGTCTCCTGAAGCTATTGTGCAAGATGATGTTGCTAGAGCTAGGAAAACTAAATATCAGGACCATGCTAACATTGAGAACAATAACAATGCCAAATCTGTGTTTGATAAGAAAAATGAGATATCTCTGAAGGGAAAATGCTTGTTTGCTACAAAATCTGATATTAATGAACTGATTGCTTCCACCTCTGTTGCATATGCCTTGGTATGCAAAGATGCTTTGATTTCCCTTTACGATGTGCAACATTCTTTGCCTCCTGCTGTTGCTAACATTTTGCAGGAATATTCTGATGTGTTTCCAAGTGAAATACCACCAGGACTAGCACCACTTCGAGGGATTGAGCACCAGATTGACCTCATTCCCGGTGCTTCATTGCCCAACCGTGCACCATATAGGACAAATCCGGAAGAAACAAAGGAGATTCAGCGCCAAGTACAAGAACTACTTGACAAAGGTTATGTACGTGAACCTCTTAGTCCTTGTGCTGTTCCAGTTATTCTAGTACCTAAAAAGGATGGATCATGGCGTATGTGTGTGGATTGTAGAGCAATCAACAATATAACCATTCGATATCGTCATCCTATTCCACGCTTAGATGATATGCTTGATGAATTGAGTGGTGCTGTTGTGTTCTCAAAAGTTGATTTGCGTAGTGGTTATCACCAAATTCGCATGAAACTAGGAGATGAATGGAAAACTGCTTTCAAAACTAAGTTCGGTTTATATGAGTGGTTAGTCATGCATTTTGGGTTAACTAATGCACCTAGCACCTTCATGAGATTAATGAACGAGGTTTTGTGTGCATTCATTGGAAAATTTGGTGTTGTGTATTTTGATGATATATTGATTTATAGCAAATCCATGGATGAACATCTTGATCACTTACGTGCTGTTTTTAATGCTTTGCGTGAGGCACGATTATTTGGTAATCTTGAGAAGTGCACCTTTTGCACGGATCGAGTCTCTTTCCTTGGCTATGTTGTTACTCAAAAAGGAATTGAAGTTGATCAAGCCAAGGTAGAGGCTATTCAGGGGTGGCCTGTACCAAAGACCATCACACAGGTGCGGAGCTTTCTAGGGCTGGCTGGGTTCTATCGTTGCTTTGTGAAGGATTTCAGCACCATTGCTGCTCCATTGAATGACCTTACGAAGAAGGGGGTGCCTTTTTCTTGGGGCACCACATAAGATAACGCCTTTACCATACTGAAAGATAAGTTGACGCATGCACCTCTTCTCCAACTTCCTGATTTTTCTAAGACTTTTGAGCTTGAATGTGATGCTAGTGGGATTGGATTGGGTGGTGTTTTGTTACAAGAAGGAAAACCTGTTGCATATTTTAGTGAGAAAATGAGTGGGCCTGTTCTAAATTATTCTACCTATGATAAGGAATTATATGCTCTTGTACGAACTTTAGAAACATGGCAGCATTATTTGTGGCCCAAAGAATTTGTTATCCATTCTGATCATGAATCACTAAAGCATATTAGGAGTCAAGGGAAACTAAACCGTAGGCATGCTAAGTGGATGGAATTTATTGAGTCTTTTCCTTATGTCATTAAACACAAAAAGGGAAAGGATAATGTTATTGCTGATGCTTTATCTAGACATTATATTCTTCTATCTCAACTTGACTTTAAAATTTTTGGATTAGAAATGATTAAAGATCAATATGAACATGATGCTGATTTCAAAGATGTATTGCTGAAATGTAAAGACGGAAAAACATTGAATAAATTTGTCCTCAATGATGGCTATGTGTTTAGAGGTAACAAGTTATGCATTCCAGCTAGCTCCGTTCGTTTGTTGTTGTTACAGGAAGCGCATGGAGGCGGGCTGATGGGGCACTTTGGAGTGAAAAAGACGGAGGACATACTTGCTGGTCATTTCTTTTGGCCAAGGATGAGGCGAGACGTGGAGCACTTTGTTGCTCGCTGCACGACATGTCAAAAAGCTAAGTCACGACTTAATCCACATGGTTTGTACATGCCTCTTCCTGTTCCTAGCATGCCTGGGAGGATATTTCTATGGACTTTGTTTTAGGACTGCCTAGAACAAAGAAGGGGAGGGATATCATCTTTGTTGTTGTGGATAGATTTTCTAAAATGGCACACTTCATACCTTGTCGTAAAAGTGATGATGCTACACATGTTGCTGATTTGTTTTTCCGAGGTATTGTTAGATTGCATGGTGTGCCAAACACAATAGTTTCAGATCGTGATGCTAAGTTTCTTAGCCATTTTTGGAGAACGTTATGGGCAAAATTGGGGACTAAGCTTTTATTTTCAACTACTTGTCATCCCCAAACTGATGGTCAAACTGAGGTTGTGAATAGAAGTTTATCTACCATGCTTAGGGCTGTTTTGAAAAAGAATATAAAAATGTGGGAAGAGTGTTTGCCTCATGTTGAGTTTGCTTATAATCGTTCCCTACATTCTAGTACTAAGAAATGCCCTTTTGAGATTGTTTACGGATTTGTACCCCGTGCTCCTATTGATTTATTACCTCTTCCTTCAATGGAACGAGTGAATTTTGATGCTAAACATCATGCTGAATTGATCTTAAAATTGCATGAAACCACTAAGAAGAATATAGAGTGCATGAATGCCAAGTATAAACTTGCTGGTAGTAGGGGAAAGAAAACTATCACTTTTGAACCTGGTGATTTAGTTTGGTTACATTTGCGAAAGGATAGGTTTCATGATTTGAGAAAGTCTAAATTGTTACCTCGAGCTGATGGTCCATTCAAAGTGTTAGAAAGAATTAATGATAATGCATATAAACTCGAGTTGCCTGCGAATTTTGGGGTTAGTCCCACATTTAACATTGCAGATTTGAAGCCATATTTGGGAAAAGAAGATGAGCTTGAGTCGCGGACGACTCAAATGCAAGAAGGGGAGGATGATGAGGACATCAACACCCTCGATACATCCACACCAACTCAGCTACCGGTTTCTGGTTCGATCACTCGCGCTCGTGCATGTCAACTAAACTATGAGGTGAACTCATTCTTGGCCTTATGTCCATCTTATCTAGACCGTGGAACTACATGCTTTCTTGTTTTGCTTAGGAACAATGGAGAGGAGCCAATGGGAAGGGAATTCGCGCGGATGGGATTTGGACAGCAGAACAGCACCAACTTGTGACGGCCACCACGATTTCATACGGACTCCGATCTGGGCGTTCAAGTACTTCCTGAAAATATTATCAAGTCTACTTTCAAAAGGATCTGGCCTCATGTCTATATCTATTCGGAGTCAGCCGCAATAGTTATTTTAATACCAAGACCTTTTTCTGTCCAGGGTGCTGCATCACCAAAATTGGGCCCATGGCCCATGTATCGTTTGGAGTCCATTAGGGACTCGTGATTAGGGTTTCTCACGACCCTAGGGAGGTAATAAATAGTAGCAGCCGCCCTCATTAGCTGGTGGGTTTTTGTTTATTCGTAAGTTAGCTTCTGCTGCTTCCTTGTACACGCGCGTGTCGACTAGATCGCCCGTCTACTTGTATCCAGAACCCCACTTTAGATTGATTCAACAGATAAGTGCTTGTTCTTCTTGTTCTTGCGTGTTCTTCGATTGCTTACAGGAACAAAGGCCCTCGTGGTCAGGTTGATTGTGCGCCAGCAAGATCAATACAACTTTGGAGTCGGTGTACCGATCGCTAAGGCGCATCGTCTTGGGGACGGTGTAGTCAGATTGCCAACGTCTTCTCCTGCACAAATCGAACCCTCCTATTCTCATCGAAAGATCAGGAACCAAGATCCTATCAAAAAACTTAGGGACAATGCTGTTAAAATTGAATCACTAGAATCTGAAATTAATCAGCTAAAATCTTGGATTCCTAGTGATGATTATTGTTCCTCATGTGAGCTTATATGAACAATTATCCTCTTTAAGAAGCGCGCACACCTCCACACTTGACAAATTGAGCTTGAAATTGAAAAGAGTAGAGAGCTTGCTGCACTTAATGATAAAAAATTGAAAGATGCTAGTTGTTCAACAATTGATTTCCATTGTTCTAACTGTGATGATGTTAATAAGAAATTGCATGATGCTATGAATGAAATTTGTGTTTAGAACAATGCTTTACGTTCTCATAACTTTAATTGTTGTTCTTATTGCAAATTAAAAGGAAAAACTTCATGTGAAAATTGCCTTGATCTGTCAAATAAACTTGATGACATGCATAGGACACTAGATCGGTTTTGTTATGCAAATAAGAACCTAAACTTGTTGTTGAATTCTTCCATGTCTTGCAATGATAAATTTTTTATTCTCATGCTTATTCTAAGGCACATCCACCTAAAATTGTAAAGTCGTTAGGAAATGGTTTGATTCAAACAGTTACTAAACAAAAAGAAGTGGTATTCAAATCTGCAGGTGTGTTTCCTCATTCAGTTTCTAATAAACATGTTTCTTGCTCATCTAGACATGAACATAAGGTTACTTTTCAGTATACCTATTGTGGTAGAGATGGTCATGTCATAGATTTTTGATATAGACTAGCTAAACTACAGAAAAAGGAAAGCATGATTGCTAGATCTCATAACAACCGAGCAAAACTTGTTGCGCGTGCTAAACCGAATGTGAGATACTTGCAACCTGTTGTAATGAGTCAAAAACATAAAAATATTGCTCGTAAGCCTACTGATTTTCATGCGACACATAATTCATCTCGTAGGTTAGTAATTGGGCACAAGGATTCACAGAATTTGACTCGTAAACCTGCTCCATTTTCTCATCTTTCGCCTGTTATTCCTGATGGACGTCGTGTGACTCAGTACTGGATTCTAAATGCCTTTTAACTAACCCCAGTATTGATTCATCGATATATTGTGCTGCTATGTAGGTTACATGCTTGAGGAAGGAGAAGATTTGGATTGTGGATTCAGGTTTCTCACGCCACATGACCGGTAACAAAGAATTGTTCTCGTCCCTCTCTTTTGTGTTACGTGTAGAAAATGTTACTTTTGCCGATAATCCTTCAACTCCTATAACTGCTAAGGGTTTGGTTAAAGTAAACAATCACTACACTTTAAAAGATGTGGCACTTGTCAAAAATTTGAAATACAACTTGCTTTCTGTTTCACAATTGCTAGATAAAAATTTGGAAATTATTTTCACTAAAAAATTACTGCAAGGTTGTAGATTCTAATAGTGAGCTTTGTTTAACATATCTTGGTTTGGAAGAGTTTTTAAAGCTCATTTTGATATGTCATCCATCCTCTAAGCATAGGTGACTAGTTGCTAATGATTAGAAAGACTTACATTTTTGGCATCGTAGACTTGGTCACTGTTGACAGCTACTAAGAAACATTAACAAGTCATACCCGACAATGGCGCCAGAAATGCTTGACGTTTTTAATGTCACAGATCATCTCTAGTAAGAGATGAGGTCCACAAGCGCACAAAAATTGTCGTGTAGCATTTTACCCAAGGGTATCGTATTTATACCACAGGAAGGCAATGGAGTAAAGTAGACACTATTCTTATGATCAAGCTATGGGATACTAATCAATTATCAAGACAAGGGTAAGTTGATAATATGGGTAGTGTGACACACACCTAAGCAATCTATTCTAAAGGGTAAATGGGTCCTAATAGAGATTAGACTAAGAGTTGGGGAGTTGCTATCACACCTGGTAATAAGAAGACAACCAGATGCTTTCCACATGTATGCCAGGATCAGTTCAACTCATACATGTATAGACGAAAGTGAAATACCAAATAAAATACCATATTCGAGTACATCACCTTATTACATAAATGACCTTCCAGGTCTAAAATAAAAGTACACAAGCAGCGGAACAACATAACAAATTGCTCCAACACAGGCGTTGCACGGGGGAGCGCCAGCCTAGAACATCTCTTCGGGATCTCCGTAGAAGTCCTGGTTCTCCTCCTCAGCGTCTTCGTAGACTGGGGGAAAATATGCAACTAACAAGTTTGAGTACCAACGGTACTCGCAAGTTGGGAAGTTATGACATGTGTGGTTCACAACAAGGAAGGCAATTAATAGGTTAAGCACTATAGCAGTAACAACCTACTCTTAATTGTTTATTAAGCACCTACATCTAGGTGAAATCCCAACCAACATCCCAAAATTAATCCAGGTAAAACCAAACCCAAACCATCCAATATGTAACCATGTGCTAATTATGAATTTGGTTTCCAAGCCGCTCGTGTCCGTGAGCACGGCTGTCTAGACAGTTTGACAAAACTCTGCAGAGTGTGTATCCTTTACCCACAGTTCGTGATTTCGTCCCCTGTTGTCAGGTGGACTAAGGTAAACCTCCCTGATGCGCGTGGTAGCTAACCACAATTACATACTTCCGTTGGTGTGTGGCCAGGAGTTCACTACGAGGTGTTTCCGATGGTTCTCCCGACTTGCAATGGGTACTCTAAGGTTTCACCGCTCCGGCACCTGGAGTCTATTTTCCCTCCGCCAGGAGAAGCCCCCTCTTGAGCCATGCGGATCCCAAGGCAAAGCTCATTCCCCGCCCGATCAGTTACCTATGCTACATCGGGAGAGACCAAATTACTAAACCAAGTTGTCCCATATACAATTCTGTGGTGATACTAAAAGGCTTAGCAACTTCTTCCATAAACCGGCCCTTAGAATCCGATAGGTGTCAAGCCCCAAACCAAGGTCTTGTGCACGCATGCACCAATCCATACAAAACCCCCTATCAAATTCCTTTCTACTAATTCCATTATAGTCATCAATTCATGAATCAAAGTACTTCAAATGTAATATTGTAGAATAGACCATATTTCATTAAAGCATGACTAAGCGTAAACTAATTTAATAGTAAAAACACCCAAACCATGTTGACAAGGAATATTGTGGAAAATCTAGGAAAACATAATATAGGATTCATATTTTAATTTAGCATGCAACTAACTAAAACTTAACAAAAAGGGTGTAAGATGCTCAAGGAAATTGCCTCCAAATTGTGCTTCGGGGTCGTCGGGAAATTGTTGCTCTTGCAGGTTAAAAGTGGGTTCTGGCCCTGACTCTAAAATACAACGATGCACGAAAAATAACATACAATAAGAACATAATAAAATGCAATCAATTCAAATAAACGCAAATTCCTACGCAAAAGTGATTTTAGGGTTGATTTAAATTGTAGGCATACATCAATTGATGAGAAGTTTAAGTTAAATGAAATTTATTGAGTAAATCATATTTTTAGAGCTTTTTATACCATTTTTATATTTATTAGAACCCTAATATTATTATCTAGATATTTTTATCCTTAAAAATTAGCTTAAAATAGATTTATAATCAATAATGTAAATTTTACAATTTTTATATTATTTTTATTAATTATTTCTATGTGCAAAACAATTTTTATGAACTAAATATACTTAAAAAGTAATTTTGTGACTATTTCAGCAAGTTAAATGAATTATTAAAAATAATACATAAATGAAAATAAATAAAAAAATTTAAATCTGTTTTTATAATTATTTTATACAAATTAAGGACTTTTATTTAATTTCTAGAACTAACAGGGGCTTTTCTGTGAAAACAGAACTGTTCCAATGGCTAAAAATAATTTTTATTCAGTCTAGGGATTATTCTACAATTTTCTAGATTTTATTTGCTATTTTATAATACTCCAGGGGCTTAAAAACACTTTTTATTAATTTAACCAGTATTTTACTAATTTCCAGAAAGTCCAGGGGCTAGTTTGACATTTCTAGGGGCTAGACTTGAATTTCAGAGGAACCCATGGGGTAGCCCGCAAGTTTCCAAGGGCTTGGGCGCAAAACAGGCGACGAGAAAATGGGTTTGAATGTGGGCTGTTGATTTTAAAATGGATGGCCCAGATTTTATTCACCGAAGGGGTACACTCGGTTTTAATCTTGGCCGCTGAAACAAAATGGACGGGCGTAAGGGGGCCACGTCACCCCGATAGGCGGGAGCGACGGCGCAGGGTGGCGCGCGGCGGCAGCGACGCACGCGCGGCGGCGATCTCGCCGCCGATGACCAAAAACACGCTACAATGGCCACGGGGCACAACTAGCTAGCGCAAAAGGTAGAGGGGGACTAGGGGAACTCACTGAAGGTCGTCGCGCGGCTGGAAAATGGACAGAAGGGAGTCAGCGACGAAGGGGAGCGTCGGAGCTCGTCGGCGCCCGATGGAATCAGCGACGCAGCGGCGTTCCACCTCAACGGCGATGTCCGACGGGCTCCTAACAACATGAGGAAGGTGTTAGACGAACTCCCGAGGAGAAACAATGGGTGGAAAGTCAGGAACAGTGGCGCCATTACCGAGCTTGTCGGAGCTAGGGTTTCGATCATCGGGTGAGGAGATTGGGGAGGGATTGGCCGGGTTTTTATAGGGGGTCCGGAGTAGAAACGCCTGGCGGCCATCATGAGCACGATGGGGCGTTGGATTAGGGTGAAACGGTCGACGTTGAAAAAGGGGAAAAAATGGGCGGCGCGGTGATGGCGCGCGGCCATTACAGCGCAGGTGCGGGAGGTGGACGAAGGCCTGACAGGCGGGGCCGGCTTGTCAGCGAGGGGGAGAGAAGAGGAAGCGCGGGAGAGTGAGCTGGCGTGCGGGGCCCGGGTGGCAGAGAGAGGGAGGGGAGAGGAGGTGCGGGCCGGCGGGGAGAGAGGAGGGAGTGGGCTGGGGCGGGAATTTGGCCCAGGGAGGGGTTTTGTTTTTCTTTTCTTTTTCTTTTTCTTTTTCTTTTTTGTTTTCTTTTTCTTCTCTTTTATGTTTTGAATTTGTAAACCAAACTTCTAGGGAATTTGAATTTTCAAAAATTCACACAATCATTCAAACATGATGCAATTTACCTTATATGAATTTTATTCCCAAGAAAAAGTTTTTATCTCACGAGAAATTCATTTTACAAAATTTTTTTCTCTTTCTAAAAATGGTGGGTGTTACAGTTGCTCCTATAATGCTTCTAATATACATATACTTAGCCTAAGTTAGATACTAATGAGCATGTCAACGGTGAATACTTATGCTAAGTTGTTCAACATATTGGGCACGGGTTTACTGCTAGCAATACTAGGACGATTCTCGCTAATAAGAGCTTGTGGTATAGCCGAACATGGAGGATTACATAGGACAAATAGGGCTGTCACCACCTACTGCCTACCTCTTCAATTTGTGAGTCTACGAGACATCCAACGCTACTTAACTATCCTGCACTATGCTAGCATATTAAGCAAATACGTTAGGAGCCATAGCACAAGCCATCCTAAGGCAATGAACTAAATCATCGTTGAACCAATGTTGATACATAGCATAAGTTCTTCATATTAACATGATGATATCATAACTAATTAGACTATAGTGGGGGTTTGTAGTGTTTATGATGATAGATTAAGAGTTATATGGTATAATCATAAAGACTACTCCTACCACATACATGTAATCCACAATCAAACAAGAAACGCTTCATCAAAGTATATGAATAAAAGAAGATTAAAGATAATATTATTATTATGCATAAAGTCATAAATATAAGAAAAGATACATAAGCCATACCTTTCCCAACTTGGACTTGGGACTAGAGGCTCCTCTCTACAGCCTAACCTGCACTAAGGAACTAGGAGAACAAGTGTATACAATAGTATGATGCTCAAGTGGTATGTGTTAAAGTGAGGGGTAAGGGGTCCGATTTAGAGCTTGGGGAAGGGTCTGTTCCAGCCACCAAAAGCGCGCAAATCAGTCACCACTGACTTCTTCAAGCCGGGAGGAGCCAACATGAGGAAGCTGACCGAGTTTGGAGGAAAGACCAGGTCGGCCGACTAGGGACGTCGGCCGACCTGGTAAGTCCTCCAAACAGTCTATGCTTTCTTGGGGTGACTTCCAGGTGGGTCCCATCTCTTGATATGGGTGCTACAGTGTTGGATGGCCTCAAATACTTCTTGTTGTGGGCCATTTGATCCATGTGGTGCCACATGTCGTTGCTTGATTTGCTGAGATGATAATTATAGGATTGATCCCCTTGTTTCACTTCAATTCTGTATAAAATACCTGCATACACCAATTTCTCCAAGTACAAGTGGAGCTAGGTCATTTGTAACTATAATGTGTGTAAGAAATATTCATTACTTTACATAATTGACTTATATTACCAAGTGAAATTGGTATATAACAGCCGTCAACAAACTCCCCTAAGCTTATCCTTTCCTCGTCCTGACCAAAGTCAAGACTTTAGGTTGATGATCATGAATTGCTACAATGTTCTATTTTTCAAAAGTACCATGTGCACAACAAAATACTCTACCTAGTATTGCAAAAATGGCATGATGCTTGACCCATCTTAAGTCATTATGGGGCATATGCCATCTCCTGTTCATGGGTGGTTGAAAGATAGAACAGCAAATAGAGCACACATACCCTAGAAATCAAGTTCCACTCAAATTCCAGAGAGTTTAATTTAGATTATAAGTACCTTAATTTGATTCTCTCGGTCTCTCATTTATGTGTAGTGGAAATACGTCCTCACCAAGACAATTTGCCTAAATTCATCCTACCACTAAATAAGGCTTGCATGTGGAGCTTGGTAGGAAATATAGTAGGCATATTTGCAACACATAATATTGCTAAGTCAAAGAAGCAAGCCTTAGGAGAAATCAATTCAAAACTATTTGATTCAAAACTTGTGCATGTGTGATAGAATGGAGGTGGATGTGGATATTTGAGATGACTTCTTTTTGAGTGGACTCTCTTATTTTGCACGTATGAAACATGGCTACTTTTCTCACTTTTTTCTTCTTTTTTTCTCATGCTTTTGATGTAAGCATGCATTTTCCTCCTTTTTTTTTCTTTTTCTAGTAGCCATCTCTTCTACACCCTTTACATGAAATAAATTTGGAGAGTACTAAGCATGAATGGTATGGAGTTTCTCTTTTTTATTATGGAATGGTGGTATGATGGGAATTCACTTACTTCTAGTGTAGAAGTACAACATGTGAAAGTAAAGTCTTGAATTCAAAAGGTAATAAATAAGATCTCACATAGGTCTATACTAGTTCACAAAGCTCAATGTGAAGACAAATAGCATATGCATAAGGTCTATCAATGTAATGTATCATATGGCTTTGCTAGATATTTCCAATCAAATAAGGATAACTTAAATCTTTTTAGAATTTCTTCTGAAAACCTAAGTTTCACTTTCAAACTTGGAATAGTAGCCCTATCACTATATCATATCTCACAACAATTTAGAATTGGATTAAGCTTTTGCTACCCACAATTTCTAAATCAAGGCAAAAGTAATTCTAGCCAATGAAAGCAATATTTTGGAGGGTAGTAAGTTGTAAACTAGGGACTTAGGAAAATCAAAACGGAGCAACTATTCATCATTTCATCTATGTGAATTCCAAACCATTCTTACCGCACATCTTTTATTTATTTTGAAAGCAAATCTAGTCTATATATATATATATATTAATTTTTTTATATGCAAGGTGGATGATGGGTGAATGGAAAATAAATATGCAAGGTGTGTGATACAAGTTACCTCAAGTGGGGGTCCTCCCCAAAGCTTGTTCTTGTTCAAGGTCCGTGATAGGGGCTTAAACCCTAACGATGAATGTAGGGCATGAGGTTGGCCTAACCTTACTGCAGCATGGTTTTGGCAATGGAGGATTGAGTGTCGATGTTGCATTGCCTTCCATGGGTTTCATGAGTGTGGTCGAGGAGAGTGTTGTCGATGTTGCTCATCCACACTTCAAGGTTTCCGTAGGTTGGATGTACCTTGTTATTCCTTGGCTAAGGTAATGATAACCCTTGGCTACAAAGGAATGGCTTGCACTCAACATGCATTGAGTGTGTTTCATCATTCTTTGGCTGAGGTGTATCATAAATTTTTGCCATATAGGAATAACTTGTACCCGTCATGCATTGGGTGTGATCATCACTCCTTGGCAAAGTTAATGATAACCTTTAGCAATACAGGAGTAACATGTACCCAACATGTGTTGAGTACGGTCCGTTATTTTGAGACCTATGTGTGGTGAATGCATTGGATATGACGATAAAAATTTTGAATTCTACCAAAACACCCTTTTAACAAGGTCCAACGATAGGTCCGACTTGTTTTGGGTAACTCCGGCAAGGTCCGACGTAAAGTCCGACTTGCTTTGGCTAGGTTCGACTTCTTTGTCTAATTCCGATTTATTTTGGCTAGGTCCGACTAGATTTGGTAAGCTCTGGCGCTAGGTTCTGCTAGCTTTGGTAAGCTCTGGCGCTAGGTCAGACTAGCTTTAGTAAGCTCTAGCGCTAGGTCCTGCTAGCTTTGGTAAGCTCTGTCTCAAGGTCTGGTTAGCTTTGGCAAGGTCTGGTGCTAGATCGCAATGGTTCTGCTTTTATCTTGCAGTATTTCAAACTTGCTTTAAAATTATGGAAAACTTACTTTGAATTCTTTTAGTAAGTTTTTGGTGTGTTTTGGTGGTTATGGCTGATATCATTTTGCTATGGTTTGCAACATGCTTATGTGAGGTGCTCACATAAGATGTTGTGGTTTCGGAACCAATGTGAGTCAAGTCGAGGACTTGTGCTCAGAAGTATCGGTTGTTTATTAATGTGCAGGTGTTGCTTGAGTTCAAGACACGATTGGTGACGGGATCCATTGAACTAGTCTTAGGGAGAACATGAGGTTCAACAACAAAGTTCATACGGAATTGTGGTTGAGTTGATTGGGAGGCTGCGCAACATGTTGAATCAAGAATAATGCATATGAAGGTATTGTGGACGTCATTGGAAGGTGTTTGCACATGTGTATGGAGTGCATGGACGTGGCAACATAGTTCCAAGGCATGATGAAGAGATGTGGACATAAAGAATTGGTTGGAAAGATCCATCCGACTAGTTTATGGACTTAGGCTACGGCTAAGTCGTGTTTGACTTAAATATGTAAAAATTTGAGTTGGTTATAATAGGTTTTCGTGTGGGTCACGAAGTTGAGTTTTTTTAGGAATGTGAGATACGTTCCTAAGGTGTTTGGAAGTCTTAATATTGCTTCTATCTGCGTATAGAAGAGTCTTGAGCAGTTATAGAAATTTCGGTGGAAACTGAGTAGGATACGAGTCCTAGTTTGGTTTGGGTTGGCTTCATGGCTGGTTATATAAGCAAGGGAGGCCAGAGCTCATGGTGCACAGATATTGGGCTATTCCTCTTGTGTTCTATTGAATAAAGATCGTTGTTTAAAGGAACTTTTGTGCCTTGTTCCCCCGACTTGTTTCAGATAAGTTTTTCTCGTCGAGTTTCTGCACAGCACTACCTTGCTTCAGTGTTTTTATCATAACTCGAGTTTTACCAATCCAATTGATGTGATTATTTTTGGGTTATCTTCAAAATTTGATTATCTATCATCTGTAAAAATTTCACGATCATTGGATTTGTAATTTCTGATCAACACGAGTTTCTTCATAGTGTTGTAGATCTGATTTTTCTTGGATAGAACAGATTGACTTTTGTTTGATCTTTTGATCATAACTTTGTAGGATCTAAGATCATGTGTAAAGTTACTAGAGGGGGGTGAATGGTAGATTAAAAAATTTCAGCGGAAGCAACGAAAACACCCCTCGACAGAAAACCGATCTGTTAAAGAAACTGTGTGTGCGACTAATCTAAATGTGTTCAACTATGACAAATATATTATATATTGTATAAAATCAAGTCACGAAGACGTCACAACAAGAATCATAAAAATTTGTCGAGAGAAACTCAAGTTACGATCGAAAGATCGAACAAAGATCACTCTGTCCTACCCGAGAAAAACTGTTTTGGAACACTGCAAAGAAACTCGTGTATATCAAAAACCACAAATCAAATGACCGTGAAATTTTGACAGATGATAGAAAATTAATTTTTGAAGACAACCTAAAAAGAATCACGTCAATCGGATCTGTAAAACTCGAGTTGTGATAAAACTACCGAACCAAGGTAGTGCTATGCAGAAACTCGACGAGAAAGACTTGACAGAAACAAGTCGGATGAACAAGGCACAAAAGTTCCTTTCAACTATAAATTTTATTCAATAGAACACAAGAGGAACAGCCCCAAAGTTGTGCACCACGAGCTCTGGCCTCCCTTGCGTATATAACCAGCCCTTAGGCTACCCAAACTCAAATAGGACTCTAATCTTACTCAATTCACGAATCGAAACTTTCCATAACTGCTCAAGACTCTTCTATACGCAGATAGAAGCAATATTAAGACTTTGAAACACCTTAGAATTGTATCCCACATTCCTAAAACAACTCAAATTCGTGACCCACATGAAATCCTATCATAACCAACTCAAAACTTTCCATATTTGAGTCAAACACGACTCAGCCGCAGCCTGAGTCCATAACCTAGTCGATTGGACCTTTCCTACCAATTCTTTATGTCCACATCTCTTCATCATGCCTCGGAACCATGTAGCCACGTCCATGCACTCCTTGCACATGTGCAAACATCTTCCACTGACGTCCACGATACCTTCATATGCATTATTCTTGATTCATATATGCTGCGCGACCTCCTGATCAACTCAACCACAATTCCTCCCGAACTTGGTTGTTGAACCTTATATTCTCCTAAGACTAGTTCAATGGATCCTGCCACCAGCCATGTCTTGAACTCAAGCAACACCTGCACATGAATAAACAATCAATACTTCCGAGCACAAGTCCTCGACTTGACTCTCGTTAGTTCCGATAACCACAACACCTTACGTGAGCACCTCACGTAATCATGTTGCAAACCATAGCAAAATGATATCAACCATAACCACCAAAAAACACCAAAAACTTAGTAAAAAGAATAATAACCAAACTTCCAAAACAATGTAAAGCAAGTTAGAAACATTTCACAGTAAAAGCAGGAACATTGCAATCAAGCTCCAAATCTTGCCAAAGCTAGCTGAATGATATGCACACGCCTAGGCAGCACGTGTAGCAAGTTGTTGTGGCCCGATCTTCTCGTAGGATCTGCGAACTTGATAAATTGTCGCTGCGTGACCTGGTGAAGAGGCAGCGCACTGCGAGGCTGTCCACACGACGAAGTACCGAGACAATCACCCTTCCACGTATCGACGAAACAGCCCACGCAATCACGCCCTATAGACGTGAAGGCACGAACTGGGTGAACCGCAGTTCGACATTCTACAACTCCCTCAGGAATCAAAAGAGTAAGTGTTGTAAGCCTCTCAAGACTCACGCATAAACAAAACTCCTCGAGTTTATGTATTCTGAATTCAATGAAATAAGCTCTCCCCCTTTGCGTTGTCTAGTACAAGATATATAGAGAGATAAGGACGTTCAGCTTTGAGTAAATGGCTGCATGCGCATGCTCTAGTGGATTTCATGGCTGGTTCGCGCGTCTTTTCAGCTTCTGGCAGCAGTTACTAAAATGATCATAACTCCTTATTAAAACATCCAAATAATGAACCGTTTGATGGACTGGAAAGTAGACTTGAAAACGCTTTCATCCACTTATAGAACACCGTGTAACTCCTTGTATTTATGCTTGTAATTCGTACCATATGTCAGTCATCTAGCTTCTGGTTGCATTCCCATGCTAAGGTGATGAACCACCATTTTATTCATGCACACCATAGGCTTGTTTGTTCAGATGTCCAGAGGCTTGAATCCATCTTGATTCCATGCTGGTTCATACACTCCATCATTCCTAAGGACATTGAAACAAGAACTCAAAAGTATAGGCTCATTCAACATAGACTGAATATTAAACATAAGGTTAGCGTTCACCTGAGAATGAATTTCCTTCTGCAATTGTTTAGCTCTACTCCTTGTAATTGGACCAGCTATATCAAGTGGATTTTCATTTGAAGATGAGTGAATGCTAGGCATGTCCTCATTATCCTCGCCCTCTTGAGAAGGAGTCATCATTGGGAGCAAAAGTTGGAATAGGTTGAATCGCTAAACAATTCAGACCTAGCTCAAATGTACTATCTTCTGTTGAATACTCACAAGTGTCAAGATTAAAATCTGCAAATACATTTGTAAACTCGTCCTCCTCTTCACTTTGTGAATCATAAGAACCATCAGCAAGGGCAATAATAGTACGACGATTGGGACATTCAGCTTGTTTATGCCCATGACCACCACACTTAAACACTCAATCTTGCTTGTCTTGCGTTGGGTGGCTGCAGTAGAAGAAGTGGGCTGATTTCAACTCACAGCTTTACCTTTCACATCCAATTGTTTGGAAGAAGGTGGAATGGATCTATTTGTTCCACGAGATGAAGATTTGGGCGTTGCAGCTCCTTGCTGTTGGAATTGAGGAGTAACATCCCCTTGTTGTTGGGAATGACGGCATGAAGCATTGTATTTGTAAGACGTAGCAACTTGCCATTCAGCCCTCTTTGCAAAATGAACCAACTCAGTGAGACAAGTGTAATTTGTCATATCCACTTTGTTAGCAATGGATTTATTGAGTCCAACCATAAACCGGGCCATTGTGGATTCCTCATCTTCAGTTATCCCTGTACGAAGTAAACACATTTCCAATTCTAAAATATTCATCGACAGTACGAGTACCTTGCACAAGACATTTCAGCTTCAAATGTAGGTCACGAGAATAATATGCAGGAACAAAACGACGTCGCATTTCCCTCTTCATGTCTTCCCAAGTTATACGAACATGCCCAACTCTTTGATATTCAGTACGGACCTGATTCCACCAAGTTATGGCATAGCCTTTAAACTCAATGGCTGCAAGCTTTGCCTTCTTTTCAGCAGGGTATTCATACAAATCAAATAGTTGATCCACTTTGGTTTCCCATTCAAAGTAATCATCAGCATTCTCCTTGCCGCTGAATGGAGGAATGGACACTTTAACCTTGCCCAAACCATCATCATTATGAAGTCGTTCATGATGACGTCGACGGTGATCAACATAATGACCACGAGCTCCAAAACGGCCAAAGTTGTCACCACCATGATCATCATATGCACCACGGCAACCATAAGGATCACCTCTATGTTCAGCACTATAATTTGAAAATGTTTCAGCACCAAATTCAAGAGGTTGCCCAACAGGAACTCGTTGTGCACGACCAAAACCAGCAGCAAATCCTCGGCCACGGCCACCTGCAAAGTTATCAAAACCAGCAGCGAATCCTCGGCCACGACCACCACCGCCGCCACCGGCATGTTGATCATCATCCTCAATGTGTTCATCATCATGAGGTGGATGCTCCCCGTGTTGCTACTGTAGTGATCATTGAAGCGCTTGCATTCCCTGCATCAATTGTTGCATTTGTGCATGCACTTCCTGAATTTCTTGACCAGAAACAGTGTGAGAAGGGGAATCTTCATTTCCTGCCATGTTAGTAA
Source organism: Tuctoria greenei (assembly GCA_036927565.1). Classification (NCBI taxonomy): domain Eukaryota; kingdom Viridiplantae; phylum Streptophyta; class Magnoliopsida; order Poales; family Poaceae; genus Tuctoria; species Tuctoria greenei. Next base: position 60,475,319 of record JAYESD010000011.1, on the reverse strand, counting down.
CAAAGGAAGAAAGTAATAGGACAAAATATATGTGGAATCGCTCCCTCACCACTGACAAAAAAAGTTCTTTCTCTCCCTGAAAAGAGCAAGAACCGGGCTGAATTTTGAAGTGGAAGAGTGATTGTAACAGCGACGACGGTACAACAACTCACGGTGCGTTTTAAGTGGAGCTTGGTGGGATAATATGTAAGTGAAATGCGCTGAAAAATGTAGTGATGCAAAACCGAATAATAATCCAAAAAGACAAGTCTAAGTTGCTGAATATAAAGGAAAAGATGCACAAAGATGTAGAAACAAGATGTAGGAAGTGGATAGATGAACACCAAGTGCATCAACCAAAACTTATTGCTGCCCAAACCCCTTTTGATGTGCTGAACACAATTCTCTTTTTATTTCTTCTTTCCTCTTTTTTTTTTACCTTTGTGACAAATGCAGCACAACTTTCAACTAAAGGAGCGCATAAGGATTAACTAAGATGGATGGTGCAGCACAAAAACAAACAACTCGGGTGGGAATTTGTGGCGGGTAGAAAACAAGGGTGGGATGGGTGGTATATGCAGCAAGCGATTTGATGATTAGAATAAAAATAACTACTAGAACGATGTGGAAAAGAGAAAAAATTCAGCAACTAGACAAATCTTAAAGGATTAAAACTCGATAAAGCAAGCTACAAAATCAGTAGCACATATGAATTTGGGCTGTAGGTTTTCTTTTTGGCTATTAGTGGACAGTAGGTCTATAAAAATCTATTGTACCAAAAGCAAGAATAATCCTACTGAGGAAACGGGGGGCTCTGGTACCAGATGATATGCACACGCCTAGGCAGCATGTGTAGCAAGTTGTTGTGGCCCGATCTTCTCGTAGGATCTGCAAACTTGATAAATTGTTGTTGCGTGACCTGGTGAAGAGGCAGTGCACCGCGAGGCTGTCGACGCGACGAACTACCGAGACAATCACCCTTTCACGTATCGACGAAACAGCCCACGCAATCACGCCCTATAGACGTGAAGGCACGAACTGGGTGAACCGCAGTTCGGCATTCTACGACTCCCTCAGGAATCGAAAGAGCAAGTATTGTAAGCCTCTCAAGACTCACGCATATACAAAACTCCTCGACTTTGTGTATTCTGAATTCAATAAAATAAGCTCTCCCCCTTTGCATTGTCTAGTACAAGATATATATAGAAATAGGGACATTCAACTTTGAGTAAATGGCTGCATGCGCATGCTCTAGTGGATTTTGTGGCTGGTTCGCGCATCTTTTCAGCTTCTGACAGCAGTTACTAAAATGATCATAACTCCTTATTAGAACATCCAAATAATGAACCGTTTGATGGGCTGGAAAGTAGACTTGAAAACGCTTCCATCCACTTATAGAACACCGTGTAACTCCTTGTATTCTGTCCGCAGTGATGCTTGGAATTCGTACCATATGTCAGTCATCTAGCTTCTGGTTGCATTCACATGCTAAGGTGATGAACCACCATTTTATTCATGCACACCATAGGCTTCTTAGTTAAGATGTCCAGAGGCTTGAATCCATGTTGATTCCATGCTGGTTCATACACTCCATCATTCCTAAGGACATTGAAACAAGAACTCAAAAGTATAGGCTCATTCAACATAGACTGAATATTAAACATAAGGTTAGCGTTCACCTGAGAATGAATTTCCTTCTGCAATTGTTTAGCTCTACTCCTTGTAATTGGACCAGCTATATCAAGTGGATTTTCATTTGAAGATGAGTGAATGTTAGGCATGTCCTCATTACCGAAGCTTGAGCCGGAGCTTACCAAAGCTAGTACAATCTAGTACCGGAGCTTACCAAAGCTAGTACAACCTAGCGCCAGAGCTTACCAAAGCTAGTACAACCTAGCGCTGGAGCTATAAAAACATGTTGGAGCTAACCAACACAAGTCGGACCTAGCAAAAACATATCAGAGCTTAACAAAGACATGCTGGAGCTATCAAAGACATGCTAGAGCTAAACACAAATCTCATCAGAGCTACTCAAAAACATGTTGGACTTTGACAAAGCAAGTCGGACCTATTGTCGGACCTTGCAGAAGCTCGGTGCTAGAGTCGAACCTTGCTAAAAAGGGTGTTTTGGCAGAATTTTAGATCTTATATTATCAAAGTCAATGTATTCAATACAAGCCAATGTATTCAGCACACATAGGTCTCACAATCTCCCCCTTGATGAATGTATTGGCAACACCACTTAAAATCCCGAACATTTGGCTTATCCACATGAAAAGTTTTGAAAACAATTTCTCCCCTTTTTGAAAAACAAACGAGATAGAAATAAAATTTCTCCCACTATACATACTTCTCTCCCTGAGAAGAATTGTGCCAAAAACACTTATGAATGTGCAAGGTGTGATCAATCTCTCCCCCTTTGACAATGTATTTAGCAAGGTACAAAAGACAAATTTTAATTTTATGAGCATATTATAACATATACATATAAAACAAAGCTCATCCAAGTCATACTATCAAGTAACTTACACTATCACATCAATGAAATACATAAAGTAGTGTAAGCCATGCTAGAGATCAAGTGTAATTTTTAATTTAAGCAAGTCATGATCTCACAAACTTAACTATTTCAAAACCTGAAAGCATGAAACTTGTTGCTGTATTTTATTATTTTTCAAAGCATAAATTTAGATCACATGATATTTGCAAGAGATTATATGCGCATCTGCCTTATTCTAACCAACTAAGCCAAGCCTATGTCATTTCACAATCAAAAGCTTAAGGACATGGTTATAGTCATACACAACTTCTTCCAAGTTCATATCTAAGTGCAATGATAAGCCATCTCAAAAGAAGAGGTGCGATGCATGCATATTCTCTTGACCTTTTCTCAATTTATATTTGTTCATAAAAACTCAACATGTGAGTTGATTACTTGATCAATTCTTTATGATTAAATGTACTTGTAAGCATGCAACAAGTTCAAAACAACAAGAAAGTTCGACCATGACCAGATTTAGTGTATGTAATTATTCCAATTACTAGACATGGCAAAACTACAAAATGTATAACACGAGTAATGTAGTAAGAACTTTCAGCACGTAAAAGGAATCACAAAGTCATAGATCTTTAGGATAAGATCACCTCGGGACCACCTTTCAGGCCTCGGACCCCACTTGTAAGGCATCCGACCTTAGCTATAAAAGGACCAAACCACCACTGTTACAAAAGGACCCAATATAGAATCCTCGATAGACACACAAACATTCACCCACTACCAATACAATCCACCGTGGAGTAGGGTGTTACTCTCCTTGTGGCCCAAACCACGTAAAAACCACCGTCTCATACACTCTTATACGTGCGTAGACTTGATTGAGGCCTAAGCCCTACCGAATAAGAACCTCCGCGAACTGCTCCTTAACAAATCTAGGGGAAGTGTTGCATAAACACTTCAACATTTTGCGCGCCGGGTAGAGGCTTTTTCCCTCGAAAAAGTGGTAGCGCTTTCACCACCATGGTGTTCATCAAGCCTTCGAATGGCGGCAAGATCAGGCCGCAAAAGGTCGATCAGCGTGTCGACGAAGACGTGGAGATGGGGTTCCAAAGGCTGGAACGCGCCATGGAAGAGCTTCACTAGGCTGTGAACTTTGACCTCGACAGCGACCACGAGCGTCGCAAAGCACTCCACGTCATCTGTGGAGGATCTTGGGAACCCGCATCCAGGAATGCGGTCAAGACCCTACCTCAAGCAATGGCTTCAACAACCTCTACTCATGCCCCAGCGCTGCATCACAAATGGATGGAGACACCGATCAGCTTCGATGCCTCCGACTGCTCCAAGAACATGGCGGGAGCCGAGCTGCTTCCCCTCCTCATCGCCCCCACCATCGCCAACGTAAAGTTCTACCACGTCTTGGTATATGGTGGGGCTAGCCTTAACCTCATTAGTTGTGCATCCTTCGACAAGCTAAAGATTCCCATGACTAGGCTCGCACCATCGAGACCATTCTCGGGAGTGGGGCCCAGGAGTATTATCCCGTATGGCAGCATCCACCTTCGGGTGACCCTCGGGACACCCGAGAACTTTAGGACAGAGAATATCTTATTTGACGTCGCGAAGGTTAGCCTCCCCTACCACGCCATCATCGGCAGGCCAGCCGTGTACTGGTTCATGGCTGTAGCCCATTACGGCTACCTCATCCTCAAGATGCCGACTCCCTCTGGTGTCCTCAAGATCTGCAGAGTTCATGCCGCTGCGGTGACGACTTTGGAGAAGCTCTGAGCACTGGTAGCGGCCCCAGCACCTGCCCCGAGCGATGCTGGATCGAGTTAGCCCTCGCCAGACTCAAGCGCACACAGTCGCGCCACTGCACCGCGGGTGCAGCCCTCCGACGACGATGACATGCCCATCAAAATAATCCAGATTTGCTCTAATGCTGCTCAGACCATCCGTATCGCGGGGAGTCTGGACAGCGAGCAGGAACCAGCGCTCGCTGCTTTCCTGCGAGCTAACGTCGACGTCTTCACTGACAACCTTCGCAAATGCTAGGCATTCCCAGGGAAGTGATCGAGCACCGTCTGAAGATCTACCCGATGCCCGGCCAGCACAGCAAAGGCCTCATAAGCGGTCCATCGAGCGGAAGAACTTCATCCGCGGAGAGATCAAGAAGGTACTCGATGCTATTTTCATACGGTAGGTCACCATCCCTGATGGCTGACCAATCCTGTTGTGGTACCTAAGGCTGGCGGTAAGCTCCAGATGTGCATTGATTACACCAGCTTCAACAAGGCATGTCCTAAAGATCCTTTCCCTCTCCCTAGAATAGATCAAATCATATATTCAACATCGGGATGCAATATGTTATGCTTTCTAGATGCATATTCGGGGTTCCGCCAAATCCCAATATCTAGAGAGGATGAAGAACATACCACATTTATAACTATCGATGGCCTTTGCTACTATCTCTCCATGCCTTACGGTCTTAATAATGACCTCCCCACCTTTGTACGTGCCATGCATAAAACATTTGGGGACCTCATTCGAGACCTAGTAGAGGTATATGTCGATGATATTATAGTTAAAATCCAGACACATACATCATTGCTAGAGAACCTCGCCCCAGTCTTTGATAGACTGCGGACCACACGCACAAAGCTCAATACCGACAAGTTCATGATTGGAGTCAAAGCTGGGAAGCTGCTCGGTTTCTTGGTCTCACACCGAGGGATTGAAGCCAACCTAGAGAAGATCAAGGCGGTGGAGCTGATGCGGCCTCCAGTCCGCATCAAGGATGTGCAGAAGCTTGCAGGATGCTTGACAACACTCAACCGGTTTATCTCTAGGCAGGCTGAGCGGGCCCTCCCACTCTTCAAGCTATTGCGTCAGCCCGAACCATTCGTCTGGACCGAGGAGGCAGAGAGGGCGTTCCTCGAGCTGAAATAGTAGCTGACGTCGCTGCTCATAATGGTGGCACCAGAGCCCAGGGTGCCCCTGTACCTCTACATCACTGCCACAACAGAGGTCGTAAGTAATGTTTTGGTTGCAGAGCAGTTTAGTCCCTAGCAGCCCCGATGGACGGAAGGGGCTCCGACCATTGATTCTGAGCCCTAGGGCTTGGAGATCGCAGGGGGCCCCAATAATAGGGTTGCCTCTGGGTCCCAGCCCCTAGAGGATGCACAGGTCCCCATAGGGGGCCCCGGAGAGCAAGGAGCCTCTGGGTCCAAGCCCCCAAAGGAGAACCAGTTCCCCTAGGGGTCCCTGGAGAGCAACAAGCCTCTGGGTCCCAGCCCCCAGAGGAGGACCGGGTCCCCCTAGGGGGCCTCGGAGAGCAAGGAGCCTCTTTGTCCCAGTCCACAGAGGATGACCGGGTCCCCCTAGGTGGCCCCAGAGATCAAGGAGCCTTTGAGTCCCAGCCCCCAAAGGATGCAACGGGCCCTGGGGACGTGGATTCTCCGGGACCAGAGCAGATGGAAGAGGATGTGTCGCTTTCTCCAAGGAGATCCCAAACCATCCAACGTCCGGTCTACTTTATCAGCGAAGTCCTACATGAAGCAAAAACAAGGTACCTTGAAGTGCACAAGTTGCTCTATGCGGTACTAATCTCGTCGAGGAAGCTCCGCCATTACTTTCAGGCACACAGAGTTTCTGTGGTGACATCGTTCCCACTGGGGGCGGTGCTGCGCAGCTCTAACACAATAGGTAATATCGCCAAATGGGCTACCGAACTGGCGGAATTCGAGCTCGACTTCATACCGTGGCATGCAATCAAGAGCCAAGCGCTAGCTGATTTTGTCGCTGAGTGGACTCCCTCACCAAGCAACCCAGGGGGCCGGGAGATCAGCGAGCCAAAGCCCAGGGCACCGATGCTTATTGGACCTCACTGGACACTCTTCTTCAATGGATCCTCGTGGAAGCAAGGGGCCGGAGCCGGTGTACTGCTCACCTCTCCAACAGGGGAGCAGTCCAAGTACGCGGTGCACCTCGACTTCAAGGAGACCAATAACATGGCGGAGTACGAAGCCCTCATATTCAGACTCACAATTGCACAAACTCTTGGTGTCCAGTAGATGCTGGTCAAGAGAGACTCCTAGCTGATCATTAAACAGGTCTAGGGAGAATGCTTCTGCAATGACCCCCAGCTCGCGGCATACCTGCTGCACGTCAAGAAGCTGGAAGATAGTTTTGAGGCCTTGGACCTCTACCATGTGCCGCACGCCGACAACTCCATCGCTGACGCCCTGTCAACCATGGCGTCCACAGGAGCCTCGATTCCTGAAGGGGTCTTCGACAGGAGGTTGGTGTGACCGATCGCTAGGCCTACGGGGCCTAACGAAGAAGGCCAACCCAGCATCACAGAGCCGGCGATCATGGCAGCTTTGCAACCATGGGGCCTGCCGAGGTTCTTGTGCATCACCGGGGATGCCAGATTACCCAGCGCCCAAGATCCAGAAGTTCAGGAGAGCCCCGACGCATGTATCACAGAGATCTGGGACTATCTAAAGGACAACATCCCCCCGGAGGATCTGGTATCCGCTAAGAGGATTGTGAGGATGTTGAAATGCTACATGCTGGTAGAAGGTGACCTCTATCGGCGTGGTGTGAACGGCGTACTACTATGGTGCATAACTCAGGAGGAAGGCTGCGACCTGCTTGCAGAGATCCACAAAGGAGAGTGCGGGAATCACGTAGCTTTCCACACGTTGGTTGGCAAAGCCTTCCGGCAGGGCTTCTACTAGCCAACAACACTACAAGACGTTGTCAAGCTGGTCAAGAGATGCAAAGGCATGCCAGTTCCATGCCATGATAATTCACACTCCAGCGCAGACACCGCAGAAGATCCCGCCCCCCTGGACTTTCGCGGTATGGGGGTGGATATCTTGGGACCCTTCCCCAGGGCAGACGGAGGGTACCGGTTCATCTACGTCGCTATAGACAAGTGCACCAAGTGGCCGAAGGCAGCCCCAGTGATCAACATCAACAAGGAGTCTGCAATCAAGTTCATCAAGTCGATTGTCCGCAGGTTTGGGGTCCCGAACAAGATCATCATCGAGAACGCGACCAGTTCACCAGTGCAGCATTCCAGGACTACTGCGAAGACCTCGGTGTCCAAGTTTGTTATGCATCTGTGGCTCAACCAAAGAGCAATGGTCAAGTTGAAAGGGCCAACGCTGAGATCCTCAAGGGCCTCAAGACATGCACATATAACAACTTGTATAAGCATGGTGCCAAGTGGGTTGACGAACTCCCCTGTGCGCTATGGGCAAGCCGGACATCACGCAACTGCACCACTGGAGAAACACCTTTCTTCCTGGTGAATGGGGCCGAGGCTGTCCACCCCCCAGAGATTGCAGTGGGCTCGCTTTGAGTCCGACCGTTCGATGAAGCCTCACAAGACCAGCTCCGACGAGAAGATGCTGACCTCATTGACGATGCAAGGTGGCACGCCACCATCCGAAACTGACAGGTGCTCAAGCGCTACCAGGAGCGGTTTGTGCGGAGTAGAGAACTCCAGACAGGTGACCTGGTGCTGCGGCATATACTTTCTCGAGAAGGGTCGTACAAACACTCCCCTAGCTCGAAGGGCCCCTTCCGAGTGACACAAGTATCCCGCCCGGGGTGTATCCGCCTGGCCATAGAAGAAGGAGATCCCCTCCCCAACCCTTGGAACATAGAGCACCTCCGTAAGTTCTATCCCTAAGCATATATTAGGACAGTGTGGGGTGTCATGGTGCCAAGGAACAACACTTAGGACAACCAAGCTCTGGGGATGACAAATCCAGAATGTTCAACCATTTAGCTTGGTCCCGTACCCTAAGCATGAACATTTTGCCTCCCTTGCCAACCGGAGTGGGTCGTTGCCTTTTTGAAAAGCCAGACCCCTCCTATGAATGCCAATTTGAAAAAATCACTGTCTTACTATATGTTTTCTCTTATGTTCACTTAATTGCCTGTTAATTTTGTGATCTATCAGGCTAGTCTCGTTCTTTCGTATATTATCTTCATATACTGGTGAAGTTTTTTCTATATCACCCCTAGTGGAGTTATGCAACCCTGCGGAAGGCGGACTTGTTTGAGGTACTTGCAGGGTGTTTCGGGACCTCACGACTTCTCTCTTACTTGGGGTCCTATGGTGCCAAATGGTCCCCCACGAAAGGCCTACGCCAAGCTGGAGGTCCAGAGCGCACAACCTGCTTAGCCTGGTCTTGTACCCTAAGCGTGTGCGCTTTGCCTCCCAGTGCTACGGCTAAGTACTAAGGGAGAGGACACTCACATCCTGAGTAAGGTGGGAGCCAGATCCTGAGCGCTAACGCACTGAATTGCCAAAACCCCACGTACCATCCCAAGACTGTAAGACATGTCAATACTAAAGAATAGGAAAAGATTGCCAATGAGCAAAAAATATGCACCCCTGTTATGTGTGCAATACATACAAAGCAAGTTACGATGGTGGAAAACACCAGAGCACTCAGCTCCGACACCTCCCAGGGGGCCTGCCGTCGACGTTCTAACGATGACGGAGGGCGACACCAGAGCATCTAGCTCTGGCACCTCCCAGGGGGTCTGCCGTCGACGAATCTACGATGATGGTGGGCGACGTCAAAGCATCCAGCTCCAGCATCACCCAAGTGGTCTGCCGTCGACGTCCAAGCATGTTGACAACAACAACAAGGGCTGGTAAGTGAGTACACTCTCCTGTTCACTCTTGTTGCTAACAAGGTTCTCTTGTGGTATCCTGTACACCAGGGGCCTGCTGTCGACGCATCTACGATGATGGTGGGTGACGCCAGAGCAGCCAGTTCTGGCACCCCCCGAACGGCCTGCCGTCGACGCATCTACAACAATGGCGGGCGACGCCGGAGCATCCAGCTCCGGCACCTCCCAAGGGGACTGCCGTCGACGACTTTACGATGATGGTAGGTGACGCTGGAGCATCCAACTCTGACACCTCCCAGGGGGCCTACCATAGACGACTTTACAACGAGGAAGGGCGACGCTGGAGCAGCCAGCTCCGGCACCTCCCAGAGAGCCTACGTCCACGAATCTATGACGATGGTGAGCAACGCCAGAGCATCCAGCTCCGGCATCACTCAAGGGGCCTGCCGTTGACGTCCATGCATGTCGTTGACAACAACAAGCGCTGATAAGTGAGTACACTCTCCTGCCCCACTCTTGTTGCTATCAAGATTCTCTTGTGGTATCTTGTACACCAGGGGCCTGCCGTTGACGCATCTACGATGATGGTGGGCGATGCCAGAGCAGTTAGCTCTGGCACCCCCTAAAGGGCCTTCTGTCGATGCTTCTGCGAAGAGGGTGGATGACGCTGGAGCATCCAACTCCGACAGCTCCCAGGGGGCCTACCGTCGATGCATCTACGATGATGGTGGGCGATGCTAGAGCATCCAGCTCCGGCACCTCCCAGGGAGCCTGCCGTCGACGACTTTACGACGACGAAAGGCGACGTCAGAGCAGCCAGCTCCGACACCTCTCAGGGGGCCTACCGTCGACGTATCTACGACGATGGTGGGCGATGCCAGAGCATCCAGCTCCGGCATCACTTAAGGGGCCTGCCGTCGATGTCCAATCATGTTGACGACAACAACAAGCGCTGATAAGTGAGTACACTCTCCTGCCCTGCTCTTGTTGCTAACAAGATTTTCTTGTGGTATGGTCCTGCCTCGATGCATCTACGGTGCTGGTGGGCGACATCAGAGCATCCAGCTCCGGCACCTCCTAGAGGGCCTGCTGTCAACGACTCTACGACTATGGCAGGCGACGCTGGAGCATTCAGCTCTGACACCTCCCAGGGGGCCTACCGTTGATGACTTTATGATGAGGAAGGGCGACGCTGGATCTGCCAGCTCCAACACCTCCCAGAGGGCCTGCCATCGACACATCTGCAACAATGGTGGGCGACGTCGGAGCATCCATCTCCGGCATCACTCAATGGGCCTGCCGTCGACTTCAACACTCAGACAAAGCTCGACGCTCCTGGAAGGGCCACACCAAGGCCAACCACTCATGCTCCCCCACTCCGTTGGGGACCAATCGAAGACATCCTGCGCTCAAATGGTAGGCGTACCCAACAACTTGGCCACGACTACCGGGGGCCTCTAAGAGGGTTTCATAGGCAGGACGTCAACTAGCGACGAATCGACCGTGTCAGCTGTGCAAGCATTGGTCCCTCAAAAGCTAATGACATCATCAAAAGCTCTTCAAGACCTTACACAGAGAAGGAATTGGGGCAACAATTTGAGAAGCACAAGGCAAGCAAACAAGCAAAACAACATGGATTCAAATTCATTAACAAATATTTATACAAAGGGGTGATCCCCGGTTACAAAAGCACTTCGTTTGGGTGCCGCTGGTCTCAATCCCGCTGGAACGAAGAGGCCACCTGCTTGGCAAGGTCCTGGACTTCGGCTCTCGCCTCTTCCTCTCACTCATAAAGGGGGCCTTTCTCCACCGGATCCAGCGGGATCGTCAGGTACCAGCTCCGGAAGCATACAAGACATGGGAGGCCACCAGTTCAACCAGTTCCCTTTCTTCGACCTCCAGCCGCCTCGCAAGGACGGTGTTCACCGACCCCAACATCGAGCAGAGGGAGTCCAAAGTTGGGAGCAGCTCGACCACCCCATGAGACGACTCCTCGCGCGGCACAGGACCAAGGTTGAGGGGTTCCAACACCGCCCCAGTACGGCCAGGAAGTCTTGGATCCCTTGGGCCACGGTCGCGTGGGAGGCCTGAAAGCTCTCCGCCTCTCTCCGCGCAGCTTCCTCCTGGTCGGCGAGCTCCCGAGCACGACGCTTCAGATCCTCCTCCCGGCGCTTGATGGCAAGCTCCGAGTCCTGCATAACCCGACGCTTTTCCTCCAGGCTCCGGGAGACCACCTCCTCCATCACCGCCAAGTCCCGTTCCGCATCAGCAACGCCAACTTCACAGTGGACCAACTCCAGCCACTGATCCTCACACAACTTCAGATGGGCATAGGTGACGGCATGGGCCTTCAAGGCCTTCACCTCGAGTTCCTTGTTCTTGGCATCGACTAGCTTCACCAAGCGTTGCTCCTCTGCAAGCTGATCCCACTCTCGGGCGAAAGTAGCCTGCGTCTGGCGCAAGTTGGACTGGGCCGCGACAACAGCATCGGCGAGTGGGATCGGCATGACCGTCGCCATGGACGGCTGCCTCTCCGCTCCTTCTGCCGACTCCACGGTAGACACCAGCGCCTGGGGACCAAATTGCTTCTCGGCTGGAGCTCCGGGAACCACCGCGTTGCTGCCCAGCGCTGAAGTCCCCTCCTCTGTTGCAAGGGCATCACCGGCTACCGGTGGCGAGTCGCCATCTTGCACGCCAATAACATCAGGCGCCAACGCCACGTCAATGTTGGGTGGGTTAGCTCCACAAGGGAAGCCGCCATGACCATGGTAGCCGCCTCATCGCCCGTCACCTCCTCATCCGGCACCACCTCGCCTAGCACCACCTCTACCGCATCTGCCTTGACGGACGGGGGCATAGAGGCATTGACTTCACCAGAGGCCAATGCACCTTCGGGCGCAAGATGTGGCACAACAAAACTTGTTCCAGCTCCAGGAAAAGTAGGGGCTACAAAGACCACCTCTGGAAGCACCAAGGGCACCAAGTCAGCTGACGGCGCCCCAAAAAGCCAAAGACAAAACTTTGTCAGAGTGAAGAAGAAAAGAAGAGAAATAGCAGGGGAGAAGCTGCGGCTTACTGGCGGGTCGGACCACTCCAGTGACCCTGGCCTCCCACCCCACGTGGTAGACCGAGGTCGCCATGATCTGACGACAAGGTCGGCGCTGCCGTCTCTAGCACCAACTCTTGGACAACCTGCGTCGGCGTGGCTACCTGCGCAGACCCCTATGCACCTCCTCCGGAACTAGAACCACCGCTGGAATTAGAAACCAAGTTGACGACGAGAGCTTCGGCCGCTCCGGCTCCCTCGCGATGAGAAATTGGGGTATCGTCCCCCCGCACCAGCTTCTGCTTCTTTGACGCAATGGTGGTGGAACCCACGACCAGAGTGCGGGAACGCTTTCCCGGCCGTGGAACTGGTGCTGGCTGGCTGTCCCCGACCGTGACGAAGGATATTGGGGGCCCTACCTTCGCCGTTTCCATAGAACAGGAGGAAGATCCCGACCTTGGTTGCGTCATGGCGCGACATCACGCCAGGACCACCGAAGCCCAGACGTCTCTTTGGGGTGCAGGCGGGTAACGTCGAACACGTTGACAGCCTGCATCGAGCTCAGTAGTTCGTCCCTCAATCCGGGGGTCATGAAGAGCGGCTCCAAGTTGTCCGGGATGGAGATGTGATCGTCGTCAACCATGTCGCAGGTCACCGCCTTCAACATCCCCTCCAACATCTCGGGGGTGGGGTCATCTAGAGCCAACCAGCACCGATCATGGGTACCAGTGTAGTACCAGGCCCCGTAGGCGCACCTCTGGAGAGGGGCGGTGTGATGGTGCAAGAAATCTGCTAGCACCATCATGGAGGTCAGGCCTTTGCCCGCCAAGAGCCGGATCCGCTTCAATATCGGCGTGTACTCCTTCGTCAACCCCTAGAAAGCTTCCCACGTGGTGGGATTAGCAGTTGGACCTTCAGAGGGCATCTTCAACGCAGGATGGGCCTCGACCCGCACAATCGCCCAATCTTCCCTCTATGTGCTCCACTTGCCCCCTTTGAGCAAAGGGAGGTAAGCCCGGGAGGTCTTGTCCTGGTGCCGGAAGTAGTAGGCACCCACTTGGGTCGTCGCGCTCTTTGCGATGATCTTCATCACGAAGAAGAATCGGAACATCTCCACCGTTGGCCGACATCCCACGAATGCCTCACAGAAGTGGACAAACACAACAATCAAGGCGAAGGAGTTCAGCGACAGGTGGTGAAGCTGCAGCCCATACTCCTCCAGCACTACGAAGAAGAACTTTGATGGCGGGAGCCCAAGTCCCGCAGACATGTAGGAGGCAAAGAGGACAGTCTCGTCTTCGTGCAGGTCTTCAAGAGTGGGAGATCCACTGCGGATCATCCACGAATACTCCGCTGCCAACCAGCCAAGCAGTTGCCTCATCGGCAATAGGTCATCGGTCGACTGGAAGAGAGAAGGTGGAAATGGGGATGCCATTGAAGCAAGCAAAGGTGAGAGCTCTGGCTGATGGGTGAAGGCTCGGATGCTCGAAGAAGAAGGCGAAAACGCAGGCTGCGGGGTGTGAGTAAGAAAGGAACCGTCCCCCTAACAAAGGTTTCTTTTTTGATCACCCCCGCGACACCTGAGTACTTTGTGTGTATCACAAAGCTTCGGCCCGCACCACTCAATGCACAACACCCATGACAATGAGCCCTACGCCCCCTGTCAAAAGCACTGGCCCAGGCGGTCAGCCACCTGAAGAAACAGCTGAAGCGGCTCCCTGAATGGCAGAGCAAACGAAAGTGCTATAGCCGCATTGGGAACCGTCACGGTTAAAGGCGCCGCAGAAAAAAAAAAAGATACTACAGCAAGCAAAGATCCCGTTGCTAGAGTCTCTCAACCAGAGGAGGACACATGGTGACGTTGGCAGAAGTGACCACCGCTTCGTTTGTCCAAAACAAAATTCAAAGCACAGCACGGGAAAACATGGAAAGGGCTCCCCTTACGGGCTAGTCACCTCCCCCCAAGGTGGACCCAGGGGCCACTGTCGGTACCCAGCAGACGGGGTACCCTCGCACACAAGGTGAAAACACCTAGGCACGTCTGGTGGCGCCACATGTCCTGAAGGTGCCAGACCCTGGCATTCCTCAAGGACAAGCTCCAGGACTGCCACGTGAGCCTCAAATATGGGACTCAGCTCCTCCAGTGAGGCGGGCTCCCGAGATGCCACGTGTAGGGACGGGACCTCACACAACCTTGGGGGAGAGCTCCGGTGCAGCAATGTGGCTCGGAGCACCAGGCCAGGCAAGCCCCCCCCCCCCCCCCCCCCCCCCGCGCAGGGAAGGGTCCGGAGCTGCCACGTTCCCCGGAGAGCCCCAGAGCTGCCACGCGTCACGAAAAACTGGGACTGGCCTCCCCCGCAGGGGCCAGCCCCGATGCTACCACGTGTCCTGCAACTTGCCCTCGGCGTTAAGATGTTGGAGTTAAGGGATGGTGCGCCCTGCCCAAGTCAAGCATTGAAAACATGTACCCACCTTTGGCGCAAAACGCAGAGCACGCCAATAGTCAGAGACCACTATGACCAACGCATCATAGTGAAGGCACTGCAGGCCTATCTCACCCAGCCAAGTGGGTAGCTTCCGACAACAAGACAGGCTGACGGGACACCTTTTGCCATCGTCAGCAACGGCGCGTGGGCTACTGACGAGAGAGGCGGCAAGACGGTGAATCTTCGCTGCCACGGTCACAAGAAGCTTATGTGACAAGCATAGATCTTTAGGATAAGATCACCCCAGGACCACCTGTCGGGCCTTAGACCCCACTTGTAAGGCATCCGACCTTAGCTATAAAAGGACTGGACTGCCACCGTTACAAAGGACCCAACATGAAATCCCCAATACACACACACACATTCACACACTAGCAATACAATCCACTGTGGAGTAGGGTGTTACGCTCCTTGCAGCCCGAACCACGTAAAAACCACCATGTCATACACTCTTATATGTGCGTACACTTGATTGAGGCGTAAGCCCCGCCTAACAAGAACCTCCGCGGGCTGCTCCTTAGCAGGTCTGGGGGAAGTTGATGAACCCAACGGGTACGGGGGATGCCCTATCTTTCGATGAGAGATGTTGGTGGTGCATGAATTTGGTGGAGGCCGTCGTTGGCTGCCCGACTACCACAACAAGAATGGTGTGGCGCCTTGAGCGACAGTTACACTGTCTCCTGGTAACTACGATTTGGGTGGAGGTCGATGTTGTGCTACACGACTACAACAACCACAAGGGTGTTGCGCCTTAGCGATAGTTACACCGGCTCCTGTTGTTGCTGTTCTTGCCGTGCCAAGAACAACCTTGAACCTGCAAGCAATCGAAGAACAAGCAAGAACAAGATAACAAGCAAACACTCACGGGTGTGATAAGTTGTGGTTCTGATTCAAGTAATTGGAAGGTCTCGTCGACACTTGCGTTACAAGGAAGTAGCAATGGCTAAACTTACAGAAAACAAAACCCAGGTTCTTCCTATGGCTGCTAGTTGTTTATATAGAGGAGGAAGACTAGAACTCAGGATGGAGTCACGAGTCTTGTTCGGCCCTTTCTGAGCAGCTCAAGCGTCATCTGCCTTTGATTCTTGATCCAATGGAAATTAGACGAAGAGACCATTCCAGCAAGTACTTATTTGCATTAAACAACCTTGGGAGTTGAAAGTTATGCCCCTTTTAAGATGGTACTTGCTGCAGCTACGAGGACCCCTCGGGTGGAGCAGCCTTCATTGTATTAGTCGCTCCATTCCTCCTAGCTGGATCAGTTCCCAAGCACTTAATATTAACAAGGTCATCACAAGGCTTTAATAGTCCCCTATTTGAAGGATAATTACTTTGAACAGCCAGGAATGAATTCACCTGATAATTAAGTTGACGTGCACGAGCACATGTCATTGGACCTTGATTAGCTACAAGTGGTGAATGGGCTGCTGTTGTGGTTGTATCTAGGGTAGCGATGTCCTCATTAGAAGTGTTGCATAAACACTTCAACAGAAGTGATAACGGAACCGAATTTAAAAATCAATCATTTGATCACTTTTGTGCTGAAAATGGAATAGATCACCAATTTTTTGCACCTTATGTACCTCAACGAAACTGTGTTGTAGAGAGAAAGAATAGAACCTAAGTTGAGATGGCTAGGACTATACATGATGAATATCAAACTCCTAAAAAACTTTGCGCAGATGCAATTTCAACCACTTGTTATGTCTCAAATCATGTTTTGTTGCGTGCTAAGATAGGAAAAACACCATATGAACTTCAGTTTGGACATGGGCTTAGTGTCACACACTTTCGTGTCTTTTGTTGTAAATGCTTTGTTAAGATCTTGATAAATTTGAATCTAGATCTGTTGATGGCATGTTTCTTGGTTATCCATCTCATACTAGAGGCTACCATGTGCTTTTACTTGACACTAACAAAATTATGGAGACTTCTGAGGTTTCTTTTGATGAAGCTAGCCCAGGTACTAGCTCTAATCTTGCAGGTCCAGATCCATATCCACAGGGGAGAGTATTTCATTGAAGAAGACGAAGAAGTGGTGCTAATGCCCGAAAATTCAGAAGCAAATGACGTTAATCACGCTGCTGATTTTGCACCACAACCAGCACCAACAACTACTGCCGCTGGTACAGATCGTCCTCAAGCCACATGTTCTTCGACCTGTCATGAACATGAAGAACAAAGAGCTTCTGAAGTGTCTACTCTCCTTCGAATCCTCAAAGTTATCTGCCACAACAAATTATTGGGAGCTTGCTCGAACGAGTCACACGGTCCAGGTTTTGCGATCCAAACTCTCATGCTCATTCTGCTTTTGTTGCTTCTTTTGAACCCAAAGATATATCACATACACTCACTAATGAATCTTGTATTATTGCCATGCAAGAAGAGTTAGAAAATTTTGAAAGAAATAATGTTTAGAAACTTGTACCTCCACCTCAAGGTCACACTTTAATTGGAACTAAATGGGTGTTTAAAAAAAAAGTGGGGATGGGACTGTTATTAGGAATAAGGCTAGGTTGGTTGCTCAAGCTTTCACACAAATTGAAGGTCTAGAATTTGATGAAACTTTTGCTCCTGTTGCTAAATTAGAATCCATAAGAATTTTGTTAGATTTTGCTGCATCTAAAGGTTTCAAGTTATATAAAATGAATGTTAAAAGTGCTTTTCTTAATGGCTATATAGATGAGGAGGTTTATGTCAAGCAACCACCGGGTTTTGTAAATCCAGATTTTCCTAATAATGTTTACAAACTGTCCAAAGCCTTGTACAGTCTCAAACAAGCCCCTAGAGCGTGGTATGATAGGTTAAAAACATTCTTACTTGAAAAGGGGTTTACCAAGGGCAAGGTTGATAAAACTCTTTTTGTGCTTAAGCGTGGCAATGACTCATTATTCGTTCAAGTATATGTGGATGGTATTATCTTTGGTTGTGCTTCTCATGATCTTGTGTCCAAGTTTCAGCTGTAATGAGTTCAAAATCTGAAATGAGTATGATGGGAGAACTTACGTACTTTTTGGGGCTGCAAATCAAGCAAACTAAGGAGGGTACTTTTGTACATCAAATGAAGTATACAAAAGACCTTCTTAAGCACTTCAACATGGACAAAAGCAAGCCTCTTCGGACACCAATGGGTTTGTTATAAGAAAATTTGGCATACAGTAGGTTCTTATCCCAACTCCTACTATTTTTCAAAGCACATGCTCTCAACATATCTTCAATAATTTGATTAGTGCGCTCTGTTTGACCGTCAGTTTGCGGATGATATGCCAAGCTGAAATTCAGTCGGGTATCCATAGACTCATGCAACTTTTGCCAAAATCTGGAAGTGAACTGAGTACCCCTATCCGATATCATTTTCTTCGGTACTCCATGCAGGCATACAATTCTTGCCATATATAGCTCTGCCAATCTTGAACCAGAATAGCTTTCTTTTACTGGGATAAAGTGAGTCACTTTGGTCAAACGGTCTACTATGACCCATATAGAGTCGTATCCGGACTGAGTTCTCAGCAATCCCACAATAAAGTCCATACTTATTTCTTCCCATTTCCATTCAGGAATTTTAATTGGTTGAAGTAACCCTGCGGGTCTTTGATGTTCTGCTTTGACCTTCTGACATGTGTCACATAGAGCTACATACTCCGCCACATCACGTTTCATTCCATGCCACCAATACCGATCCTTTAGATCTTGATACATCTTTGTGCTTCCTGGATGAATAGAATATGACGAATCATGGGCTTCTCTCAGTATCAGTTCTCAAATCTCCTTGATATCAGGTACATATTTTCTTCCCCAGCCATAAAGTTCCCTGTTCATCTTCTTTAAAGTCTAGTGCTTTTCCTTCTTTCATTAGTTGCTTAATCTTCTGAATCCACTTATCATTCTTTTGCCCTTCACGAATATCCTTCTCCAGCGTCGAATCTACTTCCATAGACACTACCTCAGTATTAGTCATGATACTAAGGTTTAGCCTTGCGAATTCCTCACATAACTGCGGTTGTTGTCCTTGCAGTATCAAGCTATTGCATTGAGCTGATCTGCTTAATGCATCTGCGACCACATTAGCTTTCTCAGGATGATAGTTGATTCCGACATCAAAATCATTGATAAGTTCCAACCATCTGCGTTGTCTGAGATTTAGATCTGGTTGGGTGAAGATATACTTCAAACTCTCGTGGTCCATATAAATTTCAGTTCTTTTTCCAATCAGATAATGCCTCCATAATTTCAATGCATGCACTACAGCTGCTAACTCCAAGTCATGAGTGGGATAATTTCTTTCATGCTTTCTGAGTTGACGTGAAGCATAGGCTACTACATGTCCCTCTTGCATTAATACACATCCCAGTCCTTGGCCGGATGCATCACAGTAGACTGCAAATTCTTTCTACGTATGAGGCATAATCAACACTGGAGCAGTGGTCAATCTTTTCTTTAGCTCTGTAAAACTGACTTCACATTCTGGTGTCCACTTGTATACAGCTCCCTTCTCAAGTAACTTTGTTAACGGACGAGATATTTTTGAGAATCCTTCGATGAACCGGCGATAATAGCCAGCCATACCCAAGAAACTCCTGATTTCCCCAACATTTTTTGGTGTCTTCCAATTCAGAACATTTTTCACCTTACTAGGGTCTACTGCTATTCCTCCTTGTGATATAACATGTCCCAGAAATGACACTTCCTTCAACCAGAACTCACATTTACTTAGCTTTGCATATAACTGATGTTCACGAAGTTTTTGTAAGGCTAGTCTTAGGTGCTCCTCATGTTCCTCTTCACTTTTGGAGAATATCAAAATGTCATCAATAAACACCGCGACAAACTTATCCAAGTATTCCATAAACACCTTATTCATAAGGTACATGAAATAAGCTGGGGCGTTAGTCAAGCCAAAAGACATGACTGTATACTCATATAATCCATATCTCAAAACAAATGTCGTCTTGGGTATGTCAGAGGGCCGTATCTTCAATTGGTGATACCCTGAACACAGATCAATCTTCGAGAAGACACAAGCACCTCTCAACTGGTCAAACAAATCCTCAATCCTTGTTAGAGGATACTTGTTCTTGATAGTTACTGCGTTGAGTGCGCGATAATCCACACACAACCTCTGTGTGCCATCTTTTTTGGGCACAAATATCACTAGAGCTCCCCAAGATGAGGAACTTGGACGAATGTATCCTTTTGCTAACAACTCATTGATATGATCCTTCAATTCTGCCAATTGTTTAGCATCCATCCTGTATGGTCGCTTGTAAATTGGTGTTGTACCAGGTACTAATTCAATGATGAATTCAATCTCTCTGTCAGGGGGCATACCCGGTAGTTCCTCAGGAAACACATCCGAAAAGTCACAAACAACTTTGATCTCTTGTACCCCTTCAACTTGATTGAGTCGTATTTTCTGAACTGGTGCTTGCTCAGGACGAAACTCCACGTTTGTGCCATCTATATGAGTTAAGCATACTGTTCTGGTGGCACAGTGGATCACTCCTTTGTACTTGGTTAACCAATCCATTCCGAGAATAATGTCTATTCCTTGTGACTCCAGCACTATAAGGTTTGCTAAGAATGCTACCCCCCTAATGCTTATGCTTACATTAGGGCATACTTGCCTTGTCAACATCTCTCCTCCAGGAGAGTTGACTACTAATAATTGATTCATTAATGTAACCGTCATTCCATGTCTTCTTATGAAATCTTTCGCTATGAATGAATGCGTTGCACCAGAGTCAAACAATACTGTAGAAGGATCGAAATCAGCAGGGAATGTACCGATCACCACATCTGATGCGTCTTGGGCTTCCTCCAAAACAACATGATTGACCCTTCCTGTGGACTGGTTCTGCTGTGATAGCTTCTTCGGGCAGTTGTTGGAGTAGTGTCCCTTGTCACCACATATGTAGCAAGCTCCCCGAGTACTGGTGTTTTGAGCCTTGTTTCGTTGTTGATTTTGCTGTGATTGCCTAGTTGGTCGAGGTTTGAAGTCATAGGACCCTGTTGATACATTTGAGGGCATTGCGGTTGCATGTGCTGGTACTGTGGACGAGCATACTGAGCTTGAGGTCTGAATGAAGAGTTGTTGATGTACCGCTAACCTTGATTATTGCCCATGGGATGATTCATGTGTCCCGACTGCTGTGGGTTGAAGCGAGGACGATGGTTGCTTGAAGACTGCCCCATCATCATCTTCCTTTTGCGGTCTTCTCCTTTGCATTCCTTTTTCTTTCTTTCTACCGTAAAAGCTTTGTCCAGCAGAAGCTAGCATAGTCATTGGAAGACATCATCAGCTGTATCTCTTTGTCCAGTCCCTCCTTGAAACAAAATTGTTTCTTGGCATCAGTGTCAACATCTCCAGGGGCGTACCGAGATAGTTATGTAAACTTGTTCAAATACCCCCGTATGTTCATGTTCCCTTGCTTCAGTGCTAGGAACTCCAGACGCTTGGCTTGAATTTCTCCTTCAGGCATGTGATGATTGCGGAAGCTTTCTCTGAATTCCTCCCAGGTGATGTTGTCTGGGTTGCCATGAGCTGCAGCATAAGTGATCCACCAATCAGCTGCAGGTCCATGGAGTTGGTGTGATGCCAATAACACCCTTTCCCTTCCTTCACATTGAACAATCCTCAGTTTACTTTCAATCATATTAATCCAGTCGTCAGCATCCATAGGTTCCACGACGTTGGAAAAGTGTGGAGGTTGAGTGTTCATAAAGTCTCTTAAGCAAAACCTTGGAGGTGGGGGGGGGGTGGTGGTGGTGGTGCTTGCTGAGCCTGTTGCATATTGTTCACAATTTGTGTTAAATTTTGCATCATTTGAAGCTGCATGGCCATCATATGCTGCATTTGATTTGCAGCTGGTGCTTCACGGGCACCCCTTCCATTCCATTGTGGTAGCGGAACTTCATTGTCTTGATTGGGTGACACACCACATCCACGTCCTCTTCCTCTTCCTGCCATCTGAGATTGGGGCGCTGTTATAGAATGAGGAGATAAGATAGATGCTATTCTATACGACTTTCCCACTATATGCATCAATAAGGAATAAGAGAAATAAAGGTCATTTCATTAAGCAAACTCAAACATGGATAAACAAGTTCTCAAAGCAAAATCATACAACTCAAGATTATACAGATCATTACTACATAGCTCTTATTACAACTCATGGGTAAGTGTCTTAATCTTGGGTCGTAGGGCAGGTTGGAGTCTACTCTCGCTCGTCGGGATCCTCCTCCTCGTCCGGGTCTTCATCATCATCTCCATCATATCCTGAGTTGCTGCCATGAGACTCGTTGCCACGCGGAGGAGAGTTGGTTGGCTGCTGCGGCACAGAAGGCTCCTCAGAATCTGGCTCCTCATCTGAAGACTGGTCCAGTGAGTTAGTGTCACCAAGACAGACGCGGCGATCAGGAGATCCGGAATCCAAGTGGGGGTGTCTGAAGCATACCCATCTGGGTCCTCGTCGGTGATTCGACGGTACCTCCTCACCCGCCTTTCATAATGTAGGCGTGCACCGAGTTCCGAAGATGGTAGCGGTAAGTGTGACTCCAAAAGGTGATGGCCTCCCAACTGACATCCTGCTCAGCGTGACGTCGGTAGCTCCTCGCAGCAGGAGTACGGTGCACCTTGAGTAGTTCATCCCCATAGTAGGCAAATATCTTGCATGACCACTCAATCCGGTAGGGGCGCTGCATCTCGATGGAGTGGTAGGTGAGTGCCAGTCTCTCGTGTCTGCAGCCGGCATCGTGCAGTATGGCCTGAAGTCGACGTCCGAGTCGTCCTGCAGCTCTCCCATCAGTACATATCACCACCACACGTCGAGGATCATTGAGCAGGGTACGGCGGGCAGCAATCCTTCGGTTAGGGACATAGCCTCCAGTGGAAATGCGAGCGGTTCTCCTGAAGTTGGCCATCTAAAATTTTGAAATAGAAGAGTGTGAGTAATAAAACAAATTAAGGGGTAAATGAAACAAGTACAAGGTAAAGAATACAAAGAAATTTTATAATTTAATAATATTTGAAAATAGTAAAGTCCTTAAATCGTCCTTTTCTATCTAGGCTTGCGTCCTACGGGCAACCTGGCTCTGATACCACTTTGTCACACCTGGTAATAAGAAGACAACAAGATGCTTTCCACATGTATGCCAGGATCAGTTCAACTCATACATGTGTAGACGAAAGTGAAATACCAAATAAAATACCATGTTCGAGTACATCACCTTATTACATAAATGACCTTCTAGGTCTAAAATAAAAGTACACAAGTAGCAGAAAAGAAACATAACAAAGGGCTCCAACACAGGCGTTGCACGGGGGAGCGCCAGCCTAGAACATCTCTTCGGGATCTCGGTAGAAGTCCTGGTTCTCCACCTCAGCGTCTTCGTAGACTGGGGGGGGATATGCAACTAACAAGTTTGAGTACCAACGGTACTCGCAAGTCGGGAAGTTATGACATGTGTGGTTCACAACAAGGAAGGCAATTAATAGTTTAAGCACTATAGCAGTAACAACCTACTCTTAATTGTTTATTAAGCACCTACATCTAGGTGAAATCCCAACCAACATCCCAAAATTAATCCAGGTAAGGCCAAGCCCAAACCATCCATTATGTAACCATGTGCTAATTATAAATTTGGTTTCCAAGTCGCTCGTGTCCATGAGCACGGCTGTCTAGACAGTTTGACAAAACTCTGCAGAGTGTGTATCCTTTACCCGCAGTTCGTGATTTTGTCCCCTGTTGCCAGGTGGACTAAGGTAAACCTCGCTGATGCCCGTGGTAGCTAACCACCATTACACACTTCCGTAGGTGTGTGGCCAGGAGATCACTACGAGGTGTTTTCGATGGTTCTCCCGACTTGCAATGGGTACTCTAAGGTTTCACCGCTCCGACACCTGGAGTCTATTTTCCCTCCGCCAGGAGAAGCCCCCTCTTGAGCCATGCGGATCCCAAGGCAAAGCCCTTTCCCCGCCTGATCAATTACCTATGCTACATCGGGAGAGACCAAATTACAAAACCAAGTTGTCCCATATACAATTCTGTGGTGATACTAAAAGGCTTAGCAACTTCTTCCATAAACCGGTCCTTAGAATCCGATAGGTGTCAAGCCCCAAACCAAGGTCTTGTGCACGCATGAACCAATCCATACAAAACCCCCTATCAGATTCCTATCTACTAGTTCCATTATAGCCATCAATTCATGAATCAAAGTACTTCAAATGTAATATTGTAGAATAGATCATATTTCATTAAACATGTCTAAGCGTAAACTAATTTAATAGTAAAACACCCAAACCATGTTGACAAGGAATATTGTGGAAAATCTAGGAAAACATAACATAGGATTTATATTTTAATTTAGCATGCAACTAACTAAAACTTAACAAAAAGGGTGCAAGATGGTCAAGTAACTTGCCTCCAAATTGTGCCTCGGGGTCGTCGGGAAATTGTTGCTCTTGCAGGTTAAAAGTGGGTTCTGGCCCCGACTCTAAAATACGATGATGCACAAAAAATAACATACAATAAGAATATAATAAAATGCAAACAATTCAAATAAACGCAAATTTCTACGCAAAAGTGATTTTAGGGTTGGTTTATATTATAGACATACATCCATTGATGAGAAATTAAAGTTAAATGAAATTTATTAAGTAAAACATATTTTTATAGATTTTTATACCATTTTTATTTTTATTAGAAACCTAATATTATTTTCTAGAAATTTTTATCCTTCAAATAAGCTTAAATTAGATTTATAATCAATAATGTGAATTTTACAATTTTTACACTATTTTTATTAATTATTTCTATGTGCATAACAATTTTTATGAACTAAATATACTTAAAAGTATTTTTATGACTATTTCAACAAATTAAATGAATTAATAAAAATAATACAGAAATGAAAAGAAATAAAACATATTTAAATCTGTTTTTATAAGTATTTTATACAAATTAAGGACTTTTATTTAATTTCTAGAACTAACAGGGGCTTTTCTGTAAAAATAGAACTGTTCCAGTGGCTAAAAATATTTTTTATTAAGTCCAGGGATTATTCTACAATTTTCCAGATTTTATTTGCTATTTTATAATACTCCAGGGGCTTAAAAACACTTTTTATTCAATTAACCAGTATTTTCCTAATTTCCAGAAAGTCCAGGGGCTAATTTGTCATTTCTAGCGGTTAGATTTGAATTCCAGAGAAACCGAGGGGGTAGCCCGCAAGTTTCCAGGGGCTTGGACGCAAAACAGGCGGCGGTAAAAGTGATTTGAATGTGGGCCGTTGGTTTTAAAATGGATGGCCCAGATTTAATGTACCGAAGGGGTACGGGGTGTTCTAATCTCAATCGCATGTTTTAAATGGACGACGGGCATTGAGCCACGTCGCCCCGATTAGGGTCGGGCGGTGGTGCGCAGCAGCGGCGACGCGCGCACGG
The DNA here is from genome assembly GCA_036927565.1 of Tuctoria greenei. NCBI lineage: Eukaryota > Viridiplantae > Streptophyta > Magnoliopsida > Poales > Poaceae > Tuctoria > Tuctoria greenei. Next base: position 60,450,210 of record JAYESD010000011.1, on the reverse strand, counting down.
CGGCAGCTCGCCGGAGGCAGCCAAAACCCATGTCGCAGAGGCTACTAGGTGTATCTAAGTAGCGCAAAACGAAGAGGGGAGCAAGGGGGTCTCACCGAGGGTTGCCGCGAGGCCGGAAATTGGTCGGAGATTAGCCGGCGACGAAGGGGAGCGGCGGAGCTCGTCGGCACCCGATGGAATCGGCGACGCAGTGGCGTTCCACCCCAACAGTGATGTCCGGCGGGCTCCTAACAACACGGGGAAGATGTTAGATGAACTCTTGAGGAGAAATAGTGGGTGGAATGTCGGGAACAGCGGCGCCATTACCGAGTCTCGTCGGAGCTAGGGTTTGGTGCGTCGGGCGGTGAAATCTGAGGGGGATGGCCGGGCTTTTCTAGGGGATCAGACGAGTAACGTGCGGTGGTCATGATGGGCACGATGGGGTGATTGATTAGGGTGAAACGACCGACATTGAAAAGGGGGGGGGGGGGAGTGGGCGACGCGGTGATGGCGCGCGGCCGTTACAGCGTGGGGTGCGGGAGGTGGACGAAGCTGAGGAGTGGGGCCGGTTGGCAGCGGAAGAGAGGGGCGCGGGGTAGAGGGCTGGCACGCGGGGCCCGGGTTACAGAGATGGAAGGAGGGGAGAGGAGGCGCGGGCCGGCGCGGGAGTGAGGAGGGATTTGGGCCGGCGTGAGGATTCGGCCCAGGGAGGGGTTTTTGTTTTTCTTTTCTTTTTCTTTTTCTTTTTTCTTTTTTTCTTCTCTTTTATGTTTTCAATTTGTAAACCAAATTTCTAACGAATTTAAATTTTCAAAAATTCACACAATCATTCAAACATGATGCAACTTGCTTTATATGAATTTTATTCCCAATAAAATTTATCTCAAGAGAAATTCATTTTACAATTTTTTTTAAAAAAATAGTGGGTGTTACAAAGCAACAGGTGAATTACTAAGAAAATGACAAGCACCGAAAGTACTTTTCCTATCAATCCTACAACCCCCAAAATTAGCATCCGAAAAATCTTTCAAAGTAACGGTTGAGGAATAAGGAAGAAAAATGCCAAATTCTTGAGTTCCATGTAAGTACCTGAGAATTCTTTTGATAGCTTGACGATGTGAAGCACGTGGGGAAGCTTAAAATGTGCACAAAGACATATGCTAAATTGTATGTCCCGACATTGATGCCGTGAGGTACAAAAGTGATCCGGTCATGCTTCTATATTCTTTTTGATCCACGGGTTCACCATCTTCATCAAGTTCAAGTATCGTTGCTGTTCCCATTGGTGTTCGAAGATGTCGGTACCCTAAAAACCATACACCCCTTGAGGTTACAGAAATCTCAAAGGAAAGCCATCTACTTGGTTTGAAGACCCTCGGAGGCCCACTTGTCAGACATGACCGGACCCGCTTCTCCAACATGGTTAATCCCTGGGTCGCCACGTGTACGACTAACCCGGAGCTACCTCCCACAAGGGGGAAGCTCCAGACCACGTACCAAAACGGCACCTCCGGACTTAACCCCAGACCGAGAGAAGCTCCGGACCTGACACGTGTCTGGTAGCCCCGGAGCTACCTGCTTCCCACATCAAGCTCCGGAGCTGCCACGTGTCAAATCATCGGACCTTCCAGCTTCTAATCTCCGGAAGACCTTGTAACGGCTCCGGATCTTCAAAGGAGAGTCAAGGACTTAAAGATCCAGTTAAGTGCCATTAATACCATATTAATGACACTCAATCGGACGATCTTAACACCAGTAACGGTGCTGTCAAAGCCCGTTACAGGATCATTAAGAGCAATTAATCGTGTATCAATATCAGTAACCGTCGGGGCCACATGTCGGGCCAGGCTAGCTTGTAACAGCCTATCCTTGTAATATAAAAGGATAGGCCGACGATACACTCAGGGACGTTCACGGATGATCATACGCACCCCACGCGTTCGTGACAAGCTCTTACCGCTAATACAACACCAACACACCCGTGGAGTAGGGTATTACGCTCAGGCAGCCCGAACCACGTAAATCCTCGTGTCTCCTACATTACTTTGATTTTCACCTTCTTGAATCTCCGCGCGCCCACACCGAACCACAAACTCCTTCAACACTTTAGCAGTGTCGGGAGATCTGCCGGATCAAAACCACCGACAGTTGGCGCGCCAGGTAGGGGGCGCCTGAGATTTCAAGAATGGTGAACTCCGCTGCTGGATCATCCAATGGTCAACCCGCTGTTCAGGCTGTTGGAGGCAATCCCTCCAATATGCCCCCACTAGCAAGAGCCTCAGCGCCAGCAGGAGTCACACAGCCACCACCGCCGCCTCCTCCAGCAAACCAAGCTGGACAACGCGATGGTGCACCGGCGTCCATCACGGCGTCGGCGAATCATGACAATCCGGAACATGCACTTCATGCAGCGCGTGCTCTTCTTCAACGTCCACCACCTCCTGATGCATCCCGGGATGCATTGGAGCAGTGGAGAGCTGATGTGGATCATTTGGTTGCAGCCGCAGCCGACCGCATCAGCAACCAGGGTCCTCCTCCTTCAGGACGGGCCCCGTCGCAGCGGCGGACTTTGTCTGGTAGACTTGGTCCGCACGTCTCCAACAACAGGAGACGAGCTGCGTCACAACAAGTGACGTCGTTGCCCTCTGGGGCACGACGCACCCATACGGTATCCAGGCTTTCAACTCATGACCTCCGGTCGGAGCTTGATAACCGATATCGTTAGCGAGACGACCGAGTCCATATTGAGCGTGCTCGTGAGAGACGAGAGGGTCAAAGCACTCCTGCTCCCAAGGGAGTAGGAGGAGGCTGTTCAGCCCTGGCCATGCATCTGCGCATGGTCAATTGGCCACAGAAGTTCCGGCCTCATCTGCCGGAGAAATTCGACGGGACTGTCAACCCCGCCGAATTTCTTTAGATTTACTCCACTACTATTTTGGCAGCTGGAGGAAATGAGGCTGTAATGGCCAATTATTTCCCTGTGTCTTTAACCGGAACCGCGAGGTCCTGGTTTATGAGCCTTCCACCCAACTCTATCAACAGTTGGGAGGAGTTGTGCCGATAGTTCACCGCCAACTTCGGGAGTTCATACACCCGACCAGGCACCGAACTAGATCTTTTTGCCGTCGTGCAAAAAGAGAGAGAATCCTTGCGATCCTTCATACAGAGGTTCTCTCAGGTACGCAACACTATTCCTTCTATCTCTAGCGCCTCTGTCATTGTGGCATTTAGACAGGGAGTACGGGATAAGAAGATGTTGGAGAAACTGGCAATCAAAGAGATTACCAGTGTCACGGAGCTCTTCAGCTTAGCTGACAAGTGCGCCAGAGCTGCGGAGGGCCGTGAAATGCACTCCAAATCAACTCCGGAGGGTAACAAGAAATCCTCCAAAGAAGAAGCCGCTACCTCCGGGAACGGCAAGAAGAAGAAAAAGACCAACGGCAAGAAGAAGTCGTCGGCCGGTACATCCAATGCCACAGCTGCTGCAGCTCCGGGTGGCCGGAGGCCACGCCTCGAAAAGCGACCTCGACCGTCTTCAGAAGACGAAGGCAAATCCAAGGTGTGGTGTCCAATTCACAAAACGGGCAGCCACAGTTTGGAAGATTGCCGGGATGTCTAAAACCTCGCCGAGCGCTACAACAAGCGTCAGGAAGAGTCTCCTTTCCGTCAAAGGGAAGAAAAACAGAAAGTCGACGAAGCTCCGGCTGAAGAGGAGTTAGGGTTTCAGGATCCCAAAAAGGTCCTGAAAGCCGTCTACACCTCCGTCGACGACGATTCCGACGTCTCCGACAACGAGCGTCGGAAAACCATGAACACTATTTTTGGTGGATCATGGGACATCACCTCCCGCCGCGTCATCAAGACTATGCGTCGGGATATGGCCGCTGTAGCTCCTACAGCTAGACCGGAGCCACATCGAAAGTGGATGGACACAGCCATCACTTTTGATGCTTCGGACTATCCTCGAAGCATGGTCGGAGCTGGACAGTTACCTTTGATGGTATCTCCCACCATCAATAACATCCAGCTCCATCATGTTATGGTGGACGGAGGTTCGGGGCTGAACCTCATAAGCTTTGAAGCTTTTACCAAGCTTCAGCTCCGATCTTCGGATCTCCATCCCTCCCGACCTTTCTCCGGAGTAGGTCCGGGAGCCATTACCCCACTCGGAGCTATTACTCTTCCTGTTACCTTCAGGACACGGGAGAAGTATCGCACCGAGAAGTTGGTCTTTGACGTTGCTCAGATCAACTTACCATTCAACGCCATCTTGGGTAGGCATGCCCTGTACAAATTCATGGCAGCCACTCATTATGGTTATCTGGTGTTGAAAATGCCAACACCAGTAGGCGTTCTCCGGATCCGCGGAGATCGTACTGCAGGAGTAACTGCTTTGGAGGAACTTCATGTGCTCACTACAGCGCAAGAGGAAGACTCCAGGCAGGAGCAAGCTCCAAGACCTCCGAGCATTCGTCAGCGAGGCTCGACGTCAGCACCTCGTGTGCAGCCAAGCGGCGACACCGACATTCCCGTCAAAGTCGTCCAAATTGGTTCCGATGCCGCTCAGACCACCCGTATATTGGGAGGATTGAACGACAAATAGGAACTCGCGCTCATCACTTTCCTCCGGGCTAACGTTGACATGTTTGCTTGGCAACCGTCACAATGCCTGGGATCCCCAGGAAAGTGATTGAGCACAATCTGAAGATCTACCCCGATGCCCGGCCTGTGCATCAGAAACCTTGGAAGCAATCCGTAGAGCGGCAGAACTTCATCCGACAAGAAGTGAAGAAGCTACTCGAAGCCGGATTCATCCGAGAAGTCTTCCATCCAAAATGGCTGGCGAACCCAGTCGTTGTGCCCAAGGCCAGCGGGAAGCTTCGGATGTGCATCGACTACACCACACTAAATAAGGCATGTCCAAAAGATCCATTCCCACTACCTAGAATAGATCAGATAGTGGATTCCACCTCCGGGTGTGAATTACTGTGTTTCCTAGACGCATATTCTGGGTATCACCAAATCAGGATGTCTAGGGAGGATGAAGAGCATACTTCATTCATCACAGTAGATGGATTGTACTGCTACACAGCCATGCCCTTTGGTCTCAAGAATGCAGCTTCAACTTTTGTACGAGCAATGTACAAAACTTTTGAGGAACTCATCAGAGACATAGTGGAAGTGTACGTCGATGACATCGTGGTCAAGGTCAAGAACAAGGGGTCACTCCTAGACACCTTGCAGGCTGTCTTCGACAAGCTGCGGGCTACCCACACAAAGCTAAACCCGGACAAGTGCGTGTTTGCGGTTAGCTCCGGAAAACTTCTTGGTTTCCTAGTAAGTCACCGGGGCATAGAAGCTAATCCGGCGAAGATAAAAGCCATTGAAGACATGCGGCCACCAACCCGCATCAAAGACGTCCAAAAGTTAACTGGATGTCTAGCAGCCCTCAGCCGGTTCATATCAAGACTGGCGGAGCGGGCACTTCCCTTCTTCAAGTTATTGAGGAAGTCCGGACCATTCCAATGGTCCGAAGAAGCAGAGAAGGCATTCCAGGAGCTGAAACAGTTCCTCACCACCCTACCAATTCTGGTAGCTCTGAACCCTGGTGAGCCTTTGTTGCTTTACATTTCAGCTACTGACGAAGTCGTCAGTATGGTTCTGGTTGCGGAGAGACCGGAACTACCCCACATTCAGGAATCCAGACCCCTTCGGGAGGGTCCAGAGGTTCCTGAAAGCGAGTCTGGGTCCCAGCTCCCAGATTCGAACCCACAAGAAGTCACTTCAGGAGACCTAGACCCCTCCAGGAGGGTCCGGGTCATTTCTGAAGAAGCTCCGGATTCCTCCAGCCAGAACCCGGAGGTCCCCGAAGAGAATCTGGACCCCTCCGAGAGGGTCCGGATCAATGAAGAGGAAGCTCCGGACTCCTCCGGGAGGGTCCGGACCATTCAACGCCTGGTATACTTCATCAGCGAAGTATTACACGATGCCAAGACTCGATACCTAGAGGTGCATAAGCTACTCTATGCAGTTCTTATTGCCTCTAGGAAGCTTCGACATTACTTCCAAGCTCATAAAGTCTCGGTGGTGACCTCCTATCCACTTCGAGCAATCCTGCATAATCCCAATTCAACTGGGAATATTGCAAAGTGGGCAGCGGAATTGGCTGAATTTGATCTTGAATTTATTTCAAGACAAGCAGTCAAGAGTCAAGCTTTGGCAGATTTTGTGGCAGAATGGACTCCCTCTCCATCAAACCCTGGGGGCCCCAGTGAACAGAAGACGGAGCATCAAGCTCCAACCTTCACCGAGCCTCACTGGACTCTTTACTTCGACGGCTCCATGCAGAAGCAGGGGGCCGGAGCTGGAATCCTTCTCCTCGCACCGACTGGGGAGAAGGTGAAATACATGGTACACCTTGACTTCAAGGCAACTAACAACATGGCTGAATATGAAGCACTCATCTACGGACTAAAGGTGGCACTGTCATACGGTGTCAGGCAACTGCTGGTCAAAGGAGATTCACAGCTCATCATCAAGCAGGTGAAGGGTGAATGCTCCTGCAACAATCTCCAGCTAGCTTCTTACCTCCTAGAAGTCCAGAGGCTTCAGAAGGACTTTGAAGTCCTAGACCTTCACCATGTTCAGCGTGCCCACAACGTTGAAGCTGACGAACTCTCGACGAAAGGGTCAACCGGAGCTCTGGCTCCTGATGGAACTTTTGTCCGGAGATTGTCGAAACCCGCAACTCAGCCTGTCGAACTGAATGAAGGGGGCGAGATCAGCATCCCGAAGCTGACGGTCCCGATGGCCCTGTTACCATGGCAGCCATCAAGGGTCGTAGGTGCTGCCGGAAGCTCCGAGCAACCCAGCACGCAAGACTCAAATGCTCAAGTCAGTTCCGATGCATGGATCTCGGAGATCCAGAACTACTTGAAAGACAACATCCTTCCTGACGATGATGTATCCGCTGACCGGGTAGTCAGATTGGCTAAAAGATACACGCTGGTAGAAGGGGATCTCTACCGGCGCGGTGCCAACGACATCCTAATGCGGTGCATCACAAGGGAAGAAGGTTGCGAGCTCCTCGCAGAAATCCATGGAGGTGAGTGTGGGAACCACGCGTCTTTCTGCACGCTGGTTGGTAAAGCCTTTCGGCACGGCTTCTACTGGCCTACAGCGCTCCAGGATGCGACTGGGCTAGTGAAGAAATGCGAAGCATGCCAATTTCATGCAAAGCAAATTCATACACCAGCTCAGCCCTTACAAATGATACCTCCTACATGGCCCTTCGCCGTGTGGGGGATGGACATCTTGGGACCCTTCCCAAGAGCCGTCGGAGGTTACAAGTTCCTGTACGTCGCCATTGATAAGTTCACCAAATGGCTGGAAGCAACTCCAGTTGTGACGATCAACAAGCAATCTGCTATCAACTTTCTGCAATCCATTGTGAGCAGATTTGGAGTCCCAAACAAAATCATCACTGATAATGGGACTCAATTCACAAGCTCCGCATTCCAAGGATATTGCGAAGACCTCGGCATACAAGTCTGCTACGCCTCCGTAGCTCACCCAGCCAGCAATGGCCAAGCCGAGAGAGCAAATGCAGAAATCCTTAAGGGACTCAAAATACGCACCTATGAGCGTTTGAAGAAACATGGAGCCAACTGGATCGAAGAGCTTCCGCCCACTCTATGGGCCAACAGGACTTCTCCAAACCGGTCAACCGGAGAAACACCCTTCTTTCTGGTGTACGGAGCTGAAGCAATCCTTCCTCCGGAAATCACCTTGGGATCGCTCCGGGTCCGGACCTTCGACGAAGCCGCGCAGGACCAGCTCCGGCGTGAAGACCTAGACCTCCTCGAGGAGGGAAGGTGCCAAGCAGCTGTTCGGAATGCCCGATATCGCCAAGCTCTACAGTGTTATCACCAGCGGCATGTACACAACCGATAGCTCGAGGAAGGCGATCTGGTGCTCGGAGAATACTATCCAGAGAAGGGTTAAACAAACTCTCCCCCAGCTGGGAGGGGCCCTTCCGAGTGATCAAAGTATCCCGTCCCGGAAGCGTTCGCTTGGCTACCGAGGATGGGACACCTCTCCCAAATCCTTGTAACATCGAGCACCTCCGTAAGTTCTACACTTAATACCACGGACGTGAGTCTTGAGTAACTTGAGATGTATGTTATAGAGTCATTGTACAGAGTCGGGTAGTTCCTACGGGAGAGCAGCCGGACCTTTCCCGAAAGGTCCGCAAAGCTCATGCAGCACTTGTCACAGTCTCCGGACTAAAAGTGTGGCTAACTACCCTGGGTCAAACGAGAAACCAAACACACTTAGCCTGGTTCTGTACCCTAAGAGTGTACTTGTTTCCCCTGTACCCCAGACCTATAATGAAAGACATCTTCATGTGAAATAGACTCCACGTGCATTTATTTTGTACAGGCTCGACATTTTTATTTTTCTCTTTCTTGTCTATAATAAAGACGTGCAATTCTTAAGAAATTTTAGTTTGACCGGTTTATATATGATTTGAGTTGTATTGTCAGTTCTTTTGGATTCAAATATCGCTCATGGCCAACTCGCCCGAAAGCCGCCAAGCCAATCTAGGGCCGGAGTGTGCTATCGACTTAGCCTGGTCAAGCACCCTAAGTACGCCACCCTACCTACACCCTGGCAGGCCGAAGTAAGGCGAGTCCATGAACAGTTGAATCTAAGAGAAAAGGCAACGCATCCGGTTGTATTTAAAATCGCGTTCAACTTAAAGTTTTCTTAAGAATCGTAAGCCGCGACGAAATTATAGACAAGGAACGAATTTTACTATTTTTCTTGGCTTATGTGTGCAGGAAAAATAAACTCTACGTTGATGGAGAGAAGCTGGAGCTAACTAAGCTCCAACTCCCCTAAGGGGGCCAGCCGTCAACGCTGAATATAAGATGGTGAGAAGACCCCGTAAATGGAGTCTGCTGCCAACAAACCAAGTGTTGGCAAAGGTCACTGCCGGAGCTACCTAGCTCCGACACCCCGGAGGACTAACTATCAACGCTCTAGGTGTTGATAGAGGCTATTGCCGGAGCTACCAAGCTCCAGCGATGGACAATGCCGGAGCTTCTAAGCTCCGACAACCTCAGGGGACCTTCACTATCGAAGACTTCGGACCTAAATGCTACAAGTTCGGAGCAAATGAGTCTTCAACAAAACTCAATATCCTTTTGGTACATGTTCACAATCAAATTGTGTACATCCACCGGGGGGCAAGTGAAGATAAATATGTTGAAGACAAAAAGTGAAATTCGCAAAAATTTGGGGATTTCATTCATCTGGAGACAGGAGATTACATCTGGAGACAAGGGATTACAAAATTGAGGAAGAAGAAGAGAAAATACAAGTGAGAGCTAAAGAGATGATCCTAGACCCTATGGAAGAACTCGGCGACTTTCTGGGCGACCTCCGATACGCTGGCTCGGGTAGCTTCGCCTTCTCCTTCGACGGGGCCTTCAAGCACCGGGTCCAGAGGAAATTGGGGGTTCCGGCTGGTGTAGCACGTCAGCACATACTCTGCGACGTTCTTCGCCAGGGATTGCCCCTCAACCTCCAGTTGGTCCGCGATGACATCGCCGACCTTGGAGAGCTTGCTACCTGCTGCGCTCAACGCCTGCAGCGCAAGGTCCGGCTCCGGCTACGGATCATCCGGGCGCACGGGGCTGAAACCCATCAGCGTCAGCGCATCATTGGCCTTGCCCAGGAACTCCCAAATCTGTAGGGAGTCCGCCGTCCTCAAGCTCTTCATCTCTTCCAGGGATTTCTTGGCCGCCGTCAGTTCGGAATTCTCACGAGTGAGGCGCTCAACTTCTTTGGCGTTTTGCTGAATCTTTGCAGCAACCCGCCTCTCAAGTCTTCCGAGCTCCTCCTCCCGGAGGTGGATCTTGTTCCGACGATCGACCAGGTCCTTCTCCCTAGCCTCCACTTTTTTCTCCTGGGCAACAAGGGCACACTCGTATTCGTAGAGTTCCTGCCCCCGCACCCAGCTCTTCTCCTCTTCCTCTTGGCAGCGCTCTTCCAACTTCTTGGTGCGCTCCTCGAGGCCCTTGTCAGCCAGAGCTACCTTCTCGGCGAGCTCCTCTTCCCTCCTTAGGACGTCATCCCGCAGCTCCAGGAGTTTCTGCTCTTCGTCCTCGAGCCGTCTCTCCCTCTCTTCAAGTGCCTCTCGGCGCTTGATGAGTGCGGTGTTGAAGGCCTCAAGCTGTTCGTGTCGAGCATTGGCCGCGTCGTTGGCAGCTTTGGCCTGATCGTGGATCTCCCGGGATTGAGCGTCGAGGGCATGAGTCATGCTCTCCCTGTCATCCAGCAGCTTGCCTCAGTACTCCAGGCGGATCTTCTCCCGCTTGATCCACTCCTTGTCATCCGCTAGCCTCGACTGCGCCAGCTTGGTCTCAAAGTGGAGTCGGTTACGCCATCGCCTAAGGGTTTGGCGCTCCTCTTCAAGAGCCTTGCTGTCGTGGAAGAAGGCCAATTGGACTTGACGCAGACTGGAGCAGGCGTTGTCGATAGACATCGACAGCGGGATGGGCTCCGGACCTGCTGGGGTCTCCTCCGCTGGTTCCAGCGGGTCTTCACATACAAAAATTGGGTCCCACTCTGCGAGAGCGGAACCCTGAGCTTCCAAGGCACTAGGGCCATCCTCCAGGATGGCCTCAGTCGCCATCGAAGAAGGCCCCGCCGCCAAGTCTTCGTTCACCTCCTCGGGTCGGGGGCCAGCGACTTCGTTTGGGCACTCCGGCTCGGCCGCAGGTACCTCCGACGTCGTTGCCTCCGGAGCAGGAGCTGCTACTGGCTCCGGCCGGGACACCTCTTTCGAGGGAGGCTCGAGCTCCATCGCCTCTTCAACCACCAGCTCTATGACCGGCGCTCCAACAATAACCGACTCAGCAGCCGGTGCTTCGGAGGTAACTGGCTCAACTGCCGGAACTACCTCGACTTCCGGCTCGCATGTCGGGGCTTCAGTCACCTCCGGCTCAACCGCCGGAGCTTCGACAAGTCCCGGCTCCGAGGCCGGGACTACTACTTCCTCCGGCTCAACAGCCGGAGCTTCCACCACTGCAGCACCAGGACCCAGAGCTTCAACCTCCAAGACAAGTGCCGCTGGCGTGTCTTCATTCCCGTGGTCCGGCGCTACCACGGGAACTTCTGGGGACAAGTCGAGGTTCATGACCACGACAGCCAGCGCCGGAGCTGTCGCAGCCTCAACCACCACCTGGGGCGGCACCAGGACAGGAGCAGAAGCTCCCACGGCCTCAGACATCATGGCCGAGGGTGGAGCTTCACTCCCCTTCTTGGGGACGCTGCAGAGGATGGACAAAGAAAATTAACAAACAATCGCTACAATTAAAAAGTTAACCAAGGTAAAGATCAAAAATTACCTTGGAAGGCTTCCGCACCAGCTTGCGCGGAACCTCTTTCCTAGACGTTCCGGGCTGGCCACAGTCGGCGTAGAAGCTCCAGAAGGCCCCTCAGAACTCGTCCCAGCTACGGGCGTTTCCCGGGTCGAGGCTCTCCTCGGTTGGGAGGAACCCCTGGACCTGGAGGCTCCCACCGTCCCAGGTGCCGGAGTCGTGCGCCCGGAGCTAGCACCCCAGGAGGGTTCCACCACGGGGACAGACGCGCTTCGGGAGGATCCCACTGCAGGAACGGTATCGTCCCGAAGGGACCCCACTACGGGGACAGTCGCCACGGTGGCAGAAGATCTTCCCCCCTGGGGAGAAGGGACCGAGGCGAGAGTAGCGGGCCTGACGGACCTTCCGTCGGCATATCGCATCTTCCTCTTCCGGCTCTCCGGCTCATCCGCCAGCTCCTTACCCTTGCCGACGACCTCGACCCTCGGCTATGGGGTAGGGGCGGAGCCGTCTTCAGGTATCCCGGGGATCGCCACCCGGGTGGTTGATCTTCTCTCAACGACACCAAGGTCGTCAAGTGCAGGCATCGTCCGCCGGAGCTCCCTGCTGAACTCCACTTCCACGTTCAGAGGGAGAAAGGCCGACGGCGGAGTCAAGTCGTCACCGTCGACGTCGATGCCGTGCTGGAATTTCTTGAGGTGGAACTCCAAGGTCTTCCCCACCATGTTGGACTTCAACCCGGTCTCAACCCGGTCCTCGTCCATCACGCTGTTGAGGGCCAAGCGAGCTTCTCCCTCCTCTTCAGCGGCGCCCACCTATTCGCCAGGAAGTTGCAAAATACCGCCTGAGGGGTCAATTCCCCCTCCACGCATTGGCAGATCCTGGTCAAGGCAGGGTCGAAAGCTTCCGCCAGCACAGGAACCTCACTCCAGATCGTCGTGTCGATACCGGGCAGACCATCGGGCAGCTCCAACTGCTCATGCTCCTCCACCATGACGACTATCCAATCTTTCTTCCAGTCATCCCACTTCCCGGAAGGGAACGACCGGAGGTACTTGAATGGGCACTTCTTGCGCTTCACAAAGTAGTCGAAGCCAAGATACTCATTGCTCCGGCCGGTGGTGTGGACGGTGAAGAAGGTCCGGAAGAGTTCGATGCAGGGGGGGATGCCCACCCACATCTCACAGAAGTGGAAAAAGATGGACACGAGGAGAATGGAGTGAGGGCCAATGTGGTATAGCTGCAGACCATAGAAGTCTAGCAGCATCAAGAAGAAAGAAGAAAAAGGTGGGATCAACCCGACCATGGCGTACGAGGAAAAGTACACCATTTCACTGGCGCGCTCCTTCTCGAAGGGGAGCTCTCCGCCGGCACGGACCAAGTGGTTGAAGAAGTCCGAGGACCACCCCATGAGGGCCCGGACCTTCTTCAAATTATTGTCGGTCTTCAAGCGACTCTCGCGCAGACCCAACTCCATCGCGGCACAGCTAGGCAAGAGAAGAAGTGCGAAGCACGAGTTGGGAGTTTGAGCGCAAGATCAGATGAAAGGCGTAAAGAACTCCCGACGGTGCGCGCTTTCCTTCTTAAGTAAGCCCTCGTAATGCTTGGATGGAAACCGCAGGGAAGTCGAAGATACTACTCAAGAATTCAGCCCAACCGATGACAAGAGGGCCCGGGACCACCCCGATGATCAAGTCGAGGCACTTACCCAGGAGAACAGTTGTCATCATGCGGCGGGAAACCCAAAGGCGGCGGCCTGACAGGGCGCGCGGAACCGATACGGTTTTCGTATCGGGAACCGGCGACCTTCAATTTCGTGAGATCCGCACGTCAAAGATCTCATATGCCGCCTAAGAAATGCCACGTGGCGGGATTTAACTGTAAATATTTGCCAACGGCACCTTCGAAGACCCTTGAAGACCCAGTTCAAGAGTCGTAAGGATGGACCCACCTCCGACGGAATGACTTCACCCCAGTGATCTTCCTCGGAGGTAAGTCCAGGGGGCCACTGTCGGTACCCTAAAAACCATACACCCCTTGAGGTTACAGAAATCTCAAAGGAAAGCCATCTACTTGGTTTGAAGACCCTCGGAGGCCCACTTGTCAGACATGACCGGACCCGCTTCTCCAACATGGTTAATCCCTGGGTCGCCACGTGTACGACTAACCCGGAGCTACCTCCCACAAGGGGGAAGCTCCGGACCACGTACCAAAACGGCACCTCCGGACTTAACCCCAGACCGAGAGAAGCTCCGGACCTGACACGTGTCTGGTAGCCCCGGAGCTACCTGCTTCCCACAGCAAGCTCCGGAGCTGCCACGTGTCAAATCATCGGACCTTCCAGCTTCTAATCTCCGGAAGACCTTGTAACGGCTCCGGATCTTCAAAGGAGAGTCAAGGACTTAAAGACCCAGTTAAGTGCCATTAATACCATATTAATGACACTCAATCGGACGATCTTAACACCAGTAACGGTGCTGTCAAAGCCCGTTACAGGATCATTAAGAGCAATTAATCGTGTATCAATACCAGTAACGGCCGGGGCCACATGTCGGGCCAGGCTAGCTTGTAACGGCCTATCCTTGTACTATAAAAGGACAGGCCGACGATACACTCAGGGACGTTCACAGACGATCATACGCACCCCACGCGTTCGTGACAAGCTCTTACTGCTAATACAACACCAACACACCCGTGGAGTAGGGTATTACGCTCAGGCGGACCGAACCACGTAAATCCTCGTGTCTCCTACATTACTTTGATTTTCACCTTCTTGAATCTCCGCGCGCCCACACCGAACCACAAACTCCTTCAACACTTTAGCAGTGTCGGGAGATCTGCCGGATCAAAACCACCGACAGAAGAGGTTTGCTTTTGTCCAGGTTGAAGCGCTTAAAAATGTCTCTTATATACTTCGTTTGACGCACAAAGGTTCTCTTCTTAGTTTGCTTGATTTGCAGCCCCAAAAAGTACGTGAGTTCTCCTATCATACTCATCTCAAATTCTGAACTCATCATAGCTGAAAACTTGGACACAAGATCATGAGAAGCACAACCAAAGATAATATCATCCACATACACTTGAATGAATAATGAGGCATTGCCATGCTTAAGCACAAAAGTGTTTTATCAGCCTTGCCCATGGTAAACCCCTTTTCAAGTAAGAATGTTTTTAACCTATCATACCATACTCTAGGGGCTTGTTTTAGACCGTACAAGGCTTTGGACAACTTGTAAACATGATTAGGAAAATCTAGATTTTCAAAACCTGGTGGTTGCTTGACATAAACCTCCTCATCTATATAGCCATTAAGAAAAGAACTTTTAACATCCATTTGATATAACTTGAAACCTTTAGATGCAACAAAAGCTAACAAAATTCTTATGGTTTCTAATCTAGCAACAGGAGCAAAAGTTTCATCAAAATCTAGGCCTTCAATTTATGTGAAACCTTGAGCAACCAACCTAGCCTTAGTGCTAACCACAACCCTATCCTCACTTTGTTTATTTTTAAACACCCATTTAGTTCCAATTAAAGTGTGACCTTGAGGTGGAGGTACAAGTTTTCAAATATTAATTCTTTCAAAATTTTCTAACTCTTCTTGCATGGCAATAATCCAAGGTCCATTAGTGAGTGCGTGTGATATATCTTTGGGTTCAAAAGAAGCAACAAAAGCAGAATGAGCGTGAGAGTTTGGATCGCAAAACCGGGACCGTGTGACTCGTTCGTGCGAGCTTCCTATCATTTGTTGTGGAGGATGACTTTTAAGAATCTGGAGGGGAGTAGACACTTCACAAGCTTCTTCTTCTTCATGTTCATCACAAATCGATGAGCTTGTGACTTGAGGATGATCTGGATCAACAATGATGGTTGTCGGTGCTGGTTGAGAATCAACATCCGGAGCTGAACCAAAGTCATTAGCTGCTGAATTTTCGGGCAGCAACTCCACTTCTTCCTCATCTTCAACGAAAATGCTCTCCCCCTGCGGATATGTATCCGGACCTGCAATGTTTGAGCTAGCACCTGGGCCAGCTTCATCAAAAGACACCTCACAAGTCTCCACAATTTTGTTAGTGTAAAGTAAAAGCACACGATAACCTCTAGTGTGAGATGGATAACCAACAAACATGCCATCTTTGGATCTAGATTCAAATTTATCAAGATTTCCATGTTTCTTAACAAAGCATTTGCAACCAAAAGCCCTAAAGTGTGAGACACAGTGCCTATGTCCAAACCGAAGTTCATAAGGTGTTTTACCTAGCTTAGTACGCAAGAAAATACGGTTTGAAACATAACAAGCTATTGTAACTGCATCTGCCCAAAATTTTCTAGGACTTTGATATTCATCAAGCATGGTCCTAGCCATCTCAACTAAGGTTCTATTTTTCCTTTCTACAACACCATTTTGTAGAGGAACATATGGTGAAGAAAATTGATGTTCTATTGTATGTTCAGTACAAAAGTGATCGAATGGTTGATTTTTAAATTCAGTTTCATTATCACTTCTGATTGCTTTTAACGATCCTGGGTGATCAATTAATAGTTTAAGAAATAAAGTCCTAATATGAGTAAAAGCTTCATTTTTAGATGCCATAAAATAAACCATAGAGTATCTGGAATAGTCATCAACAATTACAAGCACATACCATTTACCTCCAAAGGATTGTACACGTGGCGGACCAACGGTGTCGAGGTGCAAAAGTTGACCAGGTTTAGTTGTCATAGTCATCGTGAGAGGGGCATGTGAACCTACAACCATCTTAGCATGTCTACATGAAGAGCATACAATATCTTTGTCTCCTTTGAGTTTAGGCAAACCACTTATGCGATCAAGAGCACTAACACGAATGAGGTGATCAAAGCCGGCGTGACCAAGTCTACGATGCCAGAAAAATAATTTTTTTGAATTATTGGCAACTAGACATCTATGCTCAGAAGTTGACATATCAAAATCAGCTTTAAAAACTCTTTCAGAATGAGACATATTAAACAAAAGCCATTATTTGAATCTACAACTTTGCAGCAATTTTTAGAGAAAATTATTTCCAAATTTTCATCAAGCTATTGAGAAACAGAGAGCAAGTTGTATTTCAAGTTTTTAACAAGTGCCACATCTTTTAAAGTGTAGTGGTCATTTACTCTAACCGATCCTTTAGCAACAATAGGAGTCAAAGAATTATCGACAAAAGTAATATTTTCTACACGTTACACAAAAGAGAGGGAGGAGAACCATTCTCTGTTACCGGTCATATGGCGTGAGCATCCTGAATCCACAATCTATATGTTATCCTTCCTCAATCATGAAACCTACACAGAAGGACGATACATCATTGACTCAATATTGGGGTTAGTCAATAAGCATTTGGGAATCCAGTACTGAGCCATGCGATGTCCAGTAGGAACAATACGCGAAAGCTATGACAAAACATCAGGTTTATGAGTCAAATATTGTGGTTTTCTGTTCTTAACTACTGATTTAAAAGTGTTACTCGTTTAGCACGAAAACCAATAGCTCCGGAGGTAAAAAGCATTAGTTCCAAAGAGAAAAGCTGAAGCTCCAGATACAAAACCTGAAGTTCCGAAGGGAACAACAGAAGGTCTGGGAACTCTCGAGGCTATCGGAACTACCGCAGCTGCCTTGCAGATCTCTTACCAGAAGGCCCGAAAGCTACCTTTTCAAATTTCTGACTCATTAAAGCAGGTTGCATGTTTCTAATTTTAGGTTTAGCATGCATAGCAGATTTAACATGAAAGTTATGAGATCTAGCAGATATTTTATCCTTTTTAATTTGTTTACCTAGTCTATAACAGAAATCTGCGACATGACCATCTCTATCATAATAAGTACAATGAAATTTATTTTTGTAATCATGTCTAGATGAGCATCCAACATTTGAAATAGAATTAGAAAGCACTCCTGCAGATTTAAAAATCACATCATTTTATTTAGGGACAATTTTGATTAAACCTCTTCCAAATGATTTTACAACGTCAGTTGGATGTGTTTTAGAATAAGCATGGGAATCAAAACCTAAACCAGTTTTATCATTGCAAGGTTTAGAAGAATTTAACAGCAATTTTAGATTCTTGTTCCGATTGTAAAACTGCTTTAGTACCTTATTTTTATTGTCAAGTTCTTTAGACAAAACTAGGCAGTTATTATATGAAGCTTTTCCTTTAAGTTTGCAATTAGAGTAGTTTTTAACTTCATGTGTTTGTAAAGCATTGTTCAGAATGAAAATTTCATTCATTGTATCTTTTAGTTTCTTATCAAGATTATCACATGCAGAACAATGCAGATCTATAGAACAAGAAGCATCTTTTAAGTTTTTAACATTAAAATCAGACAACTTTTTGTTCTTTTCAATTTCTTCATCAAGTCTATCTAGAGTGGAGGAGTGTGCACTTCTTAATATGGACAATCGTTCATAGATTAAGTCACATGAGGGACATGCATCATCACTATGAATCAAAGTTTTTAAATGATTGATTTCAGATTCTAGTGATTCAATTTTAGCAGCATTATCCCTAAGCTTTTTGTCCTTTTTCTTGACAATAATAGTTGCACGAAAAATTGCATCACACATTTCATTACAGGTAGAACACACCTCATCGTCGTCACTGTTGTATTCTGCATCGTCTTGACTTGATCTTGATCTTGTTTTGCCCGCCATGAAGCATAAGTTGGTCAGATCATCATCATCTTCATCACTTCCAATGTCTAAATCACTTGAACTGAGCTCTTGAAGTGCGATGATGAAGCTATTATCATCTTGCGTCCTATGCTACCCTTCTTTTTCATGTTGGAGTTTCTAGAGGTGGTCTTGACCTTATTTTGCTTTTCTTCACGGGTAGTAGGACCTAAAAGATTAGGGCATTTTGTACGAAAGTGTCCCGTCTTACCACATTCAAAATAGCGTTGCAGTCCGAAGCTTCCTCTCCTTCTAGTTCTCACATTTTGCAGTGCTTTTGAGAATCTAGTAGAGATGAGTGCTAACTCCTCTCCTGGAAATTTCTCGATCTGCTCTAGGGTTAGTGAGGACAACAAAGCAAGAGTATTGCAAGATGATGATTGGTTGGGCCTAGGCATATCACGTTGTGAAATGAATGCAATAGACTTATTGGGATTCTTACTTGATAAAATGTCAATTTCATGAGTTTTTAGTTTAGAGTAAAGCACATCTAAAGTAAGAGTACTCATGACAGTTGATTCACGAATGGATGTTACTTTCATCTCCCATATTGTCATGTCTAATGCACTAAGGAGTTGCCTAGCATTCTTGGCATTAGAAAAATTTACGTTGACACTATGTAGATTACTGAGAATTTTATTAAACCGTGCAAAAAGTTGATTGATGGACTCACCAGGCTGCATCTCAAAATGCATGTATTCCTTTTTAACATATTTGTTTTACCTCCTTGATTGTGTTAGAGCCTTCGTGATAATCTCAGAGAGCTCTCCAAACATTATATGTTGATCGGAGGTGCGTGACACGATCAAAGTCGCTTTGAGTGAGTCTCTGAATGATCAAGTTGCGGGCTTTGTTGTTGTTGTCAACATCTCGTAGGTTCGCAGCCATAACTTGATCGTTTGTTGGCACTTCATAAGGTTTGTATACCTTTTTCCATATGGTGAAGCCTTGCGCTTGGATGAAAGCTTCCATACGTGCCTTCCAAACCTGAAAATAAATACCACTGAACACACAAGGTTTGGCAGAGTATTTCTCCATGATGATTAGTCAAACACGTGTAAATCACAAAGATTAGAGCGACGTAGCTCTGATACCAATTGTAGGATCGAAGAGCATGTGTGAATCTACCAAAGGGGGGGGGGTGAATGGTAGCTTAAAACTTTTTCAGCGGAAGCAATAAAAACCCCTCAGTAGAAAAATGATCTGTTAAAGAAATCGTGTGTACGACTAATCTAAATGTGATCAATTGTGAAAAAACCAGTGTAGATTGAGGAGAACCAAGTTATGAAGATGTAAAAACAAGAATCATGATAATCCGTTGAGAAAAACTCAAGTTACGATCGAAAGATCGAACAAAGGTCCATCTGTTCTACCGAGTAAAAACCAGATCTGCAACACTGCAATGAAACTCGTGTAGATAAGAAACCACAAACCCAATGACCGTGAAATTTTCACAGATGATAGATAATAAAGTTGTGAAGATAACCCGGAAAGAATCACGTCAATTGGATCTGTAAAACTCAACACCGAAGCAATGTAGTGTTCTGGAGAAACTCGACGAGAAAAACTTGTCTGAAACAAGTCGGACGAACAAGGCACAAAAGTTCCTTTCAACTCCAAATTTTATTCAATAGAACACAAGAGGAAAAACCCAAAAGTCGTGCCTAACAAGCTCTGGCCTCCCTTGCTTATATAACCAGCCCTTAGGACACCCCAAACCTAACTAGGACTCTAATCCTACTCAATTCACGAATCGAAACTTTCCATAACTGCTCAAGACTCTTCTATACGCAGATAGAAGCAATCTTAAGACTTCCAAACACCATAGTAACGTGTCCTACATTCCTAAAAAAACTCAAATTCGTGACCCGTACAAAATCCTATCATAACCAACTCAAAACTTTCCATATTTGAGTCAAACACGACTTAGCCGCAGTCTGAGTCCATAACCTAGTCGGTTGGACCTTTTCGACCAATTTTTTACGTTCAGATCTCTTCATCACGTCTTGGAACCATGTAGCCACAACCATGCACTCCTTGCACACGTGCAAACACCTTCTGACGACATCCACGATACCTTCATATGCATTGTTCTTGATTCAAACATGTTGCGCGACCTCCCGATCAACTCAACCACAATTCCTCCAATCTTGGTTGTTGAACCTCATCTTCTCCCTGAGACTAGTTCAATGGATCCTGTCACCAGCCATGTCTTGAACTCAAGCAACACCTGCACATGAATAAACAATCAATACTTCCAAGCATAAGTCCTTGACTCACGTTAGTTTCGAAATCACAACACCTTACGTGAGCACCTCACATAAGCATAACCATAGCAAAAACGATATCAGTTATAACCACCAAAACACACCAAAAACTTAGTAAAAGAAAACTAAGCAAACTTTCCATAATCCAAACAAAGTAAGTTTGAAACATTGCAAATTAAAAGCAGAACCACTGCGATCATGCTCCAAACCTTGCCAAAGCTAATGAGACCTTGAACCGGAGCTTACCAAAACTAACAGGACCTAGCGCCGAAACTTACCAAAGCTAGCAGGACCTAGCTTGCCGGAGCTAACCAAAGCTAGTCGGACCTAGCACTGGAGCTTACCAAAGCTAGCAGGACCTAGCGCCGGAGCTTACCAAAGTTAGTCGGACCTAGAGCCAGAGCTAACCAAAGCTAGTCGGACCTAGACAAAGAAGTCAGACCTAGCCAAAGCAAGTCGGACCTTACATCGGACCTTGCTGGAGCTACCGAAAACAAGTTGGACCTATTGTCGGACCTTTCTAAAGCTTGTACCTAGAGTCGGACCTTGATGAAAAGGGTGTTTTGGCAGTATTCAAAACTTTTATCGTCAAAGCCAATGTATTCAGCACAAGCCAATGTATTCAGCACACATAGGTCTCACAGTTTGGAAGCGGACTTGTCCGGCCACCACCCCGGACTAGTCCGATGTCCCTCTTCTGTTTCTGGAAGTTCAGTTCTTCAGAACTCCGGACATGTCCGACACAATGCACAGAATAGTCCAATTGAGTTTTTGATGTTGTCTGGACTTGTCCGTCTTCCCGAGCGGACTAGTCCGATCGCGGTTCTGATGTTGTTCGGACTTGTTCGACCTCTAGCAGACTAGTCCGATGTTGTCTCTGTTCGGGTAAATTTTCTTGCCAAGCCCCGGACTTGTCTGACCCTCAGCACCGCACTTGTCCGGAATCGCTTCTATTCAAAAATGGACTTGTCCGGTCACCTTGCGGGCTAGTCCGACCTATTGAATTCAACTTAAATTCAGTTTTCTTCCATGTTAAGTTATTGGGTAATTGCCTTAATTGGGCCCAAGAACTTCGTGCCCAACCTCAGAGGAGCCCAAGTGGACCCCACCACGACCCCTATTCGTTCTCCACCGAATTCTTCTTCAAATCCAACCCAAAACCCTACCACTCCACTCTATATAAGCAACCCAATACTCCCACACCCTCCATCACATTGAGAAAACCATTGCTGTCGTCTTTTGCTGTGCGCCGCCATCAAGAGGAGAGCTAGCAGCAAGGAGAAGGAGGAGAAGGAAAAGGAGGGCCAAGCAAGTGTGATCTTCATCAACTTTTCGACATCGACGTTCTTCATCACAAAATCGTCGTCAACACCTCATTGTCAAACGGTAGCGTCGAGATTCAAGTTTTGCACCCAACTCTCGACCTTTGGAGCTCTAAACCCACGGTATACCTTCTACATCCAATTGTCTACGTGAGTTTAACCCTAATTCTCGCTGTCCAGAAAAACCCTATTTTTGCAGTTCTGGACAGGGCGGACTAGTCCGGCCTCTACAATCTGTGTTCCTGAATTAATTAAAATTTGACTTAAATCAGCTCGAAACTTGTTCAAACTTGTTAATACCATTGTAAATAGTTAGTAAACATTAATAGCAACTCATTAACCAGTTTTACCTCTAATTGCACCAATCATGCGTATCATGGCATATTAAGTAATATTTGAGCAATATTTGATTGTAATGGTTGTTTTGCATGGTTGTCTCGCGGAATAAAAGATATCGATGTAGAGAGTTCTTTCGAGGACCTGTAGAACCAAAACTTCGAAGTTTTCGATCCAAACCAAGCTCAAGGTCAAGACATGTGTCCTTGATCATTTTGATCCAAGTTTTAATATTTGTTTGCAAAAATTGCATGCTTGTATCAAATTGATGGGAAACCCATTCATAGGAGTTTACTAGTTTTGTATGACCACCATTGTCGCTTGAACACAATGTAGAGAGTCGGGAAGGGTATTTTACACTTTTGCTTTGCGATACTCAATTGGGTTTGGAAAACAATCATATTGCTTAAATATGAACTATTGAACACATGAGTGATGAGAATTGATAACAATGGCCCTTTAACAACATGGTACCTAGGGATCTAAGCAAGCCGGTTATGTGGACTGGGTTGGACCGTTTTGGTGGTTTTGCTTGCTTTAGATCTAAGGACCGGTTCATGGAGCAACCACCAAGGATTTACAGTGCCACCACAGGGCCAAGTATGGGTGTGGCTGAGCTGACTAATTAGTGTGTTTCCAGTACTGTTCAGACCATTTGGAAAGCTCGGGGAAGTGGTACTTGGCTGGGTTTGTAGTGATGGTGGGACTATCCTGGGATCTGAATGGCGGTAGAGGGGGACCTTGGTTGGATATGCTCAGTTGGAGACATCACAACTAGTGAAACCTCAGTAGGGTTCGAATATGCTAGTAAACACTTTGTAAAGGCTATTTTTTTTATCTCTTGGACACACACCAAAGGAAGTGTGAGACGACATGATTGAGATTCCTTAGTAATCAAGAGGTGATGAAATCACAGACTTGTGGGTAAAGTGGTACAACCTCTGCAGAGTGTTAAAAACTATCATGATAGCTACGCTCCCGGTTATGAGTGACCTGGACCCTCACATGATTAGAGTTATGGACCTTGAACTTGTATTAATGGTTGGAATTGAATTGGGAATCAGTATTGTTGCAGTAATTGGGTTTGGAACATGAAAATGGTAATGATGAGTCAAATGGACAGTTATGAGTTGAATATGGTATATCATGGATGGTTTTGGTTATTTACGTTGGAAATATGATATTGGAGATGAAATTAATTGTTTTTGGGTTAACAAGGGATTTACCTCACTTAATGATCATATTATTGCATTTTCAACTGTTTTGAATGTACTTTTATGGAAATATTCATTATTTATTATCATTCCTTGTTTAAGGTACATATCATACTTTCCCACACTTGCTGAGTATGACATGTGCTCACCCTTGTTATTCCCCCAACAAATTCAGTCGCAGGCTACAATATGGAGTACTAGGAGGTCATTGAGGAGTTCTAGGCGTGCTTGTTACCGTCAAACTTGCCTGTGGAGTTGGTGTAATTAGTGTTTAGTGTTTTCCGATGCATCCTTATTAGAGCTTGTATTCGAGACTATTTGGATTTGTAATAAGGTACTATTATTAGTGTTATTATTCGAGACATGGTTATAATCTGGCTCTCGTTTGTGAATCACTTGTGTATGTGTGTTAAATGTTCTGGGAACACATATGCTTTACGCTTGATTCATTTCTCAAACTGGGTGTTACAAATTGGTATCAGAGTCGTGTTTGATCATAGTACGCAAGCCTAGGTAGAATGGACACCACAAATCACTTAGGACTTCTTTCCTATTCAAAATTCGCCTGTTTTACATTAATTTGCCTTCCACTACATATATAATGTGGAAAATTTTGTGTTTTTGCTGCTGCTGCAATTTTTGTCACTTTTCCATCTTATTGAGCAAATGTGCGTCGTCTCATCTTAATTTATGGCTGCTAGAATTTACAACTGATATTTACGTTTTCCTCTAATATTCTCATGTTTTCATATAGATGGCTCACACAAAAATGACAGCCCACAAGAGAGCTTGTTTGCCACCTCTTGGAAGCAGGCTTAGGCCTCACAAGGAACTGCGAATGGAACCAGCCCAAGAGGAGGAAGAATTGAGTTCTCCCGCAAAAGAAGTTGAGCATGAACACTCCAACACGATAGAGGAAGATCTTGAGGAGGTGGAATTCTGTAATGATGATGAGGAGGAAGATCCTGAGGAGGTGGAAATCTATGATGATGAGGAAGAGGAAGGTGATACACGTAAGGAGGGTGAAGACAAGGCACATGAGGAGGAACCACAAGAGGGTGAACCTGCAGCTCCAGAAGAGGTACCCAAAGCTCAAAGGAGTGCATCGCAGCCTAGTGAAGCAAGGAAGGAGGACAAACGCCCAGTTTTCCGTTTTGCCCAAGAATTTCGTTCTGACAACACTGATGGAGGATTTTCAGCTAAGCAATTGAAGGAGTTCCTTGATTTATGCACGATGCACTCGGAATACTATGTTAAGAGGATTCCTCACCATCGACATGAAGAATTGAGGGCTCAAGTTACTATTCTTGCCAAAGATGAGGTGATCACCCGACACTTTGCATCCACATTGAGATCCACCAGGGAGCAAGCTATTGATTATGTTGCCTGGGACACACTCACTAGATTGTGCCACATCTATCGAGAGCAGATTGAAGGTACTAGCTTTGCGCTGCACCCGCATTGCAGGAGTGGAACAAGGGAAATCTTAAAACCACAAAAAGGATATCAAACCAGTTCTTGTGCCATTGATAGATCCCATGAAGTATTGGTGAATTTGAGAAATCGCTATGCTGATGCCATGGAAGAGATCCGCTACCTCCGTAAGGAATTGTTCATCTTGAAAAAGCGAGAGGAGGTCTATGCCACTGTGGAGGTCAATGGTGCAGCAACCTCTCCAGCGCCTACATGGGCGACCAACTCACCTTGGCATGCGCCCATGTATGACTCGCTGCCGCCGTCGCCTTCGCTGGCTTATGGCTAACGAGTGTGAAGAGGTCAAACCCCAAGAGCTCAACAATGTGTAGACAACGATCTCTCAACCCCAAATCTGAATACTCAATTGATTTTCACCTTTGAGGGCTTTAGATGCGTGGCGAGATGTGTTTTTGTGCTCTTTGGACAGGTGGCGGCGCTAGGGTTTCTGAGTTTCACAGTAGGAATCGAAATTTGTGATTGTGGGGCCATGGATCTCCTATTTATAGGGTTTCGAAAGAAGTTACCGTTAGGGATCCCAACGACCAGACTAGTCCATACAGGGGACCGAACTTGTCCAGTGTGCTGTGTAAAAGTCAGCGTGAAATGTGCAGCACACTAGAAACACTAATTGTGTGAGGTATACCGGACTAGTCTGGTAGGAGTCCAGACTTGTCCGGTGCCAAGTGAAATTGAACTCCAGAGAGTTGAACGGACTAGTTTGATCCAAGAACGGACTTGTCAGGTGCTATGTGTTATTGAACATCAGAGAGTTCAACGGACTATTCCGGTCCTATGGACAAACTTGTCTGAAGTGTAGTGAAAAGGGTTTATAGAGACTTGAACGGACTAGTTCGGTCCAAGATCAGACTAGTCCAGTGCACTGTGAAAAGTGGTTCCAGAAAGTTTATTGGACTAGTCCGGTAAGTAATCTGACTAGTACGGTGCACAGTGTATTTGGACAACAGAGAGTTAAACGGACTAGTCCAGCCATGAACGGACTAGTCCGGTGCTTAGTGAAGTTTTAGGTGTTTATAAGACCTTACCCCTATGCAAAGACTTGAGCTCTTGGGATGTGTCTCTCGCACACATCCTATACATTTAAATCTACTTTGCGCTTCAATTGTCAGTTGGGCTTCTCTCTTTTGTACACCACTACATTTTTCATGTTTTTGAGTGCACCAAACTATCTCATTTAGCTTAACCTGCAGTCATCTCAACAAGTTCATTAAGATCTCATTTGTTTGCCATCGATCATCCAAAACCCACAAGGGGTTGCCTAGATGCACTTTCAATCTCCCCCTTTGTCACACCCGGTCCTAACAAGACAACCGGATGGCTTCCACATGTATGCCAGGATCGGTTCACATCATACATGTGTAGACAAAAGTGTAATATCATTTATTACAAGTCATGTTCAAAATACATAAATGTCTTACAATAATGACCTGTAGGTCTAAAATAAGATTACAAAGCAAAGCAGCGGAAAAGTAAACTAGTGCGGCTCCATGCCCAGGTGTTGCACAGGGGTTTGCGCCAGCCTAGAACGTCTCATCCGGATCAGCATAGAAGTCTTCATTCTCCACCTCTTCTCCATTGTAGACTGAGGAAAGATAAGCAACAAGCAAGTTTGAGTAACAACGGTACTCAGCAAGTGGAAGAGATGACATGAAGACTTTTAGAAAGGAAGGCCAAACTTGGGTTGAGCACTATAGCATTACATCCTATCCTTAGCCCTTATTAGCACCTACTTCTAAGTGAGTAATCCATACCATAACCCATGTATAAGCCAAAAACCAAACCACCATTCCCATTCATTAACTAATTATGAATTGGACACCAAGCCACTCTTGTCCGTGAGCACGACTGTCATGACAGTTTCTATATCTCTATAAAGAATGTACCCTTTACCCACAAGTCGTGATTTCATCCCCTGTTGCCAGGTGGACTAAGTAAACCTCCCTGATGCCCGTGGTCGCGAACCACATTGCACACTTCCTTTGGTGTGAGACCAGGAGATCACTACGAGGTCTTTACAAAGGTTCTCCTGACGCGTTCTAGCCCTCTGAGGTTTCACCACTGTAAAAAAGTGTGAGCCGTTAAACCACATCTCAACACCCCAGTTGCCCCCTTTTGATCCATGCGGATCCCAAGGCAGTACACCTTCAACTAATTCCCCGCACTATCCAATCACTAATACTACACCGGGAGAGACCTAATTAATCAACCAAGCTTTCCCATACTCAGTCTGTGGTGATACTATAAAGCTTAGTGGCTTCCTCCATAAACCGGTCCTTAGAATCCGGCAAGGTTCATACCCGAAAACCCGGGTCTCGTGCGTACTGCACCATGCCAAACAAACTAACCCGCCAGATTCCTATCCACTACAATTCATTTCACCATATCTCAATGAATGATCATAACAATTAATAGTATAACATGTATGTAGAGAATTTCCCTCCCAATACTAAGCATGGCTAAGCATAAAAGTAATAACAACATATACCCAAACCAACCCGGTGACAAGTAATTATATGGAAGGGTGCAGTAAATAGGATTCAATTTATTAAGCATGCAACTAAATAAAACTTAATAAAACAAGTGCAAAATGGTCAAGGAACTTGTCTTCTTGGAAGTGTGGGTTAGTGAAGTGGTAGTCCTGAAGATTGTAAGTCGGCTCGGGAACCGACTCTAAATACATCATCGCATGCGGAACAGAAAATATCAACATGCAATAAGAAACAAGCAAACTTAGGCACATCACAAATAAGCAATCACCAAAGGAAAACCTACGCAATTACGTCACTAGCATTATTTTCTCTGGTTGATGTTTTATTAGTGATGTGGGTTGAAGTTTGGGTTTTAGTGGACATTGGTGTTGATTCACAATTCATGGCATTTTATCTTCATCTTAGAGCCTTGCATGAGTTTATTGTAATTTTCCCTAGCTCAGAACATAAATAATAATACTATGCAGCATGCCACAACAATATAAATAGATTATTTTGATGTAAACAAATTAGAAAATGTTAATAAAATAATGTCCTTAAATAATTTGTGCAAAAAGGGAGTTCAAATTTATGATTTTATGTAAATATTGATGAATGCAGGGGCTTTTATGCAAAACAGATAGGAGCAAGGGCCTAGAAATAATTTATAACCTATCCAGGGAGTTAATTATAATTTACAGAGGCTATAAAAATAATTAATGGTGAAAATAGGGGCTAAAATACCCTATTTAGTCATTTTAACAGTGTTGACAAAATTAATATAAACTACAGGGGCTACTTCATAAAATCCTGGACCTCTGAGCAATTACTTTTTAAAGCGCGGGGGCTTATGCGCAAATCTGCGAAGGGGTATGGGCCGGTTTAATCGTAACCGTCAGATTCAAAGAGTGTGGGCCAGATTTAAAATAAGCGAAGGGGTACACGGCTTCTAATCTCGGTTGTCGACCTCAGATCGACGGCCGAGGAGGGGCCACATGGCCCAGGGGCAACGCACACCCAGGGCGCGGCGGCGCGCGCGCCAGACCTGATGGTGCACAGCGGCGGGGCCTCGCTGGCGATGGCCAAACGACCAAAATGGCGGCCAAAACCATGCTGCTATGGTGGAGAAGAGGGAGGGGGATGAGAGGAGCTCACCTAGGGGGGTTTTGGGACTCGGAACCGAGCGGAGGGGCGTCAGCGACAGTGAACGGCGACGATCTTTGGTGGAGCTCGTCGGGATCAGAGTTGCGGTGATGAAATCCCCGAATGAAGATGTCTGGCGAGTACCTATGGACACGGCGAACAATATGAGCAAGGATTTGAGAAGGATTATCGACGAGAGCCTCCGGAACGGCGTCGCCATACCTTGGCACAGCGGCTAGGGTTTTGAGCTCGGGGTGGGGGAAAAACGGTGGTGCCGGTCGGGATTTATAGGGGGGGCGGGAGCGGCAAAGCATGGAAGGTGATCTCGCGCAAGGGAAGGTGACCAGGGGCCATAAAAGCGATGATTTCAAGCCGGCGTTTGAAACCGGGGCAGAATCGGCGGGGGCTCGGTCGGGCGCACGGTGTAAGGAAAGGGAAAGGCCTTACGGCCGGGCCACAACACGCAGGGAGAGAGGGATAAAGGGAAGTGGAGTGCGGGCTGAGTTGGGCCAGGCAGAAATTGGGCCAGGGGGGGGGAGAAAAGGAAAAGGGGGAGGGGGAAGGAAGGTGGGTCGGGGCAAAGATTTGGCCAACACGGGCTTTTTATTTTCCTTTTCTCTTTTCTTTTTCCTTTATTTCTACAATTTGAATTTCTTTTCAAATTTCAAACGAAGCTCTAGTGCACTTTGAAATCAAATTTCCAATCAAATACAAACATACATGATGCATTCCTAATTCATTTTTCTTAATTTCAAATTTTGAAATTTTGGGTGTTACAACTCTACCCCCCTTAAAAGGAATCTCGCCCCCGAGATTCGGACGTCCCAAGAGAAAAGATCGGGGAACTCGTACTTGAGGTCTTTTTCTCTCTCCCATGTTACTTCTACCTCAGAGTGATGTTTCCACTGCACTTTGCACATGCGAATTGTCTTGTTTCTCATGACCCGTTTTGATGTCTCTAGGATCTTGATTGGCCGTTCTGCATAAGAAAGATATTCTTGCACAACTATAGCTTTCATGGGTAAGTTCCTCTGGTACTCTCAAGCATTTCTTTAGCTGCGACACGTGGAACACATCATGCACATGTGCCAGTTGAGAAGGTAGCTCGAGACGATAAGCTACTTCTCTTCTTCTCTCCAATATCTTAAACGGACCAATATAACGGGGTGCTAGCTTTCCCTTCACTTTGAACCGTCTTAGACCTCTTACTTGTGATACCTTGAGATACACAAAGTCTCCGACCTCAAAGGTTAGATCACGTCGTTGAGCATCCGCATAACTCTTCTGCCTTGACTGTGCTGTCTTCAGATTATTCCAGATCTCTTGCACTTGTCGTTCGGCTTCTCTGAGTATCTCCGGTCCAAACACTTGATCTTCTCCAGTCTGATTCCCAAATAAGGGTGTTCTGCACTTTCGCCCATAAAGCGCTTAAACGGGGACATCTTGAGACTGGCTTGGTAGATGTTGTTGTAAGAGAATTATGCATAGGGCAGATTCGTGTCCCAACTCTTGCTATTCTTCAGGGCACACGCTCACAACATATCCTCCAATATTTGATTTGTGCGTTCCGTCTGACCATCCGTCTGCGGGTGATATGCTGAGCTAAAATTAAGACGAGTGTCCATTGACTCATGTAGCTTCAGCCAGAATCTTGAGATGAATTGGCTACCTCGATCAGATACTATCTTCTTTGGAACATTGTGCAGACACACAATCCTTGCCATGTATAACTCTACCAGTTATGAACCATTGTAGCTTTCCTTGACCGGGATGAAGTGAGCGACTTTAGTCAATCGGTCCACGACAACCCATATGGAGTCGTATCCTGACTGGGTCCTTGGCAATCCCACAATAAAGTCCATACTTATCTCTTCCCATTTCCACTCAGGTATCTTGAGTGGTTGAAGTAATCTAGCAGGTCTCTGATGTTCCACCTTGACTAACTGGCACGTATCACAT
The DNA here is from genome assembly GCA_036927565.1 of Tuctoria greenei. NCBI lineage: Eukaryota > Viridiplantae > Streptophyta > Magnoliopsida > Poales > Poaceae > Tuctoria > Tuctoria greenei. The sequence continues at coordinate 60,419,946 of JAYESD010000011.1, read as the reverse complement.
AGAGCAACGTATTCGGCCACGTCTCGCTTCATACCAAGCCAATAGTATTGATCCTTAAGGTCTTGGTACATCTTGGTACTCCCAGGATGAATAGAGTAGTACGAGTCGTGCGCTTCTCTCAATATCAGTTCTCGGATCCCCTTGACATTCGACACACATATCCTCTTCCCTAACCATAAAGTTCCTTGTTCATCTTCCCTAAAATCTGGGGCTTTACCAATTTTCATCAGCTTCTTAAGTTTTTGGATTTTCTTATCCTCCTTTTGGCCCTTTCTGATGTCTTGTTCCAATGTGAAATCCACTTCCATGACTACCGCATCTGTATTAGACACTATGCATAGGTTTAGTATTGCAAACTCCTCACATAGCTGCGGTCGATGAGCTTGTATCATCATATTGTTGCATTGCGTTTTCCTAATCAAAGTGTCTGCGACCACATTCGCCTTTCCAGGGTGATAGTTGATCCCAACATCAAAGTCATTAATGAGCTCTAACCACTTCGTTGGCGAAGATTAAGGTCTGGCTGAGTGAAGATGTACTTCAAGCTCCTGTGGTCGGTTTAGATTTCTTTCCTTTTCCCGATCAGGTAGTGTCTCCATATCTTCAGTGCATGAACTACAGCTGCTAATTCCAGATCATGGGTCGGATAATTCTTCTCATGCTTCTTGAGTTGTCTTGAAGTGTAAGCCACCACATGTCCCTCTTGCATCAACACACATCCCAATCCTTGTCCGGAAGCATCACAATAGACCGAGAGCTCCTTTTGCATATTCGGCATGACCAACACTGGAGCGGTGGTCAACCTCTTCTTCAACTCTGCAAAGCTTGCTTCACATTCCGGTGTCCATTTGAATGTAGCTCCCTTCTCGAGTAGCTTGGTTAGCGGTCGAGAGATCTTTAAAAATCCCTCAATAAATTGTTGATAATAACTAGCCATTCCCAAAAAACTTCGGATGTGTCCCACATTTTCTGGCATCTCCCACTTGAGAACATCTGCCACTTTACCCGGATCCACTGATATTCCTCCTTCTGATATGACATGCCCCAAGAATGATATCTGCTTCAACCAAAACTCACACTTACTGAACTTAGCGTATAATTGATGCTCTCTAACCTTCTGTAGTGCCAACCTCAGGTGTTCCTCGTGCTCTTCTTCACTCTTAGAGAATATCAAGATGTCGTCGATGAATACCACCACAAACTTGTCCAGGTACTCCATAAATACCTTGTTCATGAGGTACATGAAGTTAGCAGGAGCATTGGTCAACCCAAATGCCATAACAGTATACTCATAAAGACCGTATCGAGAGACAAATGCAGTCTTGGGAATATCCGATGGTTGAATCTTCAACTGGTGGTAACTCGAACGAAGATCAATCTTAGAGAACACACATGCTCCTCGCAACTGATCAAACAAATCTTCAATCCTTGGCAGTGGGTACTTATTCTTGATGGTCACTGCATTCAAAGCACGATAATCCACACACAATCATTGAGTGCCATCCTTCTTAGGTATGAATATCACAGGAGCACCCCAAGGTGATGAACTAGGGCGGATGTACCCTTTCTCCAACAACTCTCCAATGCGATCCTTTAGCTCGGCTAATTGTTTCGCATCCATTCTATATGACCTCTTATATATTGGGGTCGCTCCAGGCACTAGCTCAATAATGAATTCAATTTCACGGTCAAGAGGCATACTCGGTAACTCCTCGGGGAACACGTCTGGGAATTCACTGACAACTCGAATCTCTTCGGCAACCTCAGTTTGATTGAGCCTAATCCTCTGTGTTGGAGCTTGATTTGGAGAGAACTCAACCTTGGTACCATCGGTATGGGTCAAGGAGACCGTCCTTATGGCGCAGTGGATCACCCCATGGTACTTGGTCAACCAATCCATCCCCAGGATAATATCTAGCCCTTGAGATTCCAGAACAATAAGGTTTGCTGGGAAAACTACCCCCCCTTATGTCTAGCCTTACATTAGGGCATACTTGCCGTGTTATCATTTCTCCTCCAAGGGAGTGAACTATAAGCTGGTGAGTCATTTTGTGCACTACCATGTCATGCCTCCTCATGAATTCCGTAGATATGAATGAATGCGTAGCACCAGAATCAAACAACACTCTAGGTAGATGAGAGTTTGCAGGGAACGTACCAACAACCACGTCGGGTGCATCGTGTGCCTCCTCAAGTGCCATGTGGTTGACTCTCCCATGTGTAGGTGGCTGCAGCGGCTTCTTCGGGCAACGATTGGCGAAGTGTCCCATCTCACCACTGTTATAGCACTGCACGACCGCATTGTTACCTTGGGCTCTATTACCTCCTTGATGGTTCTGCTGCAGCTGACCAATAGGGCAGGGTGGTGGAGCTGATGGGCAAGGTGGTTGCATTGGTTGACGTGGAGACTGTGGTGGTTGGCGCATCTTCTGGTTGTATGGTGTGGGTGGCTGGTAGGAGGAGTTTGGGAACCTTTGTCCCGTCTAAGAGTTCATAGGACGAGTCATAGGTGCCGCATGCTGAGGGGCAAAGCGAGGGCGGACATTATTTCCAGAACTGTGTCCTTGAGCCAGCTTCCTTTTCCTGTCATCATCATCCAACTCTTTCTTGATCCTTTCTACTTCAAAAGCCTTGTCCACCAACTTCTGGAAACTGTTGTAGTGATTGGAAACCATAGCGAACTTCAGCTCCTTGTCAAGCCCCTTCTTAAAATGAAACTGTTTCTTTGAGTCAATGTCCACATCTTCTGGTGCGTAGCAAGAAAATTGTGTGAATTTGTTTAGGTACTCTCGCACACTCATATGTCCCTGCTTCAGCATGAGAAACTCCTCACGTCTCGCCTGAACTTCTCCTTCGGGCACAAAATGACTACAGAAGTAAATCTTGAACTCATCCCATGTGATATTATCTGGGTTCTGATGGGCTTTAGTGAAAGCAGTCCACCAATCAGCTGCAGGTCCCTGGAGTTGGGGCGAGGCTAACAATACCTTCTCCCTTCCTACACATTGGATAATTCTTAGCTTGCTCTCAACTGTTCTCAGCCAATCGTCAGCATCCATTGGCTCACTAGCAGTGGCAAAGGTGGGTAGATGGGTGTTAAGAAAGTCTCTCATATGGGATCGGGGTCCTGGTGCTGGTTGTGGTTGGGGCTGATTTGGTGGTGGATGTGGAGGGGCTTGCTGGGCTTGCTGCATGTTGGCCACCACTTGTGTCAAGTTCTGCATCATTTGCATCTGCATGGCCATCATTTGCTGCATGTGATTCATCGCAGGTGCTCCACGGGCACCTCTCCCATTCCATTGTGGTAGCTAGAATCCAGCTTCATCATCGCCGAGGAGCATACCACGGCCACGGCCACGACCTCTTCCCCCGCCTGCCATCTGAGTTAAGAAGCAAATATAGTCTTAGGTACTAAGACAACTAGGGGGGGGACTACTATACGATACCCTTACTATATGCAGATTCATAACAAACATAAGTATATATGAAAATTCTTTATTAATAGCTCACTAATTAAGGAAGTATAAAAAAGATGTGGTTGTGGACAAGTCGCCATGGCGTTCAACAACTCACACAACACACCAAGAGGAAATCATGAAAGAAAACACAACTCAAGGTCACACAGATACGTCTACATCGCTCTTATTCAACTTATCAGGGGGTGTGCCTATCCTTGAGTCGTGGGTAGGGGTCCGGACTACTTGTCGTCTAGTGGCAACTCCTACGGGTCCTCGTCATCGTTGTTGTCCTCGTCCGGGTCCTCGTCGGGGTCCTTGTCATCGTCCTCGGGGTCGTGTGGTGGCGAGGCAGCAGACGGTGGTGGAGCGGCAGACGCGTCACTGGATGGCTCCCCACGAGAAGACTCCTCAGAAGACAACCCATGCTGGCTGTCACGACGGTCTGGAGAGTCCGTGGTCCACGTCGACGTGTCGGACGCGTAGCCGTCTGGGTCCTCGTCGATGATCCAGCAATACCTCCTAATCATCGCCTTGTAGTGCTGGGCGAGGTCACGACCATCTTGGATCTCCTGCTGCGCCTTCTGAAGTCGGGCGTTGAGCTGGGCCACAGCGTCAACAGCCTGACGAGACTGTGGAAGGTCCAGGGGTCCCTCCACGTGCCTGGAGATGAAGCCTACAGTGCCACTGGGACGCTGTAGAACGAAGGTGTGCACCGTGTCCTCCAGACAGAAACGGTAGGTGTGACTCCAAAAGGTAGTTGCTTCCCAGCTAGCATCCTGCTCCGCATATCGACGGGGGCTCCTCCAAGCAGGACTGATGTGGGTCTTCACCAACCCGTCGCCGTAGTAGATGTAGATCATGCAGTTCCACTCCTTCCTGCCTGTACGCTGCACTCCAGTGGTGTGGTAGGAGAGCAAGAGGATGTGGTGACGGTAGCCAGCCTCACGGAGTACGGCTAGGAGACGAAGTCGCAGGTGTCCTGCGGCCCTGCCATCTGAACGGGTCACAACGGGGCGGCGGAGATCGAGGGGTGGAGAGCGATTGGCCAGCCTTCGTGGGGGCACACGTCCACCGGTCGACTTACGGGGGGGGGGGGGGGGGGGGTCGTCTTGGTGCAGGCCATCTACCAATTTTGAAATAGGAGAGTGTCAGTAACAAAACATATAAATGAAGGAGTAAATAAAACAAGTAGACAAGGTAGGGAATACAAAGCAATTTTATAAATTACTTTTTAGAATATAGTAGGGTCCTTAAGTTATCCTTTTCTATCTAGCCTTGCGTCCTACGGGCAACACGGCTCTGACACCACTTTGTCACACCCGGTCCTAACAAGACAATGGCTTCCACATGTATGCCAGGATCGGTTCACATCATACATGTGTAGACGAAAGTGTAATATCATTTATTACAAGCCATGTTCGAAATACATAAATGTCTTACAATAATGACACGTAGGTCTAAAATAATATTACAAAGCAAAGCAGGGTAAAAGTAAACTAGTGCGGCTCCAAGCACAGGCGTTGCCCGGGGGTTTGCGCCAGCCTAGAACGTCTCATCCGGATCAGCGTAGAAGTCTTCATTCTCCACCTTTTCTCCATTATAGACTGAGGAAAGATAAGCAACAAGCAAGTTTGAATACCAACGGTACTTAGCAAGTGGGGAAGAGATGACATGCAGGCTTTTAGAAAGGAAGGTCAAACTTGGGTTGGGCACTATAACATTACATCCTATCCTTAGCCCGTATTAGCACCTACTTCTAGGTGAGTAATCCCAACCATAACCCATGTATAAGCCAAAACCAAACCACCATTCCCATTCATTGACTAATTATGAATTGGACACCAAGCCGCTCTTGTCCGTGAGCATGGCTGTCATGACAGTTTCTATATCTCTGCAGAGAATGTACTCTTTACTCACAAGCTGTGATTTCATCCTGTGTTGCCAGGTGGACTAAGTAAACATCTCTGATGTCCGTGGTCGCGAACCACATTGCACACTTCCTTTGGTGTGAGGTCAGAAGATCACTAGAAGGTCTTTACAAAGGTTCTCCCGACGCATACTAGCCCTCTGAGGTTTCACTCCTATACAAAAGTTTGAGCCGTTAAACCACATCTCAACACCCCAGTTGCCCCCTCTTGAGCCATGCGGATCCCAAGGCAGTACATCCTGAACCAATTCCCCACACTATCCAATCACTAATACTACACCGGGAGAGGCCTAATTAATCGACCAAGCTGTCCCATACTCAGTCTTGTGGCGATACTATAAAGCTTAGTGGCTTCCTCCATAAACCGGTCCTTAGAATCCGGCAAGGTTCATACCCCAAAACACGAGTCTCGTGCGTACTGCACCATACCAAACAAACCAACTCGCCAGATTCCTATCCACTACAATTCATTTCACCATATCTCAGTGAATGATCATAACAATTAATAGTATAACATGTATGTAGAGAATTTCCCTCCCAATACTAAGCATGGCTAAGCGTAAAAGTAATAACAACATATACCCAAACCAACCCGGTGACAAGGAATTATATGGAAGGTTGCAGTAAATAGGATTCAATTTATTAAGCATGCAACTAACTAAAACTTAATAAAATAGGTGCAAAATGGTCAAGGAACTTACCTTCTTGGAAGTGTGGGTCGGTGAAGTGGTAGTCCTGAAGATTGTAAGTCGGCTTGGGAACCGACTCTAAATACATCATCGCATGCGGAACAGAAAATAGCAACACACAATAAGAAACAAGCAAACATAGGCACATCACAAATAAGCAATCACCAAAGGAAAACCTACAAATTACGTCACTAGCAATATTTTCCCTGGTTGATGTTTTATTAGTGATGTCGGATGAAGTTTGGGTTTTAGTGGACATTGGTGTTGATTTACAATTCATGGCATTTTATTTTCATCTTAGAGCCTTGCATGAGTTTATTGTAATTTTCCCTAGCTCAGAACATAAATAATAATACAATGCAGCTTGCCACAACAATATAAATAGATTATTTTGATGTAAACAAATTAGAAAATGTTAATCAAATAATGTATCTAAATAATTTATGCAAAAAGGGAGTGCAAATTTATGATTTTATGTAAATATTGATGAGTGCAGGGGCTTTTATGCAAAATAGACAAGAGCGGGGGCCTAGAAATAATTTATAACCTATCCAGGGAGTTAATTATAATTTACAGAGGATATAAACATAATTAATGGTGAAAACAGGTGCTAAAATACCCTATTTAGTCATTTTAACAGTGCTGACAAAATTAATATAAACTATAGGGGCTACTTCATAAAATCCAGGACTTCTGAGCAATTACTTTTTAAAGTGTGGGGGCTTATGTGCAAATCTGCGAAGGGGTATGGGTCGGTTTAATTGTGACCGTCAGATTCAGAGAGTGTGGGCCAGATTTAAAATAAGCGAAGGGGTACACGGCTTCTAATCTCGGTTGTCGGCCTCAACTCGACTGCCGAGGACGAACCACGTGGCCCCAAGGGCGACGCACACCCAGGGCGCGGCGGCGCGCACGCTAGACCCGACGGCGGGGCCTCGCCGGCGATGGCCAAATGACCAAAATGGCACCCAAGACCACGCTGCTTTAGTGGAGAAGAGGGAGGGGGATGAGAGGAGCTCACATAGGGGGGTTTCGGGACTTGGAACCAAGCGGAGGGGCGTCGGCGATGGTGAATGGCGGCGGTCTTCGATGGAGCTCGTCGGGATCGGAGTTGCAGTGACAAAATCCCCAAATGAAGATGTCCGATGAGTACCTATGGATACGGCAAACAATATGAGCAAGGATTCGAGAAGGATTATCGACGTGAGCCTCAGGAATGGCGTCGCCATACCTTGGCACGATGGCTTGGGTTTCAAGCTCGGGGTGGGGGAAAAACGGTGGTGCCGACCAGGATTTATAGGGGGGGCGGGAG